>CM059868.1:17435386-18155941 GCA_030490815.1 Acer saccharum | reverse complement strand
GATTTACATCAATCAAAACCTATTCTCTAAATCACAAACAAATACACAAATCCTTGATTTCTTCAATCAAAGGACCAAATCAAATCTCAAAGTCATTTTAACACAAAATTAATTCAATTAAGTATCAAACAACCTAAGATGCCATTCTAATCACAATACAACTCACAAACAAATGTAAAACCTAGAATCATAAAATCTAGTCAACATAAGTCCACAAATTGAGTTACAATGGAATGATAATCAAGCTACCTTTTCAAATAGCTTTCATAAAACAATAACATATATATAGAAGAAGAAACCCCAAGCAAATGGAAGGTGAAATAACAAGAAATCCCAAAGTTGAGACTCAAACCTCAAGTTCTGCAGCTGGTACGAATTTCAGTGTCCAACCACTTGAAATCACGATCAATCAGCCACCAAATCACTTGGAGATGTTAGAGGACTCAAATACGAACACTCTCCAACTTGAATCACTCAAATCCGACTCCGGATGAGGAAGATATGGTGTTTTGAAGTTTGGAAAAATTGGAGAGAAGTGTATACGGGAAAACTGAAAATTTTGCTTCAAAATTCAAAAGAGAGAGAGAGGGAAGAAATAGGAGGAGAGAGAGAGGTCTTATTGACCAATCATGTGGTGCCACGTCACCCCCAGGCCGTGGGGGGTGCGTGGCCCACACGGGAGCAGAAGGGGCTCCAGGCCGTGGGGCCCCGGCCTCAACCACGGCCAGCCCATGTGGCCCACGGCCTGGGCTGTCCTCTCCGCGCACTCTCGGTTCGTCGGCCCGTATCTCGAGCGTCCGAACTCCAAATTCGAATCCGTTTTCGGATTACGAACCGTGACTCTCTCACACACAAAAACGACTATACAACTTTGAAAAACGGTTGAGAAATCATCTCGGAAATCATCGATGAAGTCACACAACATAAGAGAACGTAAAGTGGCATAGTCAACACGTTTGGACTCGAAACCTTATGAATGAGTAACCGAAACGACCGGAACTCAATAAGGCATTGAATAAGAACAGGTGTTCAAGTCCTAAACACAAAATACGGAAACATATAAACACAAATACACACACATATGCTAGTTTCCGGACATAGTCCTAGAAAATGCAAAACACAAGTTTATTAACTAAAAGTGAATGCATGAGCATATTTGCCAAGTGTGTGAAAGTGAAATGTAAATGAAACAAAATCATGAAGGGACACACAAAAATGATATGTGGGGTGTGCCTAGCCTTGTAAGAGATAAGAGGTCATGTATACCTTTGTAGACCGATAATGTCCGAAACTCTTAAAAGCCGGCAACTTGAAGAGTAATGGTTGAGAGTCCTTCGTCTTCGAAATCCTTCATTTACTAACCACTAAACATTACAAGTAAAACACGTTTTGATATGGAATTAATGCCAACACTAATTATCAACCTAACAGCTATTTTATCATTCTGACTTGTCAAACTTCCTCCCTTGACCCGGTCAATGAGTGACGTGGCAGTCTTTCGTTAGCTCTTTGATGACGTGTCAGGTTGGCGAATTTATACATACAACAATACCCCCATAATACTTCGAGCTAGGCGAATGACTTGTTCTTCCCACTTCGTTTGCCTCTGCGAGTAGTATTTATATTTATGTTTATAAGATTTCAACACACTTTGCAATAACTCCTTCTTTCCTTTTAACCACGCGCTGTATTTATTAATTGATTCTTCCGGTGCACGCTTTCGATTTAAACCACATAACTTCTGGCGCTTCAACTTGCTTGACAGGTGAAGGGACATTCTGACGGCTTGGTTATCCCCGAGATGCCACATGTCATTTACTTGGTGGTGACTGTTGCGGTTTGGTAACTGTGGCCGTCATTCTCATTAATTGCGTATCATTGTACTTGATTGTTTTTTTTTGAATTTCGAAGTTCCCTCTTTTTAAGGCCCAATCGTTTCTTTTTTTTCACTTTGCTTTCTTCATTTATTCTTTCATCGTGTTTCATCAGAGCAGAAAAGAAAAGTTTGATCTTTGGTTTCTATCTTCCTTATTTTTTCGAGAACTTGCTACAGTCCTTTCCCTGTGCCTCTTATTGCCGGGCGGTTCACCGGATTCGACTTATCTTTGCCTCTCTGTGTCTCCGACTCTTCTGCACATTTTCGCGAATCTAGGGCTTTCTGGTGAGTTCCCATGGACCCTTCCTTACGTTCTTATCTTTTTAATCGGATGATGCAAGCCATGGAGCTTGGTGATAAAAGTACTGCAGACAAGATTGAATCCTTGATTCGTAATTTTCGTCCGGATTCTCCGGTCCCGGTTTCTGTTTATGTTCCATCTTCTGAAGATAACCTTATTCCTAATATCTTTCCTCCATCTTCCAACAGTGGTTCTCCCAATATGCCGAGATCTTCCAATCCAGGCGGCAGTAAACGACGCGCCCCTAGGGCTTCTCGTGAATCCTTGCTAGATGCGCAGACGACGGTTGATTCTGACGTCGAAGATCATCAGAGGGATGTGCTGCATTTTTCACCGAGTCGCCCGTGTTCCTTTGACACGGAAGTTAATGTGGTCGGTGAGGATGAGCTTCGTAAATACAAGAGTCGTTTCGACCTTTCAGACTCGGTGACTCTTATGTTACCCGGCGATCGGGCTGTGTGGAATCCTCCCGAAAATACAGTCGCCATTTACGGGGCTATGCTCAGTTGTGGGGTAACTCTCCATCTTCAGCCTTTCATTACCAGATTCTTGGCGGAGGCTCAAATTGCGCCGGCACAGCTCGCCCCAAATAGCTACAGAATACTGATGTGCCTGTGCCTCATGTGGAAGTTGAAGGGTTATGGGCCCCCTACTCCTTGCGAGATCCGCCACTTTTACACGCTAAGGCAGGCGGGAAATGGTGGCACGTATTTCCTTCTCTCTTCGCCCGTGGAGAACTGGATCCCTAAGGGCGTGACGAACCCCGGCCAAGTAGAAATATCCGGCGATGAAAAGAAAAAGGGGTTCATTTGGGGCTTTCCCACTTCGAACAAGAGGTGGAAGAATAGCTGGTTTTTTGTTGGCGGCGAGTGGGGCCGTGATGTACCTGCCAGCAGTCGTCGCAATCTCTCGGCGAAGAAGGTTCCCAGGCACTTTACATCACCTGAAGCCTGGTCGAAGGCGGCCCCTGTTTTACTAGACAGAGAGGTCTCTCGCCTCGCTGCAGCAGCTGTCCTCCCTTTGAGCTTAAGGGATAGGTCCTTCCTCTTGGATGAGGAAAAAATGATTTCTGAGGGGATTTTCACACGCCTACATGCCAGGCTTCCTTGCTGTAAGTCCTTGTCCATTCCTTCTTTGTTTTACTGTTTCGTTTTGTTCTGTTGATTGACACTTTGTTTATTTTTCTTGCAGTGTGTGACTTTGACACCGTTTGTGACTTGCAAGCCCGGGCGGTGAAGAATTCCGACGCTGCCAGCAAGAGGCATGCTGCTGGTTTGGCCAATGAGGGAATTGCTGGCCCGGACGGTGATGACCCTTCCGATGGCGAGGATGCTGGTGACGTTACCGGGGGAGGGGTTGAATCGAGGCAACCCCCTATGCGTGCAGAGGCTGCTGCGTCTGTTCCTGTTGCTGCTGCTACGACTACTCCTGCTACTGCTACTGCTGAGACTACTCCGGCTGCGACCACCTCTAGTCGTAAGGGTAAGGAGAAGGTTGGGGTTTCAGGGGGGGTCAGTGACATCCCTATTTTTGACGCGGATGTTCCTGAGACTCCTCTCGATCCTGCGAGTGACCTGGCCCCCAGAGCTAGGAGTAAACGTCCTGCTGAGAGCGTGTCTGATCACTCTGCTCGACCTCCCAAGCGGGCTTCACGGGTGGTGCAGTTCTTTGTTTCTTCCGACGAGGAGGACGCTGAGGAGCCAGCTGTCGCTGAGACCCCTTCTACCCAACCGGCTGTTCATGAGGGGCCTGCTGAAGCAGAGAATGTAGCAGCGCCTCCCTCTGAGGGGGTTAATGAACAGACTCTCCCCGCTTCTACTTCTCCCCGACCAGCTTCTCCTGCAGTGGTTATGGGCGAGCCGAGTGTCTCAGATCATCCTAGGCCATCTGGCCAATCTGAGTCGACTGATTGGCCAGGCCCGTCAAAGCAAGCTGGGACCTCTGCTTCTGGTTCGGGCTTTTCCCACGAAGTCCCTCCTACCGGACTGGTTGAAGCCGATGAAGGGAACGTGTCCCTTTTTGATTTTTCGGCTACTGAGATATGCTCCCACTTGGCTAATAATGATATATACATCGGTGATGGCTAGGGGCATGTTAAAAACAAGTCTTGTAACAGGAAGATGGAATTTTTCTTCAACTGCCACTCCTTGGTAAGTTCTTTGCCGCAAATTTCTATGTATTATTATTTTTCCATATTTTTTCTAACTTCGGCTGTCTTTTTCCTCAGATGATGTCTGAGATGGGTGAGACTTACAAGTTTGGGATCAGAGCTTCTCGTGAGATTAAACGCTTGCGCGAGTAGGCTTCTGTTTTGGCGGCTGAGAAGCTCTCAGCTGAAGAATCCCATGCTCAACAGCTTGCTCAGCTCAGAGAATCCTCAGATGGTCATCTGTTTGCTCGGCTGGCTGCTGAAGAAAAACTTTCTGCTGCTGAAGAGGAGATTCGCTTGTTGAAGGAGCTTCTATCTTTGAGTCAAGAGTCCTTCGCAGCACGTTTGGAGGCCGAGCGGGTAGCTGAGGAGGCTAAGGAGAAAGCTGAGCAAGAGGCGGTAGATTTACGCAACCAACTATCTTCCCGCGACCTTATCTTTGAAAACTTGAAAGCTGTGCTGGAGGCTGAGTCAGTTGATCGCTTCAAGAGATCCCCTGCCTATGATGCGCTTTTGTTGTGCGAATTTGAGAAAGGCATGAGGCAGGCGAAGAAATTCTTTGCCATGAAGGATCATTCTAACGAGAAGCCCACTGCCGTTACTGGCCAACGGCGTGGACTCGATTAAAGATCAAATGAGACGATGGAAAGCCCACTGCCGTTACAACAGGACTGAACCTCATCCCATGCATCTAGAGATCCCCAGCAAGTGTGCCTTTAATACTTACTACTCAGGTCAGAAGGGCAGCTTTTCTGGCTCTGGTGCTGAGCCTGACTTGGGTCCCGTTGCTGGAAGGGATTATGAGCCTTTCATGCCAACGGAGGATGAGGAGGTCATCTGGCTTTCGGATGAGGAGATTGAAGATGAGGAAGATAGCGAGGGCCCTCCTACAGCTGGTTGATTTTTTGGATTCTCCTGTTGTTTAAAGACTGTAATTTCATTTTTTGTTCATTCATTTGTAAATGATATGAAGTTATGAATATATATACTTTTCTTTGTTCAGCTGCCTTTGCTGAGTTTTTGGCTTTTGCTTAGTTTTTCACCAAGTTATATTTTAGCATATTTTCTGCTTTTATTCAGCTGCCATTGCTGATTTTTCGGCTTACTCGGTATTTGTCAGGACGTATCTGGCCATATACCAAGTTTTTAGCGTATTTTATAGCTATATTCAGCTGCCATTGCTGTATTTTGGCGTACTTAGTATTTGTCAGGACGTATCCGACCATATACCAAGTTTTTAACATGTTTTGTCTTTGCTCGGCTGGCTTTCTTGCTTATGGGGATTATATTTTCCCGTAATGGCGATCGCCGCTTTTTGCAACTTGGGATTTTGTTTCTTGCCAGTTGTCATTGCTGCGAGTATGAAAACTCGTTTTTGTGTAATCAGTAGTGATATATGATGGCGAATGCCCTTTGTGACTGGTGAGTGTAATTGTGAATTCTTAGTAATAAATTACTCTTTTATTGAATACTTCCTGCAACTTTGTTAACATAGTCATAAAGAAAATGCTGAAACGAAAAACTATTCTAAGACATAATAAAAAGATTGAAAAGGTTTTGGAAAAAGTTAAGGGTAATATATCTTTAAGTACTGCGCATTGCATAGGCGGGGTAATTCGCCAAAACCTTCTCGAGTAATGCGATATGCCCCGTGGCCAGCTATTCCTGTAACTTGATAAGGCCCCTCCCATTTGTCTGCGAGTGATCCTGCAACTTTGTCTTTTGTTCCTGGATTCACCCTTTTTAGCACTAAGTCACCAAGTGAGAACCTCCTTTCACGCACATGTGAGTTGTAATATCTGGCTACTCTTTGTTGGTACGCAGAATTCCTTATTTGTGCGCGCTCTCTTTTTTCTTCTAACTCATCTAGGCCGCACTTTAGCATATCAGTGTTGATTTCTGGCTGAAAGAGTTGTACCCTTGGTGAAGAGAATGATGTTTCCACGGGAATGACAGCTTCAGCTCCATAAGCCATGGAATATGGGGTTTCGCCTGTTGAACCCCTCTCTGTGGTTCGATATGCCCAGAGCACTTGTGGTAATTTATCCGCCCAGCTGCCCTTTTTGGTTGTCAATTTAGCTTTCAGGTTGTGCTTTATGATCTTGTTTACTGCCTCAGTCTGGCCATTCGTCTGTGGATGTGCTGGGGAGGCGTAGTAGTTGTTGATGCCATATTTGTCACACAACTCCCTGAATTTCCTACCATCGAATTGGGTCCCATTGTCCGTGATGATGGTGTTTGGTATCCCGAATCTGTACAGGATATTTTTCTTTACAAAGCTTATAGTATTCGCCTCTGTTATATGCACCAATGGTTCGGCTTCTACCCACTTCGTAAAATAATCCACAGCCACTATGGCATGCTTGGCCCATCCAGTTGCTGTTGGCATTGGGCCAATTAAATCAATTCCCCACATGGCGAACGGCCACGGCGAGGTGATACTTTGCAAAAGTTCAGGTGGTTGTCGGATGTTGTTGGCGATTTTTTGACACGCCTCACATCTTGCTGCTATTCTTTTGGCATCGGCGAATAGTGTTGGCCAGAAAAAACCCTGCCTTAATGTTTTGTGGGCTAGGCTGGTACCCCCAGTGTGGTTCCCACAATTTCCACTGTGTATGCTTCTCAGGATACCTTCTGCTTCTTCAGGTCCGACACACCTCTGCAGTGCCCTTGAATACCCCCTTTTGTACAGCTCTCCATTGAGTACTGAGTATCTTGTGGCTTTATACTTCAACCATTTTGCTTCTAATGGGTCACTTGGGAGTACATCATCGACGAGATATTCTTTGATTGGTGTGATCCAGCTGTTCCTTTCGCCAAAGACTGCCCCTACTTCTTTTGATCTGACTATGCTTGGCTGCAACAGGCGGATCATGGATATACTTTTGGGCCAGATGTTAATTGTGGCGGATGCCAATTTGGCCAGGGCGTCAGCTTGCTCGTTTTCTTCTCTGGGGACATGAATGATTCTGTACTCTTTAAATCTTCCTAATAGTTCCTTTGCTAATTCCAGGTATGTAATCATGCTTTCATCTCTCGCTTGGTATTCATCTAGTACTTGATTGACAACCACTTGGGAGTCGCTGAAGATTTCTACCTCATCTGCCCCTAGGACTGTGCAAACTTTTAAACCTGCTATGAGTGCCTCGTATTCAACTTGATTGTTAGTAGCTTTGAAGTCAAAACGTAGGGCACATTCGACTGAATCTCCTTCCGGGGTTGACACTACTACCCCTGCCCCGCTGCTGTGCGTGTTTGACGAACCGTCGATGCGGAGTTGCCATTTGAACACTTTCTTATTTTGCTCCACCATCATTCTAGCTACCTCTATGCTTGGCTCGGTGAACTCTGCCACAAAGTCTGCCACTGCCTGTGCTTTGATTGCTGTCCTTGGGAGATACTCTACGTCAAATTCACTTAATTCGATCGCCCACTTTGTTAATCGACCGGATACTTCTAGTTTTTACAGGATTAATTTCAGTGGGCAGTTGGTGTATACCCCTATTTTATGAGCCTGGAAATATGGTCTTAGCTTCCTAGCTGCCGTTATTAGGGCGAGTGCCATTTTTTTCAGCCGGTGAGTACCTTGTTTCAGCTGGTAATAGTGCTTTGCTGGTGTAGTATATTGGCTTCTGGATTCCCTCTTCCTGTCGCACTAGCACGGAGCTCGTGGCTGCTTCAGAGACGGACAAGTACATGTACAACGTTTCTCCTGTTTCTGGTTTTGACAGCAGAGGTGCCTGTCCAAGGTAATCTTTTAAGGCCTGGAAGGCCTTTTCGCAATCCTCATTCCACTCGATTCCCTTTCCCTTTTTTAGAGCTTTGAAAAATGGTAGGCATCGGTCTGTTGACTTGGCTATGAATCTGCTCAGCGATGCTAGGCACCCCGTGAGTTTTTGGACGTCCCTCAAAGTTCTTAGCGAGACCATTTTTGCTAGTGCTTGGATCTTTTCAGGATTCACCTCTATTCCTCTTTGATGTACCTGATATCCGAGAAACCTCCCAGATGGTACGCCGAATACACATTTTGCTGGATTCAATTTCATTCCATACTTGACCAGAACATCGAATGTTTCCCTTAGGTAGTCTGTATGTCTATCTGCTGTGATGCTTTTTGTCAGCATATCATCGACGTAGACTTCCATGTTTCTCCCTATTTGCCTGGCGAACATTTTGTTGACCAAGCGCTGGTAAGTTGCCCCAGCGTTCTTCAGGCCAAATGGCATAACTGTGTAACAATACAACCCTTGATCTGTGGTGAACGCTGTCTTCTCTTCGTCCGGTTTGTGCATCTTTATCTGGTTATATCCTGAATATGCATCCATGAAGCTTAACGTCTCATGTCCGGCTGTTGCAATCGATTAATTGGTCAATCCTTGGTAACGAGAAGCTGTCCTTGGGGCAGGCCTTGTTCAGATCGGTGAAGTCGACGCACATCCTCCATTGATTATTTTTCTTCTTTACTAGGACTACATTCGCCACCTACTCCGGGTACTTGACTTCTCTAATTGACCTTGCGGCGAGTAACTTTGATACTTCCTCTTTTATTGCTGCATTTCTTTCTGGGTTGAAGCTTCTCCGTTTCTGCACAACCGGTTTGCACTTTTCATTCACAGCCAGATTGTGCGAAATTACGCTCCTATCAATCCCTGGCATATCTTCGTGGCACCAAGCAAAAATCGACTTATATTCCTTCAACAAGCTTGTCACCTCTTTCTTAACTTGTTCAGTCAGCCTTGCTCCGATCTTCACTGTTTTATCTGGTTCTTCTTCATCTAGAACAACTGATTCAGTTGGTTCTTCTTTTTCTCTGCTCATTTTGTCCCTTGGGTCCAGTTCGAAGTTTTCCGGATTATCTTCCTGTACTTTCCTGTCTACCTTGAATATGCTCAAGGTTTCCATCCCCGCTTTATCTTTGAAGATTGATAGGTTGGCGCGGCGAGCCATCTCCTGTGACCCTCTCAATTCTCCGACACCAAATTCTGTAGGGAATTTTATTTTTAACGCATGGGTTGAAGTAACAGCTCGAGCTTTGTTAAGAAACGGTCGGCCGAGTAAATCGTTATACGGCCAATTACGGATGTCAACCACGATAAAGTCTAAAAGGATTGTTCGCCGGCATGGTGCTGTACCAAATCTCACTGGCAGCTTCACAGTTCCTAGCGACCTAACTTTTGCGCCCCTGAATCCCTTTAATGGTACATGGAATGGTTCAAGATCTTTTCTGTCCAGCCGCAACTCATCATATACTCTGGCACTTAAGATATCGGCTGAACTTCCATTGTCAATCATCACCCGAAGGACATCCCTATGGGCTATTCGAACCCCCACGACGATTGCATCGTTAGGCTTTGCATCAATTCCGTTTGAGTCTTCTGCTGTAAATGTTATGGGATCATGTCCTTCTCTTCCCTTCTTGGGGTTTCTCTGCACAGAATTGATCTCCATACTCCTGCTTTCATACATTACTTCTCGAACTTCTGACATCCTTTCTCGATTACTCCTTCCAGTATGAGGTCCGCCGAAAATGGTGTTTATAGTTGCGTTGGGGCTGTTCCTCCTTGGACTCTTCCTGTCCTGCCCGTTTCCTTGGCGGCTATCCTGGCGACCACCGTGTTTGTCCCCTTTCAAAGCAAAGTCCTTCAGGTGCCCATCTCTAATCAAGCTTTCAATGTGATCGCGTAACTGAAAACATTTTAAAGTTTCATGCCCATGATCTTTGTGGAATCGGCAGTACTTAGTTGTATCTCTCCTGGCATTTGCTGATTGCTGCCGAGGATATTTGGCGAGCCCCTTGTCTTCTACCACAGACAATATCTCCTCCTGATCGCCAGTTAAAGGGGTGTAATGGTTGTACCTTCCTCAAAATTTATTAGCTCGAGCGTTTCCTCTGCCTTCTCTTGGATATCCCTTTTGGCCCTTTTCTTCTCTCTGGCGATCACGTGACTGCGTCTTTTTGTCATCCTTGTGGTCCGGTTTTGAGTCAGGTTTGTGTCCATGCACATAGCTACCCCCTTGCGCTACTTCTTCTTCTTCCGCCAGTGCATAGTCGCCAGCTATTTCCATCATCTCCTCATAAGTTTTTGGTCTTTCCCTCCGTAGGTCAAAGGATAATCGCCTACTTTGTAACCCATTGGTGAATGCGGCGACCACAGCTACATCACTGGCATCTTCAATTTGAGCAACCTCCTTCCCAAATCTCGCTAGATACTTCTTGATCGACTCGTTACGTTCCTGTTTCAGATTGGATAGGTGAGCGAGTGACTTTCTTCTCTGGACACTCCCTATGAATTGCCTTATGAACGCTTTGCTGAGATTTGAGAAGCTACTTATATTTCCGGGAGGAAGTCTTCCAAACCACCTAAAGGCAAGGTCGCCGAATGTTTACGGGAAGGTGAGGCATAACAACCCATCATTGGATGAGTACTGGGCCATAATGTTACGGAATCAGCGAACGTGCTCCTTTGGATCCCTATTCTCCTTGTACTGCTCAATGGTTGGCATTCTAAATCTGTCTAGAAATTGGGTGCGAGCGATAGTTTCGATGAATGGGCTATCTGACTCATCATCCGAAGATGCATTATGACCATACCTTCGCGCCATTGCTGAAACTTTTCTTGATAGCTCTTGCAGGGTGACATCTCGCTGACCAATTGGTTCTCCTGCTGGATCGAGTCTACTCTTGATTGTCATTCTACCATGATTGCCTCTCACTTCCGGGCTTCTTCGATCTTCAGTGCTCTCGGATCTCCTTCGCTTCGCTCTTTTGGATCGTAACTCCCTTCGTGGACGAGGACTCTTATCTTCAGATGAGATAGAACGGTGTCTCCGCCGGTTCCATTGATATGTGTCGCTGGAATTGACCCCATGTGTTCGCACCTGGTCTCGTTCCTCCCTGGATTCTTCATTCATCACACCTTTTCCCTTCCTTTGTTTTCTCCCCTCGAAATCCTCAGTGTGGTCCTGGGGAGTCTCCTTAGTGGATTGTCTTGCTTGAGTATCGGGAATTACGACGTGAACTTCTGATCGTAGCCTTCCGGGTGGATGGATTCCAGGGGTGGTTAACTCGTAAGGAGATGAAACTCCCAACCCTATGGGGAGCGAAAGTCCTATTTTGCTGGTTTCGCTGATTAAGTTTACCAATGCAGCTTGGAAATGCTGCAGAATCCGAGATCAGTCACCCTAGTTCCTGGTGTTGCTGCTGATTGTTCCCCGATTGTCACTACCCTGTCTCCCGTCGGCGCAGTTGGTTCAACAACTAAATCTCCGCTGGAGTTACCATCTCTGTCGCTGGAGTTATTCATGCTGTCTGATTCGCAAGGGTCCCTCGAAGTTTCTGTTCAAAGACCTCCTTCTTCTAGCGCCAATTGTTGACGGTGAAATTTGGATTGCCACGCACTCAACAATTATATCAATTTAATATAAAATAAGAAAATTAAGAACACATGCAAAAGACAAGTTTTACGTGGAAAACCCTTGAATGGGAAAAAACCACGGCGCCCCTGAGGGCAGAAGAATAATACTAGGTTTTCGTTGCCTTGTTACATGCTTAGATCTCTCTTACAATTGCTCTCTTTTCTCTCTCTAGATTTCTGAACCCCTTCCTCATGGGATAGGTGGTTCTATTTATACATGTTTTATTAGGGTTTCCCCTTGTTTTTCAGCCGTGTGGGACGAAGGTTTTCCTCTTTGATTCGTACTAGGATCCTTTCTTGTCACAGATCAGGACTCCTTTTCTTTTCATGATTCCTCGCTGTTCTGGGTCTTCTAAAAGTTTAGGATTTATCTCTGTGTTTCTGCCGAGTCGGTTCAGGCCCAGTGTGCTGGTCCAGCGAGTACCTTTACTTTCTAGGTATCGTATATTTGGCGAGCACACTCCTACATTCGGCGAGTAGGTATTTAGCTTCGGCGACTATATCTTTGACTTCCTTTTGGCTTGAGCTATTTTATCATTCTGACTTGTCAAACTTCCTCCCTTGACCCGGTCAATGAGTGACGTGGCAGTCTTTCGTTAGCTCTTTTGATGACGTGTCAGGTTGGCGAATTTATACATACAACATTAGGCATCCAATCCAATGCACCAGATCACACCTTTCCATTTCTCTCTTTAAACCAACCAACCAACCAATGAACGCCCTTGGATTTCTTCTTCTTCTCCTTCTCCTCTTCCCTCTCCACACTTGTTCTAGTGTCAACACTCAACTCTTCAAAGCTTGGTGCAGTAACCATGGCACAACAGAGATACAACCTAAGGCCAAAAAAACTACAACACCCACAAAACCAGAAACAAACGAACATAATTTACAGAAATCACAAAGAACAATATCGATTAGTTTTACAGAATTGAATTTTAAATTCATAAAATAAATTCAGCTCCCTTCAATTGCACTAAGAAATCAGCATGACAAGTTTTAGTAGTCAAGAAAAATAAATTTATAGAAGAGAAAGAGAGAGAGTAGTATCGACGATGGATGATGGATTCGGTTGCTTTCTGGTTGAAGTTGAAGTCACTGGTGATTTGTGATGCAAGTTGAAGTTTGGTAAGAGAAGTGAGTCAAGTGACGGCAGAGTGAAAATTGTAGGAAAAATATGGTAGGGTTTCACGTTTCTCGTTTTATATATATTTTTTTTTACTCAAAACGAAGTAGTATCATATACAAGGTATTTTATTCATGCGGGTTCACGGGTTCACCCGCGGGTTCATTTTCCAAACCTACATCTGCACCCGAACTCGTCGGGTTTTTATTTATACGGGTTTGCGGGTTCATGGGTCATAAATTCACCACCCAAACTCGACCCTATAAGGTTGGGTTCGGACGAGTGCCGACATGTGCGGGTCAAATTGCCATCCTTAAGGAGGAGAGAGATCGAGCTTCCATGGAAGCTCTAACCACACCACCTTGAAAATGTATGGTTTGTAAATTGTGTGTTGAAAATGGCCAAGAAAGGAGGCTCAATTTATAGCAAAAGTGTGTTTGGTGAAGAGATAATAATAAGCCCAGCTGCTTATATAGAGACAGAAACTATATCTTCAACTTTTTTTTTTTTTGGGCTGCTTTGTTTGTCATGGTTTTGGGCATTTGAGCTGCACTATCTTGCCTATTGTCAAATTAATTGGGTAACCCACTGGGGGTGCACTTTTCTGCATCGCTTCCAATGATGTGTCTTATAGGGTCTCACCCTTGATTTTGGTGATCTTTCATGCATCATGATATTCTTGATTTTATGATTTATGTTTAATTTCTAGCATTTTGTAACACTAGGTTTGGTGGCACATGCAAGACATGTGCTTGATTTGCATATATATATATATATATATATATATATACAGTCTTTCTATTATCAGTTCGAACTGATATAAAACATATTAGTTCATTGCATATGGACCATTGGATTTAAAAGATGCTTTGACAAGTGCATGTAGCCAAGTCAAAGTATTTAAATTTAATGGCCCACATGCAAGGAACCGATATATCATTTGTCAGTTCGAACTGATAATAGAAAAACCGTATATATATATATATATATATACATACATATACAGTCTTTCTATTGTCAGTTCGTCCTGACAATAAATATATTAGGTCGAAGAATGTGGACCACAGATTATGAAGAAGTTTTGACAAGTACATACACTTTGAGTCAAAGTATGTAAATCTAATGGTCCACATTCTTCGTCCTAATATATTTATTGTCAGGACGAACTGATAATAGAAAATCTGTATATATATATATATAAATTTTCAAGCCAGTGCATACTGATATAACTTACGTCAATGCGTACTGATATAACTTATGTCAGTGCATACTTATATAACTTACATCAGTGCGTTGCATGTGGACCACTAAATTTACATGCTTTGACTCAGTGTGTATGCACTTGTCAGTGCTTCTCCATAATTAGGGGCCCACATGCAACGCACTGATATAAGTTATATCAGTGCGCACTGATCAGAACCAGACTGTGTGTATATATATGTATTGTAACTGTTGATGTTTGTTAACAGAATAACTTTTTGTTTTAGTTTGTAGGTTAGTTTTTTGAAATAAAAGACAGTTAAGTAGGATGCTACTTAATTCTTTTCTCTAGAGTAGAATTTGTTTTTCCCTTTATCTCCAAATTCAAACTAGTTTAGTTTCCTAGTTTTAAGGTAGGTTGGACCTACTGTCAATGTATTTATTGGAGCAGTTGCTTACATTTTCAATTAAGTGAAATAAAATGAATTTCTCATGTTTCTCTTCATGGTATTAGAGTTGCCTCTGAACCTAAAATTTTCCCACATACCAAATTATAGATTGGTCGATTAAATGGACAATCCACCCTCTTTCGTTACCTCTTCCCCAGAACCATCCTCCTCTAATAATTTCGGAGGTTCTAGGAACAACAACAACAACAATAATCTTCTTCATCTACCAATCACTAGTCACAAACTGCATGGAAATAACTATTTCCAATAGTCCCAATCAGTAATGATGTTCATTTGCGGCAAAGGAAAGGATTATTTCCTCATTGGCATAGCCGAGTCACCAGGAAAGGAGGACTCAGCCTACAAGTAGTGGAAGTCAGAGAATAGCATGGTCATGTCGTGATTGATCAATTCTATGAACAACGACATTGGAGAGAATTTCTTGCTGTATGAGACAGCCAAGGAGATATGGGAGGCTGCCAATGAAACTTTTTCCAGCAAGGATAATACCTCGAAATTGTTTGGATTAGAGGGTATTCTGCATGACCTACATCAAAAGGAATTAACAGTTACTTAATACTTTAATTCTGTGGTGTGATATTGGTAGCAACTGGATGCATTTGAACAAAGGAAATGATCTTGTACAAAAGATGAGACACTATTTAAGGAAACAATGGAACAAAAAAGAGTGTTTAAATTCCTACTTGGGCTTAACAAAGACTTGGATGAAGTCAGAGGGAGAGTTTTGGGAATGAAACCACTTCCTAAAATTCGTAAGGTCTTCTCAAAGGTTCGTCGAGAAGAGAGTAGGAAGAAAATCATGATGAGTCCGCAAGTTAAGGCAGAGGGTATCCATTCTTCCAATGAAGGCTCTGCCTTGGCTGTTAGAGGAGTTCAGTTTCAATTAGGTGACAATCGACCAAGGAAGGGGACCTTGGTGTGATCACTGCCGAAGGCCAGGACATGTTAGGAAGACTTGCTGGAAACTCCATGGAAAACCAGTCGATTGGAAAGCTCATTTTTCAAGTGACTAAGAAATCCGAGGTAATATGGTGACTAGGGATAGCAGTGGCTCAACCGAATCAAATGTGTTTAGTAAAGAACAAACGAAATTACTTCAAAAGTTGTTCAACAATACAACTTCAAATTCTATTACTGGATCGGGTAGCCTAGCCCAAAAAGGTACATTTCTGAATGCCCTGAATGTAAAAAGGGAAATTTGTAGTTCGTGGGTAGTGGACTCGGGTGTTACAGATCATATGACAAGAAACATCTGTTTATTTAGCAATTATGAATTAAGTTCTGGCAATTGTAATGTAAAAGTTGCAGATGGGTCCTTTTCAAAGGTAGCAGGGATTGGTTCAGTGACAATTTCAGAAGCTCTCAGCTTACATTCAGTACTTTTGGTTCCTAATTTTGACTGCAACTTATTGTCTATCAGTAAACTTAGACACGATTTAAAGTGTATTGCTAAATTTCTCCCTAATCAATATGTTTTTTAGGACTCAGATTCGGGGAGGATGATCGGCAGTGCTGAGTTGATTTCAAGACTTTATATTCTAAGAGTTGGAAGTTTCTAGGATACATTACCTTAAGCCAGTAGGTATGCATCACTTAAGAGTCAGTCTAGAAGTCAAGTTAGGTTGAAAATCAAAGTACTTAATGTTGTGGTATTATCGTTTAAGTCATCCAAACTTCATGTACCTTGGAAAAATGTTCCTAGATATATTTCATAATAAAAATCCTTATCAATTCCACTGTGAAATATGTCAATATTCCAAATATACACGAAAAAGTTTTCCACAGCATGCATACAAATTATCCTTTCCATTTCACCTAATCTATAGTGATGTGTGGGGACTGTCTAGGGTTAATAATATATCAGGTGCTAGATGGTTCGTATCGTTTATTGATGACCATACTAGAATAACCTGGATATATTTGATGAAAGAGAAATCGAAAGTAGGACAAATTTTTTAGAATTTTAATAAAATGATTAAGAACCAGTTTCATACTAGGATTCAAGTCCTTCGAACTGATAATGGTAAAGAATTTAATTCAATTCTGGGAAATTATCTATTAAAGGAAGGGATTATACATCAAAGCACTTGTGTTGACACTCCTCAATAGAATGGAGTGTCAGAGTCCAGATAATAGTCTTTCTTTAGAAATTCAGAGTCCAGATAAGAGTCCTTCCCTAGAAATTTAAAAAGGTCCAGGTGTTATCTAGAGTCTGATCCTCCAGTTCAAATTCAAGCTTGGAAGAGTCCTAGTAGAAGTTAAACCCCTGATGTGTCTGCTAAAAATCATAACTTAATTGTGTATACTCGGAAAAAGACAACTCAAAAGAATATGATGTTTCCAAAGTCTACTCTACAAAGTCGAGATTCCAAACTGAGTCTACCAGTCTAAAACACTGAAATTGAGACAGAAACAATAAACAAAAATACTGCAATAGCAAATGACATGGAACCTACCAGCCATCAACCTGAATCCAGTGATCTAAATCAACCTATTGCTCTAAAGAAAGGGGTTAGAGAGTGCTGAAACAAACCCTTGTATCCTATGAGCAACTTCATATCATATAGGAAACTATTTCCTACTTCCGCAACTTTGCCCCGAGTTTTTCTAAAATTGAAGTGCCTAATAGCATCCATGAAGCTTTGGCTATACCTGAATGGAAGGCTACTGTGTGGGAGGAATTAAAAGCATTGCAGAAGAATGAAACTTGGGTGATGACTGACTTACTTATAAGGAAGAGGCTAATCAGTTGCAAGTGGGTATTTACTATGAAATACAATTCTGATGGGAGTGTGGAACGGTTTAATGCCAGATTAGTGGCAAAGGGGTTCACACAATCATACAGGATCAATTACCAAGAGACATTTGCACCTGTGGCTAAGCTCAATACAATATGGGTTCTACTGTCACTAGTAGTCAACCTAGATTGGAGACTACACCAATTAGATGTGAAGAATGCGTTCTTTAATAGGAACTTGGAGGAAAAGGTCTATATGAGGTCCCTCTTGGCATGGGATCCAAATTCAACAACGATAAGGTATGTAAACTCAAAAAATTCATATATGGACTTAAACAGTTCCCACGGGCGTGGTTTGAGAGGTTTATAAGGGCTGTTAAGAGGTTTGAATTTCAGCAGTGTCAAGCGGACCATACCTTGTTTGTTAAGCACTCTATAGAAGGTAAAATCACTGTTTTAATTGTGTATGTAGATGGTATTATCATCATAGGTGATAATGAAGAAGAAATTCAAAAATTGAAGACTTTTTTAGCCAAGGAATTCAAAATAAAGGACCTATGAAGTCTTAAGTACTTCTTAGGTATATAAGTGGCGAGATTAAGGGCTAGAATTTCTATTTCGCAAAGAAAATACATTCTAGGCCCGTTGAAAGAGACTGGGATGATGGGTTGCTAGCCTCTCGACACACCTATGGACCCTACCAATAAGTTTGAAATAGCTACAGACAGTTTACCAGTAGAGAAAGGGAGATAACAACAGCTGGTAGGGAAATTAATCTATCTTTCCCATACCAGACTTGATATAGGTTTTCTAGTAAGTTATGTTAGCCAGTTTATGAATTGTCCAAATGAATAACATATGGATGTTGTGTTTCGTATACTAAGATACTTGAGAATGAAAGCATGTGAGTGATTTTACTTTAAAAATGATACATGCAGAAACATTATAGTATTCTTAGATGCTGATTGGGCAGGGTTAGTTAGTGACAGGAGGTTAACATCGGGATATTGTTCATATGTTTGGGGCAATTTTGGTCACATGGAGAAGTAAAAAACAATTTGTAGTATCTCACAGTAGTACAGAAGCGGAATTCAAGGCAATGGCCCATGGAATTTGTGAGGGAATTTGGTTGAGGAGACTATTGAATAAACTTAAGGTCCCAATGGAAACTACTATAGAGCTAAGATGTGACAACATAGCAGCTATAAGTGTAGCTAAAAATCATGTTCATCATGATAGGACCTGTAAGGTTCACTATTTGTATTGGCTTGATTCCATTGCAAAACACTCTATGATTGTATTAGTTGTTGCTTAGGACATTATTTGAAGAAAGGAAGCTTAAAGAGTGAAGAGCAACGTCTAGTGCAAAAGTCGTCTTCAAGAGGTGAAAAACGTCAAAGGTAAATCTTGACTTCCACCCTCTTGCAAGGCGTTAGCGCACACACACACAATTCATACATGTGTGTCCCTGCATCGTGGTTCAAACATTTGGTATAACACATTCACACACTTCATAGTATGCTCATGCATTGATCTTGTATTGACAAACATTGTAGAATTGCATGCTTTGTGACTATCTCTTTGTTATGGCATGCTTGTGTGAATTTGTGTTTGTTTGTTTTCTTATTTTTGTATTTGGACTTGAATATGTTCTTATTTGATTCCTTATTGAGTTCCGGTCGTTTCGGTTACTCATTCATAAGGTTTCGAGTCCAAACGACTTAGCTATGCTACTTTGCGTTCTCATTCGTTGAGTTGACTTCATCATCATTTTTTGAGATGATTTCTCAACTATTTTTCAAAGTTTTGTAGTCGTAGTCATGCGTGAGGGAGTCACGGTTCGTAATCCGAAAACGGATTCGAAATCGGAGTTCGGATACCCAAGATACGGCTGAAGAACGTGAGGGAGCGCGCGAGAGGCAAGCATGGCCAAAGGCCATCCATTGGCCACCACGTGTGGAGCCCGTGGGACCCACGGCCAGAGCACCCCTCTGGTCCCGTGTGGCCCACGCGCTCCCCACGGGGTGCTGACGTGGCAGCCTCTGATTGGCTCCCGTCATCCTCTCTCTTCTCCATCTCTTTTCCCTCCATTTATATTCGAAATCCCGAGCAGAATTCTCTACAATTTTTGATTTCTTATTTGGATCATATCTCTCTCATTTCAACTCCGAATTGAGTGATTCAAAAGCCAAAATTGTTGGTCTTGAAGAGAGCTACAAAACCCAAGCATTTTCAGAGCCATTTGAGTTCTTCATTTTTCCCAGTGATCTGATTTCAGTACGAGACTCAACTTTTGTATGTGAAACTTCTTCTTCTCACTTCATCTTTTGATCATCTCTTTTAATCTTCCTAATTGATAGATGATATGTGTTTAGAATGTTGTTAGATCATATTCTAAGGGTGGTTGATCTATTGATTGTTGAGTTTTAGCTATTTGATTTCAATTGAACATATATTGCTAAACTTGACCTATCTTGATATTGATTCTAGAAATACTTTTTGTTCTTGATCTTGATTGTTGATTTCTAGGTTTTTGTCACATGTTCATGAACTAGGATTTTTGATTGTACCATCTATCATTTAAATCTAATTCTTGTTTGGATTGAATATGTTGTGGATTTCAAGTGTTAACTTGTTCACTTGATTTCAAAGCTAGTTTTGTGATTTTTATTGAAAACTTGTTACTCTAGCTTTGATTGACATGTTTAGGTTTCTAGATATTTTTGTGAATGACTTTGAATGTCTAATCTAGACTTCTAATCACATGTCCATAAGAATTAGCTAAATTTGCTTGTGAGCTTGATTTGTGCAAATCTAATTCTTCATAGAGTGTGTTTGATCTACTTGCTCTATTTGCTTGTGTTTGCATCATTTGCATCACTTAGATCATTGCCTTGTGAAAGGTTGAAGTCTCTTGCAAAGTGAGTGAAGCTTTGTCTTGAGCAAGAAGTCTTGGCTAGGAAAGTGTTCCGGATAGCCAAGCAAGAAGCCTTGATTAGAGTTGGGAGGACTCGGATAGTCAAGCAAGAAATCTTCCTAGAGACGTGAGCGTCTTGGATAGGAAGTTGCTTTCTAGAGGTGTAGGATACATCTCGGATAGGAAGTAGGCTTGGTAGTTCACTTGCCCGAGGGTAGATTAGGAGGTGATAGCTTGAGCGGATATCATGTGTTGATAGCTTGAGTGTGTAAGTCCTTTTCATATAGTGGATTGCTTTGCCGGTGGTTGTGGTATCAACCCGTGGATGTTTCCTCTTTGAGGTTTTACCACGTAAAAACACTTGTGTTCATTTTTGTTTTTACTTATCTTTTTCTTCCATATCTTACATTGATTGCATATCTTGTAAATTGATTATCTCTTGTATTAGTGAAATCAATTCATTTGCTAAATCTAATCAAGTGTGCATTTTCTTTGTTATATTCCGCATCATTTTTAATATTGGAAGAATTTGAGTAAATACATATTCACCCCCCCTCTAGGTATATTTTACACTATATTGCTTAAGGGAATTTCAGGACCAGACATGTAGAGATTGACTGACATTTTATTAAAGAGAAAGTTGAAGAGAGAGTAATCAACCTGGTGTACACTCCTACTACAATCCAGACAGTTGATATACTAACCAAAGCTCTACCTGGAGTGAGGTTTGAAGAGTTAAAATCCAAGCTAGGCAACTTGAACATTTACTGCCCAGCTTAAGGGGGGTGTTGATATTTGTTAAAAAAATAACCTTTTGTTTTAGTTTGTTGGTTAGTTTTTTGAAATAAAAGAGAGTTAAGTAGGATGCTACTTAATTCTTATCTCTAGAGTAGGATCTGTTTTTCCCTTATCTCCAAATTCAAACTAGTTTAGTTTCCTAGTTTTAAGATAGGCTGGACCTACTGTAAATGCATTTATTGGAGCAGTTATTCACAATTTCAATTAGGTGAAATAAAATGAATTTCTCATGTTTCTTTTCAATAACATTTTTATAATTATTTTTAAAAAAAAGAAAAACGAACTTTATTTAACTAAAAATTCAAAAAGGAATTACATGAATTCAAATCAGAATTGGCTAACAAGGAGAGCCACTCCAGAAAATCTACATGCCAAATACCAGAAAAACCACTAGCAACAACAAATTTGGCAATTGACTCTGCAAACTTTGTACATTTACCTTTCAAAGCAACCACATCACAAATGATATTATTAATATCATAACACAAACTAATCACACCATTACAAAGACGAACAATGCCTAGCGCATTTGGTTCAATACACAAAGGGAAAAGACCAAACTTCTCTGCCATAAAGATCCCTTCCAAGACAGCCACTGCCATGGCGATATCCACCGGCACCTTCCCCTTATAAGATAAGGCAGCAGTTATAACAACCTTACCCTTATCATTTCTAATCACCATACCAGCCCCATATCTGCCCTTGTCTCCATTCAAAGCTGCATCTACATTCAACTTAAAGCACCTAAGAACTAGCAAAGTCTAACTTTCACCACGAGTCTATTCTCATTTGAAACACAAGTAATTTTACCTGAGCCCTGTAATCCTTCAACAGCTCCTTGCACACTCTTAACAATTCACTTGTTCTGAAAAAACACCATCAAAGAGCAATTTATTCCTACGAAACCACATCAGCCAAGCTGTAATTAAAAGTCTAACTACCACATCCTCCTACACACAGTTAGCCAAACAAATAATTCTATCAAAAAAGCAAACATTATGAATTTTATCAAGATCATCAAAGAAATGGCAAGCTCTCTAATGAGGAACCACTCTCTCATAATGCCAAAAAGTGTGGTCCACATATTCATGTCTTGTAAGATCTTAGATTTGTGTTGGCTTGATTCCATTGCAAAACACTCTTTATTTGTAATGGTTAGTTATTTAGGTGATTCTTGGTGAAAAGAAGCTTCAAAGAAGAAAGGCAACTTCTCATGCAAATATTGTCTTCAAGAGGAAATGTGCTTACTTGGATGCTAAGGTATCAAGATACTTCTTCCTCTTGCAAGGCGTAAGCGCACACACACACACACACAATTCATACATGTGTGTCCCTACATCGTAGTGCAAACATTTGGTATAACACATTCACACACTTTTGAGTATGCACATGCACCTACATCGTAGTGCAAACATTTGGTATAACACATTCACACACTTTTGAGTATGCACATGCATTGGTCTCTTATAGACAATCATTGTAGAATTGCATGTTTTATGACTATCTCTTTGATATGACATACTTGTGTGAATTTGTGTGAATTTGTTTGTTTGTCTTGTATTTTGGAATTTAAAATGTTCTTATATGATTCCTTATTGAGTCCCGGTCGTTTTGGTTACTCATTCATAAGGTTTCGAGTCCAAACGATGTAGCTACGCTACTTTGCATTCTCATTCGTTGAGTTGACTTCATCGTCGTTTTCCGAGATGATTTCTCAACCATTTGTCAAATTTTTGTAGCTTCATTGTGCGTGAGGGAGTCACGGTTCTTTATCCAAAAATGGATTCAAATTTGGAGTTCGGATGCCCGAATACGGCTGAAGAACGCGAGAGGTGCGCAAGGGAGCAAGATTGGCCAACGGCCAAACTTGGCCACCACGTGTGGAGGCTGTGGGACCCACGGCCAGAGCACCCCTCTAGTCCCATGTGGCCCATGCGTCCCACATAGGGTGCTAACGTGGCAGCCTCTGATTGGCTCACGTCTTCCCTCTCTCTTCTCCATCTCTTTTCCTTCCATTTATATTCAAAATCTCGTGCATAATTCTCTACAACTTTTGATTTCTTATTTTGATCATATCTCTCTCATTTCAACTCCGAATTGAGTGATTCAAAAACCAAAATTGTTGGTCTTGAAGAGAGCTATAAACATCAAGCATTTTCAAAGTTATTTTAGTTCGTGATTTTTTGCAGTGAGCTGATTTCAGTCCGTGACTCAACTTTTGTCTATGAAACTTCTTCTTCTCACTGCATCTTTTGATCATCTCTTTTAATCTTCCTAATTGATAGATCATATGTGTTTAGAATGTTGTTAGATCATATTCTAGGGGTGGTTGATCTATTGATTGTTGAGTTTTAGCATTGTGATCTCAATTGAACATATTTAGCTAAACTTGACTAATCTTGAAATTGATTCTAGAAATGTTGTATATGATGTGCCTCATGTTATTTTCTATGTTTAATTTCGTCATCTAAGAACCAAGATTTTTGTGTGATATATTGAATATTCATATCTTGTTCTTATTGATTCACATGCTTTGATTTCTAGATATATTTGTGATTGTTTGTTGAAAGCATATTCTAGATTGTCACTAAGCATGTTCATAGAGCTTGATTGATCATCTTGCTTTATTTGATTGTGATTTGCATCATTTGCATCACTTAGATCATTGCCTTGTGAAAAGTTGAAGTCTCTTGCAAAGTGAGTGAAGCTTTGTCTTGAGCAAGAAGTCTTGGCTAGGAAAGTGTTCCAGATAGCCAAGCAAGAAGTCTTGATTAGAGTTTGGAGGACTCGGACAATCAAACAAGAAATCTTCCTAGAGACGTGAGCGTCTTGGATAGGAAGTTTCTTCCTAGAGGTGTAGGACACATCTTGGATAAGAAGTAGGCTTGGTAGTTCACTAGCCATTGGGTAGACTAGGAGGTGATAGCTTGAGCAGATATCATGTGTTGATAGCTTGAGTGTGTAAGTCCTTTTCGTAGAGTGAATTTTTTTGCCGGTGGTTGTGGTATCAACTCGTGAATGTTTCCTCTTTGAGGTTTTACCACGTAAAAATAGTTGTGTCTCTTTTCACTTTACTTTTTATTATCTTCCATATCATGTATTGATTGTATCTCTTGTAAATTGATTTTCACATGTATTGACTCATACAATTCAATTGTTAAATCATATCAAGTGTACATTTCATTATTGTAATCCGCATATTTTTGAATTTGGAAGAAATTGGGCCTATACCTATTCACCCCCTTTCCCCCTTAGGTATATTTTACACTATATTGCTTAAGGGAATTTCATGTCTCTTCCCACAAATTTAGGTCTCTTACCACAAAGCGATATCCACTGGCACCTTCCCCTTAAAAGACAAGGCAGCAGTCATAATAACCTTACCTTTATCATTTCCAATCACCATACCAGCCCCATATTTACCCTTGTCACCATTCAGAGCAGTATCCACATTCAATTTAAAGGACCCAGAAGCTGGCAAAGTCCAACTTTCACCACATGCCTATTCTCATTTGAAACACAAGTAACTTTACCTGAGCCCTATAATCCTTCAACAACTCCCCTACACACTTCCAACAATTCACCTGTTCTGAAAAAACACCATTAAAGAGCAATTTATTCCTACCAAACCAGATTAGCCATGCAGTAATTAAAATCTAACCACCATATCCTCATGCACACAGTTAGCCAAACAAATAATTCTGTCAAGAAAGCAAACATTATGAATTTTATCAAGATTATCAAATAAATGGCAAGCTCTCCAATGAGGAACCACTCTCTCATAACGCCATAAAGCGTGGTCCATTAATTCAGTTTTCTTCCCACAAATTCAAGTCTCTTCCCACAAAGCTATATCCATCGACACCTTCCCCTTAAAAGATAAGGCAACATTTATAACAACCTTACCCTTATCATTTCTAATCACCATACTAGCCCCATATCTACCCTTGTCACCATTCAGAGCTGCATCTACATTTAATTTAAAGCACCTAGGAGCTAGCAAAGTCCAACTTTCACCACAAGCCTATTCTCATTTGAAACTTAAGTAACTTTACCTGAGCCTTGTAATCTTTCAACAGCTCTCTTGCACGCTCCCAACAATTCACATGTTCTAAGAAAAACACCATCAATGAGCAATTTATTTCTACCAATTCAAATCAGCCAAGCAGTAATTAAAAATTTAATACCACATCCTCCTGCACACAGTTAGCCAACCAAATAATTCTGTCAAGAAAGCAAACATTACGAATTTTATCAAGATCATCAAAGAAATGACAACTCTCTAATGAGGAACCACTCTCTCATAACGCCACAAAGCGTGGTCCACTGATTCAGGTCTCTTCCTACAGATATGGCACAACCCAGAATCAGTAATCTCATTTTTCCACAGTAATTGCTTGGTAGAATATATTTACAAGCCTTCAAACTGAAAATTATGATCTTACTTGGCACCTCTAGCTTCCAAACCTTCTATGAAGCTTATAAATATATTCTATTTGCATTTTATTTGATTAGATATGACTTTCTATGAAAGGCTGATTATTATGAATAATAAATTATATTTTCCAAAAAAGATTATCATATAAAACAATAATCAGCATAAGTACTTCTAAAATCCTATTAATCATTGTATTCTCAAATACTTGAAATTTGTCTAATAACATTTCTTTAAATTATCAATAAGAGTTCACATAACAATTGTATTTAAGAAAGCAAAACCAATGAATTGTTATTGAACTAACAGGAATACGGCATAAAACTCTAGTGGAATCCAACCACTGATGTTATTGATGTTGTTCATATGAGTGTAACAAAAAAAACATAAAATTAATCACCATGTATTTCAAAACAAAAACAAAACAAAAACCAATCACTCTAAACACCAAACCACTTACAAGTGTTTGGCATTTTTTAAATTTGCAAATGTTTGGGGCAATAGTCTTGATATATGGTTCTGCTCCATGTTAAATATTGTCAAGTTAGAGAGAACTAAGCTATGGTGAAGGCCTTGATAATTGATTTCTGCTCAAAAGTCTGCAACGAAGAATTGATTAGTAAGTGTCTTTTCTCATACTGGCTTCACTATCCAAATTAAGTACGTAAATAGAAACTTGTAAATTGGTACATTAATTGGTGACTGTAAGAGTTTCTTCAAAATCCAAGGGTGAGAAAGAGAACATTCACTAATAACAGCATACACAATCATCAAGAGCTTTCATTCTCACCAGGAACTACAACAACAACAAAAAAAAAAAAAAAAGTTTCTTTAACAAAGGAAAAAACTCTCTGGACATTGAAACACCAAATTCCCTAAATCAATTTTGTTTTGTGTCAACTTGTATATAGCAAATAGAGAATTTTCTCAACAAGCTAGGAGTAACAGACATATTTCCAAAATAAAAAATTACATCAAACTCCCCTGAGGTTTGCTCTTTTATATGCGGAAATAACTTTACCGTTAATTAACACTCACCTCCCCTGCCGTTAGGGTTTGATTGTTAAGTGTGAGAGCTAACTATTAAAAAATAATAAAAGACAGAAATACCCTTGATTCACCAAAAATCTAAAAGAACTAATTACACCAAACTCCCCTGAGATTTGCTCTTTTACACACAAAAACAACTTTATTGATAATTGACACTCTCCTCCTCTACCATTAGTCAAAGCTGGTCAAATTAAACCGTAGACCAATTTTAACTATCAAAACTAAGGATATTTTAGTCATTTGAAGCATTTTATTGGTAATTGACACTCTCCTCCTCTGCCAGTTCGGTTCAGTTTAATGGTTTTTTGCCCACCCCTACTATCAATCGTAAAGGGCTAGTAAAGGAACCTATTGGATCCACAGTTTTGAGCTCCAATAATACTTAGAAAAATTAATTAAACTCTTTAATTAATATTTCACAATTATTAACCTCGAAGTTATTCCATTAAAAACCCAAGGTTGTACTCTTGTAACTGTAGATGTTTTACACAACCAAATAATCAGTGTCAATCGATATAGCTATTACATATGGTATGATCCTGCATAAGTAGTTCATAATTAGAGCTAGGTCATAAAGTCCGTTATACCTTTTTAATTATATCTTTACCTTTAAGTACCATTGAGTGAATGATTATATCCTTCATTCCTTTATGGAAGAAGGAGAGCGCTCTTCCCGAATCAACCCTTATGGTAACTACTCATCTACTTCTCGCAAGAAGGAGTGGATTCCACTATTGTGTGCATACCTTCTCAGCCACAAGTCAAACTGTGATTCCAAGATACATAGTGTAAGGTTTATGATTTGTATTGGCTTAATTCCATTGCAAAACACTCTATGATTGTATTAGTTGTTGCTTAGGACATTATTTGAAGAAAGGAAGCTTAAAAGTGAAGAGCAACGTCTAGTGCACAAGTCGTCTTCAAGAGGTGAAAAGCATCAAAGGTATATCTTGACTTCCATCCTCTTGCAAGGCGTTAGCGCACACACACACAATTCATACATGTGTGTCCCTGCATCGTGGTTCAAACATTTGGTATAACACATTCACACACTTCATAGCATGCTCATGCATTGATCTTGTATTGACAAACATTGTGAAATTGCATGCTTTGTGACTATCTCTTTGATATGGCATGTTTGTGTGAATATGTGTTTATTTGTTTTCGTATTTTGTGTTTAGGACTTGAACATGTTCTTATTTAATGCCTTATTGAGTTCCGGTCATTTCGGTTACTCATTCATAAGGTTTCGAGTCCAAACAAGTTGACTATGCTACTTTTCGTTCTCATTTGTTGTGTTGTCTTCATCGTCGGATTCCGAGATGATTTCTCAACCATTTTTCAAAGTTGAGTAGTCATAGTTGTGCGTGAGGGAGTCACGGTTCGTAATCCGAAAACGGATTCGAAATCGGAGGTCGGATGCTCAAGATATGGGCCGACGAACCGAGGGAGCGCGCGAGAGGAGTGTGAATCACGTGTGGCCACTTGGCCAGCCCGTGTGGGAGGCCGTGGGCCCCACGGGCAAGGGAGCCCTCTGCTCCCGTGGGCCCCACGCGCCCCCCACGGGGTGCTGATGTGGCAGCACGTGATTCGCTCGTAAATTCTTTCCTTTCCCTCCTTTTAAGCCAACCTCCTTCCCTCCACACTTATGCAATTTTTTTGAAGAACACCTCAATCCCGCATCAGTTTTTCAACATTTTTTGTTTACTTGTTTTGATCATATCTCTCTCATACGAACTCGAAATCATTTGATTCAAAAACCAAAATTGTTGGTCTCGAAGAGAGCTACAAACCCCAAGCATTTCCAGAGGCATTTGACTTCGGCATTTTTCTCAGCTGGTCCATTTCCAGTCCGTGGTCAGTGTATGATTTTCAACTTCTTCTTTTTCAATTTCATCTTTGATCAACTATTGATTCTTTCCATTTGATTGATGAAATTTGTTAAGAAGTATGTTAGATCACATGCTAGGGTTATTTGATCATTTGTTAATTGAGATTTAGCTTTGTGATTAGTCTTGAACATTTATGTGCTAAACTTGATTTATCATGAAATTGATTCTAGAAAATATATGTGTGATGTGCTTCATGTTATTTTCTATGTTTTATTTCATGATCTAAGAACTAGGTTTTTAGTGTGCTAAATTGAATATTGATACCTTTGTTCTTATTGATTTGCATGTCTTGATTTCTAGATAACATTTGTGATTGTGTGTTGAAATCATATTCTAGACTATCATTGAACATGTACATTTTGCTTGATTGATCATCTAGCTTAATTTGATTGTGCTTGCATCATTTGCATCACTTAGATCATTGCCTTGTGAAAGGTTGAAGTCTCTTGCAAAGTGAGTGAAGCTTTGTCTTGAGCAAGAAGTCTTGGCTAGGAAAGTGTTCCGGATAGCCAAGCAAGAAGTCTTGATTAGAGTCGGGAGGACTCGGATAGTCAAGCAAGAAATCTTCCTAGAGACGTGAGCGTCTTGGATAAGAAGTTGCTTTCTAGAGGTGTAGGACACATCTCGGATAGGAAGTAGGCTTGGTAGTTCACTTGCCCGAGGGTAGATTAGGAGGTGATAGCTTGAGCGGATATCATGTGTTGATAGCTTGAGTGTGTAAGTCCTTTTCGTATAGTGGATTGCTTTGCCGGTGGTTGTGGTATCAACCCGTGGATGTTTCCTCTTTGAGGTTTTACCACGTTAAAATCATTGTGTTCAATTTTGCTTTACTTTCTTTTATCTTCCATATATTACATTGTTTGCACATCTTGTAAATTGATTAACTCTTGTCTTAGTGAAATCAATTCATTTGCTAAATCTTATCAAGTGTGCATTTTGCTTTGTAATTTTCCGCATTATTTTTAATTGGAAGAATTTGGAGCCTATACCTATTCACCCCCCCTCTAGGTATATTTACACTATATTGCTTAAGGGAATTTCAATTGGTATGAGAGCGGGTGTCTAGAAGTAATTAGATAGATCCATATTATAGTGTTTGTGTTTTGTTTTGTTGTGTTTTTTTGTGTTTGTTCATTTTTGTAGCTATGGGCGATTCAATGTCGGAAGGTGCTTCTAGTGCTAGACCTCCACTCTTGGATAGTGGTAACTACACCTTTTGGAGAAATACAATGAAAGCCTACATTAGAGCCATCAATGATAAAGCATGGATGAGTGTGAGTGATGTAGTAGAGGAAAAGGAATCCTTGGATGATCGAGAATCTACTTGCAATCATATTGCTCACGTGGCTATATATGAAGGAAGATTTGAGGATAGTGGTGAAGACTCCTCAAGTAATGAGGAAAGTGAATACTCTTCGAGTAGTGAAGATAGTGAAATCTCCTCCAATCAAGAAGAGTTCGAAGCCTCCTCAAATCAAGATTTTATAAGCTTCAATGACAAGATCCTTCAACAAAAGAATGAAGAGAACATCAAATTGAAGTTGATCAATGCCAATTTAGTGGTGATCTTTAAAGCTCTTGTCAATGAAAAGAAGATGTCTTTGGAGAAGATGAGCAAGCAAAGTGAAGTCATTAATGAGCATGAAAAGACCATTGAGAAGTATGTCTCAAAGATGGAAGAAAGTGCTCAAGAGCTAGATGATCTAAAAGAAGACTTTACTATGAAGTTGTTTGCCATGGAAGGAGAGATTAAGCAAAAAGAGAACTCTTTTTCTATCATGAAGATAAAAGAGTGTGAGCTTATAGATGAAGTCAAAGCTCTCAAAGAGTCTATTAATGGCATGAAGATTGGAGCCATTAAGCTTGATGAAGTAATAAAGCTTGGAAAGCATCATGGAGATATGAGTGGCTTGGGTTTTGTAGAAGAAGTGAAGAAGACTCCTACAACCAAGAACAAGTCAAGAGAGTCCAAGAAGAAGAAAGACTCAATTACTATTCCTTCCAACATCAAAGACAAAGACAAGAAGAGCTATGGAACTTCTCAACCGACTTCTCAACCAAAGCATGCACACCCAAAAGGTAACTTTTCTAAATTCATTCCGGTTTGTCATTATTGTAATGTGGTTGGTCACATTAGGCCTAAATGTCATGAATATGCTAGGCAATGCAAACTAGGAAATGTGGAATATGATAATGTTAAAATGTTACCTAATCATTCTCCTAAGCATGAGTTTAAGTCTAGAGCTAAACGTAACATCTCTAAGTTTATCCCGGTTTGTCATTTTTGCAATGTTGTTGGACATATCAAACCTAAATGCTATAAGTATATTAGACAATGCAAACTAGGGAATGAGATGCATGCTAGTGAGATGAAAAGACTTCCTTTGGTTGTTTCTAAACATGTTGGGGCATTAGAGACTATGCATGATGAACATGTTAATGAAAAGAAATCAACAAGGAAAGTTTGGGTTAAGAAAAATAATGTGCATTCTTGTGAAATAGATAAATCTTCTTTGAAAGTTTCTAAACATGACAATAGCTTTGATGCTTTGAGAAATGTGCATATTGATCATATTCATGTGAAGAAACCTACCAAGAAAATTTGGATTGAAAAGAATGACATACATGTTAATAATAATCATGTTAAGAAATATGTTGAGAAGAAGTTGGTTAAGAAGAGTGTTAACCATGATCATTTGAAGAGTCTTGATGAAATATTTGTGCGTGGCAAAAATGTTGACTTTAATATGAGTGATGTTTTCATGAAGAAGATAGTTGATGATTTATCTTCTAGGTTTCATATTGCCATGCGTAATGATCATGATGTTGTTTGTGTTGGTTCACCTAAGACCAATATGGTCAAAGGTGAGTGCTCTCATACTTGATTGAGTAGCACAAATGAGAATATTTTTGTTCTTGTTTGATAAGAGTTCTAGGTTTGATGCTTGATTATGCCATTTTTAATGTGCTAGGTCTAGTATTCAATCTTGGTGTCTCTAGTCAATACATGAACTTAATATTCTCATAATCACTATGATAGTCAAAATTTGTTGATTAACTTTAAAGAAGTTGAATTTTGAAATCTATTTGGTGAAAGTTTGTGTTAAGACTTTTAGAGAAAGTCATTTTCATGTGTTTGTTTGAGTTGAAAGTGTTTGGTCTTTATTTTCTTGGGATGACACACCAACAACTTGTTGTCATGAGGACAAACAAGCCAAGAAAGCTCATAAAAAGAGCGGAGACCTTTCATTAGTGAAAAAGCTTGCTAAGGTATTTCTCTACTCTAAAAGCTTGCTTTCTATTTCATCTTTTCAACTCTTTGTATGTATGATATCATTGCACATAGATATTAGGCATCATTTCATTAGAGAACATGTTGAACATTCTATTGTTTCTCTAAAGCATATGACTACTAAAAATCAACTTGCGGATTTGTTTACTAAGTCTTTGGACAAAAAGAGGTTTAAAACTCTTCTAAGATCCATTGACATGATTTGTGTTGATTATTGTCTATGTGTGATTGTGAGTGGCTTGATGAGCAAAACTTTATTTGAATATTAATATCTTTGAGAGCTACTCACTTGAGAAGTAATGATCTTAAATAAATAACTCTTATTGTTTCTAGATCATGCACTTGAGCTTGAAAATTTATTTTTTGAAAAGTGCACTAATGCTTCTCTTGTATGTTTTAGTTTTGAGTATATGTGGTTGAATATGTGTAGATAATGGATGCATCTAGAAGTTTATTGTTAAGTACATGATAGATGACCTATGGTATGTATCCATTTTGCTTCGGCACTACATAGTAATCAACGAGCACCCTCATGGAAAGGGCTACACACCTTGGTTGTGAAGCCACCCAATGTAGGAAAGGGCTACGCCATTGTGATGAGTGAAAGCCGCCATGAGGAGTATATGTTTTTGTTAGTAAAATCAAAGAAGTGTTGAAATGAATCATTAAAAAAAATTCTTTGATTCTAAGCCTAAAACAAAACAAAAAGGCTTATGGTGTATAGTTGAGAATTGTGAAAAAGCTCGGGTTGACAAATAGAAACGAGAAAACGAGCCACATGCACACACACGCTCATATGTTGATATCTATTCATTTTAAAAGCAAAAATCCGGATGAATATCGGTTTGACCTATTTTTGGAAAGGCTTTAGATGGATAGGTGTGGATAGAGTTTGCATGTTGATATCACAATTACTCCTTCTATATATTTGAGAAGCATTCACACACACACACTTTGCTTATGTGCTTGATTCATTAGCAATGTGAGAATATTTTTGAGAGATTAATGAAAATCTATGATTCTCTCTTGGACTTTGACAAGTTTTGAAATATTTTCTCTTATTGCTTGATTGTGTGATTGTGTGATGTCCCTTGTGAACAAATCTACTTGGTGATAATATGTGGAGCATATGTTAAGGGGGAGCTTTAGTTTATTCAACTTTCGGTTTCTATACGATTTGTTTGCTTAATATCTCGTTCTTTATCTCTTGTGTCCCTTGTCTATTCCTTGACAAAAAGGGAGAGAAAATGTATACCTCACCATGTTTGATATTGGGGAGTTTTTGTATACTTCACACCTTGTGTGGAAATTGTTCCAATTGTGTGAATCTTATTCCTCTTTGTGCTTAATTGTGACTTTGTCTTAAGGGGGAGAATTCTTGTCTTAAGGGGGAGAAAGAATTCTTTCTTGACAATGTTAAGGATAGTTGGTTCTTGGAAATTGGGAAACTAAGGGAATGCTTTAATATGAACATATTTTATTCACTTGAGATAATGCATTTGTGTATGAGATAAGGGATATCTTCTATGTTTGTTGTTTGGTTAAATAACTCACCATTCTTCTTTAGAGAAGATCTCTTTTTGGTTGCTATTTTCTCTCATAGGTACTTTGAAGACCGAAAGAGGAATTCTTGAAGACTTGAAGACTTTTTAGTCTAGGAATTTCTTTGTAATGTGAGATTGAGAGTATGCTATCATTTTGAGTTTATTTGAGTGAAACATTGTATGGTGAGGTTGAGTGCTTTTGCCATGGAATAGCCAAAGGGGGAGATTGTAAGGTTTATGATTTGTATTGGCTTAATTCCATTGCAAAACACTCTATGATTGTATTAGTTGTTGCTTAGGACATTATTTGAAGAAAGGAAGCTTAAAAAGTGAAGAGCAACGTCTAGTGCACAAGTCGTCTTCAAAAGGTGAAAAGCATCAAAGGTATATCTTGACTTCCATCCTCTTGCAAGGCGTTAGCGCACACACACACAATTCATACATGTGTGTCCCTGCATCGTGGTTCAAACATTTGGTATAACACATTCACACACTTCATAGCATGCTCATGCATTGATCTTGTATTGACAAACATTGTGAAATTGCATGCTTTGTGACTATCTCTTTGATATGGCATGTTTGTGTGAATATGTGTTTATTTGTTTTCGTATTTTGTGTTTAGGACTTGAACATGTTCTTATTTAATGCCTTATTGAGTTCCGGTCGTTTCGGTTACTCATTCATAAGGTTTCGAGTCCAAACAAGTTGACTATGCTACTTTTCGTTCTCATTTGTTGTGTTGTCTTCATCATCGGATTCCGAGATGATTTCTCAACCATTTTTCAAAGTTGAGTAGTCGTAGTCGTGCGTGAGGGAGTCACGGTTCGTAATCCGAAAACGGATTTGAAATCGGAGGTTGGATGCTCAAGATATGGGCCGACGAACCGAGGGAGCGCGCGAGAGGAGTGTGAATCACGTGTGGCCACTTGGCCAGCCCGTGTGGGAGGCCGTGGGCCCCACGGGCAAGGGAGCCCTCTGCTCCCGTGGGCCCCACGCGCCCCCCACGGGGTGCTGATGTGGCAGCACGTGATTCGCTCGTAAATTCTTTCCTTTCCCTCCTTTTAAGCCAACCTCCTTCCCTCCACACTTATGCAATTTTTTTGAAGAACACCTCAATCCCGCATCAGTTTTTCAACATTTTTTGTTTACTTGTTTTGATCATATCTCTCTCATACGAACTCGAAATCATTCGATTCAAAAACCAAAATTGTTGGTCTCGAAGAGAGCTACAAACCCCAAGCATTTCCAGAGGCATTTGACTTCGGCATTTTTCTCAGCTGGTCCATTTCCAGTCCGTGGTCAGTGTATGATTTTCAACTTCTTCTTTTTCAATTTCATCTTTGATCAACTATTGATTCTTTCCATTTGATTGATGAAATTTGTTAAGAAGTATGTTAGATCACATGCTAGGGTTATTTGATCATTTGTTAATTGAGATTTAGCTTTGTGATTAGTCTTGAACATTTATGTGCTAAACTTGATTTATCATGAAATTGATTCTAGAAAATATATGTGTGATGTGCTTCATGTTATTTTCTATGTTTTATTTCATGATCTAAGAACTAGGTTTTTAGTGTGCTAAATTGAATATTGATACCTTTGTTCTTATTGATTTGCATGTCTTGATTTCTAGATAACATTTGTGATTGTGTGTTGAAATCATATTCTAGACTATCATTGAACATGTACATTTTGCTTGATTGATCATCTAGCTTAATTTGATTGTGCTTGCATCATTTGCATCACTTAGATCATTGTCTTGTGAAAGGTTGAAGTCTCTTGCAAAGTGAGTGAAGCTTTGTCTTGAGCAAGAAGTCTTGGCTAGGAAAGTGTTCCGGATAGCCAAGCAAGAAGTCTTGATTAGAGTCGGGAGGACTCGGATAGTCAAGCAAGAAATCTTCCTAGAGACGTGAGCGTCTTGGATAGGAAGTTGCTTTCTAGAGGTGTAGGACACATCTCGGATAGGAAGTAGGCTTGGTAGTTCACTTGCCCGAGGGTAGATTAGGAGGTGATAGCTTGAGCGGATATCATGTGTTGATAGCTTGAGTGTGTAAGTCCTTTTCGTATAGTGGATTGCTTTGCCGGTGGTTGTGGTATCAACCCGTGGATGTTTCCTCTTTGAGGTTTTACCACGTTAAAATCATTGTGTTCAATTTTGCTTTACTTTCTTTTATCTTCCATATATTACATTGTTTGCACATCTTGTAAATTGATTAACTCTTGTCTTAGTGAAATCAATTCATTTGCTAAATCTTATCAAGTGTGCATTTTGCTTTGTAATTTTCCGCATTATTTTTAATTGGAAGAATTTGGAGCCTATACCTATTCACCCCCCCTCTAGGTATATTTACACTATATTGCTTAAGGGAATTTCACATAGTTATTGACTGGGAATGCTACTTCTATCTCACCCATGGTATTTCAAGAAACACGATCTAACTCAAAGGATTCAGTAAGACACTCAGGATTTAGATCACCCATATAAGGTGCCTCTAACGGATTATTGTCGATATATATGAATCTTTTCAACTAACGGATTTTAGTGATAGATTCATATAAATCATGACCTAGTCCTATATGATCACATCATATAAGGTGCCTCTATTCTCATATCATCATATGAGTAATCTATGATAAGATCATCATACATTACGGAATGGACCGCAACTATAGATTAACCACAAATAAAGTATCCAGCTTTATTTGCTTTCTACGGACTCTTTAGACTGCATGTTTCAAAATGAATTCCTCTATATATGACATTCATATACTCAGTTTGAGATTACATCTAACAATTTTGGATGTTTAGCACATATTATATAAACATAAGAGTCATGTTAATTGAATGAAATAACTACTTCTTTTATTAATGAATTTATAACATTTACAAATTACAAGCTTTAGAACATAAATCCCAACACATAACATTCCTAGCCAGAAAATTTTGAAAAGACAAAAAGGATCGATGAGCAAAATAAATGCATCTCGAAGCTAGATTGACATGGGTAAAAATTAACACAATTCAACCAAAATGATGCACAATTATTTGGAATAAAAAACAAGAAGACTCATAATATAGTCAATTCATATGAGATAGTTGGCCAAGTTCAGGAGCCAATTATCCAGAGAGATTCATATTTAGCAACAGACTATATTATGATCGAAACCAAAAAAAAAAAAAGTTTACAATAACATGGTCAATGTGTTAAATATAAATAAAAACGTTTGCAATCATAAATGTTTCAACTTAATATTTTTGATAGGCAAGAAAGAAGTAAAACAAATGTAACAATAACTTTAATCACATTTATTTTTTGGAACAACTCATATATTAAAAAGCCACCAAAGGGCCTACAAGAAACACTAGGAGGACAAGAAATCACAAGACACAAGACACCCAAACCACAAACCCCTCACAAACATAACAGAGGCAAAATAGGGGGTCAGAACAACAACGACAACCCAGCAACACAAACAACCCCGAAAACCCAACAAGCACCAACTAAAACCAAAAAATCACATTAAATGCTTTAAATATCAATATTGAAATAAGGATAAACCATTTTCCCATAAACCAAACAACTTTTTCACAATTAAATTTGAAATCACGGAATCAACAACCAAAAAGCTCAATTGAACAACATTACACAAAACAAATAATTAAAACAGCAAACCCACTAAATCAACAACCAATTAAAACAACAAACCAACTAAATCAACAACCAAAAAGCTCAATTGAACAACAAAACACTGAGCAGACTACCAGTGATAAGCCGGAGGAAGGAAACCTAAAAACTACATAAGAAAAAAAGTTAATCACCTATAATGAGAGACTTTGAGCGAACGACCGTTCTCTTGTTTTTGTCTAGACCTCTGATATATATCAGTGTTCATATCTATCTTCTAATGCCATGGTTATCTCTACCATGTTTCTTTTATCGATTGGTTTTTTTTTTTTTTTTTTCTTTTTACCTATTAATTATAAAGTAAATGGCAAATTTATAAACATCCCTATTGTGATCATTTAAAAGACAATTTTATCCTTATTTTCTTTATTGGAAATAAAAGGAAATAGCCTTTCCTATGTTTGAAAGAGCAAAAATGTCCACTTGTGAAAAAAGTGGCTCTATTACCCTTCACTTCTACTCCATAAATATATGCTTCTCCAGATTCACAAACGTCAAATTGGCTCTGTAAAAAATGAAATCTGACGCCCCTTTGTCCTTTTATACTGTTTATTTCTTCTTTCTTTAATCTTTAATATTTATTTTTCTTCTTTCTTAAATTTAACTTTTCTTCACTTGCATGAATAATATAGTTAAGATAAGGTTGATCCGATGGTAAACCCCTCACACCTGTACCACGAGATTACGGGTTCGAGTCCTTCACCTACAAAAAATCCTGAATTTATATAATAGTGTAATACTTAAAATAAAAAAAAAAAATTAAACTTACTTTATAAATCATAAAATAGTCACCAAAGGTTTTCATTTGGTAGGAAAGGAAGGCGCCAAAATTTTGTTCTTATTTACCAACTAAACGTATTAGAAAACACACAAAAACGATTAATCGACTAAAATTATAGTTGCAGATTCCATATATAGTTCCAAAAAATATATATTTTTAAAGAGAAATGATGGCTCCAAATAGTAAAGTATTCATCACCCAACAAACATTACAGATTTACGGTTGTGAATGATACATGTTGGTTCCAAAGAGTGTGTTTGTGGAGGGAAAGAAATGGCCAAAAATTAATCACTAATTACGATTAAATTAGATATAGTCAGCAAATGAGTTATTCATATGGAATCCTTATACATAAACTAAAAATCAGTTAGTAAAATAAATTGGATCCATGTCTTGTATGTTTGAGACTAACATTTTGTTTGGGTTGTGGAAGACGACATTTTGTAACCATTTAATACATTGACATAAAAAGTTAGTCATTAAATATCCAAGTTTATATTAGTCAACCATGTCACGCAAGTGTAAGGTTTGCTCAAGTCCAAATTATAGTCCACGTGGTCTGCCCTGCCTCCCTGGCCGTCGATATAGTCCCACCCTTGACCCGTCAACTAAATGTACGTGTTGAAATTTGTTAGAAAGTAAAATGTTACTCTTACAAATAACAGCCAAAACTCTATAGGTTATTGTTATAATTTGTATATTTAATTTTCGTTACTTTACGAGTTCATTATACAACCTAGAACGTTTGCGTAGAGGCCTAAAATACTTTCTGACCTTGTTACTTGCTTCAATTGTTACGTGATATGTGCTTATTATGTGCAGGGGTCTCATGCAATCAACGGCTATGCAAGTGGTTCCATGAAGGCAAGGATTAGTCTAGTTGTTAGCAGTAAGTTAGTGGAACATTAGTGGGTTCCGTTAAATAAGTTGGTTTCAAGTCACAACTTTAGTCAGTTTCCCTTTTTTTTTTTTTTTTTGGAATTGTAGTTTGCTTATATCAGAATTCAGATTATATATATATATTTAGTCTGGAGTCATTGAAATAAGGATAATCGATTAAAAGACAAATTATCTCCTCTGCTTCACTCTTTTCTGCTCTTCTCTCTTTCTTCAAAAATTAACTTGTGGTATCAGAGCTGGTCCATCCATGGATACGCATGGGAAATCGAATGCTAAGTTCCGCAATGAAGTCAATGAAATCCTCGCCAGCCACGAATCAAGATTTGACCAAATCCTCACCGAATTGCAAGCCTTGCGCCTACAACAAACCCGACCCACCACCGAAAAAGACATCAATCCTTTCGCTTCCGGCAAAGCCTCCCACAGCCGAAACTACACCCAAACTGATACACTATAAACCAATCCAGCCATTGACCGCAACAATAATCACCTCAAATTATCCTTCCCAATTGTATCTGGTTTCGTTCCTCAATGAGCCGCGCCACTCCTATCGTTTCTGCTAGCGTCTTTGGTTGATTAATTTTTACATCAAAGCGAATTTCATCGTGAAGTCCTGCAATAAAACAACCTATTAGAAAATTTTTTGGAAGGCCGTCAACTTGGTGGGATAATTTTTCAAAAGCTTCTTGATAAGCTGCCACGGTTGAGGTTTGTTTGAGGCGAGTTAGGGCTTCCGACAGGTGCACTGATTTGGTGCACTGATTTACTTCCAATGGGTCCTCATAATCGGTTGGACCGAATCGGTGAAGAACAGCTTTTGTGAATTCATCCCAAGTGAGTGGTCCACGGAATTTCATTAACCACCTGTGCCACTGTAGGGCGATCCCCTCTAAATGGAAGGATGCTAACTGTACTTGTTGGACAGGCACAATATTTTTGAAATCAAAGTATTGCTCTGCCTTGTATATCCAACCGGTCGGATCGTCTCCATTAAATTTTGGGAAGGATAATTTGAGGTGATGATCGGTGCTGTTGTTGGCTGGATTGGTTTGTAGTGTATTGGATTGGGTGTTGTTTCGACTGTGGGAGGCTTCGCCGGAAGTGAAAGGATTGATGTCTTTTTTGGTGGTGGGTCGGGTTTGTTGTAAGCGCAAGGCTTGCAATTCGGTGAGTATTTGGTCGAATCTTGATTCATGGCTGGCGAGGATCTCGTTGACTTCATCGCGGAACTCAGCATTCGATTTCCCACGCATATCCATGGATGGACCAGATGGACCAGCTTTGATACCACTGAAAAGTTAATTTTTGAAGAAAGAGAGAAGAGCAGAAAAGAGTAAAGGAGAGGAGATAAGTTGTCTTTTAATCGATGATCCATATTTCAATGACTCCAGACTAAATATATATATATATAATCTGAATTCTGATACAAGCAAACAACAATTCCAAATAAAAGGGAAACTGACTAAAGTTGTGACTTGGATAACTTATTTAGCGGAACCCACTAACTTACTGCTAACAACTTGACTAATTCATTCTTGACTAATTCTTGCCTTCAAGGAACCACTTGCATAGCCGTTGATTGGTAAAACTTTAAATATTTTAATTGGTGTTTTTGACTTATAATAAATATTATGAAAAAAAACAAATTTGTAGTGTGAGCATCATCGAAAACACGAAATCATTTTTTGGGTGATTAATTGCAGAACCACACATAATGCTGGAAATAACAATCATGAACTCTAAAGTAAAGAGTATTAGTTATAACTTGCATTTTTTTTTTTTGTTGGGTTCATTATATAACATTAAATTAATTAAGCATCGAAAATAAGTAATGTGTGCCTCATGAATATGTTATTGTGCACTCTTTTTTTCATATTTAATTACTTGTGGTTGCAGCAAACCTAATATCAAACCAAAGTTGCATATTCCCCGCCTAAAGAAAAACATTTATATGTTGAAGTTTGTGTTAGTATTATTTTAGGCTTATAATATTGTACTCAGTGACGGGACCATGAATTGTTCCCAGCGGGGGCGTGTCGTAAAACAATGAGTCATGTTAAAAAATAATTAATAAAAAATACCATTAATGTATATTTATTTGTCTATAGACACATTAGTAGTTGAAATACAAGTTGAGATATAAAGTCAAAATGTTTAAAATTACTCTAAAAATAATATAGAAATCTTAATTCATGATTCAATAATGGTGTTTAAGAGTTAGAAAACTAATTAAAATTTTAATTGTAGTCATAGTATTTTTCTAATATCCAATAGCTATTTTAATTTTTAAAAATGGTAAAGGTTTGTTTGATAAAATATCGTAATAGTTAAACATAGATATATGACATATCTTAATTATATATATATATATATATATATACAGTCTTTCTATTATCAGTTCGAACTGACAAAAGTTATATCAGTTCCTTGTATATGGGCCACTGGATTTAAATACTTTGACTGACAAGTGCATACAGCCAAGTCAAAGTATTTAAATCTAGTGGTCCACATGCAAGGAACTGATATAACTTTTGTCAGTTCGAACTGATAATATAATTTCTGTATATATATATATATATATATATATATATTTATTTATTTATATCATCTTCGGGTATGGAGACTCTAACATGAGAAATTGTCAAACTGAATAAGCGCTCTTTACCACCAAACAAAATTGGATTTAAATTGTAGAAATTAACACATATGGATTATTAAAAAAGAAATAACATGGTATTAGGGTGAAATAAGTAATATTGGAATAGAAAACAAAATTATTTGAATGAGAAAATAATATTAAATAAGATAAAACATATATGTTATGATTCGATTTTCATTTATATTTAAGATATATAAAAAGAAATACTATATGTAGAATCAAAGATATATTTTTATGTTAACCGGGGCGTAGCTCAATTGGTAGATGGACAAACGACTCCTAGGTTAACGGCTCGAATCCTAACAATGACGAAAGTTTTCAAAAAAATACCTGGTCTCGGATTAATAGATAATGTAAAGAAAAAATGATATTTTTTTTAATGTGAATTGGTGGAAAAATATTAAATTTCTGGTTTATAGAAAAACTAGAAAAAATAAAAAATAAAGTAGGGGTAAAAGCACAATAATCTAAAAATTAAGGATGTTATTAAAATAGAAATAGGGACAAATTTGTAAACTTTGAAAACTTCAGGGGGAAAGTGGCCTCCCCACACTCTACACTGGCAGACTGGCCCCGTCCTTGGATGAAACCACAACAACCTTCGACAGTGTCTTCGACAAATTCAGATCAGAAGCGCCCAATCACAAAGCCAACTTCATTCTCTTTTTAGCTGATGCTCCGGTAATTTCTCTTATCTTTTATCAAATCTAGACTTGCCCATTACAGATTTTTTCTTATCAAGTTTTCATCTTTTGCCAAAAAAGAAAGAAGGTGGATTTTTAGAGGTTTTGGTGATAATTTATTGATTATTATACTCCTAGTCATGTGTGATTCTGGGTTGCTAGTGTTTTTTTTTTTTTTTTTTTTGCATTTGGATATATATATATATATATATATATATTTTGTTTATAATTTGGTTATCAAGTTTCTTTATTTAAATTTTGTCAATGATATATTCATGATGTGATAATTATGTTGTAAAACAAAACATACTCATGATTTAGTTTTTCGATTGAGTGAATAGCAGATTACTGCACAATGAGTGTAGACATGAATGGGAAGAAAAAAGAAGTAAAATCGTACTTGAAGGAAGATATGTTCTATTTGAATTGTTTTGAGTGTTTAGGTGCTTGCAGTATATACATTATGAGTCAATTTTGATATTTTTTGTCATGAGTCTAGTTGTGGAATGGTTTTGCAGAAATGACTCACAAGTAAAGATTGTTCATTTGTTTTTCAAGAAATCTGTGGACTTAATTTGGCAAGTAGTTGCTAAAACACCGGAGAATCCAAATTCTCCGACCTTAGAGAATTGTACAAAGCAACTAACTGGAGCGAGAATGATTGTTCGTTTTGGTTTTGTTTAGTCGGGGGGGCAAGGAGAGAGTGTGTGTGTGTTTTTTGGAATTTAGAGAAGTATTTCAGGAGAAATTATATATGTAAAGATTCAAAACTTGATGAGGGGGACTCAATTTGGAATTTCATAGTTTATCTATAAAGTTGAAAATGTTGGTAGAATTGCTCTCTATCTGCTTCTTTCATTGGCATTTTTGAATAAGAATTCCTTTCATTGGCATTTTTTAATAAGAATTCATTCGAGAGAAATAGAAAAGGCATTCATTCAAACTTCGTGTGCATAAACATGTATTTAGTATATTAATTGTCATTCTTGTAGTTGTATAAACTTTTTAAAGTCTTTTGCAAACAACTTAGAGATAGTATGACAAACTTGGAAACATATACAGTTAAATTATAATTGATAAGAAAAGCAAGAAAGTTAATTCTTCAACAAGTATTTGTCTATTTCTGATTCCAATTGTCTGCTAATTTGTTTTTGGATGATGTCTGATTAGAAAAACTTGTAAGCATATGAAAAATCCCACCTTGTATTTTTATGATCAAAACGTAGAGTTATCATTTATGGTGGCTGGCATACAAGAATATTACAAAGGAATAGTGGCAAAGAAAGTGTTATGTGGAGGGACCGAGAGACTGAGGACACAGATTCCTTTTGCAACTTTGCCTTATCTTTTTGGATTTTATTAAATTTATGCAACAATTAATCAGAACCCACCAAGAACAAGTCACTAGAATGTATGGGTGCATCCAATGAGTTTGATTTGGTTTTGTGTTTATCAGAGACAGTCTACAGAGAGCTCTGTTGCATCATTGAACTTGAGAAAATGGAGGAGGGATTTGAATGCCAACAAATGATTTTCGTTTGTTTATCGCACTCTCTTAAATAAATATCTTTTTTCCTTTGTTGCCTGCAAAATCCATACTGTTGCTACCGACAAAACCCGACTATGAAAGACTCAGTAAGAGCAATGCCCGCGCCAAGTGTCGTAATTCAAGTTCTGTTTGGTTAAGTCCATGATAGACAATGGCCATATTGCCATAGCTGCAGTAGCGGCAGATCAAGGAAAGATAGAACCTTTGATTTGTTTGGAAGAAGTTCAAAATGATTCTATCTCAGCTTCACCTATTACACTTACAGAGCATAAAAATGACTCGTTTACAAAATTTAAAGCATACATTATGATATCACCTAAGTTATTCTATTTCATATTACATACAAATAATATCATTCAGCTGACTCAAATTGTGAAATTGATGTATTGATAAGTATAAAATTTCAAGCAATTCAAATGACACCTTGTAAAAGTTAACATCCAGAGAGGCAGGATCAACAACCAGAAACAATGAATATAGTGGACATGAGTGGTACCTGTGAGCAGTATATCAGAGGTCCAAACCCAAGCACCGTTCTAAATTTTGAAGCCTGATTTGCACGGTTGGGCAGGAGGCCCAACGGTCATATTTGTCAGTTGTGACCGTCGGGCAAGGTGCCTTTTTTAAAGAAAAAAAAAATATATATATATATATATATATTTTTAATTTAAAACCTTTAAATTTATAATTTTGAATTTTCTTTTAAAAAAAGGGAATTGGGAATCGAAATTGTCGATTCCAAACCGAAACCGAACTGAATCGGAACCGGGTGAAATGGTTGTAGTTGTACATTGGCACATTGCACTTGCATTAGTTTAGAGTTATATAAAATTGTCATTGGAGCAGCTCCATGGTCGAGCACGTTTAAATCTAGTAGGTGCCCAGTCGCACAGTAAGCTAGATTTTGTGATCCATACTTGCATTAGTTTAGATTTTGTGCCCAGTCTGCTTTATTTTAAAATTCACTGACTGACATAGGAAACGTGTTGTTGGGATACATGCACCATTTTAAATTTTTGATGTACGCATTTCTCAAGGTGTGGGTGTATTGTAAATGGTTTGATAAGGATTCTGATACGATCAATTTCATAAAAAGAAAAGAATGATAGAAAGAAGAGAATAAAGGAGAGATATTTGCTGATAATATATTTGATATCTTTTATTGAATTCCAAAGAGCCATTTATAGGCTTACAAACAACAAGTGGTCAACCACAATACCTAAGAATCAGAAACAACTACCCACTAATAAAATAAGGGGGAGTTGCACAAATATCTCCCGAGATTTGATAAAATTGCACGAATATGGCAGTTTTGACTATATGCACACAAACTTCCCTCAACATTTGAAAATTGCTGCACAAACATCCCATGCCGTTAGATGGATCCGTTAGTCAATGGTCAAAAGTGTATAAAGTCTAAAATACCATTTATTTTTATTTTAAATAAACTAAAAAATTAAAAAATAAGATAAAAAAAATATTAAAAAAAATATTTTAGATAACATGAATGTATCTTAGGTCTAAAACCTGAAAAAAAAAATCATCTTTACAAATAAAAAAATAGTTTTTAAACAATTTAATAATAAATAAATTTTAAAATTTTAATTTATTTAAAAGTAAGGGGGAATTGCACAAACTAATTTTTTATTTTATTTTTTTGGAGATGAAGTTTTTTTTTTTTTTTTTTCTAGCTTTCTGATTTAAGATATATTCATATTTTCTAAAATATTTTTTAAATATTTTCTAATCTTATTTTTGAATTTTTTATTTTGTTTAAAATAAAAATATAGGATATTTTAGACTTTTCACACGTTTGACCATTGACTAACGAATCCATCTAACAATAAGGGATGTATGTGCAACAATTTTCAAATGTTGAGGGAAGTTTGTGCGTATATGGTCAAAACTGCCATATTCATGCAATTTTATCAAACCTCGAGGGATGTTTGTGCAATTCCCCCATAAAATAATGCCAAAATAGAAGGAAACCACTATCAACTAATGAGCTAATGCTTTGAATTTAAGACAACTAACTTATTGACCTATACTTGGTCCACCTAAATAATCTGACCCATGATCTCCATTCCCTTGCATGTCTCCTTCCATGATTTGCATGAGAACCCACGATCCGCTCTTATCATTCCCCACCTCTTGAAATCTCCTTGTCCTCAAGGAGAAAATTAGGATACATCCTGGCAAAGAGTCACTGATTTTCCCACATTGCATCCTCTCATGGTGAACCGGTCTAGTTGATAAGTACCTCCTTTTTAGGGCGATAATTACCTTTCTAAATGACCCAAGAATCCAATATGACCTTAAGCTGTGGAAGAATTACTGAATCTGAATTGGTAGGTAGTAGAGATGGGTAAACTGGAACATTTGAGCTCAAATATTTCTTCAGTAGGCTAACGTGAAAACCATCATGGATTAATGATCCAGCTGGAAGTTCTAATTTGTAGGCCATGGGACCAATACGAGCAAGGATTTTAAACGGCCCAAAAAATCGAGGTGCTAACTTGAGTGACCCTCGAAAGACCACTGATTGTTGATGATATGGGTGAAGTTTGAGATAGACATAATCACCCATATTGAAAGTAACATCTTTGCGATGGTAATTTGCTTGAGACTTCATGCGATCACGAGCAGCTATCAAGTTATTGCGTAACTCACGTAAAATCTCCTCCCTTGTGTGCAAATACTCGTCTATAGCTTGTACTCGAGTTGTGCTAGGAACATAAGATAGTATGGCCGGTGGAGGCGTTTCGTATACTACCTCAAAAGGGGAGATACCTGTGGAAGTGTGAGTGGTTGTGTTATAGCTGTATTGGATCCAATCAACCCATTTTCGAGGTTGATCACTAGTGAAACATCGCAACTATGGCTCCAAGGTTCGGTTAACGACTTCAGTCTGTTCATCCGTTTGGGGATGGTAGCTAGAGCTCATGCATAGTTTGCTCCCCTGTAATTGAAACAAAATTTTCCAGAAGTCACTAATAAATATACGGTCACGATCACTTACAATTGAATTGGAACTCCATGCAAACGAACAATCTCCCGTACAAAGGCCTTGGAAACCGACACAACCGTGTATGGATGCTTGAGCAAAACGAAGTGTGCATATTTCGTCAATCGATCCACAACCACCATGACAACAGTGTGGCCTTGAGGCAATGGCAGTCCGTCAATGAAATCCATAGATATTCAATCCACACCTTCTTAGGTAATTGTAATGGCTGCAACAATCCAGCTGGCCGAAAATTATCGGATTTGTAGCATTGGCAGATTTTGCACTCTCGGATGAACTTCTTGATTGATGTCCGCATTCCTTGCCAAGTAAAACAAGTCTTGAGGCGACTCAATATTTTGTGGTACCTAAAATGTCCACCAGTTGGGGTCAAATGGTCCTCTAACATTATAGTAGGAAGTAGTGATGAATTAGGACTTAATAATAACTTTCCATCTTTTCTCCAAATGCCCTCACGCTTGGAACAACGTGGTGGAGTAGAAGACTCTAGTTGAATGTAAAAAGGGTCACTAACAACTTCTTCCTGTAGCATTTCCCACCAATTCTCTAGCGACATCGAAATTGCAAGGAGTTGAAATTCGGCTACTCGCGATAAGGCATCGGCCCCATTATTTTCCTTCCCTCTTTTGTATTGGATTGAGTAATCATACCCCATTATTTTCAGTAACTTGAGTGCTTCGCTGTAAAAAGCAATTGACCGGCTGTGCTGTGTTAAAATAGTACCGAGTCCCACACCTGAAGCATCACACTTAACAATGAAGGGATAGGATAAATCTGGTAGTTGTAGAATCGGAGGTGAAGTGAGAGCTATCTTCATGTGATTAAAAGCTATCTCGGCCTCAGGTGTCCAACGAAATCCTTCATTTGTCAACAAACGTGTTAATGGAGTAGCAATGATGGCGAATCCACATATGAACTTTCTATAATATCTTGCTAAGCCAAGGAATCCACGGATTCCATGGGCAGAAGTCGAAATTGGTAGTCTATTATCGCTCTTATTTTATTGGGTTGACGGCAACTCTGTCTAGAGAGATGAGATGACCCAGGTATTCAACTTGTAGAACCCAAAACCTGCATTTTGATTGCTTTGCAAACAAATAGTTAGCTGACAAAATTTCGAAAACAACTCACAGATGCCGTATATGGTCAATCCAGTTCTTACTATATACCAGGATATCATCAAAAAATACCAACATGAATTGCCTGAGATATGGACGAACTACATCATTCATAAGGCTCTAGAAGGTGGATGGTGCATTTGTCAGGCCGAAAGGCATAACTAGGAATTCATAGTACCCTTTCGTGGGTGCGGAAAGCCGTCTTGTGTATATCGTTAGGCTGCAGACGGATTTGGTGATACCCTGCCTGTAAATCTAGCTTGGTAAAATACTTCTCACCGTGCAACTCATCGAGCAATTCGTCTATGACATGTATTGGATACTTGTCTTTGATAGTAACATTATTCAGAGCCCGATAGTCTATACAGAAACGCCATAATCCATCTGATTTTTTTACAAGAAGCACAGGCGAAGAAAAGGGGCTATGGTTGTGCCGAATAAAACCAGAGTCAAGGAAGTCACGTACCATTTTTTTGATCTCAGTTTTTTGATAATATGAGTACCGATAGGGATGCACACTGATGGGTCCGTGACCAAGCTGCAATGGAATTTGGTGGTCGTGTGTGCGCTTTGGTGGTAGCTGTGTTGGTGTGCTAAAAACATGTGGAAATTCGGCCAACAAGTGGGTCATGTCTTTTGGAAGGGAAGCTGATTCATCTGCAGGTAAACTGGGTACCATATGCAACAAAAATCTCATTCCTGTTATCTGCAACAATTCTTTATCGGTTATATGTGCCGGAGGAGGATGTTTCAAACCATGAAAAGTTTGAGATTGGCCGGCTTGTTTGAAGGTCATTGTCAGCTACCGATAGTCGGTTTCAATTGGTCCCAATGTCTCTAACCACTGTACATCCAAAATGGCTTGACATGTAACAACTGGTAACACGTAAAAATCCGCTTGAATTGGATGGTCTTGAATGACTAAAGTAAGTGTTGAACAACATTAATTGGTCTTTTACAAGTACCAAAATTCCACACTTGGAATACACAAATCGGAGTGAAATGTATAATGGCAAGCAGGATTGTTCCTCAGTGAAAGGGATGATATTTGGCTATAACTAAGATATTTACACTAATCTAAACTATGTGCGGAAAAGTAAAATTCATTTTTGGTTTGGAAGATTGTTTTGAAAACTAAACTAAATTAAAGCAATGATTAAAGAGCAAGTAATTAAGGTGATATGTGTGAAGGTATAGGAATGGATATTGGGGAATTGAGTTGACAACTAAAAAATTTCCTAATGTAATGAACTAGTCCAATTAAGCACTTTGATCCAACTCAAGGTTTGTTCTTAAATTGATTTAACTCATCAACATACAAATTCTACCTTGACTCAAGTAAACCCTACTATAAGTCTTAGAGTGTGTTTGGTATGGCTTTTCAATTTGAGATTCTAGAGTAGATCTTTTTGTATTAAAGCTTCTAATGAGTAGGGCTTTTAACAAAAAAAGTTTTTGGTTGTGTAAATTACAAAAAAGGTGTTGACAATGTAATTTTAGAAATAGCTTTTAGTTGAGTGAATTACAAAAAAGGTGTTGGCAATTTATTTATAATGAAAAAGTTATGGTGGAATATCTAATATTTATAAAGGGTAGTTGAGATGTTATGTTTTTGGTTTGTGTTGACATGTATTCTATATCAAAACGTGTTTCTCTTGTAATGTTTAGTGGTCCTAATGTTAAAGATTCAAGAAGACAAAGAAAGTCTTAGCCACAATTCTTGCAAGATGCCGCCTTCAAAGAGATATGTGCTTCATTGATCTACAAAGGTATATATTAGACCTCATATCTCTTACAAGGCTAGGCACACACATACATGACATTCTTGTGTGTTCCTTCATGGTTAAACATCATTTATATGTCACTTTCACACACTTGATAATATATGCTCATGCACTCATTCTAACTTGACAATCTTTGCTAGTTGCATGTTCTAGGACTATGTTTAGGAAATGGCATATGTGTGTGACTTTGTGTTTGAATGTTTTCGTATTTTTGTATTTTGGACTTGAATATGTTCTATTATGATTCCTTATTGAGTTCCGGTCGTTTCGGTTACTCATTCACTTAGTTTTGAATCCAAACGATGTAGCTACGCTACTTTTCGTTCTCATTCGTTGAGTTGTGTTCATTGTCGCTTTCCGAGATGAATTCTCAACCTTTTGTCAAAGTTTCATAGTCTTCATTGTGCGTGAGGGAGTCAAGGTTCGTAATCCAACAATGGATTTGAATTCAGAGTTTGGAGGCCCGAATACGGCCGAAGAATGCGAGAGGTGCGCGGGAGAGCTAGCAAGGCCAAGTGGCCAAGCTAGGCCACCCCGTGTAGAGGCCGTGGGGCCCACAGCCAGAACAGCTCTCTGGTCCTGTATGGCCCACGTGCCCCACACGGGCCAGGGCTGATGTGGCCCCTTTTGTTGGCCAAAATCTCCTCTTCTCTCTCCTCCATTCAAATACTCCTTCTCCCTCCATTTTCATTTTCAAGAAGAAAAGTTGAAAATCCTGTCAGAATTTTTCTCTCCAATTTTCTCACCTTCTAAACACCATAACTTTCTCATACAAAGTTGGAATTGAGTGATTCAAGTTAGACATTGTTCGTAATCGAGTCCTCTACCTTTTCCAAGTGGTTTGACAGTTGTTTGATCAATTTTTCTGGTGGTTCTACATAGAAAACCGAACCAGCTCGTGAATCCAAGGTAGTGTTCATATCTTTGGGATTTCTTCTTTTATAACCTTCAAATTGCTTGGGGTTTCTTCTTCTATATATACTTGTATGTTTGGTGAATGCTATTGAGAAAGATAGCTTCACAATCAATCTTAATCAAAAGTCTATTTAAAGACATTTGTGAACTAGTTTTTTTGATTCTAGGTTTTTCACATGATTGTGAGTTGTATTGTGATTAGGTTGATATCTTAGGTTGTTTGTGACTTGATTGAATCAATTTTGTGATAAATGACCTTAAGATGTGTTTTGATCCTTTGATTGATGAAATCTAGGATTATTGTATTTGTATGTGTTTTTAGAGCTATCTAGAATTTAATTGATTTATCTTTTAATCCTTGCTCTAAATCTTTGGCTAGAATATTGATTGATTTGATTTCATGATTCTAGCATTTTATTGTGCATGTTTTAGCACCTTGAACTTGTGCTTCATGAAAATGTATTGTTCAAGTGTTGTATGTGTGAATGAGACTATGAGTTTTATGTGTTAGGTGTTTACACATGCTCTAGGTTTTATTTAGGTTTATGCATCTAGACTTTTATTACTTGTGTTATCATATGTTTAGATCTAGTTGTACCATGAAATGTATTGATCACATGTTCTATGTTGAATTGGTTGTTTGTATCATTTGTATTCACATGATCACACTAGGAAGTCCTTGTAAAAGGCATGAAGTCTTGGTTAGAGTCGAGATGACTCGGATAGCCAAGCAAGAAGACTTGTCTAGAGTCGAAAGGACTCGGATAGGCAAGCAAGAAGTCATTGCTAAAGTCGGGAGGACTCGGATAGTCATGCATGGGAGGCTCCCTAGAGGCATGAGTGCCTTGGATAAGGAGTTGGCTATTATATTGGTAGGCCTAGGCGTATGGTTAGACATAGACTCCAAAATAGCGAGGCACACAAGAGGTGTATGCACTCTTGAGGAATTTCTAATCTTCCATCAATGTTGGTTTTGTATGTTGTCTAATATATGGTGGTTTCGCATCATTGAGGGATCTCATACTTTCCAATAGAGTTGGGTAGACTTAGACTCCACTAGGTTGGGTGAGCTAAAGATTGGTCACTTTGTGGATTCTCTATTTTTATCATCCAATATATAGTACTCAATGGTTGTAGTTCAACCCATGAATGTTTCCTCCTTGGAGGTTTTACGTTAAAAAATCTCTTGTGTTAATTCTTCCTATCTCTATCTCTTATACTTTATTTGTGTATGTTATTATCTTGTTTCATATTATTCACTTGTGATGTATAGTGAAGCAAGACTTTGTATAGTGTGATTTGTGAATTAATTTAATTGATCATTTTTGTATATATGATTCTTTTGTATATTGTAATTTTGCATAGTGATATTTGATCACTCTTGTAACTCATTAAACATCTATTAAAATACAAGTATTTTTTGTTGTTGAGTTTATTTGTTCTTATACCTCATACAACTAGGTGATATACATAGACTATGTCCACATGATTACATTCACATATTGTCTATGTATGTTTCTCTTGGTTTATTTGTTGTATGTAAGGCTACCTCGAGGGACAAACGAAAGTTTGTTCAAGGGATTGAAAAAGGCGTAAAAACCTATTCACCCCCCCCTCTCTCTCTCTCTCTCTCTCTAGGTATGCTTTAAGCAATTTAATTACGTTTGTATACTTTCATGAGACAATTCATATGTTTTAAAAAAGCTCAAAAAAGCTTCTTGGAGAAGCCCAAATTTTAGGCTTCTCCAAGTAGACATAAAATGGCTTTTTTAAAAGGGTAATTAAGACAATTCATATATTAAAAAAACTGCTTTGAGTTTTGCCAAATAATTAAAAAAAAACTTTAAAATAACTTCTAGCATTAAAAAAACACTTTTGATCGTTTCAAAAGCCATACCAAACATACACTTAGTAGGCTTAAATTCAAGCTCCTACCCAAGTGAACCTCACTATGAGTATTTACCCAAACAATATTCTCAAGAACAATTTCAAGGTCTTACACCATGTAAAACATTCAAAGCATAGATATTCAATTTCATGGATGCTAAAGGTTGGAGAATGAGTTTAAAAATCCTTCAAACTCTAAACCACAACCTTCATATGTGAACCACTTTATAACAAGCTAAATTGAATCCCAATATTAACTAGTAAAGTAAAATGGCAACTTCAAGGCAATGAAAATAGAATATACCAAGAGAGGATTTATAAAATATATGACTAGTTCAAACACATGGATTATCACATAAGTTATCTCATCAATTCCCCAATATGAGGGTTTAGTTACACATAGTAGAAATAAAAGAAAAGAGAGAAAGGATGTAGAGAAAACCTATGAAAGCCTTCACAAAGTCTTCTTGTTCCTTAATGTGATTGGGATCCCCTTGATCTTAGTGATCTCCTATTCTCTCTTCAATTAATTCTTCAAAATGTGAATGGATGTTGGTGGGAAAGTTAGGTGTGTGATTGTGGTAGAGATTTGGTTAGTGGAAGGTTAGAAAGAGGTTAGGGTTTCAAGAAATGTGGGGGTTAGATTAGAGAATGGGAAAAGAGGGGTATTTATATGGGGATCACAAAGGTAGGGTTGAAATCCTGGTATGCTGACGTGGCGCTAAATCGGCGGTTTCAAACGGCGGCCAGGCCATCGAATTGAACCGCCGAATGAACATGTGGATTGGTGGAATGGATTGACGGTTTGGATCTGCAGTTGCATTATGACCGCTGTTTGCACCTGACACCTCTAGAGACAAACGACGGTTTCAATCTGCGGCCATGCTACCAAATTGAACCGTTGAATGCTGCTTCTCTGGTAGAATGACCATTTTGCCCTCAAAAGCTCTCCTTTTGTCACCATTAGTCCAAAATTACCGAGATTCTTCATCGACCAGCTCTGAATCCCAAAAGTACTTGTACAATCATAATCGAGCCATAAAATACATGAGTTTAATCGAAAATCGAACATAAGCATCAGAAATAGGGGGTGTATTCTTATGTATGTAATGGCTCGATCAAATATTTAGAGCAATCTATCTTCTCCCTATTATAGACCATGACCTGCAAGATTTTGTCTCGAACCACAGGCAATCCAAATTTGGTGACAACCGACTGATCCAAGAAGTTATGAGTGCTTCAATCATCGATTAAGATGGTAATGTATTTATTCTTCATATTGCCAATTACTCGCATGGTCTGTGGGTGTGATGTACTAGCCATTACGTGGAAAGAAATTTTCGGAAGGACTTCCGAAGCTACAATGTCATCCAAGAACTCGCCTGGTTCTTCATCTACGGTTTCTATGTCTTCCAACATGAAGAGTTGGGGTTTCTCACAATGGTAACCTGGAACGAATCTCTCATCGCAATAGTAGCACAACCTTTTTTCTCATTATGCTCGTGCCTCCTGCCCCGTAATATGTTAGATTGGAACAGCTGGTGCACCTGGTGTGGTCGACGTCTTTGAAATCGAAGAGGGACTAAGAAGGCCTGTCGTTGGACCTGGCGAGAATTGTGGTAAAGCTGATGAATTATGGGGTCGAAAGGAAGTCATTGGTCAACGCTGCAATTGGTTGCAATCTTCGACTAATCTGATCACATTGATGGCATCCAAAAGGGTACGTGGCTGTTTAATTCTAACCTCTAGTCGGACCTCATCCTTGAGCCTGCTAATAAAACTACCAATAAGAAAATTCTCTGGTAAGTCATCAACACGATGGGATAGTCTTCGAAGGCTTTTTAGTAAACAACCATAGTAGAAGTTTGCTTGAGATGGGAGAGTGCCTCAAAATGGTCATCGTAGTCCGTTGGACCAAAATGATGGAGAATGGCCTAAGTAAATTCTTCCCATAAGGAAGGTCCTTTGAATTTGGTGTACCAACAAAACCATTGTAATGCAATGCCATCTAGATGGAAAGAAACTAGTTGGACTTGGTATGGAGGAATGATGTTTTTAAAATCAAAGTATTGTTCAGCCTTAAAGATCTAGTCGGTAGGGTCATTGCCGTCGAAGATCGAAAATGATAACTTTAGCTGGGTTTGGTGGTGATGATCAATTGAGATGTTGCTGGCCGGAATAGATGTTTGTGTAAATTGGTATTGGTGTGAAGGTTCTGCGGAGGAAAAGGGATTAAACTCGGTGTCGGTAGTGTTACCATTACGGCTAACACATAAGGCTTGGAGCTCGAAAAGTACATATTGCATGGTGGTGGTAACAGATTGCATGGTGGTGTTAAGGTGATCAAGGCCGGATTCATGATAGGTCAGGACTTCGTTGACTTCGTTATGAAACTCAGCATTGCTCTTGCCATGAGTCTCCATGGAGCGTACTACTCTGATACCAAATTGATACGATCAATTTCGTAGAAAGAAAAGATTGATAGAAAGAAGAGAATAAAGTAGAGATATTTGTTGATAATATATTTGATATCTTTTATTGAATTCCAAGAGCCATTTATATAGGCTTACAAATAACAAGTGGTTAGCCATAATTCCTAAGAACCAGGAACAACTACCCACTAATAAAATAATGTCAAAAAAGAAGGAAACCACGATAAACTAATGAGCTAATGCTCTGAATTTAAGACAACTAACTTATTGATCTATACTTGGTCCACCTAAATAATCTAACCCGTAATCTCCATTCGCTTGCATGTCTCCTTCCATGACTTGCATGAGAACCCACGATCTGCTCCTATCAGATTGGGTAGTCATATCACCCAATAAATGTGAATAATGATGGTACTTTGTATATTGTGAATTTTGGGAGACTGTTTTTCATTTATTTATTAGGGATAACGGGTTAGAGTTTATGGTTGTGAGGAGTTTATTTTGATTTCTAATTTTATAAACCCTAGAAAATCATGTCAATAAAGTGCTTTCTCACTCTCAACTCTTCTTTTTCTTCCTCTTCAACTGTCTCTCTCTCTCTCTCCCATTCTAGTCACATGATGAACCGACCCGAAAAACCCAAAATTATCGGGTTGAGCCGGAAAATAAGAGAAATAACATTAAAAAAGTATAACCCAATTTCATCTTGGGTTGAGTCAGGTTCTATAAATCGAACTCGACAAGCGGACCCAAAATACAAACTAAGTATAAATTAGTTTTCTCATGCCTCTCTCTCTCTCTCTCTCTCTCTCTCTATAGTACACAACAATCCCACTATCTCTTTAGAAAGGGTCTTGTCTTCCACCTCTGAATACCTGGTATTTTCCTACTCTCTTTCTCTACTTTAATTTTATTTTCCTGCATTTTTTTATGAATTACTTTATTTACATGAAAATTAATTTATATTTTAGTAAAAAATGGAAAAATGGAAAAATGGATTTTTTTCATAACATATCAAATACATTAAGGTAGCAGTTGTTTTTTCGTCTGAAATCTGAATAGGTCTGAAGTTGACTAAAGTCTTAATGGTGACTGAAATCTGAAATCTTAATGATATGTTTGTTTTTCATTTATGATGTCTAAATATAAATATCTGAAAACTAGTAGGAAGACATATATACCCTTATAACTATTAATGGATTTATATATTTGTATCTAATACAATTAATTTGTTTATATATTTATAAAAAATTAAATACTAATTTATTAAATTAATATTTGAAAGTATGTTTTTTTTTTAAAAAAAATAGAAAATTTGAATTAGTATTACATAAATGTACATTTATAAAAATATAAGTGATAAATATTAAAAAATATAATTAAATAATAAACAATTGAAATATAAATTAAATTTGTTTATTAGAAGTTAAGAATGAGGAGCTGTTCTCTACTTCTCTCCTTGCTATTTGCCAGACAAGGGAAAAGGAGCCAAAGGTAAGTTTATTGGTCTGTTTTACTTTTAATAAAATACGGTTGTAATTGTTAAGTTGTCTTAAGGGTATATTTGCAAGAAAGGTGTTAAATATATATAAGTGGTCCAAATTTTCAGATAAAAGTCAAGTTTTTGAACTTTTATTTTTAGTCAAATGTCAAAATTCTGACAAAAAACAAACAAAAAATCTAAAAAGTTACCATTCAGATAAAAGTTGAAAAAATAAACAGGGCCTTAAAACTTACTATTTCGTGACAAATCCACGAAAACTGATTTTTTAATGCCAATGTCACGATCTTTAATTTTTTTCATGATAAATGATTAATTTTGTCTCGCACACTCTTTTATATATATATATATATATATAGATAGATAGATAGACAGATTTTCTATTATCAATTCGAACTGACAATAAATATATAAGGACGAAGAATGTGGACCACTAGATTTACATACTTTGACTCAAGTGTATGCACTTGTCAAAACTTCTCCATAATCTATGGTCCACATTCTTCATCCTGATATATTTATTGTCAGTTCGAACTAATAATAGAAAGACTAGATAGATAGATATTTCACAATTTAAAATTATTATAAAGTTTTTATTTATTTTTCACTAATTTGTAACAAGCTAAGGAATTGTCAAGAACTCTAATTTTTTACTTGACAAATGGATTATTTAGTCTTGAAATTAAATATATATATATATATATTCACAATTTAAATTTATTTTAAAACTTTTTATTTATTTTTCACTGATTTGTCATGAAATTTCAATGATTTGTCATGAAAAAATCTTTGATTTGTCACGAGCTTAGGATGTCACGTAAAATTCCTTGATTTGCACGAACTCTAATTTTTTAATAGAGAGAAGATTGCAATTTAGTGATGGAACAAACAAGACATCTTTAATAGTTAATGTAGGAGATAAATGGACAGTACCAATTCCAATAACCGGAGATGATACACCATTGACATTGGTAATGGTAATTTTGGAACTTTTAGAAAATAAATGACTAAACCTATAACGATTACAAGTCATATGATCCGTTGCACTAGAGTCAATTATCCAATCATTATTTCCAATAAAATATGAAAGTTTAATAGTAGAGTTAGACATACCTGACTCAGTAGCAAGTCCAGATATAGTAGTAGACTGATTCTTCTTTGTTAGAGAATCTTCACCAAAATTCTTTGAATCAATTATAGTGATAAAGAAACTAAAAAAGAACTTCACAGCTGAATAATAAGAGCATAAATAACAATTGTGAATGCGGGACCAAACTTTAATTCCTAGGGTAAAGAAGAGGAGATTGAAGGTGGCTCTAATACCATATCAAAATAACACAATTGTGAAATAATTTTTTTGATAATTTTATTCATTGTGTTCCTACAATATATAGAATACATACAAAGACCATTTACAAGGAAAGAATGAACCTATAATCAAGCAAATCAATCTATAGTCAACTACACAATCTCAATCATAAATGAGAATATCCTATAATTAAGAGGGGAATAAAGGCAATCATTGACTAAGAATATTGCTCAATTTAATCCCATAATTATTACCCAATTCAATCTCATAATTCTAGCAGTGGTGTAAAGAAATATTTGAAGAGCATTTTTGTAAACTTTTGATTTTTTCATGCCAGAAAAACAAATAAATATCGCTTTAAATACAAACTTTTAAAATGAGACTTTTTCTTTTGAAAAATAATAATAATAATAAGTGTTTACTATTAAGTTGATTTTTGATTATTCTTTGAAAATAAATATGAGTTTGTTAATTAATCCAAAAGAAACCAAACTATTGCTCTTTCCTCTCTCTTCATGTTAGCAATTTGATCAAAAAATCAAAAAATTTGTATGGCCTTTGATTTTTTTGGATTTTTTGGATTTTCAAGATATAGTATGTGGAAAGAGAGATACCCTTCATTATCTCTGAGAGCACTATGATAAAGTGTAAAGGAGATTGAAAATTTTAATTGTGCATGATGTTAGAGAAGAAGAAGAAGACAAGTTAATATTGATGTGATATAACTATATATTTTAAATCTTGTAGGACAATGCTAGAGTCTACATATGTCTCCTTTATCACAGTGCTCTCAGAGATAATGAAGGGTAATTCTCTCTCCACATACTGTATCTTGAAGATCCCAACAATCCACAAAATCAAATGCCTCACAATTTTTCAGATTTTTTTATCAAATGGCTAACATGAAGAGAGAAGAAAAATATATTAGTTTGTTTGTACACATCAGAAAGCAAAGAGCACTACTCTACTACTTCACTTCACTTGTGATGAATGTCACTTTTTGATTATAACTTATAATAATTAAACACTATCAAATCCGCTTTAGTACTCAATCCCTATATGCTATAACAACCACATCAAAATACTGAGTTATTATTGTGTATACATAAATAAATATATGATATTTGATATACAATTAACAAATTTATATACATGTAACATGTCCACACCAGTCCTCATCTCACTTCCTCTCTCTCTCTCTCTCTCTCTCTCTCTCTCTCTCTCTCACAGCCCCTTTCTCAATCACCATTATTAATCTCTCTTTGATCACTCATTTAAATAAGAACCCAACTGCTTTCTTTGGTTCATTATTATTTTTGGTTTAAAAACTAAAAATACTGTACAAGAAATTTGAGTTTTAACAATATTAAAAAGACAACGTGCGGACTAAGCGCGTTGCTAAAAGGTATCTATCGCAATTCGCAGGTAATGTACGTTGCCAAAAATCATCTGCCGCAACGCACACAAATGTATGTTGTTAAAACCACTTACGACAACACACATATGAATGTTGCCAATAATAAAGTCATCTATAGCAACATGTTCAAAATGTGTGTTGTTAAAACCACCTATGACAACATTCATCTATATGAATGTTGCCAATAATAAAGTCATCTATCGCAACATATACAAAAATTGTGTTGTTAAAACAACCTATAGCAACACATATATGAACGTTGTCAATAATAAAATCATCTATCACAACGTGCACAAAATGTATGTTGTTAAAATCACATTTGGCAATACACAAATGAATGTTGCCAATAATAAAGTTATCTATCGCAACACGCACAAGATATGTGTTGTTAAAACTGCCTATGACAACAAACATATGAATGATGCTAATAATAACATCATCTATCGCAATGTGCACAAAATGTATGTTGTTATAACTACCTTTGGCAATACATAGATTAATGTTGTCAATAATAAAGTAATCTATTGAAACACACATAAGATGTATGTTTTTAAAACCACATATGGCAACACACAAAAGAATGTTGCCAATAATAAAGCCATTTATTGCAACACGCACAAAAATGTGTGTTGTTAAAACCACTTATTGTAATGTACAAGTGAATGTTGCCAATAATTGAGCATATATGACAACACATAATAGATGCACGTTACTATAAATGAGAACATATTGCAGTACACAACGAATACATGTTGCTATAAACATGTTTTAGAAACATACAAATGTGCATGTTGTTAAAAACAACTATTTGGCAACATACACATTATGGACCTTTTCATAGGAGTATTTTTTAACAATTATTGACTTCCGCATTGCATAAAAGTCTAATATTTTATGACACACATATTATACACGTTGTTGTAGGAGACTTTTTAGCCACCATTGATTTTCACGTTCCGAAAGGCTAATATTCTATAACACACATATCATACATGTTGTTGTAGAAGCATCTTTAGCAATTGTTGGATTGTACATTACGGAAAAGTCTAATGTTCCGCAACACGCATCTTATATGTATGTTGTCGTAGAAGCATTTTTAGCAACTGCTGACTTGTGCTTTACAAAAAACTAATATTTGGACACTCAAACATTATGGATGTATTAATAAATATTAAAATACACTTTCACCGTTAGCAATTTAGTTGGACACATCCCTTTCTATATTGTGATAAAGATTCGAGCCTCACTTTTGCCCATTAAATCGTAAAATGTGGGGGAGAAGCTTCCTTTATGGTGGGAGTTGTATTTTGAGTTGTGAGCTTGTAACAGCTGTCATCATCAAATTCAAATAAACCATAACTTGATTGTATGCTATTTCAAATAAAAAATAGTTTAATTAAATGCTACACAATTTTTTTTTACTATCTATTTGTCTATCATATAAAATAATTATAAAGATTACTAGAATGAGATTATATTATCAACATATGATATATAAAAATAATTATGTGTTATTTATCAAAGTTAATCTTGCAGCAGAATGGTAAAGTCACTCCTCACCTGTTCAATGTCTCGGGTTTAGTTCCCTACATGAGTAAATAATAAAGGTAATATTGAATAAACATTAGGTAATATGTTTAAGGCTTATTAATGTTGGGGCCCTTAGTAAGGGGAGCCTAATGGGAGGTTTGAAACATCAATTATGTTTTTTTTTTTTTCCATGATCTAAGACAACATACAATACGCGTTGCGTTAGTGTTTAACACAACATTTACCGTGCATTGCCAAAATGTTTATAAGGCTACGACAATGTAGGTCTATGCATATTACCTTTATCTACATCAACTCAGTTTATCTAAAACAACACACGTTGTGCGTTATGAAAAGTCTCTAGACTTTTAAAAACATATCTATCAACAACATGCAAGCACGCGTTGTCAAAACCTTTCACAACACATTTTGCACGTTGTGATTGTTCTAAGACAACACAAATTGCGTATTGCGAAAAGTCTCTAGACTTTCAGCAACAGATGTATCAACAACATGCAAGAGTGCGTTGCCAAAACCTTTCACAACGCATTTTGCGCGTTGCGAAAGGCCAAATTTCTTATAGTGAATATTCCTTGCAGAGCAACCGATATATGTTAAAGTGAGAAGTCCTAAAATTGGTTATATGTCTCTCTCTCTCTCCAGAGTAGTTTTAAATTATTAGTTTTGAGTATAGTATGACATTAATTATTTTACTAATTACAGCAATACTGGTTTGGTTTTTCTCTTATTAATATTTGTTTTTGGAAATTAATTAATTGCTCTTAGTATGAAAACCGTTGGCTAGATGGCCTCCTTATATATTATATATGTTCCAATAAATAAACTAGCTAGCATCTGACCATATAATGATCTTTCTTGGCTGCTGTCGATCTATGTGTTTTGATGATGACCATCCAATAGTTAGCTAGCTGCCACCATATATAATTACAGTCATCATTCATTGATACATGCATGATGCATGTTTATGATGGGAATTATTAATATTCATACATTTAATTAATAATATAAACACCAAGTCACCAACTGCTAATTACTCTGGGGACTTTAATTAATGCTCATCATCTGTATTCTGCACCATTCACGGAATCACAGTTTTTTCTAATCAAATGACCACGAATGAATGTATTATTTTTTGCGATGACTATGAGTGGTAAGTTTGTATTTGGATGTTAAAAATCAATGCAATATTGACTATAAATTAGAAATTGTTAATATATATATATAACAATTTTTTTTATAAAAAAAAAAAGTAAGAAAAGTTGATAGTTTAATTTTGAAAAGAGAGCCGGTTTGAAAATTTCAATGGTGATGACTGATATATGAATTATGATGTCGTGTAACCCATAGAAAATTAAAATAAAAAAAAAAATATTTCCTTTTGTTTGTTTAGTTTTCTACACCTATCAGAGTGCAAACAGAGGAATCTTTAGTAGTAGATTTTACTTACTCCATTTCCAAACAAAGCAACCATTGAATTGAATGGTGTGACTTGTGGGAGTATACAATACAAACTTGGAAACTCTTCAATTGCGACCACATGATAAACATTTACTATTAAAAAAAAATTTGATTTTTTTTTTTATGAGAGAGTATATACAATACAACCAAAATTTATTATTTTAAAGAGATTAAGAGAACTAATGTTGTCATTCAAGAAAATAAAATTGATAATATATCTGATTATTTTCTCATAGTTGATAATGAAACCAAAATATATACATTTCCATTCCATCATTATTTTATCTCTTCAAATTTTATTATTCTACAAAAACATATACCAGTAGCTACCCACTTTTTTCTTTAATATCTTTATATATAATGAGGAGGTAGTTATTGTCTTGATCCTGTCACAACAAAGTTGCTTCTATCTCTTTCACTACACTGGCAATGCTTCTAATTTCATGTTAAAAACATTTCTTTCAATTTTCTCAATAATTAACTTTCTTTCCCTAACTTGTAACTTTCTCTCTGACCTGGTCACATGCATTTATCAGTATGAGCAAGCTGCTTCTTTAATTTTGATATATAGCTCTTTCACTACACTGGCAATGCTTCTAATTCCAAGTCAAAAAAATCTCTCTTTAATACACCTATGGCTCTATCAATAGTTTCCATACATAGGAATCTTGAAAACCGAGATAATAGGTGTTCATAAACCAGAGAAATCTTCTTCTCCATTCAATATTATTAGTCATTAATTTGTTGTCAAGAATAACTTATCAATCTATAATTAAATATTTCTCTTCTCTTAATCTTTTGTTATATAAGGTGTACTTCTTGTTGCAAATTCAATTGGCAAACAAGATTGTTATTATAAACTGCCAATTCAGAAGATTCACCACACTTTTCTTAAAAGTGCATGTTTTTCAAATGCTCTTACATATAACACTTTATTCAAACCTATATAAATGACTGTTCTATTTTATTTCAAAGTGATGTATTTGTGTTAACTACACCAAAATTATGTGTTTCAACTTTTGTTAACTTACACTAATTCAATTCACATAAACCATAAATTTAGCAACAAAAAAAAAAAAAAAAAAAAAAAAAAAAAAAAAAAAACTTCATTGCCAATTAAGTATGGCACCAATTTAATTACAAGTTACAACATGTAGCCAATTAAAAAATAAACCTCTCATGATTCTATCACACAAAACATGGTATCATTTTGAATCAAGTGAAACAGAGTTTTAAACTATTTTCAAATTAAGAATTACAACCAACATGGGATCATTTTGAATCAACAGAAATAGTGATTGAAACATTATCATTTTGAATTAAGTGAAATGGAGATTGAAACTATTTTCAAATTGAGAAATACAACCAACATGGGATCATTTTGAATCCACATAAATAGTGATACAAACATTATCAAATTCATTAGAATTACTTGGTTGGAATGGATGTTTGTGTAAGTTGGTATCGGTGTGAAGGTTCTACGGAGGGAAAAGGATTAAACTCGGTGTCGATAGTGTTACTAGCCATTACGGCTAACACGTAAGGCTTGGAGCTCGAAAAGTACAGATTGCATGGTAGTGGTAACAGATTGCACGGTGGTGGTGACGTGATTGAGGCTGGTGTTGAGGTGATCAAGGCCAGATTCGTGACGGGTCAGGACTTCGATGACTTCGTTTCAAAACTCAGCATTGCTCTTGCCATGAGTCTCCATGGAGCGTACTGCTCTGATACCAAATTGATATGATCAATTTCGTAGAAAGAAAAGAATGATAGAAAGAAGAGAATAAAGGAGAGATATTTGCTGATAATATATTTGATATCTTTTATTGAATTCCAAAGAGCCATTTATAGGCTTACAAACAACAAGTGGTCAGCCACAATTCTTGAGTACCAGGAACAACTACCCACTAATAAAATAATGCCAAAACAAAAGGAAACCACTATCAACTAATGAGCTAATGCTCTGAATTCAAGACAACTAACTTATTGACCTATACTTGGTCCACCTAAATAATCTGACCCGTGATCTCCATTCCCTTACATGTCTCCTTCCATGACTTGCATGAGAACCCACGATCTGCTCTTATCAGATTGGGTAGTCATATCACCCAATAAATGTGAATAATGATGGTACTTTGTATATTGTGAATTTTGGGAGACTGTATTTCATTTATTTATTAAGGATAATGGATTAGAGTTTATGGTTGTGAGGAGTTTATTTTGATTTCTAATTTTATAAACCCTAGAAAATCAGGTCAATAAAGTGCTTTCTCACTCTCAACTCCTCTTCTTCTTCCTCTTCAATGTTGGATATGGCTTGAATATTCTAATGGTACCAAACACGATTTACCAATGCGAAGACTTCCTGGAGACGTGAGAGCGTTTGGGAGTATGAGGTTATGTTTGAGGGAGGCTTGAAAGACGAGATGAACTGAAGAAGCGGAGAACAGCCAAAACCGCTGCCAAGCCGCTGTGGCTTTGGCAGCGGTAACGGCAGCGGTAGGACACCGCTGCCAATTGTTTGGCAGTGCTACGGTAACGGTCCAATTCCAGTTTATACCGCTGCGTGACCGCTGTGGTCATGGCAGCGGTACCGGCAGCGGTCCACGAGATGAGATGCATAGTAATCACAGTTTTCTGAGTGGTCAAGTTCAACATGGTTTAGAAAGCGGGTGGCCAACTGCAACTTGAATCGTAGTTAATCACAAACATGCGTCGAATCAGGAAATATTCATGGAAGAGGAAATATGTTGCTTCTTGAGGTTCTAATAGGAAAAGGATTTCTCCTTGAAAGAAGACTTGTCTTAAATAGGAAATAGTATTTATGTGGAACAAGTATTCTTGTATGACTAGGAGATAGATTTCCTTGTTAGTTTAAACTCCCTGTAATACATATAAATAGACCCTAATAACTAGGTTATTGGTGTGTGAAAAACACCTGAGAGTGGTGGAGCAAAAAGAGCAAATACTAGAGAGATCTCAAAGTGAGCATTGGGTGTAATTGGGTTTGGGGTATTATTTAGAGAGAGAACCTGAGTGTGTGGTTGTAACAATTTACTACATATTGAAACTTTCTCTTGTCGTCCTGACAACCGTGGTTTTTTCCCTGATTTGGGTTTCCACGTAAATTCTTGTGTTGTGTGTGTTTGGATTTAAATTTCTCTTCATCTTATCTTTTCTTTGTTATTGTGCTTGTTTGTGTTCTATCCGGCAACGCTTCCGCGACCTAAAATTCTAACAATTGGTATCAGAGCCTGGTTGCTTGGTAGTAGTCTTAACAAACTTTATGGCAAGAGTGATGAGATTCGATATTGAGAAGTTCGACGGAAAGATGAACTTTGGCTTGTGGCAAGTTCAAGTCAAAGATATATTAATCCAAAACGGTTTACACAAGGCGTTGAAGGGCAGGTCAAACCCTGCGAACCCTAAAGGCTCTGGAGATTCAAGTAAAGAAAAGGCTAGTACTAGTTCTGTGAATTCTAAGATGAGCGATGATGATTGGGAGGATTTGGATGAGAGAGCTGCGAGTGCGATACGATTGTGCCTAGCCAAGAATGTTCTTGCAAATATTCATGGAACATATTCAGCGAAAGAACTTTGGGAGAGGCTTGAAGAATTGTATCAATCAAATAGTGTCTACAACCGGTTCTACCTGAAGGAGCAGTTTCACATGCTGCAGATGACTGAAGGTACGAAAATTTCTGATCATCTAGGAGTGCTCAATGGGATAGTTTCAAAATTAGAGTCGATTGGAGTAAAGATTGATGAAGAAGACAAAGGTCTTAGACTCATCTGGTCCCTACCATCTTCCTATGCACACATGAAGCCAATCTTGATGCATGGGAGTTCAACCATATGCTTTGGAGACGTAGCGAACAAACTTATCTCTGAGGAACGAAGGCTAAAGAGTGAAGGTAAATCTTCTGATAACTCTGTTCTTTTGGTTGACAGGAAAAAGGGGAACTCCAAAGGGAAAGTCACTTGTTGGGGATATGGACAGTCTGGACACATAAGGAAGGATTGTCAAAAGAAGAAAACAAGTGTGGCTAAGGGCTCCAAAGAGGGTGATCCGGCAATCGCCTCTCTTGAGTTTGACGACTACAGCGATTGCCTCTAAAGGGGCATAAACATCCTCATGGCATGACCGCTAGTTGCCATGAAAAAGGGTGTAGCTGATAGCGGGTCCACAATTGCGCACGGGCATTGGTTAGGAGGTGATGCAAGGTGTGTGGTGGACAAGGATGTCGATGGCTGAGCGAACTCCCTGGGAACCTAACATGAGGAGTTGAACCATAAATTTCAGCAAAGGTAAATTTCGACATGTGCCGGAGAAATCTTAGGATGGTTGTTTCCTATGTGTTTATACCTAGTGGTGGGTATGTTGATTCTTGGTGATGAGGATCGTAGCTGAGGATAAGTTTTTTGGAATTCTCGCCATAAGGGAGGATTGTTGGATGTGGCTTGAATATTCTAATGGTACCAAACACGATTTACCAATGCGAAGACTTCCTAGAGACGTGAGAGCGTTTGGGAGTATGAGGTTATGTTTGAGGGAGGCTTGAAAGACGAGATGAACTGAAGAAGCAGAGAACAGCCAAAACCGCTGTGGCTTTGGCAGCGGTAACGGCAGCGGTAGGACACCGCTGCCAATTGTTTGGCAGCGCTACGGCAGCTGTCCAATTCCAGTTTGTACCGCTGTGTGACCGCTGTGGTCATGGCAGCAATACCGGCAGCGGTCCACGAGATGAGATGTATAGTGATCACAGTTTTCTGAGTGGTCAAGTTCAACACGGTTTAGAAAGCGGGTGGCCAACTGCAACTTGAATCGTAGTTAATCACAAACATGCGTCGAATCAGGAAATATTCATGGAAGAGGAAATATGTTGCTTCTTGAGGTTCTAATAGGAAAAGGATTTCTCCTTGAAAGAAGACTTGTCTTAAATAGGAAATAGTATTTATGTGGAACAAGTATTCTTGTATGACTAGGAGATAGATTTCCTTGTTAGTTTAAACTCCCTGTAATACATATAAATAGACCCTAATAACTAGGTTATTGGTGTGTGAAAAACACCTGAGAGTGGTGGAGCAAAAAGAGCAAATACTAGAGAGATCTCAAAGTGAGCATTGGGTGTAATTGGGTTTGGGGTATTATTTAGAGAGAGAACCTGAGTGTGTGGTTGTAACAATTTACTACATATTGAAACTTTCTCTTGTCGTCCTGACAGCCGTGGTTTTTTCCCTGATTTGGGTTTCCACGTAAATTCTTGTGTTGTGTGTGTTTGGATTTAAATTTCTCTTCATCTTATCTTATCTTTTCTTTGTTATTGTGCTTGTTTGTGTTCTATCCGGTAACGCTTCCGCGACCTAAAATTCTAACATTCAACTCTCTCTCTCTCTCTCTCTCTCTCTCTCTCTCTCCTTCTAGTCACATGATGAACCGACCCGAAAAACCCAAAATTGTCGGGTTGAGCCAGAATGGCAGTAGAAAATAACAGAAATAGGGTTAAAAAAGTATAACCCGATTTCATCTCAGGTCAAGTTGGGTTCTATAAATTGAACTCAACAAGCTGACCCAAAATACAAACTAAGTATAAATTAGTTTTCTCATGCCTCTCTCTCTCTCTCTATCTCTCTAGTACACAACAATCCCACTGTCTTTTTAGAAAGGGTCTTGTCTTCCACCTTTGAGTACTTGGTATTTTCCTACTCTCTTTCTCTACTTTAATTTTATTTCCTAGCATTTTTTCACGAATTACTTCATTTACATGAAAATTAATTTATTATTCAGTAAAAAATGGAAAGATGGATTATTTTTTTTCGTGACATATCAAGTACATTAAGGTAGCGTTTGTTTTTTCGTCTGAAATATGAATAAGTCTAAAGTTGACTGAAGTCTTAATGGTGACTAAAATCTAAAATCTTAATGATATGTTTGTTTTTCATTTATGATGTCGGAATATAAATATCTGAAAACTGGTAGGAAGGCATATATACCCGTATAACTATTAATGGATTTATATATTTGTATCTAATAAAATTAATTTTGTTTATATATTGATAAAAAAAAAAATTAAATACTAATTAATTATATTAATATTTGAAAGTATGTATCTTTCAAAAAAAATATATATATATTTGAAAGTATGTTTTTTATAAAAAAAATAGAAAATTTGAATTAGTATTACATAAATTTACATTTATAAAAATATAAGTGATAAATATTAAAAAATATAATTAAATAATAAACAATTGAAATATAAATTAAATTCGTTTATTAAAAATTAAGAATGAGGAGCCAAAGGTAAGTTTATTGGTTTGTTTTACTTTTAATAAAATATTGTTGTAATTGTTAAGTTGTCCTAATGATATATTTGGAAGGAAGGTGTTAAATATATACATAAGTGGTCCAAGCTTTCAGATAAAAGTCAAGTTTTTGAAATTTTATTTTTAAGTTGTTTTTATCCTTTTTCAGATGTCAAAATTCTGACAAAAAAACAAACAAAAAAATCTAAAATGTTACCATTCAGATAAAAGTTGTAAGAACAAACAGGGTCTAAGCTTATTATTTCGTTACAAATCCCCGAAAATTGATTTTTTTCATGACAAATCCTTTGATTTGATTTGTCACAAACTTAATTTTTTTTTCGTGATAAATGATTTATTTTGTCTTGCATACTTATATTTATATATATATAACAATTTAAAATTATTATTAAAGTTTTTATTTATTTTCACTGATTTGTCACGAAACAATCCTTGATTTGTCAGGAGCTAGGAATTGTCATGAGCTCTAATTTTTTACTTGACAAATGAATTATTTAGTCTCAAAATTAAATATATATATATATATATATATATTCACAATTTAAAATTATTTTAAAACTTTTTATTTATTTTTCACTGATTTGTCATGAAAAAATCTTTGATTTGTCACGAGCTTAGGATTTGTCACAAAATTTCAAAGATTTGTCATGCAAAATTCCTTGATTTGTCACGAACTCTAATTTTTTACATGACAAATGAATAATTTTGTTATATATTTTTTCACAAGTAATAATTATTTTTTAAGTTTTATTTATTTTTCACTGACTTGTCACAAAATTTAAAAGATTTGTCACGAAAAAAATCCTAGATTTGTCACGAGCTTAGGATTTGTCATGAACTTTAATTTTTTATATGACAAATGAATTATTATATATATATATATATATATATATTCACAAATTAAAATCATTTTTAAAGATTTTATTTACTCATAACTGATTTGTCATGAGGCTTAGTTATTTTCGTGACAAATGAATTATTTTGTCTCATAAATTATGTTTTTTCCACTGATTTGTCATGAAAAAGTTTTGGATTTGTCACGAAAACGTAAACTTATTTCTTCGTGACAATTCCTTTGATTGGATTTGTAACAAACTATAATTTTTTTTGTTACAAATGAATTATTTTGTCTCGAAAATAATTTTTTTTGTCTTTTTATTTTTCACTATTTTAAATTATTTTCAATGTTGTCTTTGTTTATTTTTCACTGATTAGTTCCAAAATTCTACTATTTTTGTGATTTGTCACGAAGACTGAATTTTTCGTGACAAATCCTTTGACTGTCATGATAATTAATTTTTTTCATGACAAATGAATTATTTTCTTATTTTCATTATTTTCATTATTTTTATCGTTTATTTATTTATTTTTCACTAATTTGTCACCAACATTAATTTTTTTAGTGACAAATGTATTATTTTGTATCGAATTTTTTTTTATTTACACTATTTTAAATTAATTTTCACGTTTTTTATTGGCAACGATTTTTTTTTTTTTTAATATATTGTTCACGATTTTAATTTTCATGGTATATATATTTATTCGTTTTGTATTTATTTTTCACGATATCAATTTATTATTATTAATTTTTTCAAAAATTTGAATTTTGCCCTAAAATTTCTAAATCCAAAAACACAATCAAATTACAAACAATCATACTTTATATAAACTATAAAGTATTAACATGAATTAAAAAATAAAACAAAAATTACGAAAAACGTGAGAAAATGCACCTCTCTCTCTTTCTCTAGATTCTAGAATGATTACTCTTGATGATATCTTACACTTTCCGTCTTGCTTCCGTCGTCTATCCACTGAATTTGCCCACGTTGTCTCTACGTAGTCAACATTAACGGTGCTTTTTCTCAATAAACTACAATTTAATATGTTAATTCTTTTTAATTTTTGTGATTGTTTTGTTGAGAATCAGATAGTGAAAGAAATTAAACAAGACTTGTCGGAATTCAGTTGATGCCCCTGTAATTATTTATAAATTTAATCTCTTTAATGATGTTTGTTTTTTCAGGGGAGATCTGCATCTTTGATTCTTTGAAGCGCAGTCTGGAAGGTTAGTCTGGGATTTTTAATTACTTGTTTCAATCAACGCAACAATTTTTTACATCTTTATTTTGAATTCTGTTTGTGATGAATTGATTGTGACTTGTGTGAAAAGTTAGCTAGATTATATATATATGGTTTAATAAATTCTTTCTATGTGAATTGATTGCGACTTCTGTGACTTCAATCAACGCTAAATTTCGAAGCTTATTTGAATTCTTAATTAGTTTATGCTTAATTCATATGCAGTTCTCTCTTTTATATGAAAAATTACATGATTTGTAGTTTGTAATTAGCTTATCCCAAAATTTATTTATTATGTGAAAATCATGAGTTAGAGTATTGCACAAGAGTTTCGAATGAAGAATTTAGACTTGGCATTAATAGAGATTGCGACGTGATTTGCGATGTGATAATGTATGTTCAAATTATATATATTTCAATATTTTTATCTTCTGATTTTAACCCCAACTCTTAGTCAATTATTGTTTATTATTTTTTTATTTTTTTTATATAACAAGAATTGATTTTAGTTTTTTTTGTAAACAGAAAACTCTCAAATTGATTTATGTAAGAATTCAAACTGATCCACATTATATAATTTAGATGCACTTGTATTATGTATCCACTTATTAATTATGTACATCTAAACTAGTTTTTTTTTGGGTCCAATTTTAATGTGGTGAATTTGATAGGGATATGTCTAGTTTCAAAGTAAATATCTCCTCACCAAATTCATCATTTCTTCTGTTTTCCAGAATTTTTTAACACTTTAGAACCCATATTATTCCTCAAAGTTTGAATTTCTTCTAACACTTTAGAAGCCCACATCCAAACCAAAGTGGCTTCCCTCATTAATCCAGTTAACTACTACTGCCGCATCCGTCTTAATGATCACCGGAAGTAGACCTGAATCACATGCAAATTGCAACCTTCGGAGCAGTGGCGGTCCCAGAAATTTTAATGAGGTGGGGCACTTGAACAAAATAACAATTATATTAAAAAAATATTGAGAATTTAAAAATCATAATAAAATGAGTTCTTTATATATATATAAAAAAAAAATGATGGTATAATGAATTTTAGAAAAAATAAAACAAATAGAACATTTAACTAAATAATCTTACGTTTAAAAGAAATAAAAATAAGAAACACAATATTTACAATTTTTAAACAAGAAACACAATATTAAAAAATAATTGTAGTGATAATCGAACCTTTGACTATTAAAGTGAAATGGTGATACTTTACCGATTGTGCTAAATAATGTTGCTTTATATATATATATATAAAATAATCTTACGTTTAAAATAAATAAAAATAAGAAACACAATATTAAAAAATAATTGTAGTGATAATCGAACCTTTGACTATCAAAGTGAAATGGTGATACTTTACCGATAGTGCTAAATAATGTTGCTATATATATATATATATTAAAATCAATTTTTTTTTTTAAAAAAATTGAGGTGGGGCACTGGCCCCATCGGTCTCAACATGGGTCCGCCCCTGCCTTGGAGGAGTCGGCCATAGAAGGGGAGAAGGTTATGAGAATTGAAAACCGTAAATAGATAAATAGGAGAGGATCATGCAAAATATTATGGTCTGATTTCAGGGATATATCATTTATGATCTGATTTGACCAATTCACACAAGTTGATTTTTACACCGATTCTTGTCATCATTTTCTCTTACAAACTCTAAAAGGAGTTGCATCCCAATATTGGACAATTGAATCTGCGTTCACCATATTTTTGTTTCATGAAACAAGACAAAACACAATTATGAGAATTTTAAAAATATATATCGACTCAAAATGCCACACCAACTAATACTTCTTTATTGAATTAAACTTAATTGGTTTACTTCCAATATTATGACTGTTCATTTCTTTTTTGTATGATTGAATTTCTCACTTACTTATAGGTCACTCGTCACCATTTGTTGTTCATTATTTTTGAATACTTGATTATTGAGGCACGTAGGAGCAATTGAATTTTCAATTTGGATGTCATGTAGTTAAGAATGAGATTGTTGTATCATAATTGTGAATTGATTATCATTAATACATAAACATTAACCAAAAGATAGAGGTTAGGGTTCAGGAAAATTTTCATTAAAGTTGATTTGTTGCATCATGTAGGCTACTATATGCAGAGGAACTGTAAAATCAGAAACCTAAAACCAAACTCCATCTCCAATAGAGCAAAGATTCTAATGAACTGTCAATGATATACCATTTACTGTGAGAGAGAGAGAGAGGTTTTTTTTTTTTTTTTTTGAAAATCTTTTTTAAGTTTGAGAATTTACTTTGTGTTTCTTGGTAGCTAGCTTTATTTACGATTAAGCAGTAAACAGATTGGAATGATAGTTTTTTTCTTTAATTGAACGTTTCATATTTTTTCGAACTAGATAAACAAACCTCGCTTAACAAGTATATATATATAAACTCTAAAATGTTGTGACAGTCGATTCTAAACTACTGTTTCAGTTTGCAGACTTATTTGAGATTTCTACCGGATGGTCTAACTATTATATATGAATTTGTAGTGTGATTGTGGAAATATAATGTGGATACAAATGACACCCATCAATGAAAGACCTTATACTAGCTAATTAAATACATGTTGATGTATACGACTAGACCCAATAATAGTGTTTCTCCTATTTTAGTTAATTACAAACATTATTTGACAAGTTAAATACAAACTCTACCAATCATGTGTTGGTGTGAGTGGTTCGGCACTCTCATCCCTTAAGCAAGGTCGTGGGTTCAACTCCCCTTGTGAACGGAGCTACACATATTGGGAGCACTTTACCCCTTAGTGGGCCGACCCGGTGCGAGTCCGGATTAGTCGGGGTGTGGTTTGGGCTGATTGCACCATATGGTGGATCCGCCCCACCCGGAAACCGGATGGTGTAAACCAAAAAAAAAAATACAAACTCTATATTAAAATGGTACTTTTTTACTCTCTTTTGCTCAATAATTTGTATTCCTCGATACTAATTGATCGAGCCAAAATATATATGATTTTGGCCCCCATTTCCTACTCTTTTCACTTGATTCTCGGGCATTTTCCTGTGTTTTAAATATGTTAATCAAGTGTTTCAGGATTATTAGTGCCACAAGGGCATTTGTGAAGATGGAGAAGAATTTGATACAAAAAGTGCTAAAAGATGAAAACACGGCATTGTCGCAGTTTTAGTGTCGCCATATGCACACCGCGACAGAGAGCATGAAGCAATGAAGTAAGTGTTTTAGGATTATTAGTGCCACAAGGGCATATGTGAAGATGGAGAAGAATTTGATGCAAAAAAGTGCAAAAAGTGCAAAAAGGTGAAAACAAGGCATTATCGCCCTTTGAAGGTGTCGCCTATTGGCACACGATGACAGAAGGCTTGAAGCACTAAAGACTCAAGCCAAAGAGTGTTGTGGTATTGTTGCTGTGGCGACCAAAAGGCGACAGAGAAGATTAAATCCTGAAAATCAATCAAGTATGGCGTCGCCACGAGATGTCACTCCGAGGACAAAAGGCGACATAGAAGAACAAATGGCGTCACAACGAAGTGTCACCCCGAGAACAACGGGCGACAGAGAGATTAATTCCAAAGAGATCAATCAGGCATGTTATCGCCCTTTTGTGTCGTCATAGGAACAAATGGCGACCACTCTCAAAAGCCTCAGTGTCGCTGTTTTCACCACCGCAAAAAAGACGAGAATGGCCACAACAATTGAATCTTGAAAAGTGTAACCGCCTGCTGCCATGATGTCGCCATGGCGACAGTGAGGGCAACACCCTGCCACATCAGCTTTTCAAGCAGTTATCAATACAAATTTGAGGCCTCTATAAATATTCTTCTTCTCTTAGTTGAAAGGGGATCCATACATTTCCAAGCACGAAATTACATAGCATTCTCTTCCATTGTTCCCACCTTCAACTTCCTCAATTTCTGATATTGAACTATCTTTTCCATCCAACACTCAACATCAAATCTTGATTACTTTACTCAACTATTCCTCTCTTACCATTCTCTACATCTCAATACCTTTGTCACTCACCATTAGACATCCACCCATCCAGACACATCCTCTTCTCTCACTCTTTGCACTAAATAGCATCCAAGGAAATAAATGAGCAAGCACTAAAGAAGGAGGCATAAGGGTGATTTCCTTATTTATTACTCTCTTTTCTTATTGATTGTAACTATGTGTAACTAAACCCCTAATCTAGGGGATAGATGTGAGGAACATTTGGACTTGGGTGTTGCTTAAACTATATTTTAATTGAATCTCTATTTGTGTTCTATTTATTCTATCATTAGATTCTATTCACTATGTGATTGACTTGTATACCAACTTGTTAATTATAATCTTGTTTAAAATAATATGTTATTCAATCATCCTTGGATTGACACCTTTGTGTGATTAAGAATCCAATGAATATGATAGATTATTGGAGGGAATAACAACCACAATAATCTAAGCTTTGTTTTGTAACAAACCAATCCCACATTAACCCATTTTCCTTAATCGGTTAGGCATTGAAGTGGGAAGATGTTTAGGGTTCATTGTTATGACCTAAACACACTCAAGAATACAAACGGTTAACTTATAAGAGATTGATCCTTTAAGGTAGTTTGAAAAGCATACCCCTAATCCACTTGCCACTCCATTAATCCCCTAGCATATCTCTAAATTGTTTACACCCACTATTTTTATCAAGGTTGTTGAGCATTCTCTTTTCCTATCACTTTTGTTACTTTTACTTTATGTATGTTTGGTGGTACATCAAACCACACACTATCCATTTATTATGATTTATTTTACCGCATTTTAGATTAGTTAATCAATCTAGCACATTACTCCATTTTTTCTGTGGAACGAATCTCACTTACCATTTTACTAAGTTTTCTATCCTAAGAGAATTCCCAAGTGGTAAAACATTGTTTTCTAAAGATCACATAAATACATTGTTTTGTTGTGCACAAACGGCCACATCAAATACTTCACCTAACCATTCCTCTCTTCCCATTCTCTACATTTCCCTACCTTTGTCACTACCCATTAGACATCCATCCATCTAGACACATCCTCATCTACCATTCTTTGCACTAGGAGCATCAAATGAAAGGAATGATCAAGCAATAAAGAAAGAGGCCCAAGGGTGATTTCCTACTTTATTACTTCTTTGCTCATTGATTGTAACTATGTGTAACTAAATCCCCATTCTAGGGGATTGATGTGAGAAACATTTGGATTTGGGTTTTGCTAAAGCTATACTGTATTTTGAATCTCCATTTGTGTTCTATTCATTTGATAACTAGATCTTATTCATTATATAATTGACATTGTATACCATTAGTTGATTATACTCTTGTTAAGGATAATTTGTTATACAATTAATCTTGGATTGACACCCTTGATTAATTAGGCACATAGTGATTAGGATAGGTGGTTGGAGGGTATATCAACCGCAATTATCTAAGCCTTAATTTGTAATTAACCAATCCCACCTTGACCCCATCTCTTTAATCGGTTAGGCATTTTGGTGGGAAGTGTTTAGGTTATGTTTCGACAGCCTATTCACATTTAAGACTACAAATGGTTAACAAGTATGAGATTAGTTTATTAAAGTAGCTTGGTGAGCGTTGCCCACAATTCACTTGCAACTCCATCATTTCCCTAGTATTCTCTTAATTGATTACATTCAATTATCTTATCTAAGATTGTTGAGCATTCTATTTTCTCTATCACTTTTGTTACATTTACTTACATGCATTGTTTGATGGTTTCTCAAACCATACACTATCCAACTTATCATGATTTACATTATTGCATTGTAGACTAGTTAATTAATACAACATATTACTCTAATTCTCTATGGAACGAATCCTTGCTTATCATTTTACTAAGCTTTTATCCTAAGTGGATTCCTAAGTGGTTAAACACGATTTTCAAGTGAATACATAAATGCATTGTTTCGTTGAGTACAAAACGACCTCATCATATATCAACCACAATTATCTAAGCTTTGGTTTGTCCTTAACCGATCCCACCTTTACACCCTCTCCTTAATCGATTAGGCATATTGGTGAGAAGTGTCTTGGTTTTGTTTAGATGGTCATTTCACACTTAAGACTACAAACGGTTCATATTAGTAAGATTGGTTCATTAAGGTAGCTTGATAAGCATTGCCCAACATCCATTTGCAAATCCATCAATTCCTTAGTTCCTCATTAATTGATTAAACTCCATTAACTTATCTAGGTTGTTGAGTATTCTATTTTCCCTATCATTTTTGTTACATTTAATTTATATGTCATGTTTGATAGCTTCTCAAACCATACACTGTCAAACTACTATGTTTTACTTTATTGCATTTTAGACTAGTTAATTAATTCAACTAATTACTCTAATTCCCTGTGGAACGAATATCTTGCTTACCGTTTTACTAATCTTTACATCCTAAGTGGATTTTCAAGTGGTGAAAATTGGTTTTTAAAGTAAACATATAAATAGTATTTTGTTGAGCACAAATGGCTTCTTTATTAATCCAACATAACTCAGGATATAATCAATTAAAATTGGTATACTCTATTGTTATTGTCTATCTCTCTCCATATCTCCATCAATCCACATAATCAGAAGACTCGCTGTTTTTCTGATTTTTCAAGGATTTTTTGAACAAATATCTAATATGAAGGGAGAGAAACAGAGATAAAAAAAAGCAAAGATTACTACTACTTGACTTCACTTTGTTGTGTTGTGTGTCAGTGTGTCATTTTCTCATTATAACTTTACAATAAACACCATCGATCGGCTTCACTCATTCTCTATACCAACTACATCAACTTGTCAATTTTTTTATCATCGAAAATCAGTATTGAGTTATTATGTATAATATTTGCTGATATTTGATATACAATTAAGAAAGCTATATACATGTCCCTTTCTTCTTCTTCTTTTTTTCCTAGGAAAAGAAATTGAAAGCAAACGGAAATAGAGAATATTTTAATAAAAGAAGTTGTATTTTTATCTAGCTTTAATATGCAGTAATATTTTCCGTTTTCTAAATAAAACTCCTTTCTTCCATTCCTCTCTCTCTCTCTCTCTGATATCTCTTACATCATCCCTGTCTCTATCTCTCTCTCTTTGATATCTCATTTAAACAAGAACCCATTTGCTTTCTTTGCAAATATTCCATTCAGAGTATCTAAAAGAGGTTATAAATTATTAGTTTTGAGTATGACATTTTGCTAATATCAGTGGTTAGTTTGGTTTATCTCTTAATGATGTTTGTATTTATAAATTAATTACTCTTAGCTCACTAAATAAACTATTATCCACTCTCTCTTTATCTTCATCTTCTTCCTTAATTTTTGTATCTTTTCAAGTCTCTATCTGTAATGTATTATAAGCTCGTTGCCTGTGTATGGGGCAGTTAAATGAAACTTAGAAAGTTAAGTTAGACCTTTATTTTCACCGATGAATTTAGACTCTCCTCATCGTCTTCCCCCTCTTTCTGATCCTCCCTTCTTGTAAGGATTCCATATGATGAAAATCTGGTACAAGAATGAGGTCAGGAAGATGAGATCGATGAAGATGGTGATGAAAATGAGGATGAAGAGGAAGATAGAGGGAGGTGAATATGCATTTTCTGTTTTCAAAAAATTAATAATTTTCAAGTTTTTTCATCCCATCTATTGTTTTTTTGTTTTTTCAATTTTCTACGTTTTAACTTTTATATTGTTAAAAAAAAAAGGACCTAAAATTTTCTTTTAAAAAAAATGACCCAACTTTAGGCGTTGAAATTGGTGCCCTAGGTTTTCAATTTCTTCGCTGTCCTTTTGTTCTAGTTAATTTTTTTTTAAATAAATAAATATATTTGGTTAAATTTGTAAGTTTGCATGTAATTTTTTACTTTTGTTCTTGATTTAATTGTTAGCTAGGTTGAAGAAGGAAAAGCAAAATAATGTCTCTCTTTAATTGCGTGGTTTGTGAGCTTTTAGACCAATTATAGTGTGTTATATATATACAATTTTTCTATTGTCAGTTCGTCCTGATATAAAATATATCAGGACGAAGAATGTAGACCATTAGATTTACATACTTTGACTCAAAATGTATGCATTTGTCAAAATTTCTCCATGATCTATGGTTTATATTCTTTGTCCTAATATATTTTATGTCAGGACGAACTGATAATAGAAAGACTGTATATATATATATATAAATGGTTCTTTTTTTCATCTGGGTATTTTGTTGTTTAATATGCGAATGATTTAGATTATTTTGAAATGAGTAGTTTTTGTTGTTGTTCATGCTACTGTGTAAGATTGTGATGATCTTCTCATATTTTTTTTTCTTTTACTTTTTCAAATGGAATGATTAACTATATATCAGTTGATTAGATCAATTAATTCCAACCTAGCTTGATTTTATATTTTACACATATATCTGGGCTTGGCACCAAAGGAGCAGTGGTAATTTTTCTCTTAATGATGTTTGTGTTTGGAAATTCATTGATTAATTGCTCTTAATTTGTCTGACATTTTGAGATAAAAGATTTTCCCTTTACATAGGCCTTTCCACACTAGTCTTCATTTTCAATTTTCCTTTTTTTTTTTAAATTTAATTAAATTTAATTTTTTTAATTTTTTTTTTTTTTTACAATGTTTAAAATCATGAATGTTTATAGCACCTTTGTGATTTGAAGCTGCTAAAGTTTTTTAATTACTACACCCATATCAAGAACTTGGAGCCATTCACATCTTGATCACGTTTGATATTTCGTTAATAATATAATCTAATATTCAATATGCCTCTAAAGATCTTGGCTATTATTATCCAATCTCACTTTAATCACTCCTATATATAGTCCAATCCAATCCCAACAATTACTTTAATTCGATTTAATTCTTAGCAATGAATGTGAATTTGTAGATTAATTGAAAATTGTTTATTTATTCAACATCTATTTTATGCTATTTTATGCTATCTTTCTACATGAAAACCCAAAACCCATCAGCCTTTCATAATTCATACATCATCTAGCATGCTCTATGTATGATTTCTCTTGGGTTTTCTTCATTACTCACGTGACTTATAGTTAGAACATCATCTACATCTTTTTATATGTTCTTACTTTACAATATATCATCTTTATTACTTGATTAGTTTCAAGATAGCCTTTTTATTGTGTTTTGTGAGTTGTTTGTGATAGCTATTGCATATAGGGTGTTGTATTGCATATATAGCTAAGTTGTATGCATGTCATATAGCAATATGATATCTAGGAGTGTTTAACATGTTCATCCATGCCTAGATAAGCTTAAATGTTTAACCTTGCATTTATGCTCCTTGAATATTGCACATATTCACTTTAGGTTGTTTATCTCTTCTCTTAAGAGTTAAGTCTTGTGACTACCGTGTGTAGTGCTCAAGCACCTTAGGTCTAGAATCGCTATTAAAGGCCCATTGGGTAGTAGTGGTAGGTTAGTGACTGTGTAGGGTTTGACATGATCAACCTAGATTGTAAACACCATTACAAGTAGTGGATTTGAGGACCGTGTGTGGCGCACATATCAACCCGTGGTTTTTCCTTGTTGAAAGTTTCCACGTAAAAATCAAGTGTTATTTAATTTCTGCATTTTACACTTGATTGTAGTTTTTGACTAGTTAGGAGTTTTTATTGAATATTGTCTAATTAAGACAAATTGGTAATTAATTTGATTAATATCTATTCCACCACACACACACACACACACACAAATTGGTAATTAATTTGATTAATATCTATCCCCCCCCCCCACACACACACACACACACACACACACACACACACACACACACACACACACACACACGTACGTTTTATATATATATATATTCAAGTTCTAAGTTTAAACCCACCCAACCCCCACACACACACACACACACACACACACACACACACGTACGTTTTATATATATATATATTCAAGTTCTAAGTTTAAACCCACCCAACCCCCCCCCCCCCCCCCCCCCCCCCCCACACACACACACACACAACACACACACACACACACACACACACACACACACACACGTACGTTTTATATATATATATATTCAAGTTCTAAGTTTAAACCCACCCAACCCCGCCCCCCCCCCCCCCCCCCCCCCCCCCCCCCCCACACACACACACACACACACACACACACACGTACGTTTTATATATATATATATATATATATATATTCAAGTTCTAAGTTTAAACCCATTAACTTAAGTTACTTTTTTTTTTTAATCTTAAAAATAGCTCATTAAACTTTTCAATATATTTTTAACTCCAACAAGCCCAATAACTTGTAATATATGTCTCAACTTAACTCTTAACAATTATTTCAAGTTTCCAACCCATTTAAACCTAGATTATTCAAACAAATCTATGATTTATGCACATAGATTATTTAAATAATCAAACTATTAATTCTAATTCCTATGGACGAATCCCTTGTTTACTGTTTTACTAATTTTACATCCTAAGTGGGTATACAAGTGGTGAAACTTGGTTTTCAAAGTGAAATATAAATATCTTTTTGTTGAGTACAAAACGGCCTTATCAAGGAGTATAGCCATCCATGCTCGGTCATTTATTTGGCAAAGGTAGGCTCCATCTTGCCTTTCCATGAAGCATAGTTCGCCCCAGTGAGCAAGGGGGGGTTTTGTACTTGAAACTCCCTCGTTTCCACCACCGTTCCTACTCATAGTGTTTGGGAATGAATGCAAATGGAATGCAACAAATGAAACACACAAATGCAAGACACACAAAATAAATGCAAGGATCACCTAAGTATGTTTAGGAACCCGCTCTGATACCAATTGAAAATAAATAATATGTGTTTAAGTTAACCTAGAGGGAGGGCGGTGAATAGGCTTTAATTGATTAATTACCAACTTTTCAACTTAATCAATTTCAACAACTTTGTCTTATATTAGCAACCAATCAATCAACAATAAATATGCGGAAAACAAAAAAAACACAAGGATTGATTTACGTGAGAAACCCTCCAACTAGGCAAAACTCACGAGCTATCCATCTAACCACACACAGTTCTCAAATCCACTATCTATAATGATATTTACAACCTAGGTTGATCTCTAGTCACACAATTCTTAGAACGTAACACACCACTACTACTCGCAAGCCTTTTATAGTGATCCTAGACCAATTTGCTTATGCACTAATCCACTTAGTCACAAGGCATAACACATAATGAAGAGATAAATAACCTATGTGAATATGTAACAATATTTTAATATGCAATTAATGCTAGACTACACTAAATGCTTATCTAGAGATTCATGATGGCAATTAAAAACAATCATAGATATCAATATCTAAATGCAAGGCATGAAGATTTAACTAAATGGCAATAATGTCCTAAATGCAAGCAATCAAAGAACAACTCATCTCAACCAACACATAAAGACTCAAACATATTGGAAACAATGTTAAGCAAGGAGTCATGCCTTTAATCAACAAAATAAATGCTAATCCTAGGCAAATATGAACATATAAATGAAGTAAAGAGTTCTAAGGCATGTTCAAGTTACCTAGTTATGAAACCAAAGAAGACCAATGAAGATTTGATGCTTGAATGATGCTAGATGCACATGGGAATGAGTTTGGTTGAGTAAAGGTGGGTTCTTAAGAGTCTCTCTCTCTTGAAGAACATTTGGTCTCTCAAAATATGGATTTTAGACTCTTAGAAATGAAGTAGAGAGAAGATAATGCATATATATGAGGTCAAAATGAAACTGTGTCGTTTTGGCAAAATAGGCGTGACCGCTGTATAAGCGTTGTACGTAGGGCAACTGTACAACGGTTTGCCTAGGAAACCAAGGCCAAAAAACCCAGAAAGTCGTTGTATGAAGGGCAACACAAGAGCGATCAAACAGTGGTGATTCTCTGGACCAAACTTGCTGTTCAGTTGTTGTACGTTGGGCGAGTGAATAGCAATACACCAGCGGATAAAAAATCCAATCAGGTGCCCACTATACGAACAACGGCTGTACAACAGTGACAAGGTTGAAAAGACGAAACCTTTAATAGGCGTTGTATGAACATCGTCTTACCAGTAGATGAACAACGGCTGAAAGCAAACATGCATCATAAGGCCTAAAATGACATGTCAATGATCAATCAAGATGCAAGAGCAATGAACATGCATAAAAAGAGTTATAACATGAAAGTGTACCTACATGAAACACACCAAAATATATAAGAGATATGGAAATGCATGAGCATGAGTACTGTGTGTGTGTGTGTGCATCTAAATCTTTTCAAAGGGTTAAGCACAAGTGATATACCTTTAAAGTGCTCTTGAGCTTGAGATCTTGAGAAAGCCTTTGAAGCTTGATCATGCACAGTCTACCCTTACAAATTAAACTCCAAATGTGGTTTGTTAATGAAATAAACCAATCAAAATATGATGAACTTACAGACTTATCTATCCGATCACCATATATCAATAGTTATCGTTCTTTTCCGATCATTTACCTCCCCGATCGGTAATGGCTTAACCGAACACTAATCAAGTTTGACTGGTGGACATTTAATGACATGACACCTTAGATTTCCAATACTTTAGCAACATGATGACGTGTTTATCTGGTCAAATTTTACCAATAACAATTGTTATAGGGATTTTTTGGTAGTATGACATGTCAGCAAAGATAGCAGATAATCCGGAAGATATGGCAGACCATGTCATCAAAGAAGTAAAATAAGCATGGTCGGATAAAGCAACCGATCATCCGGCCAACATTTGACCAAGTCACCGTTGATGTTAATGGACGGGGCGGTCAGACTGAACCGATAGGCCAAGATAGGTCTAAACCCGATCGGGAAAAAGGGGCTTGGTCAGGTTGAGAAACGGTCGGCCAAGAGATACTCATTCAAGACAATAACACAAGTTCAACTACGACTCAATTACAAAGATGAAGAATCTTACTCAAGCAAGGAATCTAGAAGCACATTCCAACAAGGAAATATTACTATTTCCTCCTACATATCAGAGAGTCCAGATCAAGCAATAACTCTGCTCTTCTAGAAGATTGCACACTAATCAGGAAATAAGTCCTAAACGAACTACTTAACTAGAATCCTGTGAAGATTCTAATTTAATGCACAAGATCTCCGAAATAGGAAAGGAGTTAAATGCGACTTCAACAAGTAACAAGTTCTAATTAAACACCACCACCTTTCCTTACTTGTACACCAAGAGTTAGGGTTCTATGCATATATAAATAGACCCTTAATGTCATTATATAGGCAAATGATGAAAAAGCATAACAACTACTTGAGAGAAGGAGAGATTGAGTGTGTAATCGTTCTATTCATAGTGGATTTCTTCTCGTTGTCACCGGCAACCGTGGATGTTTCCCCGCCTTGGGGTTTTACCACGTAAAACATGTGTTATGCTTGATTTATCTTTTATTTCCTACTTTTCTATATTACCATTCACAAATACAAACAAATTGTATCTCAACCATGTGGAGAAAGATGCTTTGATTATTCAACCCTAGACTGGTTAAAGCTTCGATTTACCTGTGTGTTAATGTTTGGCGGTTGACTTTTCAACGATCCAAAAATCACCGTCAACAACAACCATCATTTTTTTTTTGACAAAGCTATCAATTTATTATATTTATATATTGAACATGTATATTAGAAGAATTAAATTAATTTGTTTCCCATAATTTTCTTGCTCCTATTGGTTGTTCTTAGTATGCTAAGTCTTTAAACAAATAAGGAGTGATCTTCTCAATAGATTTGACAATACAATTGCATGTTTCATGCATTGTTTTTTGTTTTTTTGTTTTTTTGTTTTTTGTTTTGTTTTGTTTTTGTTTCTAGTGAAGGTTTCAAAATATAATGGGGTTGATTGCATGGAGTTGATTTGAAATCAATTTCAAAACCCTAAAAACAGCTCCAAATCAATTCAACTAACCCTAAAATAGCCACAAATCAATTTTAAATCCCTAAAAACAACCCCAAATCAATTCAACCAACCCTAACATCAAAAATTATGACTACATATCATCAATTGGTAATCCTTACCCAATAATCTAACATCAAATCACATAAAAAAATAGGAAATCATAACTAAAATCAAACAAACAAATCTCGATTTTCACTTACCTCAAAATCAAATTTCAATGGCACAAACTGGGGTTCGATGGACTCTTATCGACGGGGGTTCGCTCTCCGACGTTGTCTCCTCCACGTACACCATCTTTTCTCCCTTTCGCAGCGGTCTCTCCTCGTCGACGACGTTGGTGTTTGAGAGCTCTGTCTCTCTTCTCTTTTTGTCGAACAAATGAGGCAAACATGAGTGATCTTTTTTTTTTCTTTTACTTTTTCTTTTTATATAGGGGCATTATGTTAAAAGCATACAAATTTCTTATCATGCCCCGACCCTCTAAATTTAACCAATGCATGCATAGTCTCTATATCAACTCATCTCACCGGACTTGAATCATCTATCACTAACATGAAAGGGGGACATACACTATACACACCACTAGAGAAAAAAAAAAAAAAAAGGATTAAAGAGTAGTGAATATTGGAATTTGATAACATATGAATTAATGAAGTCCAATAAGCCAAACGGAAATACTTCAATGATCAAGCTATTTTTTTCCCTGTTTCATGTCATTTCTAGTGAGGTAGTGGGGGATGGGTTGTTGGTTATTATATTTATTTCATATGGTGACATTTCCTTCACCATATGAACCAGCTGAAAGTTATATGTTGGTTGGTGGTATTTTAAAATTTTATTACTTCTCTTCATAGCTTATACATGTTTCTCATTCAAATTTTGTTATACAATGACTGCCCTCAACAAGATTATAGAACACAATAATTTGTGAAGAAAATTGAATACTACAATCGACTCTTGAAAGTCCGTATTTTTAAAAGTCCAAAAAGTCTTGAAATAAAGTCTAGATAGTCCTAATAGTCTATAAATAAAATTCAAAGACTCTTTCAGAATCCTAAAAGTCTAGTCCATATAATCCTAATAATCCTAAAAGTATAATGCTAACAATCCTAATAATCCTAATAGTCTTGCAAATCCATACAATTTTTGCACCCAAAAATTGTCTATTAAAATCCCAATCCAATACACCCCCTAAAATTTGAAAGTTGGTTTAAACAATTACCGAATGTTTCAAATGGCTAGAAATGAACTTTTCCCCTAAATAATTGAGTTTGTTTCTAAAATAGTAAAATATCAGTATCGATTATTGAGGCAGTTTCTGACTTTCTGTGCTCCACTAAAATGAAAAATAATAACAATAATAATAATAATAATAATAATAAATTAAAAGAATATATAGGGGTTGAAAGCTGTACATGTTTGGTAGCCAGCCTCTCAATGGAGCTCCAAACATTTCACTCTCCATGTTTTTCAGGTAACTCTCTCAGAGATAACATTATGCACTGCAACCAAAGTTTGAACCTTTTTGAGTGTTTATAGAAATTCTGATTGGAAATTTTTAGTGGGTTTATGATGGTCTGGTCATTGAATTATTGGCTTATCAATTTGGTTTTTGTTTGCAAGCCAGTTTCTGGGTTTTTCCAGTTCAGTCTTGCCAACTGATATACATAAAATTTAAACCAGTGCTCATTGAGAAACTACATTATTGTAATATACTTATTGTAGAACATAGAAGATACTTTGTGGTAATACAAATCTAATTGTGATTTGTGAATTATATTACATTTTTATTCTCTTTCGTTCCATAATTAGATTCGAAGATAAGATAAACAGACCCCACACAGTATTGTAGATATGGATACAGTCAATCTTGAGCTTTTGTGTTCTTTATATGTTGTTGACTGCAAGATAGATAGGCTTCAATGTCAGTTTAACCATATAGATTCTTTTGCCAAAAGTTTTGTGATGTTTGGGGTTACTATGGATGCATAAATTCTTTCTTATAAAGACTTTTACTTGCTGTTTTATTAGGGAATGCATTGTCTCTCATGAGACATCATGTGTACAAGTGGAAAAGTCATAATTGGTTTGATTTGAATCCAAATTTTTTGGGGGGTAGTCGTTTCTTGAAGCATCCTATATCAAGAAAGAAAGACTTCTCAAAAAGCAACGGAGGTTCCCTTGTCTGTTCCTATAATGTGCAGAAGAATCAAAATTTACAACTAAATGATGCACGAGTGATTTTTAGTGTAGCTCCTGCCATGGGCCACAACAAGGTAAATTTAATTTCATTTTGATTATACACCAAATGATATGTTTATTCATGATACTAGCATAGTACAAAGTGTACAACCTCTTAAAGAAAAAAGAACAAAGAAGCAGTGCTTCTCTTACAATGACACTTCTCTTTTGCTTTTCTTTGCTTAAAGTCATTGTGTTCATGTTCTTTTGAAATTTTAATATCTACACACTCCTATAATTGTGGTGTTGGTTACTGCTATCAGGAGTCACATCCAGAATCTCATTTTAGGGTTCCTTCAATTTTGAGTGCTCTTGAAACGATGGAGCTCACTTCAAAGGTATTGAACTGTATCTATGTTGTGCTGTCACTCACCTCATAACTTTCAATTTATGCAATTTTGTTCTCTTGCTTGGTTTTTGTGCAACTATATACTTCAATCTTTTGTCCATTTTCTTAGTTTTAAAATTTAACTCGTGTGATGTAGTAAATCTGTTATAAACTAGACTATAATACAATCATAATGGCAAAGCTGTGCCCCGAGTTGTTTGGGATTAGAAGAAGCAAAAGGTAGCAAGTCTTCTTGAATTTTATTTAGTTTAGGAAATGGATCATAATTACCAGAATTTAGTTCATGTTAAGATTATTTTAAAGACATTGTCTTAATGCTTGTGTAAAAGAATTGCTGATGAAAATCAGTTGTTGCTTACCTAAGTTGCAACCAAAATTCTTGTAGTAGTATTACCCAGAAGTGGAATATGAATGACTGAATGAGAATATGAACCAAACTAAATTGGTTAATTGATGGCTGATGCTTTGTACTTCAATCATCCATGCTAAAACCATAGTTGACTTAGGCTTATGCAGATGTTTCACATCTAATTCTCTTTGCTGCTGTTAACATCTCATATTCGGTGGACATTACCCTTTCTCATATTTGTACTCTTATGTCTACGACCAATGAGAATCCTTTTCAGGATAATTAGAGAACAAAGAGGTTCATCCATCTCTTCGCTTCTCTTCTTCTTCTTCTTCTTCTTCTTCTTTTTTTTTTTTTTTTTTTTTTTTTTTTTTTTTTCTAGACACTTGGTTCTTGTCTGCATTCCTAGGATCAATTCTGAGGACCGCAATGGAATTGGAAAAATGGACTAGAAAATCGGTCCAATGGACCTTCAGTTGACCAACTAAATTAAATTGACCTGCATTGACCAAAAATTTAAGTTGTGTGATCATAAGAAGTTTGGTATTTAAGAAAAGAACCATTTAATATGGCATTAGATGTGAACCTATCTCCTATTACCATTTACTTTATCTTTGTTTGCTGTCTTTCTCAGTTTCGTGGCTCAGAGATCATTGAACTTCAAAATTTTAAGCCTGCTTCGGTAGATGACATTGTTAGTGTTCATGCAAGAGCTTATGTATCAGGACTTGAGAAGGTAGTTTATTTTCACCTACTCTATTTTCCCTTTTTTTCTGTACCTTATTTTGATCATTTGTAAGAGCAAACCTTCTATTCTTCTTTTCACCATTCCTGTTCTGTTTTGCACAGTAATAGCTCAATTTCTACACTCATATGTGCATGCGTGTGCACCATGCACTCACCAATATTTATATTTGTTTGACCTTAAGTATTAGACTTTGATACTTAATGCACCGGTTTTATTTAATAATTTTGTTTACAGGCCATGAATCAGGCTTCGCAACTGGGCATTATACATATTGAAGGCTCTGGACCTACATATGCTACCCCAACAGTACGTTTATAGCTTTAGGTGATTTCATTTCTGTTGTTAGCTTTGTGGATATATGCTGGCATTTACTTGCATCTGGGTGCTAAATTCTGGAGTGACAAAGGTGGATTCCACAGTTTCATGTATAATACAATCAGATTATTTGTTATGTGAAAAAACAAACAAGACTTCTTATTATTAATAAAATCTAGCAAAATGCATTTGACTGAGGTCTAGCAAATTTTCTTTGTTTTTGACAAGTTTGCCGTCTTGTGATGATTTTGCACATAGATTCCATTAGAAACTTCTTTTTGTTCCCCTTTATTAGTCTTATCAATTCTTGCTGAAACAAAAAATTTAAAATAAAAAAAAAAATCACAAAATCACACAATAAAAGTAGAGGTTATATCTATTGATTACATAAATTGTTAAACTCTTAGTTGGTTAATTTCAGTAGTGATAAAATAATTTATTCGCCTTTTCAACAGCATTAATAACAATAGATAAACCAGTCTGGAAAAGCAAATTGCTATCATTCGCATTTCAAATAAATGACAAATATAATTTCTTACCCAGCTAATTGCTTCTGTGCAACTATTCATTGCATTGGTTTGTTCTTTATATAGTTCTAGGAATCATTTCATTTAGCACACTAAGAAATTTCATTTCTTGTTATCCCAGTATATGCAAATCAACAATAAGTTCAAAATTTTTGTGTGTTAATGAGCTCAAGAGATAAGTTGGAAGGATTAAGATTATTACAGAAGGTATTCATATACAACCCAAAGTATCCTATAGATTCTGAAGTTTGATTTACAGGGTTTTATGGTTTTAGTAGTTGTGTACAAATAGATGTAATACCCCTATTAATACCTGGCCAATAAAGGCTCTCTGGTTGGTTCAGTCACAAGGAGCAGAAACTACTCCTATTTTTGATAATATGTTATTTTCTGTAGCAGTTGATTTATGAGAATGCAGTTATTGGACTTTGCAGATCATATTTTGTTTTTGACTGTTTCCGTTCTTAATTATATGGCATATTTAAATAACTTTTCATGATTTGATTCTTAAAAGAGTGCACCGTTTTTTCATTTCTTTCTCATGATGTTGTTGCAGACATTCCAGGAGTCACTTGTTGCAGCTGGAGCTGGAATTGCCTTAGTTGATTCAGTGGTGATGTCTCAACCTAGAACGTTAGTCTCTAAAAAAGTCATTGACTCTTTTCATTAACTTAAATTATTCACAAAAAGGAATTAGGGTTTTCCATCTCTAAATGTGGAAAACTCATTTGTGCTCTGAAGTTCAATTCATTTTCAAACCAAAGGATATCCATGAACATGATTACTTTGTTATTCTATGATAACATCAAACTAATTTGGAATGTACCCCAAAGATCAATTGTTTCTCAAAGGAGATAGCACTGATGACTACTTTGTAATTATAAGATAACAAACTTCTTATTTGGTATGAGCCAAACTCGTTATTATTACTATTCTAATTAATTTAAATATATCAGGTTGCAGCATCAAAGAACAGCCTAGATCCTCCAATGGGTTTTGCTTTGATAAGACCTCCAGGACATCATGCTATTCCTAAGGGGCCTATGGGATTTTGTGTTTTTGGGAATGTGGCTATCGCAGCTCGTTATGCTCAACGTGTACATGGACTAAAGCGAGTATTTATCATTGATTTTGATGTTCACCATGGGAATGGTACAAACGATGCTTTCTACGATGATCCAGATATATTCTTCCTTTCAACTCACCAAGTACGTAACAAATGGATTCATAAGAAATATGATATTTTTCCTGTTTGTCGTGTGCTGCTATTCATTTGTAATGTTCCTATCCTGTTCACAACATCTTAAATTTACTATTTTAATACCAATTACCATGTTTGTGAGTTTTATGCTGCTGTAGTTCCCAGTATCCATTTTTTTTAGCTACAAAATTCTAGGACATTTGTGCAGTCTAACAATTGGATGTCTGATTTTTCTTTTCTTCTTCTTTTTTTTTTTTTTTTAACATAGTTAAAGTGAATAGATTTTCTACATAAGATAGTGTATTTAAAAGTACTTGAGAGCATCCATGTAGCATAAGAACCTGTTAAAGGAAATCTATGGATAGTTTGGAAATGCAGACTCTCCTCTGAAATTCATATTGCAGCAGGCTTGTTTGATTTATTTCTAATGTTCACAGCAATGTCCTGTTTGTCCTTAAATGTGCCCTAGACATTCGGAAGCATCCATTTAACATGGTAAATATTTGGGAGTCCAGTCACAACATACATGGTACTAATCCATGATTGAATAAAAACGGGAAGAAGTCAATAGGGGCTTTTTGTATTTTCTTTGTTACTCATCTATTTAATTTTAAAAGCGTTTAACACGAATGCTTAACATCAATTTTGAATAAAAGATGTAGTCTGGCTTCTGTGCCATGGTTGAGTAAGGTCATAATATTTTTCCAATTATATCGCACTTAAAAGCATATTTCATCGCATGGAACAAACTGATTACAGTTTGATGCTGATTAGCCTATTCATGAATTAATCTTCACATAATAATCTTTACCAATACAGGATGGAAGTTATCCTGGTACCGGTAAATTTGATGAGGTAGGCCATGGAGATGGTGAAGGAACAACACTAAATCTGCCTTTACCAGGAGGCTCTGGTGACATTGCTATGAGAACTGTGTTTGATGAAGTGATTGTCCCATCTGCTCAAAGGTTCAAGCCAGATATAATACTGGTCTCTGCTGGGTGAGTTGGTCAAAGGTTCTAGCCAGAATTGAGTTATAAATTTTCCTTGAACCTCTCTTTAACGAAGTAGATGATTTCCGTAAAGGTCAGCTGAAGTCACATAGTATTTCAACAAAATCACTGAATTTGGTATTTGAATTGCATTGCATCTTTGTGTTGCCATCAGTTATTACTTAAGAAGGTAATTTTAAGAAGTTTTGTAATTGCCATCATTTGTTACTTAAGAAGGTATCGTAGAGTAGAATGGATTCTCAACCATGATTCTTGCCATTTACTCACTTGCATTCTTGCAACTAAACCTTCTACAGATATGATGGTCATGTATTGGATCCATTGGCGAGTCTGCAGTTTACAACCGGGACATACTACATGCTTGCATCTAATATTAAACAACTAGCCAAAGATGTATGTGGTGGCCGCTGTGTTTTTTTCTTGGAAGGAGGATACAACCTAAAGTCTCTTTCATATTCAGTGGCAGATTCATTCCGAGCATTTCTCGGGGAACCTAGCATGGCATCCGAGTTCGATGACCCTGCCATCTTGTATGAGGAACCCTCCGTTAAAGTGAAGCAGGCAATTCAAAGAATTAAACACATACACTCCCTTTGAGTTTGTCTAAATTTGGTGTAGTATTAATATATGTTTGTAATGTTAGCATGTAATTGACTTCAACTTTTATTTTGAAATAAATATCAGTTACCACTTAATTTTATGCAGTTTAACACAATCATCCAATCGTTTATTTAGTGTGAATCACTTAATTTCGAGCCTTTGAATTTATTATTATTATTATTATTTGAAATAATATAAATTATTCTTGACCAACTTGGAATCTCCCAAAGATGATCCGGTTTGTTTCTAGTGAGAATTCCTAGAAAGGGTTCAAAAACTTTATAGCACCTCTTTAGGACTTGACACAAGTTTATTTAGCACCAAAATGTGTAATGTTTCAACTTTCAAAGATACCCATATACACTTGCACATGAGTAATGAGTTTATATTTTATTTTTCTAGGATTTGTGGTTTGACCAATTTTTGGGAAAAAGTTGACATAGTAATCGATTGGAAAACGAAATCAAAACAAGTTTTGTATTAGTTGGGTCTTAGTTTTTGAAACTAGTTGTGCTTGATTTTAATATTATTTTGTTTAATTTTCAAATGAGTGCATTTGATTTGTTTCAAGATTTAGGGTCAGTTTTGGTTTGTTGTAGCTTTTAAAATAATAATATATGCTAAAATTGTGAAGTTGTCAAATAATCATGCAACTGTTTGGTTAACATGTTATTAACACTATTGTTAGACTCAAAAAGTGGTATGCACATGTTTGGAAAACAGTAATGCTAGACATCCTAAAAATTTAGTTCAAATTTTAATCCAAATAATGTGGCAAGTGGTTTTTTCATTAACCATATAATCACATGTATGTGGTGATAACAACTCACTTACCACATCATTTGGGTTGAAATTTAAGTTGTATAGCATTTGTTTTGTAAATTATTAACACTACCATTAGACTCAAAAAGTGGTATGCACATGTTTGGTAAACACTAATGCTTTACAACCCAAAAATTTAACCGAAATTTCAACTCAAATAATGTGACAAATGGTTTTTGCATTAATCACATCATCACATGTTGTGTGTGGTAATAACAGCTCACTTACCATATCATTTAGGTTATATAGCATTCCTCGTTTTGTAAATTATGATGTTAATTGCTGATAATTTACACCCCTTTTTGTATTGCTTTTGAGAAGTTAAAATCTGATTATTTAATAATTTTGGCATAAAAAAGATGTTTGGTAAAATTTCCAAAAGTGATTATTTGGGAATCTTTGATTTAACATAAAGACAATTATATCTTAGGTTTAATTTTATATATTATAAGTACGTTCATCATTAATTGTCTTCGTTAACAACATAAGTCGTCAATTATCATTGCCTTCCGGTCATTGCCACTGATTGCTTTTTCGATCACCGCTACCGGTAAAGGTTTTCTTGTAATTTATTTGTCTTTATTATATATGTTTTTCAAATTAGATTTGTTCTGGAATTTTAACAGACTCAAAGAAAAATCTAAGAATATTGTCAGGCTTCGGTTGAAGAATTTTACTACAACTGCATGAATCCCTACTATTTTTTTATACGATTTAAAGAAAAAAAAAAATACTCCATGAGAATAATCCAAAGTATTAGAAGGAGATGAGAATGAAATGCACGTCCCTTATTATTTATTTTTTAATTTGTTATGTAATACCGATATTTATTTATTTATTTTTATAAAGAACTTCTTGTTTTACTTGTGTTTTTGCAACTTTTTTTTTTTTTTTTTTTGACTTGTATCTAATAAATATATATATATATATATATATGTATGTATATATATATATATATTAAGTATTCTTATATCTAATATTACATTTTAAACATTTTTTTTTTATTAGACATTTTAAACATTTGAAGGAGATATTACTTGGTTTGAAAACCAAGTAAAATATAACAAAATTTCATTTCATATCTATTTTAGTCATTATGTAAAATCATAGCAATTATCCAAATGTATGAATACTACTTTTGAGTCTACGGCAATTTCAACATCAGCATTAACCAAATTGTTGTCTGGTTAGAGCATCTCCAATTCTATTATGCATTTGGAGAAAATGGAGTGCCACATATGATAGATATTAAAAAAGTTAGAAAAACTCTCTCCAATGCTATTATCTAAGTTGAATATGGAGATGATGTGGCCAAAAAAAAGTTAGAGAATATGGAGTTAGGTTTCTAATTCTAGAAACTCTCCTAGAAATGCTGACTAGGATTTCTAACTCTTTCCACCAATAAAATTAAAGCTTTCAACTCTTTCCACCAATAAGATTAAACTTCATTTAATTGTAAAATAAAAGAGGAGAGAGAATGTAATAATTGTTTTATTATGATTGGACATAAAATGAATGTATATTTGACTTTAGATAATTGCATTGGAGATGTGAATATGGATTTCTCTAAATTTTTTTCAAAAGTGGGCCCATAATAAATAGAAATGCTGATGTGACACTATTTAGAAACTCAAAAATGCATATTTGCATTGGAGATGCTCTTAACTTCAAAGTAGATTATTTATCCAGCACAACTAACAATGATTATTTCAAAAGCTACAGTTATACCAAACTGGCCCTTATATAATAACTAAACATGATTTTTTTTTTTTCAAAGAAATTATATGGAAATTCAAATGTTTTAATATTTAATTGGTATCAAACCAATATATAATTCAAATGTCAAAGAAAAAGGCAAAATAATTTTATAACATTTAATTCAAATTTTATAGAAACAAAAATGAAATATTTAAATTAAAATTTTTATAATTTATATTACCAACTCATGTATTTGTATTAGCTAGTTAATTTAAATGTAAGAAAACAAATATAATTTTTAAGAATATTAAATAAAAATGAGCATTTAAAAAATAATTATTAAAAAAATTCAAATTATAATAGTAAATAATAATAAGTTTGGATAAAACATTTTGGTTATTAAAAAGATTCATTAAATCTCAGAGTAGATTATTTCAAAACCACTTTCGAGAAATAACAACTCACCCATCTCAAAATTATTGTCAAATCCACTCAGATTATTAAATAATCACTTTTGGGTTTGTGTTTGTGTTGTGAAATGGATGAGAATATGGGGATTTCAAATTACTTTTTTGTCGGGTTTGGGCTGTTTGGCTGTGTTCTTGTTCTTGCGGAGAAGGTAATTTGGTCGTAACAATCGCGACTTTTTTTTTTATTATTGATCGAGACTTATTTGCAAATATTCCAAGACTTTTTTTTTTTTATTAATTGAGACATTTTTTTTTCCCTCCAATAAGTCTCGAAAAGCTTTGGCCAAGCTTCGAGACTTATTTATTTATTTTTTTCCTTAAGCAAGCATCTCAAGACTTAATTGTTTTTCAAAACTTTTTTGTACCTCTGGTAAGTCTCGAGTAGGAGTGGGCACAAAAACCGAAACTGAATTGAACCGAACCGAACCGAACCGAAAAGGGTGTTTAGTTCAGTTCATAGCTTCTATTCGGTTCAAACCGATTTGAAATTTGAAAATCGAATTGAATTCGGTTCGGTTTCGATTTTGAACATATAAACCTGAACCGAACCGAATAAACTGAATTGTCTTAATGAATTATTTTGTAAGGTTCAATTTTATTATGGACTATTTGTTGATGATGTTTTATTTTGGACTACATTATGTACTATATTTTTTTACTTCTATTTTATAGAAGTTATAAAGATTTTTATATTTTGATTGAGTATGTAGACTGAATATGATTGAAATTTTAGATTTGGATTGAAAATTGTTGTATTTTGTTTAAATTATTTTTTACATATTATGTTTTCTTAAAAGTGTTTAAGCCTAAATGCCATAAAAGCAACTTAAAGGCCCAAAAAATTAAAAAACATATAAAAAAACCTTCAAAGCCTAATAGGCCCAAAACCGAATTGAACCGAACCAAAACGAACTGAGATAAAGGTGTTCGGTTCAATTCAGTTTTCAGGTTCAAAACGGTTCAATCGATTCACATTTTTAAAAACTGAATATATATCGGTTCAATACGGTTTTGGCTAAAAACGAACCGAATCGATCCATGTCCACCCCTAGTCTCGAGTTCTTGGCTTTTCTTCTCTTTTTTTGTTGGTCAGTCTTAATTATGTCTCAATTTTTTATTTTTTATTTTTGTTTTTCAATCAACTCAATAAATATCGATTTGAGATTCTAATTTCATCTTAATAAATAAATTTGCAGTTTTTAATCTATAAAAATTTAAACAATCCTAAAAATCCAATCTTGAAATTAATCAATTTTTAAAACAATATTCATGGAGTTTCACTACAAATAACAATCGTATTGCAAAACTTTATTTATGATTATAAACAAAATTAGTAATAAGAGAATCATCAACTCTCTTCTCACTCATTCTCATATCACATAATGGAAAGATAGAAATTTCTATATGACATGTTAGCAATAATCTACACGGAAGCATTGCCTAATAATTACAAACAAACACAGATAATATCTATGTAGAAAAATATAAGATGAAAAAGAATCCAATTGCACAAACACAAGAATTGAAGTGAAAACGTAAACAGGGAAAAAATCACGGCTGTCAGGATGACAAGAGAAAAAAAATATCCATTTATGTAGCAAATTGTTACAACTACATGCTCAATATTTTGCTCTCTCTTGATGCTCTCAATTGTATCTTGAGATCTCTCTATGTATTTTGCTCCACACCCAATAACCTAGAATTACAAAATATTTATACTAGAGCACTAGGGAAGGTTAAAACCCACAAGGAAACCCTTTCATTTACGCACAAGACTTTCCTGCTTCGCACAAAAAGAAACTCTTTTCTTCATACACAAGTTTTTCCTCATCCGTGCAAAAAATGTCGTCACTGCGGTCTATAGTCCACGCCTTGCACCGCGGTAAACACATGTGAAGTAGAGCTTAGAATATTGCAGTTGCTTCTCCCGCGATCTACACCGCGTAAAACCTCTGTGAACTTCCACTCCTTGTGCCATAATTGGTGTACCGTGGTCCATGCCACGGTCTTCTTTCCTTACAATCTTCAGTCTTCAAATCTTCCCTAAACAAGAACTCTAACTTCCTCACGTTTCCCATGTCTTCAGGAAGTTCCTTTTTCGTATTAGTTGAAATCATTTGGTTTATTTAGGGAATACAAGCCAAAACCTAACAATCCTCCCTTATAGTGAGAATTCCCCAAAAAAAAAAAAAAGCAAAAAAAGCTTTTTTCTACAGTCATGACTCTCTTTACCGAGAATCACCATACCCCACCATAAAGGTATAACCACTTAGGAACAATTTGCCCTAAGATTTTGACACGTCGTTGCAGTGTCGTCAAAAGATGAACAATTAAGTTCGACCTTGTTAGCGCAGGAGTCACAGAGACTAGCACAGCGGCAAGTGAGGGTATCGTTCCGCAGGGAGGTGGAATCCACCGACTGTCACCAGTTATAGCGTTATTTAGACAACACTCTAAGAGGACTTGTGTGTTGTGTGTGCAAAGAATGTAAATAATACTATAACTAAATAAATTGTAAACAATAATATATATATGGATAGAATGGAATGGAGAGATGGCATGCAATGTGGTTACTTTAAGGTGATGACTCAACCGTAGCAATCCTTCTAATTACGTACTAGACTCACTTAGTCCCTCAAATGTGCAAGTATATCATAGGCTTGTGTCCCCTTAATTGATCTCTAACCTCTCTCAAGGTTTTAAAAATCGCATCCACACAATGCATGGATTCATTAAGTATCATGGGACACATACACAAGCCCTGTACGCCAGCCTCGCGCATCTCTACCTTACTGGTCAAATACATGGGTTATTTTGTTGGGCATGTAATACGCAACCGCGTGGGCAATACTATAGCCAATAATTCATCCACGAGGCTAACCATATACGGGATGACAACCAAGTGAAAGCATTAAGAATACAAGATACCCCTATAACACGAATGTTATATACTCGTGTCCCCTTAATTAATCTCTACCCTCTCTCGAGCGACATAGAGATTATATTCACGCATAAATGCTTAGATTCATTAAGGAATGTGGGACACACACACGAGCTCTACATGCCAGCTTAGTGATCTTTCATCTTTCTGGTCTAATGTAGAGGATATCATGCTGGGTATGTTAATGCGAACCACGCGATATATAACACACAGCCTAAATATCATCCACAAGGTGGCTAACCGATTGAAAGCATTAAGGAATGAAATACCTCTATAACTACACGAGCGCAAGAGGAATTCGGTTTATCTTTACTCTAGATAAGGATTCGGTTGTATCAATCTCTCTAGGATGGCTAGACATGGGAAACAAGTTTACCTAACACTAATGTGCAAATAGTTGGTTGCTTTCCATTAAGGACATTCAATTTAGGTTAAAGGTTCATTCTCTTGATTTGGGAATTCTCCCTAAATCAATTTATTACACAATCCAACCAAGGATGGATAATTGTGTCTTAAAAAGACCCATTAAGCACAAGAATTGGAATCCATGCCCATTTAGCATATTCAATGCCTGAACTGAAACATTTCCCACTCTTTGGAGCTAAATTCTCTAATACTCAAATTACTCTAAACATGGTATTTAGGTCATCCATTAACATACAAACAATCATGGGAAGCTAAATTAATCTACTCCTAAATTAAATTACTCTACTCCTAATCCCAATCAAGCATACATGTCAATTTCGGACCTCCACACAAATGGATATTGCAATTAAAGATTAAAACATGTAATTAACAAAGAGTAAAGCAAAACCCAAACGAATTAAGACTCAAACATACATATATTGCACATGTGAAGGTTTGCAATATTTCCCAAATCGGGGTTACACATCGAAGACATAATAAATACAAAGAAATTAATAGAAATGAGACAACCTTTGAAGACAAACCCTCCAAAGAAGCTCTTAACTCTCCTAGCTCAAATTTGGCTTCTATTTCCTTGCAATCCAGTCTAAAATGGATGGAGAAAGTGAAAAGAAGGGTGGTGGAGATATATGGTGGGCTCCCATGGAGGTAGAACCTCCATGGGAGCTTAGGTCTCTCCTTGTTATGTGAAGAAGATGAAGAAGGTGAAGAAAATGGAAGAAAGAGGGAGTTGGGCGGAAGAGAGGAAGAGGGATGATGGGAGATGGAAAAAGTCTATGGGGGCTGATGAGAAGAGAGAAAATAGGGGAATATATATAGTGGGGACATTAGGGTACAAAAATAGGGGTGAAAAGTCAAGAATACCCCTCCGAAAATGGTTGAAAATCGTATTTCTGGGCAATTCTACGGTACGGGACGCTATACACATTGACGGATGTACCGCGGATCATTTTTTGGTGTCCTCTGGTGACTTTTGCGGTACGGTCGAGGTATGCAATTTGGTCTTCCGCGGTACACATTGACAGACGTTTGACAGCTTCGTGTACGGTTACGGAAATTGCCATAACTTCCTCTAAAAACATCAGAATCGCGTTCTGTAAAAACCGTTGGAAAGAATACATCTGGGGCTTTCCAACAATAGATAGCAAAAAACATAGTTCAATATGAGGAGAGAGATATGGCCCCAAAAAGTTGGGTGTTCTGCACAAACCATTACAAAATTTGCCATTTAACCTCCAAAACTCTTCACTTAAGCTCAAAACCTTATTTTTTGGGGATATAACCTACACAATACTCACAAAACACATTATATACAAAAAAAGGCCTGAAAAAAAAAAAAGAAAGAAAGGAAAATGGCAAGAAATGGGGACCATAAAATGTGTATTTTACAATCCAATCAGATTTCTTCTAGCAGTTGTTGAATAAACCTACTAAAAAAATATGGTGCAACTCCTCATGTTAGATCATAGGGAGTTCCTCAGTCATCGACATCCTGTCCACCACACATCTTGCATCGCCTTTCGCCACGTCCTCAATACTTATAGTTGAACTCTCATGCATCAAAATAGGCTTCATGTGTGTATAGGAAGGTGGAAGAGACCAGATGAGTCTTAACCCTTGGTCATCATCGTCGTTTTTAACTCCAATAGACTATAATTCATAAATAATCCTATTGAGCACTCCCAGATGATCAGAAACTTTCATACCTTCAGACATTTGCAGTAAGTGAAACTACTCATTTAGGTAAAACCGATTGCAGATGCTCTTTACTTGATACAGCTCATCAAGTTTCTCCCAAAGTTCTTTTACAGTAGATGTACCTTGAATATTTGTAAAAACATTCTTGGTTAGGCATAGTCGTATTGCACTTGCAACCCTCAGATCAAATTTCTCCCAATCATCATTGCTCATCACAAATTTTCCAAAACTAGTACCAGGGCTTCCTTACTAGAGTTTCTAAAGGTTTCCTTGCCCTTCAACGCCTTGTGCAATCCCAATTGGATTAAAAGATCATTAACTTGTACTTGCCACAAGCAAAAATTCTTCTTCCCATCAAATTTCTCAATATCAAATTTCATCGAACCATACTCCCGGACGTAACCGTTTGTCTAAACCGCTATTAGACAACCTGGTGCTCTGATACCAATTGTTAGCAACAATATACACGGAAGCGTTGCCTAATAATCACAAACATACACAAATAAATATAAAATGAAAAAGAATCCAATCGCACAAATACAAGAATTTATGTGGAAACCCAAATTAAGGAAAAAAAAAAAAAAACCAGGCTGTTAGGGTGACAAGAGAAAAAATATCCACTTATGTAGAAATTGTTACAATTACACGCTCAAAATTCTCTCTATAACCCCAAACCCCAATTACAACCAATGCTTGCTCTTTTTTGATGCTCTCATTTGTATCTTGAGATCTCTCTAGGTATTTTGCTCCATACTATATATTTATACTAAAGCATTTGGATGGTTAAAACCCACAAGGAAACCCTTTCCTTTATGCACAAGACTTTTTTGATTCGTACAAAGAAAAATTATTTTTTTCACACACAAGTCTTTCCTCATCCGCGAAAAAACATCGTCACCGCGGTCTGCAGTTTGCACCCTGAACCACAGTAAACGCCATTGAATTACCATTTAGAATACCGCGGTTGCTTTTGCCGCGATCTACACCGCATAAAACCTCTGTGAACTTCTGCTCTTTACGCCGCATTTGATGCACCGTGGTCCACACCACAGTCTTCTTTCCTTGCGATCTTGAATCTTTAAATCTTCCCTAAACAAGAACTCTAACTTCCACACTTTTCCCATGTATTCAAGGAGTTCTTTTTTCACATTAGTTTAAATCGTTTGGTTTATTTTGGGAATATAAGCCAAAACCTAACATGACATACATGAGTGAGAGTATGAGCCTCTTATATATAGTGTTACTTGAATCCTAACTCATAAAGAACTCATAATCCTAATAGGATTAAAAATAGGTCACATATAAAATAGTCTATACCACTTCCTACACTATAATAATGTACATAAGCTGCACCAAGTCCAAATAAACCAACATTGATCATAAGCACTGATGGGATAATCCTGTTAACTCTATAATAAATAATAGAGTGGCAATAATGACACTCTTCAAAAACTGTATCTACACCCCTTTCATAATTACACCCATCAAAAATTTTAAAAAATCTCTAATTTGTAAATAAACCCCACTTAATACCAAAAATACCCTTTCTTTAATTATAATGTATTGTATTTTTGTATGTACACACCACCTATAACTATTATTATGTTATTTAATCAACTTTATTGTTAATTCAAATTTTGTTGTTATATTTAATTTTCTTACTATTCTTTCTCTTCTCTACTTCTTTTCTCTTCTCAGTTTTTTCAAAATCAAACTCTATTTTTCATTATTTATTTTTCATTAAAAATCCATTTTAAGATTTTTTATTTATTGAAGAACCACTTTTTGTTTGAGAGAGTTGTAGGGATACAAGATTTGTGCCATGTCCCAATTAATGTGTGTTGTATGTGTGATTTCGCCAAGCAGGCACGTCATCAAAGGAATCAACAAATGCTGGGGAAGACGTTGCCACGTCACTTGTTGACCAAGTCAAAGGAGAAAAGTGGACCAGACAGCCTGTCAACAAGTCCCAAGTCAATAAGTCAAAGATGTGGTCGCTAGATCAGGATATGTACTCGCCAGGGAGAAAACATGGTCACCGAAGGGTGATACCCAGAGGTGAAGGTACTCGCCACATCAGCTTACTAAGTACAAACCGGCTCGGTAGAAACACAGAAATAAACCCTAACTCCCGGAAGACCCCTGACAACGAAGAATCATAGAAGGAAAGGATAGGAAACATATCCTAATCCGTTGCAACGTGGGATTCCTAGTACAAATCAAAGAGGAAATCCTACCACCAACACAGCTAAAATCAAGGGGAAACCCTAATTATCATGTATAAATAGAACCATCTATCCCACGAGGAAGGGGTTCAAAAATCTAGAGAGAGAAAAGCAATTATTCGAGAGACTTGAGTGTGTAATCAAACAGCGAATCATAGTATAATCTTTCTACCCTCTGGGGCGCCGTGGTTTTTTCCCATTCAAGGGTTTTTCCACGTAAAATCTGTCTCTTGTATGCATTGTTTTTCTTATTGCTTATTATTCGTTTTGATATAACTATTGGCTACGTGATAATCCAAATTTCATCGTCAACAATTGGCGCTAGAATGAGGGGGGTCTTGAACAGAAACTTCGAAGAACCCTAATGAACTGAAAGACATGAACAACAACAGCAACAAGGATGGTAACTCTAGCGGAGATAAAATCGTTGAAGCAGTCGCACCGACAGGAGATGGGGCGGTGACGATCGGGGAACACTCGGCAGCAACGCCGGGAACTAGGACAGCCGACCCAGGAACTCTGCAGCACTTCTAATCTACATTGATAAACTTAATCAGCGAGGCTAGCAAAATAGGGCTTTTACTTCCCATAGGCTTGGGAGTCTCTTCTCCCTATGAATTAACCACTCCTGGAATCCAACTATTTGGGAGACTGCGGTCGGAAGTTCACATTGCAACCCCTAATGCTCAAGCAAGACCATCAATTGAAAAGACTCCCCAGGACCACCCTGAGAGTTTTGAAGGAAGAAAACAAAGGAAGGGAAAAGGGGTGTTGACTGAAGAATCTTTGGAGGTGCGAGACCAGGGGCGGATACATGGGGCTAATTCCAATGACACAAACCAAAGGAGCCGGCGGAGACACCGTTCAATCTCGTCTGAAGACAAGAGTCCTCGGTCGAGAAGGGAATTATGATCAAAAAGAGCACAACGAAAAAGATCTGAAAGTACGAAAGATCGAAGAACTGGTAGGAGCCCGGGTGATAAAGGCGACTATGGAAGAATGACAATCAAGAGCAGGCTTGACCTGGTGGGAAAGCCAACAGGTCAGCGAGATGTCACCTTACAGGAACTATCGAGGAAAGTTTCAGCGATGGCACGGAGATATGGCCATAACATATCTTCGGATGATGAGTTAGACAGCCCATTCGTTGAATATATTGCTCACACCCAATTTCCAGATAGATTCAGAATGCCAACCATCAAGCAGTATAAGGAAAACAGAGATCCAAAAGAGCATTTCCACTGATTCCGTAATGTCATAGCCCAATATTCATCCAACGACGGACTGCTGTGCCTAACATTCCCTCAAACATTCGGTGACCTCACCTCCAGGTGATTCGGGTGACTCCCGCCCGGGAGCATTAACAGTTTTTCGAGCCTCAGCAAAGCATTCATAAGACAGTTCATGGGAAGTGTGCAGAGAAGAAAATTGCTCGCCCATCTATCAAACCTGAAGCAAGAACGTAATGAGTCGATCAAGAAATATCTAGCAAGATTCAGAAAGGAGGTCACTCAAATCGAAGACTCCAGTGATGTAGCTGTCATCGCCGCCTTCACCAATGGGTTGCAAAGCGGTCGACTGTCTTATGACCTGTGCAGAGATCGACCGAAAACTTACTAAGAGATGATGGAAATAGCTGGCGACTATGCACTAGCGGAGGAAGAAGAAATAGCACAAGGGGGTAGCTACGTGCATGGCCACAAGCCCGACTCAAAATCAGAGCACAAGGATGACAAGAAAACGCAGTTGCGCGATCGTCAGAAAGATGAAAAGAACCAAAAGGGGCAACCTAGGGAAAGCAGAGGAAACAACCGAACCAGTAGGTTCCGAGGAAGGTATAGCCACTACACCCCTCTAACAGGTGATCAGGAGGAGATACTTTCTATAGTAGAAGATAAGGGACTTGCCAAGTATCCGCGGCAACAGTCATCTAATGCTCGAAGGGACACAACCAAATACTACCGATTTCACAAAGATCATGGGCATGACACTTCAAAATACTTCCAGCTGCATGACCATATTGAGAGCTTAATTAGAGAGGGTCACCTGAAAGATTTTACTCTGAAAGGAGACAAGCATGGCGGTCGCCAGGATAGCCGCTAAGGAAGTGGGCAGGAAAGGAAAAGCCCAAGGAGAAGTAGCCCCATCGCTACAATAAACACCATTTTCGGTGGACCCCATACCGATAGAAGCAACCGAGAGAGGATGTCAGAAGTCCGAGAAGTAATGTACGAGAGTAGAAATATGGAGATAAACTCTGTGCAGAGAAACCCTAAGAAAGGAAGAGAAGGACATGACCCCATAACATTTACAGTAGAAGACTCAAACGGGATTGATGCCAAGCCCAATGATGCAATTGTAGAGTATACGATGAGCTGCGACTGGACAGGAAAGATTTGGAGCCCTTCTATATGCCATTGAAAGGTTTCGGGGGCGTAGAAGTGAGATCATTGGGGACCGTGAAGCTACCGGTGAGGTTTGGGACAGCACCGAGCCGACGAACGATCTTACTGGATTTTATCGTGGTTGACATTCACAACTGGCCGTATAATGCTTTACTCGGCCGACCATTCCTCAACAAAGCCCGAGCAGTCACTTCAACCCACGCATTGAAAGTAAAATTTCCTACAGAGTTTGGAGTTGGGGAATTAAAGGGATTACAAGAGATGGCCCACCGCGCTAACCTCTCAATTTTCAAAGACAAGACAGGAGTGGAACCCTTAAGCATATTCGAGGTAAATAAGAAAATACAAGAAGAAAATCCAGAAACTTTTGAATTGGATCCAAGGGATAAAGCGAGCAGAGAAAAAGAAGAGCCCACTGAGTCTATTGTTCTAGACGAGACGGAACCTGATAAAACAGTCAAGATTGGTGTAAGGCTGGCCGAACAAGTCAAGAGAGATGTATCGAACTTGTTGATAGAGTACAAGGAAATTTTTGCATGGAGCCATGAAGACATGCCAGGAATTAGTAGAAGCGTGATCTCACACAACCTGGCCGTAGACGAAAAAAGCAAACCAGTGGTACAGAAAAGGAGAAGCTTTAACCTGGAGAGGAGCGCAACAATAAAAGAGGAAGTCTCTAAATTACTCGCCACAGGATCAATCAGAGAGGTTAAATATCCGGAATGGGTGGCGAACATAGTCCTTGTAAAAAAGAAGAACAATCAGTGGAGGATATGTGTAGACTTCACCGATCTAAACAAGGCTTACCCCAAGGATAGCTTCCCACTACCAAGAATCGACTAGTTAGTCGATGCAACAGCCGGACACGAGACGTTGAGCTTCATGGATGCATACTCAGGATATAACCAAATCAAGATGCATAAGCCAGACGAAGAGAAAACAGCATTCACCATGGATCAAGGGTTATACTGCTATACAGTCATGCCATTCGGCCTGAAAAATGCTGGAGTAACTTACCAGTGCCTAGTCAACAAGATGTTCGCCAGACAAATAAGGAAGAATATGGAGATATATGTTGACGACATGCTAACGAAGAGCATCACAGTTGACAAGCATGTAGATGACCTGAGAGAGACATTCGATGTGTTAACTAGATACGGAATGAAGCTGAACCCTGCAAAATGTGTATTCGGTGTACCGTCTGGAAGGTTCCTCGGATATCAAGTGCATCAGAGAGGAATAGAGGTGAACCTTGACAAGATCCAGGCATTGGCTAAAATGGTTTCCCCAAAGACCCTGAAGGATGTCCAAAGACTCACAGGGTGCTTGGCATCATTAAACAGGTTCATAGCAAAATCAACGGACCGGTGCCTACTATTCTTTAAAGCTCTCAAGAAAGGCAAAGGGGTTGAGTGGAACAAAGATTATGAGAAGGCCTTTCAAGCCCTGAAAGAATACCTCGAGCGAGCACCACTGCTGTTAAAACCAGTAGCCGGAGAAATACTATACATGTATCTATCTGTCTCTAAAGCAGCCATAAGTTATGTACTGGTGAGACAAGAAGAGAGGGTTCAGAATCCAATATATTACACAAGCAAAGCTCTGTTACCAGCTGAGACAAGATACTAGCTAGTCGAGAAGATGGCACTCGCCCTAATAACAGTGGCAAGGAAGTTAATGCCGTATTTCCAGGCTCATAAAATCGGAGTATACACCAACTGCCTATTGAAACTGATTTTGCAGAAGCTAGAGGTATCCGGTAAACTAACCAAGTGGGCGATCGAATTAAGTGAGTTTGATGTAGAGTATCTCCCAAGGACAGCAATCAAGGGCCAAGCAGTGACGGATTTTGTAGCAGAGTTCACTAAGCCAAACATGGAAGTGGCAATGATGATAGTGGAACAAACTAAGAAAACATTTAGGTGGCAACTCCGCGTCGACGGGTCATCAAACACGTATGGCAGCAGGGCAGGGGTAGTGGTATCAACCCCGGAAGGAGATTCAGTTGAATGTGCCTTGCGTTTTGACTTCAAAGCTACTAACAACCAAGTCGAGTATGAAGCACTCATAGCAGGACTAAGAGTTTCCACAGTTCTAGGAGCCAATGAGGTGGAAATTTTCAGCTACTCCCAAGTCATTGTTAATTAAGTACTAGATGAATACCAGGCGAGAGACGAAAACATGATCTCTTACCTGAAATTAGCAAAGGAGCTGCTGGGAAGATTTAAAGAGTACAGGATTACCCAGATTCCCAGAGAAGAAAACGAGCAGGCTGACGCCTTGGCCAAATTGGCATCCGCCACAATTAACATCTGGCCCAGAACTATTCCCATGATCCACCTACTGCAGCCAAGTATAATCAAACAAATGGAAGTTGGGGTAGTCTTTGACGAGACAGACAGTTGGATAACACCAATCAAAGAGTACCTCGTCAATGACGTACTCCCAAGTGATCCATTGGAGGCAAAACAACTGAAGTACATGGCTACAAGATATTCAGTCCTTAATGGAGAACTGTACAAGAGGGGATACTCAAGGGCATTGCAGAGATGTGTCGGACCTGAAGAAACAGAATGGATCCTAAAAAGCATACATACTGGAAACTGTGGGAACGATGCTGGAGGTGTCAGTCTAGCCCACAAAACGGTAAGACAAGGTTTTTACTGGCCAACGTTGTTCGTCGATGCAAAAAGGATAGCAGCAAGGTGTGAGGCGTGTCAGAGAATTGTAAACAACATTCGCCAACCACTTGAACTCTTGCAGAGCATCACCTCGCCTTGGCCATTCGCCATGTGGGGAATTGACTTGATCGGCCCAATGCCAACAGCACCCAAAGGAGCAAAACGTGCCATTGTGGCCATGGATTATTTTACAAAATGGGTAGAAGCCGAGTCATTGGTGCACATAACAAAAGAAAACACTACTAGCTTTGTGAAGAAAAATATCCTGTACAGATTCGGGATACCAAACACCATCATCACTGACAATGGAACCCAATTCGACAGTAAGAAATTCAGGGAGCTGTGTGACAAGTATGGAATCAACAACTACTACGCAACTCCAGCACATCCATAGACAAATGGTCAAACTGAAGCAGTGAACAAAATTATAAAACATAATCTGAAAGCCAAGCTAGCTGTGAAGAAGGGTAGCTAGGCAGAGAAGTTGCCACAGGTGCTATGGGCGTATTGAACCACAGAAAGAAGCTCAACAGGCGAGACCCCATATTCCATGGCTTTCGGAGCTAAAGCTATCATCCCCGTGGAAACATCTTTCTCTTCACCAAGGGTACAACTCTTCCAATCAGAACTCAACATTGATATGCTAAAATGTGGTTTGGACGAGCTAGAAGAAAGGAGAGAATGCGCACAAATAAGAAACGTTGCCTACCAGCAAAGGGCAGCCAGGTACTACAACTCACATGTGCGAGAAAGAAAATTCGTACTCGGTGACTTAATGCTGAAAAGGGTGAATCCGAGAACCAGAGACAAAGCTATAGGATCACTCGCAGATAAATGGGAAGGGCCTTATCAAATTACGGGCATAGCTGGTCACGGAGCATATCGCATTACTCGAGAGGGCTTTGGCGAACTACCTCGACCATGCAATGCGCAATACCTGAAAATATACTACCCTTGACTGCGTCACCTCTTTTAGAATTTACTTTGATATTTTTTTTTTAGGCATTTTCCCTTTTTTAGCATTCCTTCTTTCCTTTTTCATTTTGTTAAAAAGTTGCAGGAGATATTCAATAAAGAGTAACTTGTTACTATGAACTCATGATTTGGCTCGCCACTAGAAGTAACCAGTTTACAAAAGTTACTCACCGTCGTACATTATAAATTACTCGCCGTCATACATTATAAGTTACTCGCCGTTGCGTAAAAACGAGTTTACTAGCAACGACAAAAGCGAGCAGGATGACCCCAAAATTATAACGGGCTAAATGCGATTACGTCACCACAACCCGAACCTATTATAAAATCGATCGGTGACCGCCACCGATGATAAAGCAAGGCCCTTAGAAATATGCGAGAAGTGTCAAATCAAAAGCGTACATGAGACACCTCAATGAAAAACGCTGGGGGTCGATAAAGCTAGCTATAAACAAAATGACTTAGGTCAAAAGCAAAAGTGGGAGACATCCCAATAATATGCTAAAATAAACTTAGTGTATGGTCGGACACGTCCTGACAAACATTGATAAAGCCAAAAACTCAGCAAAGGCAGCTGAACAAAAATAAACTTGGTGTATAGTCGGACACGTCCTGACAAACACTGATAGAGCCAAAGCCTAACAAAGGTAGCTGAATAAAAAACAACGGATAAAGATACTCGTCGAAGGTTGGAGAAATGTGAATAAATCCAAAAGAAAACCGAATCATGAAGAAAAGCGCAACAGGTAAAAATATGTATTGCATAAATAAAATATCATTTACAGGTGAGTACATAAACAAAAAAATAAAACTAAGTATCAGCTGGGGCATCGCCACCATTTTCATCATCCTCCTTAACCTCATCTTCTGATGGCCAAACTACCACTTTATCCCCGTCCGGCATAAAAGGTCCATAATCCCTGCCGGCAACAGGGCCCAAATCAGGTTCGGCACCGGAACCAGAAAAGCTACCTTTCCGACCAAAATAATAAGTGTTAAAGGCACGCTTGGTGGGGACTTCTAAGTGCATTGGGTGAGGGTCAGTCCTCGTATAGCAGGAGTGGGCTTTCCAGCGCTTTATCTGCTCCTTAATTGAGCCCACTGCGTTGTCCATGTGCAACTGAAGAGATTTTTCGAAGCGCCTTAAAGCCTTCTCATTCAAATGATCCTTCATTGCAAAGAATTTCTTCGACTGCCTCATGCCTTTTTCAAATTCGCGCAACAAAAACGCATCATAGGCAGAGGATCTTTTAAAACGGTCAACTGCTTCGACCTCCAATACAGCCTTCAAATCACTGAAGATAGCGTCCCTCGAGGATAGCTGGTTGTGCAAATCTTGCGCTTCTCTCTAGGCTTTCTCTCTAGCTTCTTCGGTTAGCCGCTCAGTTTCCAAGTGCGCTGCGAGTGAATCCTGACTAGCAGACAATTGCTCTTTTAGCGAGCGAATTTCTTCCTCAGCCACAGATAGTTTTTCCTCGACGGTGAGCCGAGTAGACAGGTACCCGTCTACGGATTCACTCAGCTGAGCGAGTTGTTGAGTGTAGGACTCTTCAGCAGAAAGGTTCTCGACTGCCAAGATGGAAGCTTGCTTTCGTAGACGTTTATTCTCCTTGGAAAGTAAGTTCCCGTGCCTATAGTTGTCAACCAACTCAGACATCATCTGAAAAGAAAACATACGAGTCAGAAAGTATGCATAAACGAAGATATAACAGAAGTGCTGCAAGAAACCTACCAGAGAATGACAGTTGAAGAAAAACTCCATTTTCCTATTACAGGACTTGCCCTTCACATGCTGCCAACCTTCATCAACACAGACATTGTTGTTGATTAGATGTGAGCAAATTTCCGCAGCTGAGAAGTCCGAAAGGGAAACATAATCAGATCCTTCATCAGCTTTGGTCGAGCCCACGGGAAGAGCTTCATGGGCAACACCCGAACTAGACGCAGATGCAAACACCCCGGTCGGTTTCGACGGTCCTGGCTGACCAGCTGACCCTGATTGACCAGACTACCCAGGCTGACCAGCGGAAGAAACATTTGGCTCATTTACGACCGTCGGAGGAGAAGCCAATTTGGGCGGGGAAGGAGTAAGATCATTCAAGTCATTAGCCCCCTCAGAAGGCGAAGGCACCACCAGGTTCACCCCTTCAACAGAAACCTCATGAGCAGTTTTTTGAACAGGGGCAGCCTCGGCGAACACAAGCTCACCAGCACCTTCCTCATCCGAAGAAATTACATACTGCACAACCCTTGACACCCGCTTTGGGGGTCGAACAGCATGATCGGGGATACTCTTGGCGGGGCGTTTTCCCCTGCCAGTTCTGGGGTTCAAATCACTTGCAGGATCGGGGGGAGTTTCGAGGACATTCGCATCAAAAATGGGTATGTCATTTTGCACCCTTAAAGCACCCACTTTCTCCTTGCCCTTGCAACTGGGGGTACTCGTAGCCACTTCCTGACGAACAGGGGCTTGACCCATTTCGACACCTCCCCCGTGACCATCACCAACTTCTTCGTCATCAGAAGGATCACCACCATTTGGACTGGCGACCCCTTCCTTGGCCAAGTCAGCAGCATGCCTTTTCCTAGCAGCCTCAAAGTTCTTCACTGCCCGGGCTTGTAAATCGGAAATTGTGTCAAAATCGCACACTGCAAAGAGCAACCAGACGTTAGTAATAGAAGAAACAAAACAATAATACTGAAGTAAAGTATGTGAAATTTACAGCGAGGAAGTCTGGCAAGCAAGTGCGGAAAAATTTGCTTAGTAATCATCTTCTCCTCATCCAAGAGGAATGATTTGCCCCTCTCATCCAAAGGGAGGACAGCGGCCGTAGAGAGATGAGATATCTCTACATCCAGTAGAACGGGGATCCCCTTCGACCAAGCTTCAGGAGAAGTAAAATGTTTAGGAATTTTCCTCGCCGGAAGATTATGGCAACCACTGGCGGGCACATCTCTGCCCCATTTACCACCAACGAAGAACCAACTGTTCTTCCACCACTTATTTGAGGTAGGAAAACCCCAAATGAAGCCTTTCTTCTTCTCGTCGCTGGAAACCTCCACCTGCCCAGGGTTCGCCACACCTTCAGGAATCCAATTCTCTATGGCTGAAGAAAGAAGAAAATACGTGCCACTATTACCTGCTTGCCTCAAAGTATAAAAATGACGAATCTCACGGGGGGTAGGGGGTCCGTAACCTTTAAGCCTCCACATCAAACATAAACACAAACACATCAAAATCTTATAACTATTGGGGGCGAGTTGGGCAGGCGCAATCTGGGCCTCTGCAAGGAATATAGCGATGAAAGGCTGAAAGGGAAGGGTTACCCCACAGCTGAGCATTGCGCCATAAATGGCGACCACATTTTCAGGAGGATTCCACGCTGCTCAATCACCAGGTAGCATCAAAGTCACTGCATCCGGGATGTCAAAACGACTTTTATATTTGCGAAGTTCTTCCTCGCCAACCACATTGATTTCACAGTCAAAGGAACACGAATGGTCAAACGAGAAGTGTAGTCTATCTCGCTGGTGATCATCAACATCTGAGTTGACGGTTGTCTGAGCATCCAGCAAAGACCCTCGGGGAACCCTAGAAGCCCGTCGTCTACTACTACCAGATTTAGAAGACCTCGTCATCACTGGAGAATCACTATAAAAAGACGAAGGAGAAGAAATATCAGGAATAGAATTTTCCTCAGTAGCAGGAACGTAAACAGAAATTGGAATCGGAGAATCTGGATGAAAGTTACAAATCAAAGATTCAATTCGATCCGCAGTACGCTTGTCACTAAGTTCTAAAGCTTGCATCATTTGATTAAAAAGAGAAGAACGCAAGGAAGGGTCCATGGGAACTCACCAGAAAACCCTAGATTCGGAGAGTACGCAGGAGGTTTGGGGATGCCAAGTACGATTGAGTTCAGTGAGCCTTCTGACAATGAGAGATAGGGGAAGAAAGCTGCGGCAAACTTTTAAGGAAGCGAAAAAAATGAGATGAACGAAAAACAATGAAGGAGCTCTGTTATGAGAAAACGAAGGAATTAGTAGAAATATGAAAAGATCGAGAGGAAGAAGAAACGTCTAAGCATTAAAAAGGGGGAGTTTTAAAATTCAAAAAACCAGAAAAAAGGATACTGATAAAGTGAATGATGGTCACGGTGAACAGCTGTAACATCATCCACCAAGTAACAGACATGTGGCGCCTCGGGGATCACCAAGCAGTCAAAACACATTTTCACCGTGTCAAGTAAGTGGGAGCGTCAGAAATTGTGTGGCCAGAAATAAAGGCTTGCACTGGAAGAGTCAACTAGCAAAATTCAACATGTGGTGAAAATAAAAAGGAGGGAAATTATTTACAAAGCATACCGGAAAGCCTAAGTATGGATATAAATACTGCTCGTAGAGACAAATGAATTGGAAAACCAAAATATTCGCTCAGCTCGAAGTATTTATGGGGGTATTGTTGTATGTGTGATTTCGCCAAGCAGACACGTCATCAAAGGAATCAACAAATGCTGGGGAAGACTTTGCCACGTCACTCGTCGACCAAGTCAAAGGAGAAAAGTGGACCAGACAGCCTGTCAACAAGTCCCAAGTCAATAAGTCAAAGATGTGGTCGCTAGATCAGGATATGTACTCGCCAGGGATAAAACGTGGTCGCCGAAGGGTGATACCCAGAGGTGAAGGTACTCGCCACATCAGCTTACTAAGTACAAACCGGCTCGGCAGAAACACAGAAATAAACCCTAACTCCCAGAATACCCCTGACAACGAAGAATCATAGAAGGAAAGGATAGGAAACATATCCTAATCTGTTGCAACGTGGGATTCCTAGTACAAATCAAAGAGGAAATCCTACCACCAACACAGCTAAAATCAAGGGGAAACCCTAATTATCATGTATAAATAGAACCATCTATCCCACGAGGAAGGGGTTCAAAAATCTAGAGAGAGAAAAGCAATTATTCGAGAGACTTAAGTGTGTAATCAAACAGCGAATCATAGTATAATCTTTTTGCCCTCTGGGGCGCCGTGGTTTTTTCTCATTCAAGGGTTTTTCCACGTAAAATCTGTCTCTTGCATGCATTGTTTTTCTTATTGCTTATTATTCGTTTTGGTATAATTATTGGCTACGTGATAATCCAAATTTCACCGTCAACAATGTGGAAGTAGATAGGCCTTAAATGATATTTCAAAAAAAAAAAAAAAGATGTTCATGAAATTGAAGAACATCTAATATATATATATATATATATATATATATACATATTTAACAAGAAAGAACATCTAATATTGATAAATAAATAAAAGTATAAAGTGTGTTTGAATATATATATATATATATAATCAGAAATTCTATTATCAGTTCGAACTGACAAAAGTTATATCTATTCCTTGCATGTGAGTCACTGGATTTAAATACTTTGATTTGGCTATATGCACTTGTCAGTCAAAGTATTTAAATCCAGTGGCCCACATACAAGGAACTGATATAACTTTTATCAATTCGAACTGATAATAGAAAGACTGTATATATAATATAGTCAGATTTTCTATTATCAATTCGTCCTGACAATAAATATATCAGGACGAAGAATGTGGACCACTAGATTTACATACTTTGACTCAAAGTGTATGCACTTGTCAAAACTTCTCCATAATTTGTGGTCCACATTCTTCGTCCTGATATATTTATTGTCAAGATGAACTAACAATAGAAATACTGGATATATAGTTAATGTAAAAGTTTGTTTATATATATAATGATTTTATTCTTCTAATAAAAATAATAAAAATTAATTTAAAACTTATCTATTTCATAACCAAATTTGTCTTATGATTTTGATTCATATTCCATACTTAGCAATCAATTTGTATAATTCCTTAAAAGAGATTGAAAATATATTTAAGAGAGAATCTAGGGTTTATTAAAATGGAAAGAGTTTTTATGATATATTATTAATACCAAACCATTAATAGGAAAAAAATTTATAAAAGATTAAAATAGGAAACTAATTAATAATTTTTGGTGGGTGTACTAATAAACAATTAGTTCTTTTAGTAATTTTACTTAAGAGTATTATTGGATTTTTAAAAACATACTAATTTGGGGTGTACATACAGTTTTAAAGGGGTATAAAGATCGTCACTCTAAATAATATTCCAATCAATTCAATTTTTGCAAGCTCAATATAGAATGGATTAAGCTACTCACCAACTTAAAAAAGTTTTTACAAAGATTTCACAATCTTCATCAACTTACCAAAGTTCAAACCTTAACGCATTGTATATATTATATTATTATTTCATCATTACTCATATTACCACTGTAAATGTGGGAAGATTTCTTTCGATATTGAAAACCAACTTCTTCCATATGGAAGTACATATCCAGAATTCAGAAAGCGCTACAGAGTTTGAACCGGGTGCTGGGTTGCTTTTGAGGTGAAGTGACTAGTGAGTCCCACTTTAATAAGTAGTGTTATTATTTTTATTTTATTTTTTAAAAGGAAGACTTAGTGTGTTATTATTTGTTTTAATTTACAGGTATATCATATATGGAGTCATCTGTTTCTTTTTCTTTTTTTGGTAAAAGGGAGGGCAAAGCCCGAAGAACACAAAGAAAAACTAACAAAAAGGCACATGTCTAGCAGCAGCTAGACCCTTGACATCATCGTCCAAGACACCAACAATTTCAGGAGGAGGAATGTCAAAAAGAGTGATTCCCAGGTCTAAAGAGTGACCCGGGAGTGACCCATCTTAGCTAGGCAGTCTGCAACTCTGTTGACCCATCTTACCCATCTTTGATTACATGCCACGTCTATTTCTTTTTGACGGGAAAAGTTTTTCACCCTAATTTTGTTTGATGGAAAAAGTTAGATAAAAATATATAAAAGAATATTTTGTTTTAGTAGTGCATGAATGTGAGAAATTTTGGTAAGCAAGATTATATGAAAAAGTAGTTTAAAATTTAAGTGATAAAACTAAAGTAAAAAAATATATATAACAAATTCGAACATTAATAAAAATGTTATATTTTATAAAAAGAAAAAAAAAATTCAAAGTGTTATTAAAATAATATTTATTAAAATTTAATTGAAAAATAAAATTATATAAAATAAAATATAAATAGAGATAGAGATTGGTATAAAGAGTGCTGTTGGAGTGAGAAAAAAAATTAGAGATAGAATTTTAAGGAATATTTTCTTTTGAAAAGATAAAGATAGAATATAGGTCGACAATGCTCTAATAAAACAATTTGCGCGGTCGACAAGAAAACAAAAGAAAAAGGAAGGAAGAAAAAATCAGTGCTTTTGTAATTTCAATCGGTACCCACACGAAGCATGGAGATGTAATTCTTTGAAACGTTTAATCTTTTCATATTGTCATTCATGTTGACATTTTTGGAAGCATGGAGATGGAGTTCTTTGAAAATCTTTTCATGTTTTATCTAGAGCAGCTAGTAGGGTTGAGACTTGAGAGTGAATCAAATTGAAACAACACAGGATTGAAAAGATGGAAAGAAATGACAACTCAACCAATTATATATACGTTTAGTTCCCATTTTGGTTAGTGCAAAAAAGCAACCTACCACTTTCAAATCATTCTTCTGGAGATCGATTAAAATAAAATAAATAAAGTCAGATTCTTATAAAATTAGAGTTAGACACGATCGAAGAAAAAGTTGAACAAATGTCATCTTCTTTGGATATATATACATATATATAACTAACAAGCTCATGAGATAAGTATGCAATCGCAATCACTTCGTAATATTAATAACAATGGACAGAGATTCTCTGTTGAAACTTTTATTCTGATAAGAGACCAATTGAGTTAGTAAAAATCTGTTAAAAAAATAAAGGGATTTGCTAAATACAACCAGGGTTGCTGCATCGCCGTAGCTCCGTAGAAGAAAAAAAATGAAAAAATATATAGGATCCACGTATTTTTTCTCTTTTTTCTTTTACGGGACCATGGCGGTGACCCGACCTCGGTTGTATATATATTTACTCAAAATAAAACCTTGATATATATTAATAAAGTAATTAGTTGCTATTCAAAACATAGCTAATTAAATAGGTGTCAATGTCATTTGCTATTTAAAGGTGTCAACTTTATATGATGGTTCCAGCTTTAATTAGTAAATTGCAATGATGATTTGAGATGATAAAGATGGTTGATTACATACGTAATAGAGTTGGATTTGTTGTACTGGTGTTTGTCTCTATCTTTATGTTTGTTTATAGATAATAATTGCACGAGCATATTTGCCAGGTTTCAACCTCCTGTTTATCCAACTACTTCGATCATGGACGATGCCAACCTATTTCTGCTTTTTTTTTTTTTTTTTTTTTGACGATTTTCGAACTTCAACAATTATATAAGAATTCGCAAGTGCAAACCATTTAAAAAATGGAAAAACATAGGAAGAATGAAAAGAAAAATAGTTATTGGATTCAAAAAAATTTCAAATTATTTCCTTCAACCATATCTCATTGATCTTAATATTCATACAAAAAATCTCATCAAAATTCATAAAATTTAATCTAGATTTCATCATGGTGTGGATTATATATAAAAGATCTCTTATAAAGGGATTCCTTATTTTAGTTTTGGTAAGGATCATCATGAAATCATTTTGATTTGAATAAGTTTTGATCTGGATTTTTTTTTGTAAATAATAAATTCATCGAAATCTACCTATGAATAAAATTTGAGAATTTTTCAAGAACTAGAATTATTTTTCTTGAATTTCCTATATTTCGTACATTTTTCTAATACCTTCATATTAAAAAAAAAATCAGAAAAAATAGTTCCAGTGCTTGAAAAATTCTCAAATTTTATTTATAGGTAGATTTCATTAAACTTATCATCCACAAAATAATTCATATAAAAATTTATAAAAATCGATGTAATTTCAATAAGGTTATTAACAAAATTAAAGTTATAAGGTAGATTTCTTTAAACTTATCGTCTACAAAATAATTAATATACAAATTTATAAAATTCAATGTAATTTCAATAAGGTTATTAACGAAATTAAAGTTATGTATCTCAAACTTGAAAGTTTTATATATATATCACCAGTCGGCAGTACAGAATGAGCATCCTTTACCACCAAGTCACATTGGGTTGGTACGTACATGTATTTTAACACTTAACAATATTTTACTTTAATTTTGCACATGAGTGAAATTATATATAATATTATATTAAAGGGATTCAATTTGCATAGATTCAGGATTTGGAATTAATGTTGTCAATTCATGATCTGCTCATATATTAAAATCTTCAACTTATTTCAACTTTTAAGCTTTCAACAATTTTATTAACATTAATGTATATGGCGGTGATCTGTTTTGAATATTTTGATGATCTCGATTAGGTACAAGTTCATGTATATATATAGCAGCACATCAAATCTTGATCTGAATTAATTCTTATATATGTCTGCCTAAGATCTGAGATCGATATGGTGGTTGTAAAATGGCAATAATCATATATATTTTCCAATGATAATTTTTTACAATACACACTTTAAGTACCTTTGATGAAATTTAATAGAATATATTGAATTTTGATGTAATTTTTTGTATGGATGATAAAAACAATGAAATACATTTGTAGAAAAAAAATTGAAAATTTTTCGTGTACGATCACTAAATTTTTCTGACTTTTATGAAAATAAAACATTTAAAAATAGGGAGATATAAGAAAAAATAATTCTCAAATAAAAAAAAAATCCAAATTTTTACCAAATGTGTATTTTAATTTTCTTATGATACATACAAAAATCTCATCGAAAAACATTCAATTTCATCAAAGGTGTTCATTGTATTAAAATAAGGGAGTGCTGATAGGAAAAGTTCTATATATTATAAATTTTTCAATAAGGACTTTTTACAATGTACACTTTAAACACATTTGATGAAATTTAATTAAATATATTGAATCTTGATGTGATTTTTTATATAGATGATAAAAACATTGAAATATATTTGTGGAAAAAAATTGAAAATTTTTTGTTCAAGAACTAATTTTTTCCAACTTTTTTGAAGATAAAACATTTAAAAATAGGGATATAAGAAAAAATAGTTCTAAAAGCCATAAAAAATTCAAATTTTTACTAAAAGTTTGTTTTAATTTTCTTAGGATATGCAAAAAAAATCTTATCAAAAAGCATTCATTTACATGCAATTTCATCAATTGTGCTCGTTGTATTAAAATAAGAGGGTGTTGATAGGAGAACTTATATATATATATATATATATATATATATATAGAGAGAGAGAGAGAGAGAGAGAGAGAGAGAGAGAGAGAGAGAGAGAGAGAGAGAGAGATTAGGACGAGGGGGGCCACTACCCCAGAAGTTTTGCAATTTTATAAATTTGCCTCCTAAGCTTTCAGATTCTTTTACTTTTACCCTTGTTTCATTTCTAGATTTATAATTCTTTTATAAAATAATCTTCTTATAATTTTATGTCAATTATGTAGAGAATATATTCGATTCTAAATATATTATTTCTTTCTTTATATCTCAAATACAAATCTACAAATCAAATTAAATCACAACATATATGTTTTATTATATCAATTATAATTCTTATTCTTATTAAAATTACAATTATTCAATTATGTCTTAACTAATTTTATTATATCCTTCAAATATTTTCTCTCTTTCCAAATCATATTTATCTCACTTTAATATCATGTCATACTTTTGATAGGTTATTTATTTATTTATATAGTTTTTGCTTTTTTTTTTTTTTTTTTTTTAAATGTGTTGATTAATATAATTAAAACATGCCTACTTTTGATAGACATATGTTTATGCTTAATTATTAAGAAATTTTATCAAACAATATTTTATAATTTTTAATAGTTAAAATAGTTTTTGAATATTAAAAAAGTATTAGGAGTACAATTTAAATTTCAATTTGTTTTCTAACTCTTAAACACTATTATTGAATCTTGAATTTATGGCCATAAATTTTAGTCTATATTATTTTTAGAGTAACGCCGAACATCCCGCCAACTTTATATCTTAACTTGTATTCCAACTAGTGATGTGTCAATTGAAAAATTGATACATAATAATTATTATTTATATAACATATCACATTCATATGAATTATATTGTCTAAGTTACAAGTTGGGATATGAGTTGGAATATCTAGCATTGTTGTTATTTTTATTATGCTTTCATCATTATTCAAGGATCATCTTAAATGTTTTTAATAAATGTATAAATTAAGTTAGTTTATCTTAGTAAAAAAATATTATTTATTTTCAACGATTAATGAAAAAAAAATATTAATGTTTTAAAATATAAACAACATTTTTTAATTAATATTTTCTTTAATATAATTTCTAAAATATATGTCGATTTAACTCTTTATTCACAGTGTCCCCTCTAAAACATAATCCTATATCCGTCCATATATATATATATACACGCACTAAAGGTGATTACAAGTAATCGGCAAATATATACATATATACACTAAAGGTGATTACAATTTACAAGTAGTAGGCAAATTCAATTCATTAATAAACATATATATATATATATATATATAACTAAATTCAGATACGCAAATCCTAGCTACTTCACTTTCCGGTTGGTGAAGTGACTCATTAATTAGCAACATGTACAAATTGAAATTATAATAATAATTTAAATATATTTATCTCAAATGGTTTCTTGTTTCTCAAACAAAATTGAAAACATTCTTCTACATAAAATTAGATGCATTTATGGTTGTCGTGCATATATTTTTTAATCAAATATTAATTGTCGGTGATAGGATAGCATTAATTACCCTATCATTGCATTCTGCTACTATTACTTGTCAAAACACCAAGAAATTAGGGATACATTCCACCAAGAAATTAGAGATACATTCAAGGCTATCTTTAATCCTAACCTAGTCTATCCAGTTAATATCATCACCATCTAATCACCCCATTTTATCATGATGACTCCAAAATTGCGCACAAAAACAATTTATAATATTAAGAAAATATGGTCTATCCAAGTCAAGACTAGTATGGTATATATAAAAATAAATAAATATCTGCTTTAACTTCATGAGGACCCCGGAAAGATAAAATTGTAAGGTTTAATGGGCCAAAGTCGGAACAATACCTCGTAAGTTATAAAAGAAACCTTGAAAAAGAATTATAGATTGAAGGAAGCATTAATTTTTATTGAAAGATTTTTGTGAATATATACAAGTAAGGAGTTGACTATTACAAATAACTTCCAAGATCATTACAGAAATATTATGTTCAAGTTGTCTAATAAAATTAGAGAATTGGTTTCTTGGCTTTTGGAATGAAGAACACGCCCTTGATGGCTGGAGTAATTTGTGCAATTATGATTGACTTTCCTTGGTCATGGGAATTGATTTGAGATTTCCTTGACTGCAGGAGAATTGCTATGACGATGGAAATTGATTTGAGAATTGATTTGAGATTTCCTTGACGGTAGGAGAATTGCTAAGATCATGGGAATTGACTTCAGGTTCCTTGACTACAGGAGAATTGCTAAGATCATGACAATGAATTTCTTTGCCTTCATTGCCATTTTCCTTAATACGCCACCTCAAGCTGGTGTGGTAACTTGGATGAACACCCAGCTTGGTTCGAAAAAGCACAAAAGCATCCTTTGGCAATGATTTGGTGAAGACATCTGTTGATTGTGATGCAGAGGAGATGAACCAAGTGACAAGAGTACCCATAGCAACCTTTTCCCGTACGAAATGATAATCAAGCTCGATATGCTTGGTTCGAGCGTGAAACATCGGATTTACGGACATATGCAAGGCTCTAGTGTTATCACAAAATAACTGAGGGGGCTTGAATAAAGAAACACCAATATCTCGTAGTAAAAATGTCAACCAAGTCAATTCTGCTATTGCAAAGGCCATCGAGCGATATTCCGCTTCAGTACTCGATCAAGCTACGGTTGGTTGCTTATTTGAGCACCAAGAGATACAATTGGCTCCAATAAACACACAATAGACAGTGGTGCTTCTTCGTGTTATAGGACAACCCACCCAATCCACATCGCTAAAACTATATAACGAAATAGGACTTGTGGAGAGATAACGTAAGCCATAGTGCTGAGTTCCCTTTATATACTGTAATATCCATTTAACAACCTTCAAATGTACTAGTGTTGGCTTACTAAAAAATTGACATACCCGATTGACAGCATGCACGATATCAGGCCTTGTAAATGTGAGATATTGTAAAGCACCCATAACACTTCTAAAATTGGTGGCATCAATAGGTGTATCATCCGAAGAAGCAGGTTGTTCTTTGAGGACCTGTGGTGTGGCAATTAAATTGCTTTCTAAGATGTAAGTGAAGTGCGTGTAAGCAAGTCATGAACATATTTTTGCCGATTGAGAAACAAACTCCCATCAAATTGTTTGATCTCTATGTCAAGAAAATAGTGTAATGGTCCCAAGTCCTTGATGGCGAATTCTTTGCCAAGCTACCCAAGAAGCACTGAGATGAAATGAGTATCATTTCCAGCAACTAGAACGTCATCAACGTAAATCAATAAAATTACAATGATGTTACTAGTGCGATAAACAAAGAGGGAACTGTCGGCCTTGCTGCAATAGAAGCTAAGTTGAAGAAGAAATTGAGACAAACGATCGAACCATGCACGCGGCGCTTGTTTCAGCCCGTGCAATGATTTCTTCAATAAGCAAACATCATTTGGTCGAATTTGATCAACGAAGCCTGGAGGTTGCTCCATGTACACTTGTTCTTTGAGATTCCCATGCAAAAATGTATTCTTTACATCAAGTTGTCGCAAGTGCCATTTAAAAGACAACGAAAGAGCAATTACCAATTGGATGGTGGTTGGTTTTATTACCAGACTAAAGGTCTCCTCATAGTCAACGCTAGAAATTTGATTAAAACCTTTTGCGACTAATCGAGCCTTAAAGCGATCGATAGTTCCATCTTCTTTGTATTTAATCTGGTATACCCAATTCGAACCAATAATGTTTATGTTGGAAGGACCAGAAACAAGTTCCCAAGTATGATTTTCATGGAGAGCTTGAATTTCATCTTTCATTGCATTCACCTAACGTTCATCCTTAAAAGTTGTCTTCAATGTTTTCGGCTCAGTAGGAATGGGATTTATTGTGGTAAGAGTTGCATAATCTTGCAAATACAAGGGGGCATGTCTGTCCCTAACAGGTCGAGTACTTTATATGGGCTCTACATCATTTTGCATGGAACTTGTGTGAGCAGATTTTGTAGACTCAGTTTCATCAATGGAGTTGTTGAGATTACTGGCATGAGTGACATCTTGAATAGCATCTGACGAGTCAAGGACCAGATTTCCATTTAAATTAGAAATCTCATGGTTGGCATGATTTGTAATTGGAGGGGATGCTGCATGAGTTGGCATTGACGTAGAGAATAATGAGTCAGATTGCATGATTGAAATCTGATTTGTATTTTCCAAATCCTGATTTTGTGTGATTGGCTCTTGACTTTGTGTGATTGGCTTCGGATTTTCTGCATTATTTTCTTGCTCCTGATTTTCTGCATTTTGTAAACAACAATCTACAATGGAATTGTTATAACAAAAATTAATAAAATCATAATCAATTTGAGCTGCATTTTCCTTTGTAGAATTTATCAAAGGTGCACAATTCTGGATAGCTACCAATGGGGTCTTCATTACCATTTTATCAAGCCATTCATCCAAACATGGTGTTGACGGTGATTTTTGGTGATCACCATGTCAATGATTAGTTTTTTGAATTACTGCAGTTTATACTTGAGTATAGTCAAAGATTGTAAAGAAATAACAAGTGATTTACGTGGTAAAACTCCAAAAGATCGGAGAAACATCCACGGGATTGTTGCTTTAGCAACAAAGTCAAATCCACTATGAATCACGATTACAAGATGAAGAACGATAAAGAATGATTACAAGAACTTTGCACTATGATCCTCTCTCTCTCTATTCTACTTCTCGCGTACCCCTGTTTATGAATAGAGGGGGTATTTATACATGTTGTTTCTAGGGTTTTAAGGTGACCGCTAGGGTTTAGTGTTGTGGCCCCCAAGTCTCAAGCGGTTTCCTAGTCCTATTTAGATTATGTTTTCCTTTTTCGGCTGTGTCCAATTCTGAACGGGATTCTTTCTCCTTTATTCACGGGAGAACTGCTTGTTTCCTTTTTAAACTCTAATGGTCCACATCGTTGCTTATTGTGGACCTGCTGGCTGCTGATTGCAAGTGTTGGCGACTGTTTTATTGTTTCCCGAGTGAGTATGCCCGAGTGTGCCCGAGTGCGCCTGAATCTGATCTGCTGCTCAAGCTGATCGTCTTTGTTTGTGGTCGGACTACTTATCCTTTTTTCCGAGTAAGTTATCGTGGAGGTTTCTGCTCCATAAGTTGACTTCTCTTGACCTCTGCTGACCTGGCCTTCCATGGTGTTGACGTGTCCATCATGACTATTTTTACCTATAACAATACCCCCTTAAATATTTAAGCCGATCATGCTTAGTCAAGCCCTCTCGGGTCTAATATTTAACCTCAATATTTCTTTATGATTAATCCTCATTTGTCGTTTCCTGCATTAAAGTATCCTCGTTTGGATCAGAGCTTTAAATGACGTGTCTTAATTGCGACCGTACACGTTTGATTTATCAATCATTTCAAATCTTTATGATGGCGATGCTTCTGCTCTCTGGCGGCGCCTGACGTTCTCTTGCTGCCACTTGTCCCTCTTTGTTTGGCTGTGGTACGGTGTATTTATGGGATGTGACCTTTCTGCTCGCCTGCGCGCAACCTACGTCATCAGTCCAAGCCCCTCTGTTTTCCCGCTTTTTCTGCAACCTCTCCTAGGGTTTTGGTACTTTTGAAATCGAGACGTCGCCTATATATTCTGGTTTCGCTTTTTTCACTTTCACCTCCTTCTTCCATTCTTCGCTTTTATTTCCTCTTCCATTATCTTCGCGTGCTCTTCGAAGGAAACTTTATTTGTGCCTTTTGATTCTCTGTGCTCCATTTTGTTTACCAGCCCGTTTTTCTAACCCTGCTGTTCTTGAGTTTATCTGCTTCAACCCCCAGATCTTTCCTTGGAGACCCTTCTTCTGCGATCTGCATCGTCTTCGTTCTTTGCTATACCAAGGTTAGTCTTTATGGATTCTGGAGCTAGATATCGTCTTTTTACTGTTGGTATGATTGCTATTGAGCGAAATGATGCTTTCACTGCGTCGGTTGTTCACAAGTTACTAGACGAGCCCCGTTTTGATCAGCCGCGCTATATCGACGCTGACATTTCTGGACTTTTTTCGGAAAGACCTGCAACTTCTGAGGTTCCTCCTGCTTCAGAGATCCCTTCTGCTTCTGCCAGTTCATCGCCACCTTACTCATACCAGCCTGAAGCTTGGTCGGATTCTTCTTCTGCTTGTACTGATATTCACCCGAGCAGAAGACCAGGAAAGAGGATGAGCACTCGCAGAGTTTACAAAGACTCGCATTCTCGGAAAAGCCGAGTGGCGGCCCAAAGGATCACCGAGGACGACATTGAAGAGGAGCACAGGGCCGCTCGCATTCCCTTCTCCCCCGAGCGTATTTGCATCTATGATGTTGAGCCGAATGTGGTCGGCCCTGACGAGATAATGCGATACATGCGGCGGTTCGATCTGGACAGCAATGAGGTTTCGCTGATTCCAGCTGAAGGTCGGGCTGCATGGAACCCACCCCCTGGCCACGTGGCAATTTTACGGGTCCATGCTCACCTACGGTGTTACTCTTCCTCTCCAGCCTTTCATCACTTGGTTCTTGGCTGAAGCCCGACTCGCTCCGGCTCAGCTAACTCCGAATAGTTATCGCATCCTGATGTGCATGTGGCACATGTGGCATAGAATGAAACGGCCACCTCCCACCCCTCGCGAGGTTCGTCACTTCTATTCGCTGAGGCCAGTGGGGAAGACCTGGATTTACTTTCTCCAGTCGAATCAGCCAAAGTTCTGGATTCCAAAAGACATCGTGGTCAAGGGTAGAGTCGAACCGACTACAGACGAAAAGATGAAAGGATTTGTTTGGGGCTTCCCGACCTCAAACAAATTTTGGAAGAACAGCTGGTTCTTCGTGGGCAAAGACTAGGGCCAGTCGATCAGCTTTGACTTGGATGGCACTCAGATGACTTGCCGGGTTCCTCGGTACTTCTGTACGCCTCAGTGGAACCATCTGACTTCAGCTTTTACCGACGAGGAGCTGAAGACTTTGGCTCGGGCAACAGTCCGCCCTCTGGAGAAAAGGGGGAAACCCTATCTCTACAAAGAGGGGAAGATGATTAAGGCCCGTCTCTTCCCTCAGATTTCTGCGTGCCGCAGACGCCGTAAGTTTATTTGTTGTATGTACTTTTTATTGGCAACATGATTCCTAAGTTTGTCTGCTAACTCGGGTTCCCTTTTTCTCCCCTTTTGTAAGTGTTTGATGTAAATATAGTCAGCGATGCTCTGGCACGCCGGATGAAAGGCATCGTGGAGTCGAGTCGAAAAGCAGTCCTTCGCCAGCGAGATGCTGGGATAGCCCCTCCCGAAGATGAATCTGATGAGGGTACTCTTGAGAATCTTCCCGAGGGAGATGACGAGGAGGGAGTACCCGATTATGTGCCCGAGGAGGCTCATGATCAAGAAACGACAGTGTGTTCGGCGGAAGCCGCGGGCGTTTCGGGGAACTTTGGAGTAAGTAGGACCTCTGCTGATTCGGGCAATCCCGCGGGTCCTTATTCCAAGGGGAAAGAGAAGGTAGGGGATCTTCCTGAGCCCGAGCAGGTGAATCTCCCCAGCGGATCTGGTTCTCCCCACTCTGCTGCAAATATGCCAAACGTCCCCTTTGAAGCAGTTGGGGGGCCTTCAGGTGCGGTAGCTCTGGAGTTTCTGACTTCAGTCGAGCCGAATCCTTCTTCCTCGGAGATTCCAGCCCCTGCTGATCCGATTTCCACCCTTGGGGACAGCAACACTGAAGCTGGGCAGACTGGGAAGAGGAAAGCTTCGTTTTCTTCTGGTCGCCCTTACCCCAAGATTCCCCGAGTAGTTGCGTATGTTGATTCCTCTTCGGAGGATGAGGGGGAGGGTGATGTTGAAAAAGATGCAAGCGTGACCCCTCCGCGGGAGCAGGTCAGAGATAGTGCTGGTGGCTCAACAGACCTTCCTCGGGCGGCCCCATCCGCCGAACTCCCCGAAGGCGATGTAGGTGGTATGGGCTTCTCTCCCCAAATCGATGATCCCACCCCCGAGACCATGTTCAGGGCCATGGCTTCAGGCCGAGCCTATATTGGGGAGGATCACTGGAGTCATTTCAGGACCGGGACTGTGTCTGACCGACTCTGCAATTTTTTTAACAGCGCTTCCTACGTGAGTAACGCCTTCGCTTATATGCGTCATTTCGTATTCTTCCTTTTCTTACTTCTATTTGTTGTTGACTTGTTGCAGATGGTGGCCGAGATGTCTGGGGCTTGCCAAGCTGGCGAAGCCCAAGCGGAGAAAATAAGAAGGCTGGAAGCCCAATTGAAGGAGAGCGAAGATCATTGCTCTCGGGCTGAGTTAGCTCGTCAGGAGGAGGCCAAGTCGAGTCAGATGCTCCTAAATCAATGCTTAGCACGGCAAATGGAAGCCGAGCAACGGGCATCTTCTGCTGCGGAGGAGGTTAGGACTCTGCAGGATCAACTGTCATCCACCCGGGAAGCCTTGCTTCGGGCCGAACAAAATGCCGAAGACGCCAAGTCAACTTATGAACGCTGAATCGAAGACTTGGAGTGTCAAGCCCTGACGGCTAAGGAACTGTCGAAGGGAGCTAGGCTGGAAATGGAGCTACAAAGCGTTGACCGTTTTAAGAGATCTCCAGCCTATGATGCTTTGCTTCTTCGGGAATTCCAACGTGGAATGGTCTCGGCCGGTGAATTTTTTAAGCAGAAGAACAGGGCGACTGATCGGGCCCGGGCCAACTGGAGCCTCTCAATTAGGAAGCATGTGGACACATCCCTAGAGTCTCTTCGGATCCAGATGAAGGAGTGGCGGGCGTATTGTAGAAGTAAAGGAAAAACGCCACATCCCATGCACCTTGAGGTTCCTACCGCCGAGTCTTTCTCCACTTTTTACGCCAGTGAGAGGGCGGGGTTCAACAATGAGAGACCCGACTTGGGACCCGTTCCTGGTACCGACTACAGTCACTGGATGGATGACGAGGAAGATGTGATCGTGTGGCCTTCGGATGACAGCCTTCTGAGCGAGTATGTGATGGAGCCTGACCCTGACGTTGGCAGAAGCGGCTCACCACCCCCGGCGCCTTCCTCTTGATTTCCAAGCCCTTTTTTTTTTTGTAACTACACTTGTATATTTTTCGTATACTTTTTATACATTGTATTTTTCTATACATGAAATAAGAACAAAATTTACTCTTTACATTCTTACTGTTTTATTTTACTATACGACCAATGCCTAAATGGGACGACCGTCTGCTTGTACTAACCATCTTTGAATTTATGGATCCTTCGGGAATCTTTGGCTATGCTTTGACCGAGTACCTTATGGCTGGCAATTAATTTCAGCCGAGTATCTTATGTAACTGGCTTTTTACCCGATCTGACCGAGTATCTTATTTAACTGGTAATTAATTGCTGCCGAGTACCTTATGTAATTGGCTTATATAAATTAGACCGAGTATCTTATTTAACTGGTTTAACTAATTTTTGCCGAGTATCTTATGTAACTGGCTTATATCAATTAGACCGAGTATCTTATTTAACTGGTAACTAATTTTTGCTGAGTATCTTATGTAACTGGCTTATATCAATTAGACCGAGTGTCTTATTTAACTGGTAACTAACTTTTGCCGAGTATCTTATGTAACTGGCTTATACCCTTTGATTTTTGGGGTTGTTTTAACCTCCACGTTACGTCGAGGCTCGCCACGACCATACGTTGAGGTCCTTGCACAAGTCACCTAGGACGTCTCCTGGTTTTATTTGTGCAAGGGTTTGTCGAATCGTTGGGGTAATTTGTACTGGCCAACACGACTGCGCATCTCACTAGTCTTTCTAGCGGCGCTCCGAGCATTTTCCCAGTTGTCCTGGTGCCTCGGTTTTGCCTTTTTGCTAAGGGACGTGTTTGCATCGCCTTAACTAGGCGGGCATGCTACTACAGCTTTTCCGCCCTTCGAGCACCACTCGTCCGCTCAATCGCCATTGAAATGTTGCTCATGGATTTTATTGATTCCGCCACACCATATTAGCAACTGAACTTTATTAGATGATCATGAATATAAAATTAATAAACAAATCTAAAATTTTAACGCAGAAACTAAAAACTAAGCTAAAGCAGAATAAATAAACTGTAGAACCATAATCAGATTCTTTTAGGGATAGAAGATCTTCAGATATTGTGCGTTGCATGGTCGGGGTACCAGGCTACCTTCTGGTCGGGCTATCATGTAGGCCCCGTGCCCTACGATTCTCTTGATGATATATGGCCCTTCCCATTTATCGGCGAGGGATCCCGATGATTTATCCTTGGTATTTGGGGATACTCTTCTCAGCACTAGATCCCCGAGTTGGAATCTCAGCTCCCGAACATGAGAGTTGTAGTACCTAGCAGCCCTTTGCTGGTATACGGAATTTCTTACTTGTGCTGCATCTCTAATCTCTTCAAGCTCGTCTAGGTTCTGCTGCAGCATGTCTATATTGTGCTCGGGGCTGTATGACTGGACCCTGGGGGATGTAAAAGTAGTTTCTACTGGGATAACAGCTTCTGTCCCGAATGCCAACGCGAAAGGAGTTTCCCCTGTAGACAGTATGCCCATAGCACCTCGGGCAGTTTGTCTGCCCATCCACCTTTCTTTGCCTCTAGTTTTGCTTTCAATGTGTGCTTGATCACTTTATTCACGGCCTCCGTTTGGCCATTGGTTTGAGGGTGAGCAGGCGATGCATAGTAGTTTGCGATCTTGAACTCTTCACACATTTCTCTGAACTTCTTATTGTCGAATTGAGTTCCATTGTCTGTTATGATGATGCTCGGGATCCCGAACCGATATATTATATTCTTCTTAACGAAGCTGGTGGTGTTTGCCTCGGTGATGTGTACAAGTGATTCTACCTCTGCCCATTTGGTAAAATAATCCACTGCCACAATAGCATGCTTTGCTCCTCCCTTCGTTCCTGTGGGCATTGGTCCTATCAGGTCGAGTCCCCATATGGCAAAGGGCCAAGGCGAGGTTAAGCTTCTAAGCAATTCTGGGGGTCGTCGAATGTCGTTTGCTACTCTTTGGCATGTTTCGCAACTCTCTGCGAATTGCTGTGCTTCCGCGAACAGAGTCGGCCAGTAGAATCCTTGCCTAAGTATTTTGTGTGCTAAGCTTTTACCCCCAGTGTGGTTCCCACACACTCCACTGTGGATGCTTCTCAGGATCTCTCCAGTCTTTTCACCGGAAATGCATCTCTGCAGCACTTTTGAGAATCCTCTCCTATATAATTCTCCTCTCAGAATCGTGTACCGGGCTGACCTGTATCTGATGCGTTTAGCTTCCACAGCATCCTCCGGTAGTATGTTCTCCTCTAAGTACTTTCTGAGTTGGTATGTCCAGTCGCCCGGGCTAGGTCGGATCTCTGCTATTATGATTTCCTCGGGTTCCGCTGTACTTGGTTTAGTCAGGTGTGCCACTGGTATTGCTTTGGATCTAATGCTTATGGTGGCTGAAGCTAGTTTGGACAAAGCATCTGCTTTTTCGTTCTCTTCCCGAGGGATTTGAGAGATTCTGTACGCTTTGAACTTTTTAAGTAGTCTTTTTGCAATGTCCAAATAAGCTATCATGTGCTCTTCCCTGGCCTGGTATTCATCCAGTACCTGATGGACCACGACCTGTGAATCACTGTAAACTTCCAGCTCATCTGCCCCTAATGCTATGCAGACCCTTAGGCCGGCCAACAAGGCTTCATACTCTGCTTGATTGTTGGTTGCCTTGAAATCGAACCTCATGGCACATTCTACAGTATCCCCCTCGGGGGTCGTTATGACTATTCATGCCCCGCTGCCATACGTGTTTGATGACCCATCTACATGCAATTTCCATTGGAATTTAGTAGTCTGTTCATCTTCCATTGCCCTCCTTACCTCGGCATCTGGCTCGGTGAATTCTGCTATAAAGTCGGATACTGCCTGCCCTTTGACGGCCGCTTTTGGTGTGTATCTGATATCGTATTCGCTGAGCTCCACCGCCCATTTGGTCAGTCTTCCCGACACCTCTGGCTTTTGAAGAATGAGTTTCAGTGGGCAATCTGTATATACCTCTATTGTATGTGCTTGGAAATATGGTATCAACTTCCTGGCCAATGTGATCAGAGCTAGCGCTATTTTTTTTGCCGGTGAGTATCTGGTTTCCGCCGCTAACAACGCTTTGCTTGTATAGTACACTGGCTTTTGTATTCCTTCCTCCAGTCGGATCAACACCGAACTCGTCGCCACTTCGGTGACCGAGAGGTATAAGTACAATGTTTCTCCCACCACCGGTTTTGAAAGGATGGGTGCTCTCCCCAGATACTCTTTCAATTTTTGAAAGGCTTCTTCACACTCTGTACTCCATTCGAGCCCTTTTCCCTTTTTATTGCTTTAAAGAATGGGGCTCATTTGTCTGTTGACTTGGCTATAAACCGGTTGAGTGACGCAAGGCATCCCGTTAGCCTCTGCACATCTTTCAGTGTCTTGGGTGAAGCCATTCCTTCTAATGCTTTGATTTTCTCGGGATTTACTTCGATTCCCCTCTGGTGCACCTGAAAACCTAGAAACCTTCCCGAAGGTACCCCGAACACACATTTGCTTGGGTTGAGCTTCATCTGATACTTTCTTAGGACGTCAAAGGTTTCCTTCAAATCCTCCGTGTGTTTTTCTGCAATGGTGCTCTTAGTCAACATATCATCCACGTAAACCTCCATATTTTTCCCAATCTGCCAAGCGAACATCCTGTTTACCAACCTCTGGTACGTTGCCCCGGCGTTTTTCAATCCGAATGGCATCACTTTGTAGCAATATAAGCCCTGGTCCATGGTAAACGATGTCTTTTCCTCATCTGCCTTATTCATCCGGATCTGATTGTATCCCGAGTAGGCGTCCATGAAACTCAACAATTCATGTCCTGCTGTCGTATCTACCAACTGGTCGATCCTCGGTAGTGGGAAACTATCTTTTGGGCAAGCTTTGTTCAAGTCTGTAAAGTCTACGCACATCCTCCATTGTTTGTTCTTTTTCTTGACCAACACTACATTGGCTACCCACTCCGGATACTTGACTTCCCTTATCGACCCCGCGGAAAGCAGCTTCTCCACCTCCTTCTTGATTGCGACGCTTCTTTCTGGATTGAATAATCTTCTTTTCTGTACCACAGATCGGAACTCTGGGTTGGTGGAAAGATGATGTGAAATCACCTTCGGGTCTACCCCCAGCATATCTTCATGACTCCAAGCGAAAACGTCCTTGTAGTTTTTTAGTAGCGTAATAAGTAAGGTTTTGACATGTACGCTCAAACTTGCCCCTACCTTCACTGTCCTACCCGGATCTTCTGGGTCTAGTGCCACTTCTTGAGTCGGCTCGTCTTCCCTGTCCTCCGGTCCTTCTCTGGGATCCAACTCAAAATCTTTCGGCACTTCTGCCTGTTCTTCAGGTTCTCTAGCCTTTTGTTGGACCGTTACCATGTATACTTGGCGTACCTCCCTATCTTTATACACTGACAAGTTTGCTCTTCGGGCCATCTCTTGTGACCCTTTGACCACTCCCACACCATATTCGGTCGGGAATTTCATCATGAGGGCATAAGTTGCTGTCACCGCCTTGGCTTTATTCAAAAATGGTCGGCCCAGTAAAGCATTATACGGCCAGTTTTCCGTATCTACCACCACAAAGTCGAGCAGCACTGTTTTCTGGCAAGGGGCTTTTCCGATCTTCACGGGTAGCTTTACCGTGCCAAGCGACCTTACTTCGACTCCTCCAAATCCTCTAAGGGGTGTGGGAAACGGCTGTAGGTCTTTCCTGTCTAGCCTCAGCTGGTCATATACTTCTGCACTAAGAATGTCTGCTGAACTCCCATTGTCGAACAGAATTCGATGAACTTCTCTGTGGCCGATCCGTGCGCTGATCACTAGCGCGTCGTTTGGCCTAACATCCACTCCGTGTGAGTCGGCTTCTGTGAACACGATCGGGTCCCAGCCCTCCTTGATTCTTTTCGGGTCGGGCTCAATAGAATTGACGTCCAGGTCTCTCCGTGCCTCCATGGCCTCCCGAATCTCTTGGGTCCTTTCCCTGTTACTCTTGCCCGTTGCTGGTCCTCCGAAGATGGTGTTAATTGCCCCTTCATCCTCGGCTTTCTTGGGACTAAGTTTTCTTGCCCGTCCGTCCTATCGGCTATCTTTCTGTCCATCTGCCCTGTCCGTCTTTTTGAAAACAATGTCCTTCAAATGCCCTTCCCTAATGAGAGTCTCGATGTGGTCCCTTAGCTGGAAACACTTGGATGTCTCGTGCCCATTTTCTTTGTGGAAACGGCAATATTTGGTGGTGTCCCTCCGAGCATATGTCGATTGCTTAGGCGGTTCTTTGGACATGTTCTTCTCTTCTAGGATTGCCAGGACTTCTTCTTGATCTTTCTTCAACGGGGTATAATTTGTGTATCGGCCCTGGAACTTCTGCCGTGGTTGATCGGTTTTTGGGTCGTATGCTCGTCGTCCATCCCGACCATCCCGACCATCCCGTGCTTTATTCTTCTGTTTGTCACCTTTGGTATCGGGCGTCTTTGTCTGGTCCTTGGTTTTGGATCCCTCTGGGCGACCGCCATGTACGAAGTAACCTCCTGTGGCAATTTCCTCTTCTTCGGCCAAGGCGTAACCCCCTACCATGTCCATCATATCGGCGTAGCTGGTTAGTCGGGCTCTTCTGAGGTCAAAGGACAATTGGCCGTTCTGAAGGTTGTTAATGAACGCGGCAATTATTGCTTCGTCGTTTCCACTTCCAATCTCGGACACTTTCTAACCGAACCTCCCCAGATATTTCTTCAGCGACTCGTCTTTTCCCTGTTTGAGTTGGGATAAATGAGCCACTGACTTTTTTCTGTGTACATTCCCGAGGAACTGCCTTGAGAAAGCCTTGCTCAGTTCGCCGAAGCTACTTATGCTTGCTGCTGGCAATCTCCCAAACCACCGGGAGCCTAGATCCCCAAGAGTTTGGGGAAAATTCAAACATAGTAGCGTATCATTATGAACATATTGCGCCATAGCGATCCTATACCTCCGGATGTGTTCTTTTGGGTCGGTATCCTTCTTGAACAGCTCAATGTGGGGCATCCTGAATCTCTCTGGGAAAGGCATCCTCAAAACCCCATTGGTGAAAGGGCTTCCAGATTCATCATCTGACAGCTCATTACGCCCATACCGCCTGACCAAAGCATCCATTTGTCGACGATTATTCTGAACTTCCCGGGTGAGGCTCTGTATAAGTATGTCCCTGTCCCCTTCAGGTTCTCCTAATGCATTGAAGTTTTGGCTTATGGTCAGTTTTTGGCCCCTCTCCTCGGGATTTAACTCTCTATGATCTCGGTTTAGGCCATGCAGCCGGACTGTGCCCCTTTGGCGCTTACGATGATGATTCTGCTCACTTTCTTCAGAGGATGACCGGTCTCTCCGGTGACCACGCCTCCTAGGGCGGTCTCGATCCCCGGCTACCCGATCTTGATCGTACTCTTTGTCGGAATCATTCCCCTCTCTGTGCTCCCTACTTCTCCTGGCCACTCTTTCAGATAGCATCTCTGGTCTGCCTGTAGGATCTCGTCTCGCCTTTGGGGGAGCATCAGGGGTTAGTATCACCACTGCGGAACGCAGCCTTGCTGTCTGCTGGCTTGGGGCGGACAGTTCATGAGGTGACATCAAACCTTCCGTAACAGAAAGGTCAATTCCCTGCCTTGCTGCGTCTGATATGAGTTGTTGTAGAGAAGCGCGGAGTCGTTGCGCGATTTCTTCATTAGCTGTAGGTAAACGTTGAATACCAGCCAGGGCAGCTGACTGGTCTGCCGTCGTCAGAGTTGCATCCGCCGTATTGAGCGCGGTGTCATCTTCCAACTCGTTACTTGGCATGCCTTGACTGTACCTGGAATCGCTACCATCTCCGTCACCAGCCATTGTCGTCACAAATTTTTGGGTTCCCCTCCTTCTAGCGCCAATTGTTGACCGTGATTTTTGGTGATCACCAAGTCAATGATTCGTTTTTTGAATTATTGCAGTTTATACTTGAGTATAGTCAAAGATTGTAAAGAAATAACAAGTGATTTACGTGGTAAAACTCCAAAAGATCGGAGAAACATCCACGGGATTGTTGCTTTAGCAACAAAGTCAAATCCACTATGAATCACGATTACAAGATGAAGAACGATAAAGAATGATTACAAGAACTTTGCACTATGATCCTTTCTCTCTCTATTCTACTTCTCGCGTACCCCTGTTTATGAATAGAGGGGGTATTTATACATGTTGTTTCTAGGGTTTTAAGGTGACCGCTAGGGTTTAGTGTTGTGGCCCCCAAGTCTCAAGCGGTTTCCTAGTCCTATTTAGATTATGTTTTCCTTTTTCGGCTGTGTCCAATTCTGAACGGAATTCTTTCTCCTTTATTCACGGGAGAACTGCTTGTTTCCTTTTTAAACTCTAATGGTCCACATCGTTGCTTATTGTGGACCTGCTGGCTGCTGATTGCAAGTGTTGGCGACTGTTTTATTGTTTCCCGAGTGAGTATGCCCGAGTGTGCCCGAGTGTGCCCGAGTGCGCCTGAATCTGATCTGCTGCTCAAGCTGATCGTCTTTGTTTGTGGTCGGACTACTTATCCTTTTTTCCAAGTAAGTTATCGTGGAGGTTTCTGCTCCATAAGTTGACTTCTCTTGACCTCTGCTGACCTGGCCTTCCATGGTGTTGACGTGTCCATCATGACTATTTTTACCTATAACACATGGATATTCAGATAAAGATAATTATGGTAATTTTGTTTTGGAGACCGGTGGCTTAAAAGGAAAATTTTCTTCATTGAAGACCACATGCCGAGAAATGAAGATTCTCTTCGTTTTCGGTTCTAGACACTTATAGCCTTTGTAATTTGGACTATAACCAAGGAATATAAAAGGATAAGTCATTTCAGAAAATTTAGATTGACTTTGATACCTTAAAGAGGGAAAACACTAACACCTAAGCACCCGCAAGCCATTGTAATCCAGATGTCGGTTGTAAAGCTTGTAATAAGGACTTTCATTCTTTAGAACTGAAGAGGGCAATCTGTTGATTCAGTACACGGCAGTAAGAAAACTCTCAACCCAAAAGGACAATGGCATATGAGCATGAAACAACATTGTTAGTCCAGTTTCGACAATGTGTTGATGCTTACGCTCGACAACTCTGTTTTGGTCAGGAGTACCAGGACATGAAATGTGTTGTTCGATGCCACATTTGGCAAGATGCTCAATAAAAATATTGGAACTAAATTCTCCTCCCCCATCACATTGAAATACTTTAATTCGAAGATCAAATTGGTTCTCCACTAATTTCTGGAATTTAACGAAGCAATCAAAAAAATCTGACTTTCTTTTTAAAGGATATATCCATGTATACCTTGCAAAATCGTCAACAAAAATAACATAGAACTGGAATGATTGATTTGAATTCTAAGGTTCTGGTCCCCAAAGGTCACAATGAATCTTTTTTAGAGGAAATTTAGACACTTTATTTAATTTATTAAAGGGCAGTTTACAGCTTTTACCCATTTGGCAGCTAACACATAAATCAAGTTTAGATGCCTAATGGGTGACATCAATGACTTTTCTTTCTTCCAAAAAAGATAAAATCTTTGGATTCGGATGTCCAAGTCGTTGGTGCCAAATAGTAGAAAATGAACTGCCACCCATTATTGTCATTAGTGCCTCCTGATAGCTTTCATCCAAAGAAAATTGTCCTATTTTATGCCCCCTCGTGATTGTCCTTTTGTTATGATCCTTAACAACAAAGCCAGAAGATATGAATTCAAAAGTGCATAGATTATCTGAAGCAAATTTCCCAACTAATAACAGATTTTTCTTTAACTCAGGAACTACCAAAACATATTTTAAATCCAATTTTCCATCACTTGTAATAATGCATGCATCACCAGTATGAGATATAGGTAAACAATTTCCATCTCATACATATATTACATCATCACCATTGTATGACTTGATACATGAGAGTTTACCTAGATCATTTATCATGTGTGCAGTGGCACCAGAATCAACAACAAATGATTGATTATTTGAATCATTGATCGCAAGGGCAGTAAGAGCTTGGGGTAAATCTTCGGATTGATAGGAATAGTCAAAACGATACCAGCAATCCATTGCACCATGATTTGGTTTGCCACAAATTTGACAGGTTATCTTACCACCATTGTTTGGTTCATTTGAGTGTGGTTGCTGCTGATTGTTGGCACTCTTAGCTTGGCTGAGATTATTGTTGGGTTGCTTGCCGTTGTTGGCTTGGGAAGTTTGGCCTCCATTTTGTGTGTTATAACACCTAGCTGGTATGAAACCTCTACCTCGGGAGTTGAAGTTTCCTCTTCCACCTCGGCTGTTTCGACCTCGATTGTGCTGTCCAAAAAATGCTTGGGCATTTTCAATAAATGTTTTCTCCTCTTCTTTTCAGGCAGAGAGTGATTGCTCATGACCTTATAGAGCTAGCACAAACTCATTGAAAGAAGGGTAAGGTGCTTTAAAAAGCATAGCAAAGTGAAAATTCTCATACCTTGGACCAAGACCATGAGAGAAATGGAACACTTTATCGAGGTCAGGAACATGCTTCTTGATAGCTGGGAGATTATCACATATTGACTTGAAGTTTCTCAGGTATTCTGCTATGGAACGAGAACCCCTTTTGAGACTGATTAGCATGTTTTTGAGCGATGTCCCTTCTTCTCAACAGTGATAGGAAGGAGTTGTTGTTGCAGAGACGTCCAAACATCAAAGGCAGTTGCTGTTTCAGTTTCAAAAATGAGGTTGAGAACTTCTTGCTTCATGATTCCAAGGAGCCACGAAGTAAGAAGTCCATCATTTTTGAACCACACTTCATACTGTGGATTTGGAGCAACATTGTCCTTGTCATCTTTGATTTCTTCATTTGGTTTCTCAGCGGAAGTGAGATGGTGAAGAACACCGAGGCTGCGGACTAATGAAAGGATTTATGAACGCCATGAAAGGTAGTTTGTGGTTTCGAGTTTTAACAAGATAAAACTCAAACACTAATGAAAGGATTGAATGTTGAGTTCTTGTTCAATTTTAGGAATGGAGGAGGAAGAAATTTTTTCAAGCTTGCAGGTTTTTGGCTCTGATACCATATAAAAAAAAAAAAAACTCTGAACAAGAATTATAGATTGAAGGAAGCGTTAATTTTTATTGAAAGATTTTCCTGAATATATACAAGCAAGGAGTTGACTATTACAAATAACTTCCAAGATCATTACAGTGATATCATGTGCAAGTTGTCTAATAAAATCAGAGAATTGATTTCTTGGCTTTTGGAATGAAGAACACATCCTTGATGGCTGGAGTAAATCTATGCAATTATGATTGACTTTCCTTGATCATGGGAATTGATTTGAGATTTCCTTGACTGCAGGAGAATTGCTAAGATCTTGGGAATTGATTTGAGAACTGACTTAAGGTTCCTTGACTGCAGGAGAATTGCTAAGATCATAACAATGAATTTCTTTGCCTTCATTGTCATTTTCCTTAATAATGGCCTCGTGCATACACACATACTACCTTTGATGGGGTAGTTGTTTGGAGGTTTTCTCCCACGTTGGTTGAAGTAAGAATAATATGTGGTATAAATAATTAAATGATAGTTTCAACCCTAGAAGTGCTTTTTAAAGACAAAACTTTGAGCCCTAATCGTCAAAGTAGACAATAACTTGTGTATGGTAACCTCGTGTATACACAGTGTGGAAAATGCTAAGTACAGTTGTGATTATTCCGGTTATTGCTGTTAGACACATGGTAAATATATATATATATATATAGATTTGGAAATGAAAATGGAAAAAACAAAATCCAATGGTTGATTTAAATTTGTCGCAATTTTAAGTTAATATGGTTTAATGATTTAATTAATTATAATTTTATTTATATTATAAGAAAAAATAATATAAGATCCAATATCATATCTAATCTAGTAATATATTGTAGGTAATTATAGCACTTTTATAATAAACTTAGCAAAGAATGAATATAATATTGTTTTTGAGCTTCATAATAGTTTTAAAAGTTACTTCAAAAAAAAAAAAGTTTTAAAAGTATATATAACGAAGACTTAATGGTACGGATATATACCTCCTAAATTGTTCGCGAATTACTGATGTGCCCCCTGGATTCTTAAAATGGTCACTAAACCCCCTAAACTCTCCTTAATAGCTCAAATCCTAACGCGGTCCAATTTTCTCTCATGGCAAATTGCAATAAGTTCCCCTGATTATATAGATAATTGTATCAAACCATAAACAATATAATAATATGACCTAAATACCCCTCTGACCAAATTTTAAAAATAAAATTTGGAAATTTAAAATTGAAATAATGGTTAAATAATAATAAAATTCTGAATAATTAAATTATCTTTTTTATTTAAATATCCCTAAATATTTATTTAATAATAAAAAAAATTAAAATAATAATAATAAATAAGAATAATAATAAAATCAAAATCAAAATCAAAATAATAAAAATAAAATAAAAGTGATAATAATAATAATAATAATAATAATAATAATAATAATAATAATAAATATTTGAAAGTCATGGTTATTAAGTCATAACTATTCCAATTCTATCTCATTAGTCAATACGTGTGTTTTGGGCTTCAAAAAAAAAAAATTATTATTATTACATCTCATTAGTCAGTACATGTGTTTTGGGCTTAAAAAAACAAAATATTATTATTATTATTATTAAATATTTAGGGATATTTAAATAAAAAAGATAATTTAATTATTCATGAAATTAAACTCAAAATTTTATTATTATTTAACCATTATTTCAATTTAAAATTTCCAAATTTTATTTTTAAAATTTGGTCAGAGGGGTATTTAGGTGATATTATTATATTGTTTCTGGTTGATGCAATTATCTATATAATCAGGGGAACTTATTGCAATTTGTCATGACAGAAAAATGGACGGCGTTAGAATTTGGGCCATTAAGGAGAGTTCAGGGGGTTTAATGACCATTTTAAGAATTCATGGGGCACATCAGCAATTCGCGAATAATTCAGGGGGCATCCATACCATTAAGTCTATAATGAAACATGCACTCAATCATCTAATTAACTTCAAACTAAATTATTCCTTAAGCACGATTAAGAATGATTATTTTAAATATTAAAGTAATATTAATTATATGCCACTAAAGAATTAAAATTTTAAAAGCTTATGAATTTTTATCTATTTTTACTTGAATGTGGTGGGATTTGAACTTGAGAGGTAGTGAGCAGGAATCAATTTAACTTTTTATTATACCGTTAACAAGTAAAAACATTCCATCATGAGAACATATCGTAATAATAACCTTTTGTTCGAGTGTTGGAATAAATCATGGTCTTTCATGTACGGCCGGCCGCCTTCCATGATCACATTTCACACAACTCAATCCATAGCTTCAACTTGTGTTTAAATCAACAATCTCTTTCTATCTCTCCCCAACACTATATATATAGATATTCAAAACAAAAGCTAAGCAAATCAATAATTAATCTATATGATTATTGATAGTAATTGAATAAGATGTGCGATATTGCAAGTATAAATGATCTCCCACCTGGGTTTCGATTCTTGCCAAGTGATGAAGAACTAATCCTTCACTTTCTCCTTCGCAAGGCTTCTCTCTTACCTTGCCATCCCAACATCATTCCTGATCTGATTCATCCTAATTATTATTTGCTTGATCCTTGGCAACTCAATGGTACGTCATTTCTTTCTTTCTTCATCTCATGATCGGTGTTTTAAGAGTACGTAATCGATATATAATTAGCTGAAAATTTTCAGGTTCAGGATTTTCTGTACAAAATCCTCGATTTCTACCAGTTTTAATTTAATAGCTACCGATTATAATCCAATAAGTACCAATTACAATCCAATAAGTACTTGTAGCAATCGAGGATTCCGTTCAGAAAATTCTACGCCAAAAAGTTACTCTATAATTAGCTAATCAAAAGATATTTATATTTGTTTCATAGTTGGAATTCTTCAAGTTTTCTTTGATGCAACTGCTCGTTTGCTGATTTTATTCATTAAAATATATATATATATATAGGGAAGGCATTGTGCAGTGGAAACCATTGGTATTTCTTCAGCCAAATGATGGAAAATCGTGTAACCGAAAATGGGTACTGGAAGCAATTAGATGTTGAAGATGAGGAAGCTATCTTCAATGGTTCCGGTAACAAGATTGGAATTAAGAAGTTTCTGGTTTTCTTCATTGGTCAAGATCCTGCAGCTGCTATACAAACCAACTGGGTCATGCAAGAGTATCATCTTTGCACCTCTGCAAGCTTCACTATTAGTACTTCTACTGCTGCATCTAATTACAAAAGAAAACCAAATCGAAAACTAGTAAGTTTATATTTAATTTTGCGATATTGTCAGGCTAAATGAGCATTTTTCACTGCCAAGCCATGGTAGATTTCCTAGAACATTATTATTACGCATAACTTTGGTGTATGTTTTTAACCATTTTTAATTAATGTATTGTTTTCCTGTGTATAGGATTGCTCTAATAGATGGGTTTTATGTCGAATCTACGAGAGAGAGGAGAATTGTCAAAGTTACTGCAACTACGACAATGAGGATGATGACAATGGAACTGAGCTTTCATGTTTAGATGAAATGTTCTTGTCATTAGATGATGATGATGATCTTGCTGATATAAGTTTTCCAAATAATTAATTTAGATTTTTATTACTACTTGAGCTGTTACTTATAGGTTTCATATATATCACTACTTGTATTACTCATGAAGTTTTTTCCACTTGCACTTACTACAATTACAAGGTTGTATATATTCAATCTGTAAGAATATTATATATGGAATATATATCAACATAAGGATAATTTGTTTAGTCAATAGTCTATATTTTCAGATTAGTCTTTCAAAAATCACCAAGAGGTTCTGTTTCTATATATTAATTTGAAGTGTACGTCTCTATTAAAAATATTGTAATCCATATCTGTTATTTGAGCAATGACTTGTTGTAGCTTTTGTGAGCATTGTTTAATTGATGGTAACTGTCATTGTCGTCCCAAAAAGGTAAGCCCGTGAAGCAAAGCAAACTTTTGGGTTAAAATATTAGAATGGTGCTTGCTTAGATTACCATTTTCTCACATCTGTCTTAAGCTTTCACACTTTTTAATCAATCTTGTTATGTCTTAATTAATATATAGAGATTATCATGTTTTGATTCTAAAATTGCCTAACACTTACTATTACTATTACTATTGAGCAGTGCTAGACTGTCCAAAATCAAGATAAATGAGTACGTCGTAACTAAGACATTGTCTACATCATCATCTCATGCCGGTTACATCTCATTTGCCTTAACATTTGAACAAATAGTCTAGGATTACTCATAAATTATGAATAATGCTACAATGTCCAAAACTTTGCCCAAATTAAAGATGTGGTAAGATGATTTGTAGCAATCGTATTGATTATGAGATGATGTATTGATGATGTGGTAGTTACAAATCAGGTTGCCACATCATTTGAACAATGAAGTTGGAAAACTTTGTGGACAGCATATCATTACTAATGAATTATATCACTTGCGCTTTTTTTTTTTTTTGTTCAAATAGACCAAAGTTCCTAATCAATCCATAAGATTTTATGAGCTTATGGATTTTTCTTTTTTTTGGAAAGAATTATTAACTTATGGACTATCTCAACATGGCTGATAGGGCATATATATTGTTGGCCTAATCCATAAGTTGTTATAATAACTTATGGATTAGGCCGACTATATATATAATCCATCAGCCATGTTCAACAAAACCAAAGTTCAACACTAATTTTTAAAATAACTTTTAATAATTATGATCGGCAATATTTGCATCCCCCAAAATTGTATACACACTTTAAATTAGTATCTTTTTAAGAATCCAATAATGTTCTTGAGTAAAATTACTAAGAGGAATAAATAGTTTGTAAGTACACTCACCAATAATTTTTTTTTTTATTAAGCTGACTATATTATTAAAATAAAATAAAAAAGAAAACAAAAGAAAAGAAAAAGAAAAGTGAAAGCAAAGTGGCACGCAGGCCTTAAAACAATAATCTAAAAAGGTACATAGACCTCAACAAAAGGCCAGGAAACATGAACCTAAACAAGTATAAAATTAACCATTCCATTCTGCCTCAAACGGTGTGGCCCAATTAGAAATAACAACACGATGTAATTCTGCATGAGCTGATGAAATTGCAGAATCAGGGTGAATTTTAGTCTCAGCAACAAGAAGGCACGTAGAACTTCCCTTACTCAATTGAGACTTGAAATTAGATAAAGTTTTGAAAGTTGGTTTCACTCTTCTATTCGATTTTGTCACCACGGGAATCCAATTATTGTCGGGATCAACTAGATCCTGCTTCTGCATACTTATCATCCTTCCCTGAGAAGTTGTTTAACGAGTTAGAGTTAGAGGTTCCAACATCAACTGAAGTATTGTCCTTATACGAATGTCGGTCTTGCAAATCTGACTCCATGGGGCTAGTATTAGAGTTCAAAATAGGGGTGGAATTATGGAGAATAATAGGACTAGTATAGTGCCTCGTAGAATTATCATCATTCATATTAAAGGAAATCATATCAAAGGCTTTGGTAGTTTCCATAGTTTTAACAAGATTAGAGTTAGAAGAACAAACCTCCACAACTTCGAGTTTGCTTGGGGAGAAAGCAACAATCTCAGGGAAAGAAAAAATATTAGAAGCTTTCAAACTAGTCTTCTCAAAACCACTAGAAACCTTCTCAATAGCCGAAGAATCAACTTGAACCTCTTCCACGGGTTTATCATCATTGCTGACCTCATGAGCATCCTTATGCAAAGAAGGCTTAGAGATGTCATTAAGAGTGTCGAACACATTTTTAAGAGGGACTGTATAAGTGGTTTTAGAGATAGGACAATAGACCATCCTAGATTTGGATATTCCACGCCTTTCGAAATTATTGTTTTCCTTCAAACAACCTGCTCATTGTTTTCATTGGAAGCATCTCCGACTTTATTGGACCAATTATCGCGGGGAGACTTGTTTTGATTGTTTCAGTGACAAGTGGAAGGCAAGTGACCTATAGAGGAGCACGTTGTTGCTAGAGTGGGGAGATTAGAGATGCACATTTGAGGAATGGGGATGGATATAGGTCCCCCCATTCCTATCCTCATCCCCACTTCCCAAACCCTTCCCCCATCCCTCCCATTTCCCCATTTATGTAAAATGGGGATGGGGAATTTTAGGGGGAGGTATATCCATCCCCAACCCCAATCCCCCATTTTCCCATTTTTTTTTCTCGTTTCCACAATCCCCCATTTGACTAAAAATTACAAATTAAACTAAAAATTCAAAGTGTTGAAGTAGCTGGTGAAGAATTGAAGAACTGAAACTGATGTGCAACGTGTCTCATCGGTCGAAGAAGTAGTGGTCGTTGCCTCGTCGAAGAAGCAGAGTCAGACGGAGAAGCAGTAACTATTGCAGAGGTCTCATCGGATGGAAAAGCAGCAGCTATTGTAGGGTTCTCGTCGGACGAAGAAGCAATAGCTGTTGTTGTTTTCTTCGGAGGTTTGAGAGTCGCGAGAGAACTGAAAGTGGTGAGAGAAAGGGTGGTGTTGTTATTGCTGGTGTTGTTGTTGTTGTTGTTGATGTTGCGGGTGTTGGTGGTGGTGATGTTGTTGTTGGTGTCTATGGTCGATGGTCTTTAGATTTATAGGACAAGAACTGAAGAACTTGGCAGGAGAGTGGCTGGACTCTGGAGACTTTAGATTTAGGTTTTAGGTTTTGAAGTTAAAAAGAGTTTATATATTTAGGGACTTAGGGTTTTCAAAGAATATATATATATATATTATAATAATATTTATATATGTTTGGGGAAAATGAGGAAATGGGGATGGGGGACCTTCTCCCCATCCCCCTCCCCATCCCCATTTCAATATATTGATGGGGAAAATAGGGAAATGGGCATTTCAATTTGGAGATGAAACTCATCCCCATCCCCCCATTTCCCCATTTTTCCTCTAAAAAAAATCCCCAAACGGGGACGGGGACGGGGACGCAGGGAATTAGGGTCCCGGGGAAAAATGTGCATCTCTAGGGGAGATGCTCGAATGGGGAGGAAAGGTGGGCCGAGATGCTCAAGTGTAGGATGGTTTCACTTCCTATTGTTTATCTCGGACTTCCCTTAGGAGCTAGACCGCTTTCAAAAGCTTTTTGGAACCCGATGGTTGAGACAATTGAGAACCGGTTGGCTCCGTGGAAGAGAAAGTTTTTATCCAAAGTAGGAAGATTGGTTTTGATTAAGTCTGTTTTGAGTAGTATTCCGACGTATTACATGTCATTGTTTAAAATGCCGGTCGGGGTGGCTTAGAAGATTAAGAAGATTTAGTGTGGTTTTCTTTGGGGTGATAAGATTGAAAAGAGGAAATTACATGCAGTTGATTGGTTTTCAGTTTGTGAAAGCAAGAAAAACGGTGGCCTTAGGATTGGGAGAATCAGAGACAAGAATGATGGGTTGTTAGCAAAGTGGATTTGGAGATTTGGTTCTGAAGTCTCGCCTTTATGGAAAAGAGTCGTTTGTGCCAAATATGGGATTAATGTTGGAAGTTTAAGGTGGAATTGGCAGAGTAATACTGCCACGTCTTTTTTTTAAAAGAAATTGCCAACCTTTTCAAGCATGGCACTTCTTCTGCTAAGATTATTCAAGAAGGCTTTAAGCTAGTGATTGGGAGGGGCGACAATTCTAGGTTTTGGCAGGACATTTTGGTGGACTCGGATCCTTTATTAGCAGCCTTTCTTAGAATTTTCGCCTTGTCCGTGCTCAAGGATGGGTGTATAGCCGCATATGGTCAATGGCATGACAACAAGTGGGCTTAGGATGTGAGGTTGAGAAGACAACCTTTTGATTGGGAGTTAACTCAATGGAATTGCTTCCTTAAATGCTTAGAGAGTGTTATGGTTTGCAGATTATTCAATGATAAACTAGCTTGGGGCTTCACTTCTAGTGGTATGTTTTTTGTGTCTTCTTTTCGTCGGGCTCTGGAAGATTTTCAGAGGATGGAGGCGGTATCTACTAAGCTTCCTTGGAGAGGGATTTGTCCCTCTAAACTTGAACTTTTAATTTGGAAACTTCTTAGAGGGAGAGTTTTGGTGGGGGATGTTCTTCAAAAGTTTGGGTTAAGTTTGGATTTGAACTACAACTTATGTAAGGATAACAAGGAGACCGTGAACCATGTGTTCATGCATTGTCCTTGGACGTGGAAGCTATGGGTGAGTTGCATGAGTTGGTGGGGGGTTCAATTTTGCATGACCAATTCTATTAAGGATTGGTGGGATAACTGTGATGGTTTAGTTTCTTCTTCTAAGAGTGCTCGAGCCTGGGACTTGGTGTTTTATGCTATGGCTTGGACTACTTGGGATGTGAGGAATCAGACAGTCTTCAAGAACACAGAGGTGAGCGTCTCTCAAGCCTTTAACATGGTGAGGTTTAGGCTGGCCTAGTGGTTCAAGCACCATGGTAAAGGATTAAAGGAAGCTCATACTATGAGTTTTTTGAACATTAAAGACTTTTGAGGCTGTCTCAGCTAAGCATTAGAAGGTGGAAGCTTGGATCCCTCCGATGAACAAAGGTCTGAAATTTAATGTTGATGGGTCAGCGTTCGGGAAGCCAGGTCCAGCAGGTATCGGCGGGGTGTTGAAGGACTCTAATGGCAAGGTTCTATGCTTATTTTTGCTTAGTATTGATCTGAATGATTCTAACACTGCTGAGATTCTTGCTATTCGTAAAGCCTGTGATATTGTTATCTCTAATCCTTTGCTTTTGGGACACCACATTGAGATTATAAGTGACTCGAAAACTACGATTTCTTGGATCCAAAATGGTGGTTTTGGCAACCTTAAGCATGTTAAAGAAATTTATGATATTAGGAGCAATTTGGTTCATGTGGGCGGGATTATCATCTCTCTTCAAAACAGAGCATCACATGCTTTTGCTGATAATTTAGCTAAGATAGGAGCCAGATTGAGAGGTGATTTCGTGGAATGGAGTGATTTTGGCTGACTTGTTTGCTTTGTTTTGTTGCTATTTTTGTAGCTATTTGGGTTGTTGTTCCTTTGTTGGGGGTTGTTTTTCTCTGTTTTGTGGGTCGTCCTTGCTTAAGACTCTGTTGTGATGGTTGTGCTGCGCCAGTTTTTTCCTGGTGGCTTTGTTGTTGTTTGTTTCACCCTTGGGTGGCTTTTATATAATCCTTTGTTAAAAAAAAATAATAATAAAGGAGCATATTGTATAGAAAGAGGGAAGTTTTTCATATTCAACCTGAATAAAGTATCTCAGTCCCTCCCGTTCAATCAAAAAAGAAGTAGAAGATCGCTAGAGAGATCTACATCAATCAACACCTTTGCAAAGTGGTCGAGCTCACCCTTCATTGTGGTCCTATCAAATTTCAATGGAATGCCAATTGAACGAGCCAAATCCGAGAGTATCTTAGGATGTCAATACTCCTAGCACAAATCATGAAAGCGGACCCAAATTTGAGGATTGGTAGTTCTTTGTAGTTTCGGGTTAAAGTCTTGAAACCAAGGCTGGAGACGAAAAATACCCGGTGTTAAGATCATTTGTTTCATGCCCCAAATATTTGATTTACACTCACCAATAATTATTAATCAATTTCCTATATTAATCTTTTGTAAAAAAAAAAACAAATCGATTAATGGTTTTTATTTTATTTTAAAGGAAGTAATGATTTCCTATTAATCATTTAAGGAAGCTTTGTATGATATTATTGTAAAATATATCATAAAAAACTCTTTCTATTTTCTTAAACCCTGTATTCTTTTTTAAAAAATCATTTCAAATATATTTTGGAAATACAAATTAATTGCTAATTAAGTATGTATAATGAATCAAAATCAGTAGACAAAATGGTAGTGAAAAAGTAGAGGTTGTTAGTTTTTTCCACTTAAAACTAAATGGGTTTGAATTTAATTTATTAAAATTTTTTTTTTTTTTAAGTGGTTAAACAACTTAAAATACCAAAAAATAACTTAAAATAAAAAGTAACAAGTCCCGACTTTTAATTTAATTCTAAATTACTGAATTGTATTTAATATATTTTCTTCCAAAATTATTCTCCTTAAGATAATATATTTCTAATTTTATCATAATTTTAAATTATACAAATTTATTTCTTTTAACCTATTACTTATGATAAACTATAAAAAATAATAATAATAATAATAATAATCACGTTGTCACTTTCAACACCATTGTTGAACCTCCAATTATATTTATATATATATATATATATATTTTTTTTTTTTGTAAAATGAAAACCATTTGTAAATCATTATTAATAATTTTTTTTAAAAAACAATTATTTATCATATCTTAATCATAAACAATATCTTATCATTATTACATAAAAATGGTTTAGGATTTGTTAATTTTTTTTTTTTTTAGTTGTTTATATCATATAAAATGAAAATATATAACAATTAATAGTAACAATTGTATAAATGTCAAATTACTTATTTTTAATCCATTTTATTTTAAAAAAACAAACAAGTTAACACCCTATTCAAAGGTGTTAAAAATAAAAACAAATGTCATTTAATTTCGGGTTTCAATCACTATTCAGTCTTCAGTAAAATTCAGGACTGTTCAGTTTTCTGACAAAAAACAAATAACCCCTAAATTTTAAATTAATTTTTATTAAAATAACAAAATCATTTTGTATCACCTTTTAGTAGAAATGGTAGTGCACCTCCCTTCCATAGTAGTGGTGAGGGGTTCGAGTCTCACCATCATTTTACAAGCATGTGTGATGAGTATTCTCTCCAGTTTGTGGGAGTAGTTATTCAAGCTGCACATAGGGACGGACCTTGGGCTTGAGTGGGCATATCAAGCTCACCCTAGCCTTTTTTTAAAAAAAAAAAAATTGAAAGTTAAAAAATAAAATAAAAAATAATAATTATTGATATCAATGACCATGTAGAACTAAGAAGTGGAAACAGCTATATATACCTTGGCTGGTTAGAAGACTTTTACCTACTTCACTTCACGAATCACGAGGCATAAAGGCAACAACCATCAGTCAGCATCAGGTCTTTAATATCAATCCTTTTTCTTTTTCTTTAATGATTTTTTTTTCTCTCATCTTTCTCCAAATTTTAGTCCAACATCTTTATCAACATCAATAAATCTTCCAATTATGTATATTTTTATGAATATTGTAAATTTAATTATTTTGTTATGTAATTAAATTTTAGGATTAATCTAATTATTAGTTATTCTAATTTTAATTTACAAATTAACATTATTATTTAATAAATTTCTTTTTGTTTTAGTTGAAATTTAGATACATGCTTGTTAATTTTTTTTTTTAATTATTCTTTTGTTTTTAGATTTGTTAGTAAATAGTAATATAAGTGTATATTTATTTTTCTATGTGACATGAATGCTCTATCATAACTAAACTAATCTAATAATTAAATAAATTATTCTTTTTTTTTAGAAAGTAATGAATTATATTTCCTTTAACATTGTATTTGTATATTTCGAATAAATCAAATAATATTATAATACAAGAACATTATATATGTAAATAATTTCTTATTTCTTGACGTATATAGAAGTAATAAAATAAGAATTAATTTAATGACTTATTTTTGACTCTCCTTGTTTCCACAACAACAATAGAACGAGCTTCTTCAACAATGAAGCTTATCAAGACATTACTTCGCAAGAAGATGGAAAATGAATTTTTAACAAACTCCATGGTTGTCTACATTAAAAGAGAAATTGCGGGTACTATTGATCATGATTTCATAATTGATAAGTTTGATCTTTTGAAAAACCGTAGGATACAGCTTAATTAGTATTTGATTGTATTTCCATTTCATATTTATTTTATAATTTTTTTTTACTTTATTTTTTTATTAAGTTTTTTAATGTATTTATTTAGAATATACATTTATAGAGTTATCCCTACTTTGTCTTCTTAACTGGGTGTATCTTTTTTTTTTAATTAATACAATTTTTTCATAATGTTAATGATCGGAAAAAAAAATTATTCTAGACCACCATAGTGTTTAATCCTGGTTACGTCCCTGGCTGCACATGCATTGTTTGATCTTGGCAGGTCCCTGCAGTCATATTGTAATAGTTGTAACTTGCAATACTTCAACAAAATCATTACGCATCATGAACTCTATGATATCAGTATTTTTTTTCTTTCAAACACGTTTTTTATTGACTTTTTTATTTTTATTTTATTTTTTATCTATATTAGTTGTTTTTCAATTTCATCAAACACCTTTCTACTTCAACATCAATTGGGATATAATACAAATCTTGTATCCTTACAACTCTCACAAACAAAATATGGATCTCCAACCGAAAAAAACTCCAATCATAGTGATTTTGTGGGCAGAAAACAATCAATAATAAATAAAGATAGTTGTTTCTTATTAGACATGAGGAGAGAAAAAGAAAAAGAAAAAGATGGAGTCTGATTTTGAAGAAAGGAAGCATAGGAGGAAAAAAGTGGGGGAAGAGAAAGAAAAATGACAAAATTAAAGATAATAACAAAATTTTAAATAATAATAAAGTTGATTAAATAAGATAATAATATGTATAGGTGCTGTGTACTTATAAAAATACAATACATTATAATTAAAGAAATGATATTTTTAACATTAAGTGGAGTTTACTTATAAATTAGAGATTTTTTTTTTAAAAGTAAATAAATTATATATGTGATTTCGAAAGAGGTATATATATGGTTGTTAAGGGGTGTCATTATCACCACTCAATAATTATTATTTAGATTTAAATTATATAATACGTTAATAACTTAAAAATTTTGATTTTAAATTAATGATTTCAATATCTGTCCATTTATTTTCACTCAGTTATATTGGGAGTCATTTACACTTAATTTCTTAGTCTTCTCTGTCCTTGGGTTGAAAAAGAAAAAACAAAGAATTGACATGAAAGTGATAACTTTTTTTTTTTTTAAATCAAAATTTAAAGTTAAAATAATTTAACCCTTATTTCAGGAAAAAAAAAAAAAAAAACATTTTGAATGACAACTTGAAACACGTTTTAAATATATTTAACAATTTAATCTTATGAGATATTAAAAGAGGTTGGTCCAATGTATGTCCCTCATACCCACACCATGAGGTTATGGGTTCGAGTCTCATCCATTTTCTAAAATCTCAAATTATTGTAATATTTTAAATAAAAAACAATTTGCTTTTATGTAAATCATTTTACACAAAAAATAGACTTGTAAAATTTATTTTTCAAACTAGTATAGAAGGATTAGATATTACTAATTTGTCTCATTAAATTGTTCAATAATACGATTTTGTCCAAATTTGATGTCCAAAAATCTAGTGCTCAAATATTGTGGTAACACTCTAATCCATTCATTTAAATTGTATTAGATTTACATGATTTAAATGAATGGATTAAAGTGTTACCACATCATTTGGACATCAAATTTGAACAAAGTAGCATTACGTTAAATTGTTTTAATAAAAATAAAAACTTCATTAATACTAATCAACATGTTGAAATGAAGATGGAAAACCTGAGGATGTAATGGTCAAATTCAATACGTATATGGTTATCGAGAAACGAGTGAAAACGACCGGTGCATTCAACATGTAATCTTCCATAACATCATCATTGATCATTTTATTTATTTATTTGATTTTGTTTTTTAACGAAAAGCAGCTCAATTTCACTATTATCTCTTTAAGTTTCTTTAATTACAAGTGGACCTCCTTGGCCTGAGACATAGGCAAAACTATTTAAAGAAAGTTTTGACAAATTTTATTGTTTCACTTTATTAAACATCAAAACTCAAAAGTGATCTTTGCTTTCTTTTTTTTAGGGATATTATTATTTTGCCCCCTAACTTTTATGGTATTGATCATTTTACACCCTTTAGTTTTAGTAATGGCCATTTTACACCTTCTGTTAACTGTTAACTTTTATACGAAAATACATAGATGGACAGTTGAGATTCACCTATTTTTTTTCAAAAATTTAAATTTTAATTTTAAAATTTAAAAACTAACAAAAAGAACAGTGGATCTTCACTAAATGAAAAAAAAAATCTAGAATTTTTATTTGAACAGAACAAAATCTGGAATTTTTTTTAAGGGAATCTGGAATTTAAAAAAAAAAAAAAAAAAAAAAAACAAACAAAACAAGGATTGGAAATGAAAACACAACTTCACCACCACCATCCATCTTAGTAACCCAACTCTTAAAACTCCAATCCGACAACCATTGTCGCCACCAAACAAAACCCAAACCAAAACACAACCCCCACCATTCCTAAATCCAACCAACATTGGCAGCCAAACAAAACCCAAACCCAAACATGACACCCACCATTCCTAAAATCAACAACCACCCTCAAATCCAACCACAACCACCGGCGCCCAAACAAAACCCAAATCTAAACATAGCCAACACCACCCTTAAAATCACAACCAACACTCAAATCCAAACCACCATTTTGGAGGCCAAACAAACCCAAACTTACACACAACCACCATTCGAGAGATGGGAGAGAAAAAAGAGAGGGAAATTGGAGAGAGAAAAAGAGAGGGAAATTGGAGAGAGAGAGAGAGAGAGAGAGAGAGAGAGAGAGAGAGAGAGAGAGAGAGATGGGAGGTTGAGAAAACATAGAAGAGTAATGTTATACAACCCAAATAATAAACCCAAAGGATGTGGCAAATGAGTTGTCATCACCACACACAACATAAGTTGATGTGGTTAATGAAAAAACCATTTACCACATCATTTTGGTTGAAATTTGGGTTAAATTTTTAGGTTGTCTAGCATTAGTGAAACATAGAAATTTAATTGTGAAAACTAAAACCAGAGAAACGGTAATGATAAGATGATAATTAAAGAGAGAGAAAATTGTTTTTTAATTTTATTTAATGCTTATTTTATTATTATTTTAATTAGTTTTATATATTTTCTTTATTTTAATTCATGTTTTAGAGTAAAGTTACCTCTTTACCCTTCTAATTTTTCAAATTTTAATGTTTGACTAACTGATCTCTAACGAGAGGGTGCATTTTGACTATTAATTGAAATTGTAGGGTTTTTTTTTTTTTTTTTTTTTTTTTTTTTTTACTAAAACTAGAGGTGCAAAATGTCTAATACCTTAAAAGTCAAGGGAAAAATAATAATATCCCTTTTTTTATCTAGATTCTCTCCCCACTTTAATTGTCCTCATCTCCATAATCTATTGACACATGTCAAATATAACAAATTAATGGTGTGGATTATTTTAATCAATTTTTATGTCAACTCTACCAAAAGATAGAATTAACGAAGACCATTGATTTAGGTGAGGATAAGGTGAGGTGAGGTGAGGTGAGGAGGTGATCCAAATCCGTTTTTTTTTTAGGGGATGATTAAGGATGACTGACAATGGGTCGGATTGGGGCCGAATTAGCATACTGCATGCCCCATACTTGAAACCCAGTTAGGGCAAGGTACCACATACCCGACCAATGCCCCAAATGAGTTTTTGATTTCCGCCCCATAACTGAACTCGTTTGGGGCAGGGTGACCCATACTTGACCTGAATAACCCGTTTCATTTAACAAAAAAAAAAACAAAAAACAAAAAAGAAGTTCAAACCATTAAATATACAAAATTTATTATACAAATTAATTTTAGGATGGGAACTTAAATTTTAACATTCAATTAAATTTAAACATACACTTAAATTTAAACAAAATTACAAATAAATATTAAAACTTAAAGTTTAGCTTACACTTAAAATTCGTATACAAACTTAAATTTAATAGAATCTAACATTTAAAACATATATACCTCTTATTCAAACATAAAATGCAATTAGGCAAATAGATAAAAAGATTAGAGTTTTGTTTTTCCTTTTATATTGTCATTATATTAAAAATAATTATATAAATATCGGGGGTGTATCAGAGCATAATGGTTTTGTTGGCGGATAATCCTCTATTATAGATGAACGTGGAAACGCCGTGCCTAATATACGCCCATAACTCATAGCAAATAATAACGTCAATAAGCAGAAAAATAGATGAGAGAGAATAAAACAATCACAACACAAGATATACATGGAAAACCCAAACGGGTAAAAAACCACGGGCCGTCAGGATGACAGAGAAAGTTCCACTATATGATAAACGGTTACAACCATATACTCCAGGATTCTCTCTCACACCTAACCCCAAACTCCACTCACAAGATCCTCACAAAGAACCCCACAATATCCCCTAGGTCTCCCCTAAATATCACCCACGGATCTCTAACTAGATCCACCGATATTCCCTTGAATCCCTCCTTGGATATTCCCTTTGGGTCTCCCCGGATCTCACCCACACTCTCTGATGTTTACATGGTGTTCTTTTCTCCACAGCCTTAAATCTAATAACATAAATATTAGGACTATTTATACTAGTTATAGGGAGTTTAAAATAAAAGGAAATTCTACTTCTAAACGTACAAGACTTACTTGTTCCACATAAATACTATTTCCTTTTATGACAAGTCTTCTTGTAGGGAGTAAATCATTTTCCTTCAAGCACAAGAACTTCCAGAAGAATACCTTTTCCTATTATGCGCAACATTCCCGATCTCAGCAATACATCATCTCCGCCGTATTGGTTACGGTGTGCACCCCGCTTCCAACTCCACAAAACAATTCTACTCCTGACCGTTCTTGCCACTGCTATCCAGCCACGACCGCTACCATTACCGCTGTTGAACCCACATCGCACATCATAGCGTTCTTCACTGGTCTTTGGACCGCTCTTGTTGCGCTGCCAAAATTCACAACGGTGTGGTACCGCTGCCATTACCGCTGCCAAAGCAGCAGCGGCAGCGGTTTGAGCTGTTCTTCGTTTCTTCTGTTCTTCATCCTCCCTCAAACTACACCATTCCATCTTCCAAACGTATCCCACGTCTCCAGGAAGCTCCACATCAGTTGAGTCTTGTTTGGTTCACATTTGGTTCACTTAGGAATACAAGTCAAAACCTAACAGGTTTGACACATACCTAACTTGGTTAAAAATTGGGTTAACAATGTTTGACCCATATCTGATTCGAGCATCGTTTTAAGTGATCTAAACCCGTCCCAAATGGTCAAATCCCCTCCGATATATTTGGGGCGGATCAGGGAGTTTTGCCATCCCTAGGGATGTTCAAGGAATGAATTTCAAAAATATAAGATCTGCATATATTTTAACCAAACATCACGAAAAGTTAAAACATATCTATCCTCTATTTTTTTCATTAACGAGAGATATATGAGCATAAACAAGAAATATATGAGCAATGTTCATTATCATAGTGTTTGATCTAAACAGAATTCATTAAACCCTTAACCTTAGTGGTTTTCCTAAAAACAAATAGCATTCTTATTTTAAGAAACTTATTATAGCTCTGTATATAAAATAATTACATATTTATGAACGTACAATATAACAAAGGGTGGCTATATATATATATATATATATATATATATATATATATATATTTTGGTATCAAAGATCCCAGACTTCGTCCAGGCACCTATCCGCCTATCCTCCCCCAACTACATGACTCGCCATGGCCTGTATATTGGAAGCAGGCCCCCAATTGCGTGACCCGTTTGGCCTATATGTTGGCTTCATAGAGTATGACAAATAAGAAACCCCGGCCCACACCCCTGGCCCCACAAGGATGTAAACGAGTAAATCAGAACTTGCCCCCGCCTAGATAAAATTCGAATCGCTGACGTTAGCTCCATGTCCGTCCTTCCACCAGTAGAACTAAACACCCTAAGGGCTGGCCACACTGTAATTGCCACAAGTAGATCCAAGGACTTGGGTTTTTAATCCCAAGCCTTGGACCATCAAGGCAACCACCTTGTGGTTAAAGGGTGGCTCTATTGCCACCCACAAAAGTTCTCTCTACACCCATATTTTTAATGAATCTTTTATTACCATAATATCTTTATACTAAATTACTTTAAAGTACATAACTAGTTAATGAAAAAACAAATTACTTGTAAATCGGGAGATTAAATATCTAAATCGAAAAATCCATCACAAACCTTGATATTTTTATTCAGTTTCAATATTCAATTTCAAAATCCAATTTGATTGCAATTAAATATGCTTTTGACATGGATTTTATTTTTAAATAAAATGCACAAAGAGTGTTCAACAAGTACTAATTAAAAATAATAATGAAAGAATTTCAACTTCCCTAAAACCAGCTCTACTTCTCTCTTAGTAATTTACTCTTTCGGCAATACAAGATTTGGAATTCAAGAGAAACAAAGGTGCAGTAAAATATAACAGCTAGCTCTTTGGTCATCTCTTAAAAAAAAAAAAAAAAAAACTTCAATTACTTTGTATGACCTTTACTTTTCCACTTCCCTAATCCCACAAAATTAGAAGCTTTTGACATAAATATGAAGAACAAAGAAACCAAACAACTAATTTGAATGTTTGAATGATAAAAGTGTTTTTGCTTTCGAGAAGAAGAAAGCATAATGAATGATTATTTTCTAGTTATGGTTATTTGGTTTTAATGGGAACTTTTTTTTTTTTACGGTTTTGAAAATAAATAGAATGGGTTTAAAGGGAAAAATAGTACAACTAAAGTAATTATATTATTTAGGGTTAATTTTGATATTTTAAAAGGTGCGGAGAGAAAACAATTATTTTTAAAAAAAAATTAATATAGGTGTGTAAAGTAGAATGAGTGTAGGGAGAACTTTTATGGGCGGCAATAGAGCCACCTTATAACAAATTTTTTATATATATATACATATAATTTTTCTATTGTCAGTTCGTCCTGATATAAAATATATCAAGACGAAGAATGTGAACCATTAGATTTACATAATTTGACTCAAAGTGTATGCACTTATCAAAACTTCTTCATAATCTATGATCCACGTTCTTCGTCCTGATATATTTTATATCAGGACGAATTGATAGTAGAAAGACTATATATATATACACTGATATAACTTACGTTGGATGTGGACAAATTAGATTTACATATTTTGACTTAAAGTGTATGTACTTGTCAAAGTTTCTACATAATCAGTGGTCTATAAACATTGGTACTGATGTAGTTACATCAGTGCATACTGATATAAACAGGACCATATATATATATATATATATATAGAGAGAGAGAGAGAGAGAGAGATACTGCTGACAATCCACCCATTGTCTTTTTACACTCCATTTTTTGTTCTTTAATCACAATTTTAACCTGAATTAAAATTACTAAAGAGGACAAAAAAGTTTTAAAGACATTGTTGACAATCCACCCATTGTCTTTTTACACTCCATTTTAATTTTGTTCTTTAATCACAATTTTAACCTGAATTAAAATTATTAAAGAGGACAAAAAAGTTTTAAAGACACTACAAACCATTTTTTTTATAATCCAACACTATTTTCTCTCTTTATAGGTTTACAAACCCTAAAACACGTTCTTCTTTTTCTACCCATCTTTTCTTCTCTATCATAACAAATATACAAAACAAAACAATCAATATAAATTAAGAAAAAAAAAACCATAAATCGTATATCTCCAATAATAGAGATCAGAATCTCCATTGATGGAGATTAATCTCTATTAATGGAGATTCTAGATCTCCTTTTAAAAAAATCCAATAATATAAATAAATAAATAAAACATTTTTTGATCTGGAGATCACAAATCTCTAAGGTGATCTTTTAAATCAAACAAGAGTCCAGTATTTTATTGTTTTGTGTTTTGCGTATTTTTTTGATTAAAAGTTTTGAGTTGAGTTTTTTCTTTTTCTTTACTTTTTGTAAATGAAGCAAAATAATTATTTCAAAAAAAAAAAATCGAAACAAAATGATTTTGTAGAATCTAAAAAAAATGATTTTATTTTTATAGAAAAAAAAAAGATTTTTATGATGGCATTTTTATTTTTATTTATTTTTTTAGTTTTTTAAGGAGTGTTTAAAGATAAAAAGGATAAATTTAGAACAAAATGGAGTGTTCTTAGAAAATTTTAAAATATAAGGTTTAGGATGAAGTGTATTTAGAAAAGGTGTGTGAAAAGATAAAATTGAATCGTAAGAAGAAAATCTCATATATATATATATATATATATATATCAGTTTTTCTCTCTTCAGGACGAACTGATATTATTTATATGTTCCACAACTGTCAAATATTAGATTCGTATGCTTTAACTTAGTCAAAGTCTTCTTAAACTTAATCAATAATTCACAAGTCTTGTCATAATCTTAAAAGTTCAGTTCAGTCCTAAGGAGAGAAAAACTATATATATATATATATATAAAAGAATGAATCAGAAACCTGCATTAATTAATTAAGACTTATCAAATATAATTTAACCATTCAATGACCCAAAGGAATATTAATATAAAGGTCTATAAAACAAATATAATTTGTAGGGTAAAATATACTAATGATCCTAACCTGTAAATAGAAATAAAGTGGGATGGGATGAGACATACTAAAATCACATAAAACAAATATTGAAGTCAGTTTAGATTCCCACCCAAAAACCAAAAGATAATTCCTAGAAACACAAAGTAAAAATACCATTGATCTATTGTAAAAAGGAAACAACAGTGATTTCATTAATTTTATATGAAAATAACTACTCAAATAAAAATAATGGTGTACTTGAAAACATACTAAATATCCAAAAGCATAGGAAATATGACAATGTAAAAGTTTATTTGACGGTGATTCCGGTGAAAAAAACAAGGAAAACAAGCTTTTGATGTTTCCTAACTTAACATTATAATATTTAAAATCTATTTTCTTATTTAAAAAATATATATTTAAAAATCACCCACAGAACATGTTTTGAGTGTTTTATAAAACACAAAAAATGGAAAGTAGGTTTCAGAAATAGTACGGAATGCACCTTTAGGGATCACACCGATGAAAAAAGAAAATATTAGTAAAACCATAATATATCACAAATTGTAGGGACCCAAATGAAATGTACCCATTCAGGATAAGACATAGGTCAAAAATAGCAATGTCTTATAATATTTTGAAAGAGTAATACTACTTCACCCAAAATTCTAACTCAAATGTGAGGTGTTATCACCACACACATGACACAACATGAGCCCACGTCATGATTTTCAAGATTTTGTGTGGTGATGACACTTCACATTTGAGTTGGAATTTTAGGTGGAGTATTATTATTCATTTTTAAAAGAGAACACTTTTGCTCACCCCCTCCAAGGGAGGTAATCATTACCTCCCTCTTAAATGGATGACATGTGTCCATAAAGGGGTAAATTTTTAGACAATTTTACTCCTCTATAGAGACATGTTATGTGTTTGGGAGGAGAACATTTTTGCTCACCCCCCTAAAGAGAGGTAACCATTACCCTTCTCTTAAATGGATGACATATGTCCATAAAGGGGTAAATTTTTAGACAATTTTACTCCTCCATAGACACATGTCATGTGTTTGGGATGGGGTAATGCTTACCCCTTGAAAAGGGCGAGCAAAAATGGACTCTTTTTAAAACCTGCACACTTGTCTAACAAGCAATCTAATCCAAACTAATCACGTTTCTCACTACAATCCACGCAGATCTACGTGTCATGGTCAGGTTTTGTTTTAGCTTAAAAGAAAACTGATGTCGATTATTCACTTGAATCATCATAAATATTTACTTGATCCTATCGATCTTGTTGATGCTGACTGTCATGGCCAAAAATTCAAGAAATGTTGTTGCCCAAATGAAATCAAAGATGGGTTTGTTGTCAATCATCAACCGGAGTTCATGCACTTCTTCTGCAAATCATCACCACAGGACTCCATTAATGGCTCCACTTGCTCGGGATTTCAAAACCCCAGCTTCCAATTCGCTTTATTCAACTACCCTTTTCACTGCTCTTCGTTTTCACTCCATCAAAGCTGGCAAACAGTCGGATTCTCTCTACACGTGTGATTCCAATCAGGTGCTTACGTTTTTTTATATATCAATTCTATATTATATAAATATATATATTTATATATATGGTAAATGGTGACTGTTTTTGTATTTAAATGCACAGATTAGCCCTAATATTCATCAAATCGATTCAGCTCCTGCGTTTAACTAGTTATTTTACTGTGATTTAATACAGCTTAGTTATTGACTATATGTGCATTTTGTCTGTAAATTATAAGTTATAAAGCAATTGTTCTCTAGTCTAATTGTTTACTTTATTAGTTATATGATCCCCCAGTTAATTTGTTGTTATGTAATTGATGTACCAATAACCAGATGCAGAGATGGTTACAGAATTTTATGTGAATTGATTGTACTGAAGAACAATTTGGTTTTGATGTCTGTTCAATTTTCTAGCGAAGCTATGAGTTTGCTTGTAAAGGGTGCAGAGGTTTCAGATATTTGGAATAATATCAAACATTTTTTTGATCAACTCACTTCTACAGTGATGTGTCGAATACACAAGAAAGTTGTATATGTGACATTTTCTAGGCTTGTCTTTATCCCATTACTGATTTTTGTAACTTCATGACTCCTGGGTTATTAAATCATTTGCTATTATGAATTTTATGTTGTTATGTGTGTAGACTCTGTGAATTTGGTTTCTTTGGAAGTAACTCTTAGACAAAATAACTTGAACGTGGAATATAGGCTGCTAAATGCTGTTAATTGGAAATCACCTAAAATCGGTTTATTAGTCAATTTTTTGTAGATGTTCATGATAAGATTTATGCTGCTGGTCATGGATACTTTGAATGCAGAAACATGTTGCCCGTGTTGCTTTTCTTTTGTTTTTACTTTTAATTTATAGTAGATTGCATGATGTAACCAATTTAAGTAGGCATATTAACATACTATTTTCAGTTGAGGTTGGCCCCTGAATGAACTCTATAGTCTATAATGGGTAGATAGGGATAAGTTGATACCACTTTGTCTCCTCTCTCTCTCTCCATGCGTGTGCGAGTCTATGTGTGCTCTTCATTTGTGTACATATATCAGTCCTCATTGAAACTCCATATCTACTATAGATTTTAGATTTTCCTGGAGGAAAGGTAGCATTCACCCCTGAAATGATGTTCATATCAGAATCATCTGAGGAGAGAGTGCCCTGTTACCGGGTTCTTGATGACAATGGTCAGCTAATCACAGGCAGCAGTTTTGTTCAGGTATTTCACCTGTTTCCTCCAAACCTACCCTCCCTAGAAAAGAACTAATAAACAAATAAAAATCTCTTTTCCTTTTATTCAATATTTAGATCCAACTTAGTAGACTCATATAGTCATATTTGCTTTCCACCAATTCAACCAGGTTAGTGAGGAAGTTGCCAAAAAAATGTACACGGACATGGTAACACTTCAAATAATGGACAATATCTTCTATGAAGCACAAAGGCAAGGAAGAATTTCGTTCTACGCCACCTCAGTTGGAGAAGAGGCCGTCACTGTTGCATCAGCTGCAGCCCTAACTGCTGACGACTTTATCTTCCCTCAGGTAACAAGAACATATGCACATCTTTAAACATCTGCCATCCTTCCAAGCAGCAAGCATAGGCACAAACAGAACACTTGCACACTCACATGAAAATGCATATCCATTCATGGATGAACACCTTCACGCACACACAAACGCAATGTACACTTATAAAGAAATCCAATATGATTTATTGGTTCTTCCATGCAGTACAGGGAGCCAGGAGCACTATTATGGCGCGGTTTCTCTCTGCAAGAATTTGCAAATCAATGCTTTGGAAATAAAGCTGATCATGGAAGAGGCAGGCAGATGCCTATCCATTATGGATCTAACAAGCACAACTATTTCACTGTAGCAGCAACAATTGCGTAGGATGTAAACCTTGTCCATTTAAAAATTCATATAAGAGTATAAGACCTGAAAATCATAGCCAATAATAAATCCTTTTTTTTTTTCGCAGTACACAGCTTCCCCATGCGGTTGGAGCTGCATATTCTTTAAAGATGGATGGAAAAGATGCATGTGCAGTCACTTATTTTGGTGATGGCGGCACAAGTGAGGTAAATTTGATAATGATTGTTGAAATTAGAAATTTCTTATTTGTGTCTTTATTACTTATGGAAGTTCTTATTTATTTATCTGGGATTCTAATTGTATTAGATTTCTTTCCTAGATTAGGAACATCTATATAAATCAGAAGTCTTGTAAAATTTTCTTTAGATAATGTATCACTTCCTGTTCACAACAATGACAATGTTGGATCCTCCCATTTTATTTTCACAGGGTTTGTTAGGGAGCAGGGTAAGGGGAAGGATCATCATTATTACATCATAGTAGATATATATATATATATATATATATATCTTCTTTTTGTTTTGGTTTTTCCTTTTTTCTTGGGGCAGGGTAAGGTGAGGCAGGGAGGGCCTCCCAGATGGAGCCAGAAATTTATTTTTGGAGGGGCCAATCATTAAAACAAAAAATTTAGGAGGGGATAAAGTATAGAATGTACCAAATTAAGGCAAATATATATATATATATATATATATATATATATATTTATAAAACATTTTACAAAAATTTGACGGAAAAGGGTGCCATGGCCCCTGTGGGCCCACCTCCCTCCACTGTTAAAGCCGGATAAAATCATGCAGCATTTTTTTCCATAAGTTCTTTAGTTATCACTATGCCAGTAGGAACATTGTTAGCATACCAAAGATGCTTGGTGTTTGACATCTCTTACCTTTGCATAACTTCTTATGGGTGATGACTTCTTCAGTAACTCCTTTTAATTTCAATGAATGTGACTTCAGTTGTTTGTTTTTTTCATACTCAACTTGTTTTAGGGAGATTTCCATGCTGCTTTGAATTTTTCCGCGGTCATGGAGGCCCCAGTTATTTTTATTTGTCGGAACAATGGATGGGCCATCAGTACCCCTATTTCTGATCAGTTTCGAAGTATTCTTCTTATTCCTTGTCCATTCCCTTATCTTGTCGTTTTTGGTTGAATATCTTGTAGTATGTAAATACATTTGTGAATGGCAGGTGATGGTGCTGTTGTTAGAGGCCGGGCATATGGAGTTCGAAGCATCCGTGTAGATGGTAATGATGCCCTTGCCATGTATAGTGCAGTTCATGCTGCACGTAAAATGGCAATTGGTGAGCAGAGACCAATCTTAATTGAGGTAAAGTAAGCTCTATAAAGTTAATTTCTCAAGCCAGTTGTAAGACAGATGATGTTGAAACTTGAAATCCAGATAACCAGTGCATTGATGTTTAGTTCAATCCCTTCCATTGGCAGGCCTTATCATATCGAGTTGGACACCACTCCACATCAGATGATTCCACAAAGTACCGTTCTGTCAGTGAGATTGAATGGTGGAGTGCTCAAGATCCTGTAACTAGATTAAGAAAATGGATTGAATTCAATGGTTGGTGGAATGATGAGGATGAGTCAGAGCTTAAAAGCAACGTGAAGAAGCAGGTAAGTTTTGTGTTTAAGAAAAACTTTGACGACTGAACTCTTATATATAAGCTGCTCATGCTCCCAAATTTAACACTTTTAGCAAATATTTTTGAAGTCATGCCACAAAGTAGGCAATTCTATTCTATGTTGCAAATACCTTTTCTAGTACTATGGTGTATAGAGTGACTCAATTTGAGCAAAATGGACAATAATCGTTGCATCTTTTGTCGCTACCACTCAACTGAATCAACCCGTTTGAATTGCTCAGCAGTAACAATTTCATTGCTATGCAACTTTAAGGCCTTTAATTTGAAAGTGTCTCACTGATTACCCTTCTGTAACAGATGGTACATGCAATTCAAATAGCAGAGAAAACGGAGAAACCTTCAGTTGCAGACTTGTTCACGGACGTATACGATGTTACTCCTTCCAACCTCAGAGAGCAAGAGAATAGGCTGAGAGAAACCATCCAGAGACACCCTCAAGACTATACACCAGATTTTTCTGTTTAGAGCAGCATTCTAATGAGGTATATGTAATTGTACATAATTGGATGCTCCTCTTTCCAAATAGTTTGGACACTTGATCTTGCATTTATTTAGTTTAATAAAGTATTAAGCAAGTTTTAGTGCCAATCGGGTGCTTGAAGATCAACTGTGATGTGCATTTCTCTGTACACCAGTTCTGCATAAACTTGTTCACAGAATTTGACAAAATTCAGACCAGGGATTTGACAGTTAATAGCGTAACATCTTTTTTTTTCTGAGGATTTTACATTTTAGTTGATCCTACAAGTGTTATCACAGCTTTTGCAAAATCAAAAAAATCAACTGTTACGCAGAGATTGGTTTCCCCAGCAAGGCGGTAACACTGCTTCTGTTGTGCCGATATTACAACGTCGGAGGCCATTATGTTTGAGGCGAGGAGAGGCCAATACATTGCTACGACCAAGGCCATCTCTTTGCTTGTGGAAAAACATTAACCATAATCGCCACACAAACTTAATCAATTTATGACCGATTAAGATATAGTCGGATTGAATGAGCACCCTTTACTGCAATCCACATTGGTTGTTCAGCGTAGACCCAACCTTTGTTCAAGCTCATTATTCTTTATCATAATATTTATTATTCTTGTACCTGCTTGCTTTCATGTTTCTCTGATCATGATTGTACTTCCACAATTTTACCTTTATTTGAATGTGGAACATAAATTTTTGCTGCTTTCATAGAATTTGTTATGGTGTATTATCTGTTTAGAATTAGGGATAAAATTGTTTAAAGACAACGTCACTCTTTTAAAATATGTCCTACGATTGATCTCATGAATGTTCTGAATAAATGAAAAAAGCATATATGCATTTGCTAATAGGAGCTAAGAAACCTAAAGTAAGGGGGTGTATTCAATTTGGATTTGGAAAGACTTTTAATGATTTTTATAAAATTAAAAAGTTTAGGTGCATTCAATCCAGACTTTTAATAACTTTTTGAAAGTTAGTCTATAAAAGTCCTAGGGTATTCGGTCAATACTTTTTAAAAATCTATAAAAGTCTAGCGGTTATTCAAATTGCCAATGACTTCTATGGAATTCAATATATCATGACTTTTGTAGACTTTTGTGTTGGAGATATAAATATCAAACCTCACAATTTCTCTAAATTTCTCGCACTCTCCCAAGAGACTTTTGAATGTTAGGGATTTGAATCAATGAACGCGGAAGTGACATGCCTAATATTTGCTCATAACTCATAGCAATTAACGTCTATAGCAGAAAAATAAAATGAGACAAAATAAACAATCACACAACACAATATATACGTAGAAAACCCAAAATCGAGTAAAAAACCACGGGCCGTCAAGATGACAGAAAAAGTTCCACTATATGATAAATTTTTACAACCATATACTTTAAGATTCTCTCTCACACCTCAACCCCAAACCATAGAGCCTCACTAAGTCCCCAAGCTCACAACCGAGCTTTACATCATAACTTTCAGCTCACAACGCTTATAAGATCCTCACCAAGAACCTCCCCAATATCCCCTAGGTCTCCCTGAATATTACCCATGGATCTCTAACTTGATCCACTGATACTCCTCGGATCCCTCCACGAATATTCCTTAGGGTCTCCCCCGGATCTCACCCACTCTCTCTTTTGTTACATGGTGTTCTTTTTGGTCCACACAAAATAACCTAATTACAATGTCTATTTATACTAGTTACATGGAGTTTAAGATAAAAGGAAATCCTACTCCTAAATGTACAAGACTTACTTGTTTCACATAAATACTATTTCCTTTGATGACAAGTCTTCTTGTAAAGAGTATTCTTTTTTCTTCAAGCACAAGAACTTTCAGAAACAACCTATTTCCTTTTCCGCTGAAGATTTCCCGTTTCACTTATGCTTATGATTGACTAAAGTTCAGGTCATATGCTAGCCAGCCGCACCTTATACCATTACAGTCATTGGAAATTACATCACTCATAAAACTGCGATCCATATGCTGAAACGATCCTGATAGCTGTCGCTGCCGCTGTCAAAGCCACATCGCTAACTTCTGGAACAAGGACCGCTGTCAAAACCACACAGCGCCATACTATTGCAGGAACTGCTGTCAAAGCCACAGCACAATCCACATCGGTTTGCTTTATTCTTCCATTCTTCTGGTCTTTAAACCTCCCTCAAACACCATATCCAACTTCCAAACATATCCCACGTCTCCAAGAAGTTCCACATCAGTTGAGTCTTGTTTGGTTAATAGTGGATTCATTCGAGAAAACGAGCCAAAACCTAACATTGAAGACGTTCTCTTGAGAAAAAAAAAATACGTACATTCATCATTTTTTCTAAAGGCAACGTTGCAGTAGGGAGCCAGGGATGAAGCCAATGTTGTTTTCTTGGTAATCTCTCTTTCTCATAAATTTGTGATTAATTTGGGTTAGTAATTAGGGTTTTGAGACTCATTTTGATGAATAAAAAAACCGTGTTTGCATTTTTCGTTTTACTTTTCTTTGATGGGTTTTGATTTTGATTTTTCTCTTGATCACTAACCTAGAGATATAAAATTATTATAGTTCACATGTTTGTTAGTTAATTGATTTTTATTTTATTTTATTTTTTATTTTTTATTTTTTTTAAGTACTTGTGTGAGATAATATTCATATAAGTAGGATCTCTAATTTGACTTTTAGGTTGCTCTTGTTCTGTTCCCCTAATATTTCACTATTATTGGATCTAATCGAATGTGGAAAGAATATAACAAGACTTAAAGATTCTTTTTTATCTTATAAACAAAGCTATAAATAAATAAATAAATAACCTTGCCATTCAACAAGTTTTTGACTTGTATATATTATTTGTTTTACTGGAAATTCGATATAGGCATATTTATCCATATATGTGAAATAGACGACATATAGGGAAAAAATCAAGATAAACTCTCTAGCAAATGACAATATGGTCCATTGAATATTTTTTTTTTCTTTCAAGGAACTTAATAATCAGTTACCCATCAGTTTATTTTGGAAGTTGGATTATCAGATGTAGCTGAAGTTGCAAATACGATTTTTATTTGACTGATTAGCTTATAGGGAAACTTATAAACCTTCTACTACTTGGAGTTCAAATGATTGTATGTTCTGAATAAAAAAAAATATATGTATGGATGTAGTAGTTCTGGTATTTGTAGTAGAAAAGTTTTAGATGTCGGCACCTAACTTCGGTATTTGGTCTGCGAAATACTTTTAAATTTATGTTTTGGTTAGAGGATTTGTATGGTTGGTTGAAAGAATTACAAGAATTTACGATGATGCTCTTTAAACTCTTGGCATGCTATTGAAGTTCTTCAAGATGCTAATGTTCAAAGTTCTTCAAGCTGATATTAATGTTGAAATTCCTGTGTGCTACTACTTATGTTTGAAATATAGAATTTCAAGTATAATGCTTTTAAATTTTTTTTTTTTTTTTTTTTATATAGTTTTGTACTTTATTATTGTGAAAATAGTGGGAATATTATTAAATGGGTAAATTACACTGCACCCCTTGAGGTTTGGCCTTAATACACTAAGATAGAAAAGTTTCGTTATTCTATACTAACACCCCTGTATTGTCGAAAATACCCTTGTATAATAATAAAAATTAAAAGTTTTTTTACACTGACACCCAAGGGCATTTTGGACCTTACTATGGTAAAACAAGGGTGTTAGTGTAGAATAACGAAACTTTTCCGTCTAAGTGTCTTAAGGCCAAACCCTAAGGAGTGTAGTGTAATTTACCCTTATTAAATTGATGGAAAATTGTACAGAGAAAGAGTTATATATAGGCATCTAGCTAGCTAATCCCTATTATTAAGTTAGGAATACTTAGGCACCAAGAATATAATCCCTATAATCAAGGATTAGGAATAATTACAATTAAATACAAAATCAAGTATTTACAACTTTCCTAATTAAACTCAAATAGCTAATCACATAACCATGGTTCCAGCTGTGTATTTTCAACACTCCCCCTCAAGCTAGTGAGTGGATATTATCCATTCCCAGCTTGTCAATGATGTTTTGAAATGCTGAACTGTTCAACCCTTTAGTCAACACATCTGCCACTTGACTGCCGGTAGGAACAAAAGGTGTACAAATTAAACCATTGTCCAGTTTTTCCTTTATAAAATGCCTGTCAACTTTGATGTGTTTGGTCCGATCGTGTTGTACAGGATTATGTGTAATGCTGATTGTCGACTTGTTATCACAATAAAGCTTCATAGGTCCTTCCCACTTAAACTTCAAATCTTATAGAATTATTTTCAGCTATAGAAGTTCACAAACTCCTAATGCCATGGCTCTAAATTCAGCCTCCAGACTTGATCTTACCATTACATTCTGCTTCTTGCTTCTCCAAGGCACAAGGTTACCACCAAGAAAAATATAATATCCCGTTGTTGATCTCCTACCATCAATTGATCCTGCATAATCTGCATTTGAATAATAGGCTTCTAGTGTTAGGTTTTCTCCTTTCTTAAATAGTATTCCTCTTCCCAAAGTTCCTTTGAGATAGTGCAAAATTCGATAGGCTTTTTGGAGATGAACTTCTTTAGGATTATGCATAAACCGACTAACCACTCCTACTGCATAAGCTATGTTTGGTCAAGTATGAGAGAGATAGATTAATTTGCCAACCAACTGATAGGACTCTCTATTTACCACAGTAACAAATCCACCACATACTTCTGTTGGGATATAAAAATCCCATGTTTAGAGTAAGCAACTTCAATTCCAAGGAAATACTTCAATTTGCCAAGTTCTTTTATTTCAAATTCTTTAACTAAGCATTTTCTTAAGTCTTCTCTTCCCTCCAAGTCATCTCCTATGACGATTATATCATCTACATACACTAGTAAAGCAGCTACTCCCCTTGAATTTGAATGTCTGACAAATAGTGTATAATCTCCTTGACTCTGCTTATACTCCAACATTTTCATGATCTTAGAAAATCTACTGAACCATGCTCTAAGGGATTGTTTCAGCCCATAGAGAGTGTCTTTTTTTCAACTTACACACTTTGTTTTTGCCGACTCAAAACCTGACAGAACTTCCATGTAGATCTCCTTATCAAGATCGCCATGTAAGAAGGCATTCTTAACATCATATTGATGCATACTCCACCCACGGTTGGCAGTTAGAGATAACAAAATCTTCACAGTGTTTATCTTGGCGACTAGGATAAAGGTTTTAAGGTAATCTATCACATAGGTTTGAGTATACCCTTTGGCTACTAACCTAGCCTTATATCATTCAAGAGACCCATCCGCCTTTCTTCACAGTAAAAACCCATCTACATCCCACTAGCTTCTTTTCTTTAGGTAGCTTAACAAATTACCATGTTTTACTTTTTTTCAAGGGCATCCATCTCAACTCTTATGGCCTCCCTCCATTCTTTATGATCTAATGCTTCAAACACTGTTTTTGTAATGGTGATGGTATTTAGGTGGGTTAATAAGCTTTTGTGTCTGTTAGAGAACTTCTCATAGGATACAAATTGAGACAATGGATATAACGGGTACTTGGTACACTCTTTCACACCCTTCCTAACAACAATTGGGAGATCATCTTCGGTTTTAGATTCTGGACTAGAAATGCTACCTTCATTAGCTTCAAGATCAAGAATTACCTCAATGTTTTCAGCACACTTATCTGCACCAAGGTCTGGTTCGAATTCTTGGATTTGCATAGGTTCAACAATTGGATATTTCCTTCTTAAATATACTAGCAGTGGACGAGTAGCACCTTGAACATGTTTATCTTGAAAAGACAAGGATGGCTGTTGTTGACGGTGAAATTTGGATTGCCACGCACTCAACAATTAAATCAATTCAATATGAAGCAAGTAAATTAAAAACACATGCAAAAGACAAGTTTTACGTGGAAAACCCTTGAATGGGAAAAAACCACGGCGCCCCTTAGGGCAGAAGAATAACACTAGGTTTTCGTTGCTTTGTTACACACTCTAATCTCTCACAATTGCTCTCTTTTCTCTCTCTATATTTCTGAACCTCTTCCTCGTGGGATAGGTGATTCTATTTATACATGTTTATTTAGGGTTTCCCCTTGTTGATTTGTATTAGGATCCTTTTTTGTCATGGATTGGGTCTTCTTTCCTTTTTATGATTCCTTGTTGCTTCTGTGTTTCTGCCGAGTCGGTTCGAGCCCAGTGTGCTAGTCCAGCGAGTACCTTTATTTTCTGGGTATTGCGTATCTGGCGAGTGCACTTCTATATTCGGCGAGTAGGTTTTTGGTTTTGGCGACCATGCCTTTGACTTCCCTCTGGTCTAAGCTATTTTATCATCCTGACTGGTCAAATTTCTTCCCTTGACCCGGTCAATGAATGACGTGGCAACCTTTTGTTAGCTCCTTTGATGACGTGTCAGTTGGGCGAGTTTATACATACAACAATACCCCCATAAATACTTCGAGCTGGGCGAATGACTTGTCCTTCCTACTTCGTTTGCCTCTGCGAGCAGTATTTATATTTATGTTTATGAGATTTCAACGCATTTTTGCAATAACTCCTTCTTTTAACCACGCGCTGTATTCATTAATTAATTCTTCCGGTGCACGCTTTCAATCTGAACCACATAACTTCTGGCGTTTCCACTTGCTTGACTGGTGAAGGGACGTTCTGACGGCTTGGTTTTCCCCAAGATGCCACATGTCACTTATCGGGTGGTGACCGTCGCGGTTTGGTAATAGTGGCCGTCATTCCCATTAAATACACATCATTGTACTTGATTGCTCTTTTTTGAATTTCGAAATTCCCTCTTTTTAAGGCCCGATCGTTTCTCTTCTTTCTCTTTACTTGCTTCATCGTATTTTTATCAGAGCAGAAGAAAGAACAGCTGATCTCCTGCTTTCGTCTCTTTTATTTCTTCAAGAGCTAACTACAGTCCTTTTCTTGTGCCTTTTATTGTCGATCGATTCACCGGATTTCGCCTCTTCTTGTTTCTCCGTGTCTCCTGATCTTTTCTGCACATTTTGCGAGTCTAGGGTTTTCTGGTGAGTTCTCATGGATCCCTCCTTGCGCTCTTTTCTTTTTAATCGGATGATGCAAGCTATGGAGCTTGGTGATAAGTGTACTGCGGACAAAATTGAATCTTTGATTCGCAACTTTCGTCCAGATTCTCCGGTCCCGATTTCCGTTGATATTCCATTTTTTGAGAATGCTTCTAATCCTGACATCTCTCCTCCATCTTTTGACAGTGATTCTCCAGCAATGACGAGATCTCCTAAAACTGCAAGTAGTAAACGACGCTCCACTAGGGCTCCTCGCGAATCTCTGCTGGATGTGCAGACGGTTGTTGACTCTGATGTTGAAGACCATCAGAGGGATAGGCTGCTTTTCTCGCCAGCTCGCCCATGTTCTTTCGACACAGAAGTAAATGTGGTCGGCGAGGGCGAACTTCGTAAATACAAGAGTCGTTTCGACATTCCAGACTCGGTGACTCTTGTGTTACCTGGCGACCGGGCTGCGTGGAATCCTCCCGAAAATGCGGTCGCCATTTACGGAGCTATGCTCAGTTGTGGGGTGACTCTCCCCCTTCAGCCTTTTATTGCCAGGTTTTTGGCGGAGGCTCAAATTGCACCGGCCCAGCTCGCCCCAAATAGTTACAGGAGACTGATGTGCCTGTGTCTTATGTGGAAGTTGAAGGGTTACGGGCCTCCTACGCCCCGCGAGATCCGCCATTTTTATACTTTGAGACAGGCGGGCAATGGTGGCACATACTTTCTCCTTTCCTCGCCGGTGGAGAACTGGATTCCCGAGGGTGTGACGAACCCTGGTCAGGTTGAGGTCTCCAGTGATGAGAAGAAAAAGGGTTTCATCTGGGGCTTCCCTACTTCAAACAAGAGGTGGAAAAACAGTTGGTTTTTCGCCAGCGGCGAGTGGGGTCGAAATGTACCTGTCCACAATCGCCACAATCTTTTGGCGAGGAAGGTTCCCAGGCATTTCACATCTCCTGAAGCCTGGTCGAAGGCGGCCCCTGCCTTGGCGGATAGGGAGGTTTCTCATCTGGCCGCGGCGGCTGTTCTTCCTTTGGACTCGAGGGGTAGGTCCTTCCTCTTGGATGAGGAGAAGATGATTTCCTCTGAAATCTTTACTCGGCTTCACGCAAGGCTCCCTCGCTGTAAGTCTTGCTCTGTTCCTCCTTTATTTTCTCGCTTGATTTTATTCTCTTAGTTGACACTTGGTTTTATTTTCCCTGCAGTGTGTGATTTTGACACCGTTTGCGATTTGCAAGCACGGGCGGTGAAGAATTCCGAGGCTGCCAGCAAGAGGCATGCTGCTGGTTTGGCTAAGGATGGAATTGCTAGTCCTGACGGTGATGATCACTCAGACGGCGGTGAGGAGGCCGGTGATGTTTCTAGGGGGGGTGCTGTGAATACTCCCGCTGCAACTGCAGCTGTTACCCCCAGCCGTAAAGGCAAGGAGAAAGCAGGTGCCTCAAGGGGGGTCGGCAGTGTTGACAAGAGGCGTGTTGAGTCAGGGCCATCGCCTGTTCGCCCGAGGGTTGTCGCGAGTACTCCCGCTGCTGCTTCTACTCCTGCTGCGAGTACTGCTGCGACTGCTCCTGCTGCCACAGCCCCCAATCGTAAAGGAAAAGAGAAGGTGGGGGTTTCAGGCGTGGCTAGCGACATCCCTATTTTTGACGCGGATGTTCCTGAGACTCCCCTCGATCCCGCGAGTGACTTGGCTCCCAGAGCTAGGAATAAACGTCCTGCTGAAAGTGCAGCTGATCATTCAGCTCGACCTCCTAAACGGGCTTCGCGGGTAGTGCAGTTCGTTGTCTCTTCTGATGAGGAGGATGTTCAGGAGCCGGCTGTCGCCGAGGCTCCTCCTGCCCAACCGGAGAGGTCTGCTGAAGCGAAGAATGTGGCGGCCCCTCCCTCTGAGGGGGTTAATGAACAGACTCTCCCTGCTGCTCCTTCTCAACCAGCTTCTCCTCGGCCAGCTTCTCCTGCAGTGGTTGTGGGCGAGCCAGGTGTCTCAGATCAACCTAGGCCATCTGGCCCATCTGAGTCGACTGATCGGCCAGGCCCATCACATCAGGCGGGGACCTCTGCTTCCGGTTCGGGCTCGGCCCGTGAAGTTCCTCCTACCGGACCGGTTGAAGCTGAAGAAGGGAGCGTGTCCCTTTTCGATTTTTCGGCCATTGAAATATGCTCCCACTTGGCTAATAATGATGTATATATCGGTGAAGGCTGGGGGCATGTTAAAAATAAGTCTTGCAACAAGAAGATGGAGTTTTTCTTCAACTGCCACTCCTTGGTAGGTTCTTCGCCGCAAATCTCTATGTATTTTTATTTTTTATTCTTTTTTCTAACTTTGGATGTTTTCTTCCTCAGATGATGTCTGAGATGGGCGATAGTTATAAATTCGGGATCAAAGCTTCTCGTGAAATTAAGCGCTTGCGCGAGCACGCTTCTGTTTTGGCGGCCGAGAAGCTTTCCGCTGAAGAATCCCACGCTCAACAATTCGCTCAGTTGAGAGAGTCCTCAGACGGTCATCTGTCTGCTCGGCTAGCCGCTGAAGAAAAACTTTCTGCTGCTGAGGAGGAAATTCGCTCGTTGAAGGAGCTCCTATCTTCGAGTCAAGAATCCTTCGCAGCACGTTTGGAGGCTGAGCGGGTAGCTGAGGAGGCTAAGGAGAAGGCTGAACTGGAAGCGGCGGATTTACGTAACCAGCTATCTTCCCGCGATCTCATTTTTGAAAACTTGAAAGCAGTGCTGGAGGTTGAGTCAGTTGATCGCTTCAAGAGATCCCCTGCTTATGATGCGCTTTTGTTGCGCGAATTTGAGAAAGGCATGAGGCAGGCGAAGAAATTCTTTGCCATGAAGGATCATTCCAATGAGAAAACTCTGAAGCGTTTTGATAAGTCCCTCCAGCAGCATATGGCCCACGGCGTGGACTCGATTAAAGACCAGATGAGACGATGGAAAGCCCACTGCCGTTATAACCGGACTGAGCCTCATCCTATGCATCTTGAGATTCCCAGCAAGCGTACTTTCAATACTTACTACTCGGGTCAGAAGGGCAGCTTTTCTGGCTCTGGTGCTGAGCCCGATTTGGGTCCCGTTGCTGGGAGAGATTATGAGCCCTTCATGCCAACGGAGGATGAGGCAGTCATTTGGCCTTCAGATGAGGAGATCGAAGACGAGGAAGATAGCGAGGGCCCTCCTGCAGCCGGTTGATTCTTCTGTTGTTTTTTTGGAAGACTATAAATTTATTTTTGTCCATTCATTTGTAAATAATACAAATTTTTATGAATATATATGTTTTTCTTCGTTCAGCTGCCTTTGCTGAGTTTTGGCTTTGGCTTGGTTTTCCACCAAGTGTTGTTTTAGCTTACTGTTGTTTTTTATTCAGCTGCCATTGCTGGGTTTTCGGCTTACTTAGTATTCGCCAGGACGTATCCGACTATATACCAAGTTTTTATTGTGTTTTATAGCTATATTCAGCTGCCATTGCTGTATTTTGGCGTACTTAGTGTTTTGTCAGGATGTATCTGACCATTCACAAGTTTTTCTTTAACATGTTTTCATCTTTTATTCAGCTGCCGTTGCTGTATTTTGGCGTACTCAGTGTTTTGGCAGGTTTTATTCGACCATGCCCTGAGTTTTTATTTCTCGCCAGTTATCGCTGCAGCGAGCATAAAGCTCATTTTCATGTGATGATAGCTATGTGTGATGGCGAATGCCTTTTGCGTTTGGCGAGTCAGAATCGAGAATCTCTTTAGTAATAAATTACTCTTTATTGAATACTTCCTGCAACTTTATTAACACAGTCATAAAGAAAAAATGCTAAAACGAACAACTGCTCTAAGCTAAATAGAAAAATAGAAGGAATTAAAAGAATCTAACTTGTCCCTTAAGGATAATATATCTTCAAGTACTGCGCATTGCATGGACGGGGTAGCTCGCCAAATCCTTCTCGAGTAATGCGATATGCTCCATGGCCAGCTATCCCCGTAATCTTATAAGGCCCTTCCCATTTGTCTGCGAGTGATCCTGCAGCCTTGTCTCTTGTTCCCGGATTCACCCTCTTCAGTACTAAGTCACCAAGTGTGAACCTCCTTTCACGCACATGCGAGTTGTAATATCTGGCTACCCTCTGTTGGTACGCTGCATTCCTTATTTGTGCGCGCTCTCTTCTTTCTTCTAACTCATCTAGGCCGCACTTTAGCATATCAACGTTGATTTCTGGCTGGAAGAGTTGTACCCTTGGTGAAGAGAATGATGTTTCCACGGGAATAACAGCTTCTGCTCCGTAAGCCATGGAATACGGGGTTTCGCCTGTTGAACCCCTTTCCGTTGTTCGATATGCCCAGAGCACTTGTGGTAACTTATCCGCCCAGCTCCCCTTTTTGGTTGCTAATTTAGCTTTCAGGTTGTGCTTGATGATTTTGTTCACTGCTTCAGTTTGGCCATTCGTCTGTGGATGTGCTGGAGAAGCGTAGTAATTGTTGATGCCATACTTATCACACAGTTCCCTGAATTTCCTGCCATCAAATTGGGTCCCATTGTCTGTGATGATGGTGTTTGGTATCCCGAATCTGTACAAGATATTTTTCTTCACAAAGCTAATAGTGTTTGCTTCTGTTATATGCACCAATGGCTCGACTTCTACCCATTTTGTAAAACAATCCACGGCTACTATGGCATGCTTTGCTCCTCCAGTTGCTGTTGGCATTGGGCCGATCAAGTCTATTCCCCACATGGCAAATGGCCAAGGCGAGGTAATACTTTGCAGGAGCTCAGGTGGTTGCCGGATGTTATTGGCGATTTTCTGACATGCTTCACATCTCGCTGCCACCCTTTTGGAGTCGGCGAACAGAGTTGGCCAGTAAAAACCCTGTCTCAATGTTTTGTGGGCTAGGCTGGCACCCCCAGCGTGGTTCCCACAATTTCCACTGTGTATGCTTCTTAGGATACCTTCTGCTTCTTAGGATACCTTCTGCTTCTTCAGGCCCGACACATCTCTGCAGTGCCCTCGAGTATCCCCTCTTGTATAGTTCTCCATTGAGTACCGAGTATCTTGTTGCTCTGTATTTTAGCCGCTTTGCTTCCAGTGGGTCACTTGGAAGTATATCGTTGACGAGATATTCTTTAATTGGCGTGATCCAGCTGTCCCTCTCGCCAAAGACTGCCCCGACTTCCTTTGTTTTAACTATACTCGGCTGCAATAGGCGGATCATAGAGATATTGTTGGGCCAGATGTTGATCGTGGCAGATGCCAGTTTGGCTAAGGCATCGGCCTTTTCATTTTCTTCTCTGGGGACGTGAACAATTCTATACTCTTTGAATCTTTCTAACAGCTCCCTTGCTAATTCCAGGTAAGTGATCATGCTTTCTTCTCTCGCCTGGTATTCATCTAGTACCTGATTGACAACAACTTGAGAGTCGCTGAAAATTTCCACCTCGTCTGCACCTAAGATTGTGCTAATCTTTAAACCTGCTATGAGTGCCTCATACTCAGCTTGATTGTTGGTGGCTTTGAAGTCAAAACGCAAGGCACATTCGACTGAGTCTCCTTCCGGTGTTGTCAGCACTATACCTGCCCCGCTGCCGTGCGTGTTTGATGAGCCATCAACGCGAAGTTGCCATTTGAATTTTTTCTTATTTTGCTCCACCATCATTCTCGCCACCTCTATGCTTGGTTCAGTGAACTCTGCTACGAAGTCTGCCACTGCCTGGGCTTTAATTGCTGTCCTTGGGAGGTATTCTACATCGAATTCACTTAATTCGATCGCCCACTTTGTTAACCGACCGGATACCTCTGGTTTCTGCAGGATTAACTTCAGTGGGCAGTTGGTGTATACCCTGATTCTATGAGCCTGGAAATATGGTCTTAGCTTCCTTGCTGCTGTTATTAGGGCGAGTGCCATTTTTTCTGCCGGCGAGTACCTTGTTTCGGCTGGTAACAGTGCCTTGCTGGTGTAGTATACTGGCTTTTGGATTCCATCTTCCTGTCGTACTAGCAAGGAACTTGTGGCTGCTTCAGAAACGGATAAGTACATGTACAACGTCTCGGCTGTTTCTGGCTTTGATAGCAGTGGTGCCCGTCCAAGGTAGTCTTTCAAGGCCTGGAAGGCTTTTTCGCAATCCTCATTCCATTCGATCCCCTTTACCTTCTTTAAAGCTTTGAAAAATGGTAGGCATCGGTCTGTTGATTTGGCTATGAATCTGCTCAGCGATGCTAGGCACCCTGTGAGTTTTTGGACATCTTTCAGAGTCTTTGGCGAGACCATTCTTGCTAGTGCTTGGATTTTTTCAGGGTTCACCTCTATTCCTCTTTGGTTTACCTGATATCCGAGAAACCTCCCAGATGGTACGCCGAATACACATTTTGCCGGATTCAACTTCATTCCATACTTGACCAGTACGTCGAACGTTTCCCTCAGGTCATCTGCATGTCTATCTGCGGTAATACTCTTTGTCAGCATATCATCAACATAAACCTCCATATTTCTCCCTATCTGCCTGGCGAACATCTTGTTGACCAAACGCTGATAAGTTGCCCCAGCGTTCTTCAGGCCGAATGGCATGACCGTGTAACAATACAGCCCCTGATCTGTGGTGAATGCCGTTTTCTCTTCGTCAGGCATGTGCATCTTTATCTGGTTGTACCCTGAATATGCATCCATGAAACTCAACGTCTCATGTCCCGCTGTTGCATCTACTAACTGGTCAATCCTTGGTAATGGGAAGCTGTCCTTGGGGCAAGCTTTGTTCAGGTCGGTGAAGTCGACGCACATCCTCCATTGATTGTTCTTCTTTTTTACTAAGACTACATTCGCCACCCATTCCGGGTACTTAACTTCTCTAATTGACCCTGCGGCGAGCAACTTTGACACTTCCTCTTTTATCGCTGCACTCCTTTCTGGGTTGAAGCTTCTCCTTTTCTGTACTACCGGTTTGCATTTCTCATTCACAGCCAGATTGTGAGAAATTGTGCTTCTATCAATCCCCGGCATGTCTTCGTGGCACCAAGCGAAAATCCCCCTATATTTTTTCAACAAGTTCGTCACATCTTTTTTAACCTGTTCAGTCAGCCTTGCTCCGATCTTTACTGTTTTATCTGGTTCCGTTTCATCTAGAACAATCGACTCAGTCGGTTCTTTTTCTCTGCTTGTTTTGTCTCTTGGATCTAGTTCAAAGTTTTCCGGATTATCCTCCTGCGTCTCTGTGTCTACTTCGAATATGTTCAAAGTTTCCATCCCTGTTTTATCTTTGAAGATTGACAGGTTGGCGCGGCGAGCCATCTCCTGCAACCCCTTCAATTCTCCGACGCCGAATTCTGTAGGGAACTTTATTTTCAGTGCATGGGTTGAGGTTACAGCTCGAGCTTTGTTAAGAAACGGTCGGCCAAGTAGAGCATTATACGGCCAATTATGGATGTCAACCACAACAAAGTCCAACAGGATTGTTCGCCGGCATGGTGCTGTTCCAAATCTTACCGGTAGTTTCACTGTTCCTAACGACCTAACCTCTGCGCCACCAAATCCTTTTAATGGTACATGGAATGGTTCAAGATCTTTCCTGTCCAGCCGCAACTCATCATACACTCTGGCACTTAAAATATCAGCCGAACTCCCATTGTCAATCATCACTCGAAGGACATCCCTATGGGCTATTCGAACTCCCACGACAATTGCATCATTAGGCTTTGCATCAATCCCGTCTGAGTCTTCTGCTGTAAACGTTATGGGATCATGTCCTTCTCTCCCCTTCTTGGGGTTTCTCTGCACAGAATTGACTTCCATGCTCCTGCCTTCATACATCACTTCTCGAACTTCCGACATCCTTTCTCGATTGCTCCTCCCAGTGTGAGGTCCGCCGAAAATAGTGTTTATGGCTGCGTTAGGACTGTTCCTCCTTGGACTCTTCCTCTCTTGCCCGTTTCCTTGGCGGCTATCTTGGCGACCCCCGTGCTTGTCCCCTTTCAAGGCAAAGTCCTTCAGGTGGCCATCTCTGATCAGGCTTTCGATGTGATCGCGCAGCTGGAAACACTTTGAAGTTTCATGTCCATGATCTTTATGGAATCGACAGTACTTAGTTGTATCTCTCCTTGCATTCGCTGATTGCTGTCGGGGGTATTTGGCGAGTCCCTTGTCTTCTACCACAGACAATATCTCCTCCTGGTCGCCATTTAAAGGGGTGTAATGGTTGTACCTTCCTCGAAACTTATTGGCCCGAGTGTTTCCCCTACTCTCTCTTGAGTATCCCTTTTGGCCCTTCTCATCCTTCTGGCGATCACGTGATTGCATCTTTTTGTCATCCTTATGGTCTGTTTTCAAGTTAGGCTTGTGCCCATGCACGTAGCTACCCCCTTGTGCTACTTCTTCCTCCTCTGCCAGTGCATAATCGCCAGCTATTTCCATCATCTCTTCGTAAGTTTTAGGTCTATCCCTTCGCAGGTCAAAGGATAATCGTCCACTATGTAGCCCATTGGTGAAAGCGGCGATTACAGCTACATCACTGGCATCCTCAATTTGAGCTACTTCATTCCCAAACCTGGCCAGATACTTCTTGATTGATTCGTTATGTTCCTGTTTCAAGTTTGACAGATGGGCGAGTGACTTTCTTCTTTGGACACTTCCCATGAACTGCCTTATGAATGCCTTGCTGAGGTTTGAGAAGCTGCTTATGGTTCCGGGTGGAAGCCTTCCGAACCATCTAGAGGCGAGGTCGCCGAATGTTTACGGGAAGGTGAGACACATCAACCCGTCATTGGATGAATACTGGGCCATGATATTGCGGAATCGGCGAACATGTTCTTTTGGATCCCTGTTCTCTTTGTACTGCTCAATAGTTGGCATTCTAAACCTGTCTGGAAATTGGGTGCGAGCAATAGTTTCAACGAATGGGTTATCTGACTTATCATCCGAGGATACATTACGACCATACCTTCGTGCCATTGCTGAAACCTTTCTTGATAGCTCTTGTAAGGTGACATCTCGCTGACCAGTTGGTTCTCCTGCTGGATCGAGCCTACTCTTGATTGTCATTCTACCATGATTGCCTCTCTCATCTGGGCTTCTTCGATCTTCAGTGCTCTCGGATCTTCTCCGCTTCGTTCTTTTAGATCGCAACTCCCTTCGCGGACGAGGACTCTTGTCCTCAGATGAGATGGACCGGTGTCTCCGCCGGTTTCGCTGGTATGTGTCGCTGGAATTGACCCCATGTGTTCGCACCTGGTCTCGTTCCTCCCTGGACTCTTCATTCATCACACCCTTTCCCTTCCTTTGTTTTCTCCCCTCGAAATCCTCAATGTGGTCTTGGGGGGTCTCCTCGGTGGATTGTCTTGCTTGAGTGTCGGGAACTGTGATATGAACTTCTGACCGCAGCCTTCCGGGTGGATGGGTTCCAGGGGTGGTTAACTCGTAAGGAGATGAGACTCCTAACCCTATGGGAAGCGAAAGTCCTATTTTGCTGGCTTCGCTGATTAGGTTTACCAATGCGGCTTGGAAGTGCTGCAAAATCCCGGGATCAGCCGCCCTAGTTCCTGGCGTTGCTGCTGACTGCTCCCCAACTGTCACTGCCCTGTCTCCCATTGGCGCAGCTGGTTCAACAACTAAATCTCCACTGGAGTTACCATCTCTGTCGCTGTCGTTGTTCATGCTGTCTGATTTCGCAAGGGTCCCTCGAAGTTTTCCGTTCAAAATCCCCCTTCTTCTAGCGCCAATTGTTGACGGTGAAATTTGGATTGCCACGCACTCAACAATTAAATCAATTCAATATGAAGCAAGTAAATTAAAAACACATGCAAAAGACAAGTTTTACGTGGAAAACCCTTGAATGGGAAAAAACCACGGCGCCCCTTAGGGCAGAAGAATAACACTAGGTTTTCGTTGCTTTGTTACACACTCTAATCTCTCACAATTGCTCTCTTTTCTCTCTCTATATTTCTGAACCTCTTCCTCGTGGGATAGGTGATTCTATTTATACATGTTTATTTAGGGTTTCCCCTTGTTGATTTGTATTAGGATCCTTTTTTGTCACGGATTGGGTCTTCTTTCCTTTTTATGATTCCTTGTTGCTTCTGTGTTTCTACCGAGTCGGTTCGAGCCCAGTGTGCTGGTCCAGCGAGTACCTTTATTTTCTGGGTATTGCGTATCTGGCGAGTGCACTTCTATATTCGGCGAGTAGGTTTTTGGTTTTGGCGACCATGCCTTTGACTTCCCTCTGGTCTAAGCTATTTTATCATCCTGACTGGTCAAATTTCTTCCCTTGACCCGGTCAATGAATGACGTGGCAACCTTTTGTTAGCTCCTTTGATGACGTGTCAGTTGGGCGAGTTTATACATACAACAGCTGTATAATAGGAGGTGTGGATGGCTGTGTAGTAGGAGGCGCCATGTTTGGCAATGTAGATGAGGGTAATGTTGATGTTGTGAGGTCAAGTAAGAAAAGGTCTCTATCCTTATCTTCTATGTTAGATGACCCCCTCTGAAGATAAGGTGTAGGAAAATAGGATTCACGCTCAACAAAGGAAACATCAACAGAAACAAAAAAAACAAAAAAAAGACGTTTTGTAGGAGGGTGGTAACACTTATACCCATTTTGAGTAGATGAATAGTGAATGTACACAAACGAAGTTAAATTGCTTAAAGCATACCTAGAGAGGGGGGGGGGGGGGGGGGGTGAATAGGTTTTTACACCTTTTTTCAAACCCTTGAACAAACATCCGTTTGTCCCTCAAGGTAGCCTTACACACAACACAATAAGCCAAGGTAGACATACATAGACAATACGATGACACAATAATAAGAGAAATGTCTAAGTATATCAACAAGTCATGTGAGGTAAAATATCAAATAAATATAACAACAAAATAAGCTTGTATTTCATAAGATGTTCAATGTGTTACAAGAGTGAGCAAAATGTCACTAAACAAATATTACAATATACAAAAGAATCAAAGATACAAATTGATCTATAGAATGAATACACTAATCACACTATACAAAGACTTGGTTCACATTACATCACAAGTGAATATTATGAATCAAGACAATAAAATATACAATTAAAATATAAGAGAAGAGATAAAAAGAATTAACACAAGGGATTTTTTAACGTGGTAAAACCTCCAAGGAGGAAACATCCACGGGTTGAACTACAACCATTGGGTACTATATTATTGGAAAGTAAACATAGAACATTCACAAAGTGACCAATCTTTAGCTCACCCAACCTAGTGAAGTCTAAGCCTACCCAACCCTATTGGAAAGTATGAAATCCCTCAATGATGCGGAACCACCATATATTGGACAACACACTCAACCAACATCGATGGTAGATTAGAAATTCCTCAAGAGTGCATACACCTCCCGTGTACCCCGCTCTATCGGACTCTATGTCTAACCATACGCCTAGGCCTACCAATATGTTAGCCAACTCCCTATCCAAGGCACTCTTGCCTCTAGGAAGCCTCTCATGCATGACTATCCGAGTCCTCCCGACTCTAGCCATGACTCCTTGCTTACCTATCCGAGTCATCCCAACTCTAGGCAAGTCTTCTTGCTTGGCTATCCGAGTCATCCCGACTCTAACCAAGACTTCATGCCTTTTACAAGGACTTCCTAGTGTGATCATGTGAATGCAAATGATGCAAACATTCATTTCAACATAGAACATGTGATCAATACATTCTATGGCACAAATAGACCTAAACATGTGAAAACACAATTAATCAAGTCTAGATGCAAAAATACATGAATAGAAACCTAAGCATGTGAAACACCTAACACATACACTCAAAGTCTCATTCACACACATAACACTTGAATCACAAAATGTTCATTAAGTCCTAATTCAAGATGCTATCAATATACAATCAAAGGCTAGATATATGAGATTAAAATCAATCAATATACTAGACAAAAATATAGAGCAAGTTTTTGAGATTTACATCAATCAAAACCTATATTCTCTAAATCACAAACAAATACACAAATCCTTGATTTCTTCAATCAAAGGACCAAATCAAATCTCAAAGTCATTTTAACACAAAATTAATTCAATTAAGTATCAAACAACCTAAGATGCCATTCTAATCACAATACAACTCACAAACAAATGTAAAACCTAGAATCATAAAATCTAGTCAACATAAGTCCACAAATTGAGTTTCAATTGGAATGATAATCAAGCTACCTTTTCAAATAGCTTTCATAAAACAATAACATAGATATAGAAGAAGAAACCCCAAGCATTTGGAAGGTCAAATAACAAGAAATCCCTAAGATGAGACCATTACCTCAGATTTTGAAGCTGGTTCGGAATTCAGTGATCAACCACTGGAAATCACGATCAAACAGATACCAAACCATTTGGAGATGTTAGAGGACTCAAATACGAACACTCTCCAACTTGAATCACTCAAATCCGACTCCGGATGAGGAAGATATGGTGTTTCGAAAATCTGAAAATTCAGAGGAGAGGGCTGACGGGAAAACTAATTTTTTCTTCTTTTAAAATTCAAAATGAGAGAGAGAGGGAAGAAATAGGAGGAGAGAGAAGGAGGGAACCGGCCAATCATGTGGTTCCACGTCACCCCCAGGCCGTGGGGGGCGCGTGGCCTACACGGGAGCAGAGGGTGCTCCAGGCCGTGGGGCCCACGGCCTGGGCTGTCCTCTCCCGCGCTCCCTCGGTTCGTCGGCCCGTATCTCGGGCGTCCGAACTCCGAATTTGAATCCGTTTTCGGATTACGAACCGTGACTCTCTCACGCACGAAAACAACTATACAACTTTGAAAAATGGTTGAGAAATCATCTCGGAAATCATCGATGAAGTCAACCTAACGTAAGAGAACGTAAAGTGGCATAGTCAACACGTTTGGACTCGAAACCTTATGAATGAGTAACCGAAACGACCGGAACTCAATAAGGCATTGAATAAGAACATGTTCAAGTCCTAAACACAAAATACGGAAACATACAAACACAAATACACACACATATGCTAGTTTCCGGACATAGTCCTAGAAAATGCAAAATACAAAGTTTATTAACTAAATGTGAATGCATGAGCATATTTTGCCAAGTGTGTGAAAGTGAAATGTAAATGAAATAAAATCATGAAGGGACACACAAGAATGATATGTGTGAGTGTGTGCCTAGCCTTGTAAGAGATAAGAGGTCTTTGTATACCTTTGTAGACCGATAATGTCCGAAACTCTTAAAAGCCGGCAACTTGAACGAATAATGGTTGAGACGTCCTTCGTCTTCGAAATCCTTCATTTACTAACCACTAAACATTACAAGTAAAACACGTTTTGATATGGAATTAATGCCAACACTAATTATCAACCTAACAATCTCCCCCTTTGGCAAATTCCATGACAAAACCCCTAAACAAACACTAAAACAATTACAAAGAAAATTTGGTCACAATGAGTACAATGAGTTACACATATAGACACAAATTATAAATCAAGTCTTGAACTTCATCTTGGTCTTCTCTTGATATCACCTAAAAAAGAACTTGAAAGCACAAGAATATCCAAGAGACAACAAGTATGGCAATATCCAAGTATCCAATCATAGGCAAGAAAATAATAACATGTAAGTTCAAATGGATCAAGTATGCTCCCCCTTAATACATACTATCCATCAATATATTCTAAGCCAAGATTCAACAAAAATATTACATGCCATATAGTTCAAGCTAGATACCAAATATACAAAAATATAAAAACAACTAACATAAGGCTAAGTAAGCTAGATATCTCCCATGTGTTTCTCATATTTCTCCCCCTTTTTGACATGATATGAAGCCAAAGGGAAAGAGTAAGAAATTATACCTCATGAAGCTCTCTAGCCACTTGTGCCACCAAGGAAAGAAGAACGGTGTGCGGATCTCACATATTGCCTTGTTGGAGTTGATTTTCCTTCCAACTCTTTGATCCTCTCATCTTGAGCAACAAGCTTTGCACTAAGGTCTTCAATCTTCCTATGTGACGCCTCAATCAACCTATGAGATTCTTCAACCTCTTTCCTCAATTTTAAAGCCCAACTAGGAAGAGCGGGTGAGTTAGGGACATGGTTAGAATCAAGAGAATCACCAAAAAGCCTAAGTACATCATTAGACTTTCCCTTGTCCTTGTATGACATGATTGCCATACGTTTCTCACTCAACTTCTCTAAGGGAGGAAGCATAACATCACCATCAAGATTCCTCACACCTTTAGCTAAGCACAATTGAGTTATAAACCCCGGAAAAGCCAATTTCTTGTCCAAACGACTAGTACAAGCCGCACTTTGAATTTGCTCCACAAGGAATTCACCAAGGTTTATAGGTTGGTTAGTAACCAAGGCATACACAATCTTAATCTTGTCTCTATTAAGCTCCGAAGCATTAGTAGAAACAATAAGATTGGAGCATACAAATAAATGCCAAAATGCACTAATTTTTGTTAGCTCACCTTGCCTAATAAAAGCACGTTTCCCCCACACAAAATCATCATCATCACAAAGAGTCTTACCCATTAAATCAAAGTTTTCCAAGACATCAACATCAAGGAAATCCGATTCAATGTCATCGGACAAGTTAAGAAATTCATTAACCTTCCTAGGGCAAACTCTAAAGACAACTTTCCTTATGCTAAGAGTAGCACTAGTCACAGTAGAACCGGATTTGTAAGCATTATAAAATTCTCTAACAATGGTCTCATTAGATACTCCTAACATGTTGACCCATGAAATCCAATTCCTACTCTTAAGCACATCATAGACATATGATCCAATACAAGAGTCCAAGTCAATACCCCTTTCTTGAATTATCTTTTTGCACCCAAAAATTCTCAATTCATCAACTTTGTTACCTTTGGAAATTTTGGACGAAATTGTAGGTTTCGACTTGGCAATGGGAGATGAAGAAGTGTTTCCACCAACCTTCTTTGCTTTACCCATGATCTTGCAACACAAAACAAACTAAAAACAAAGTGAGAGGAAACAAAGAAACAAATAAGAAACCAATAAACATATACAAAGGCAAAACACTATATTTAATAAATCACCATGCAAGTAAGAATTTATCATAGCATCTTCATGATTTATCAAAAATAAGAATAATGCCAACAATTAACAACCTTGAAGAACATGTGAACATGTCATAAAAGAGACCAAGAATTTAGCATATTATGCTCCCCCTTGACAAGTGCCTCATCTAAAATCAAGATAGACAAATGTTCACAAAAATCACCACACAATCACATCACAAGCAATTTTTTATTAGATTTGCAAATAAGCTTCACATATCTAAGAGAGTTACATCAAGATTTTCAATCACTCTCATATGTCATCAAAAATTGCTAAAGTATCACAAATACTAATTAAACAAAAGTGAGTGTGTGAAGATTTTGCTTCAAGTATATGAAAAGAAGTAGTTTGATAATCAAGCATGCATACAATTTCAACATCTATTCATCTTAGGCCTTTCCATAAAAAGGTCAAACCGGTTATCATCCGAAATTTTGCTTATAAAGAGAATAGATTTCAACATGTGAGCGTGTGTGTGCATGTGGCTCGTCAACCCATTTCTATTTGTCAACCCGAGCTCATTTGATTATTCAACTATACTCCAAAAGCCTTTTATTTTTTTTATTTTTTTTTATTATTAAGGCTTGAATCAAAGATTTTTTTTTATGATTCAATTCAACACTTCTTTGATTTTTCTAACATAAACATATACACCTCATGGCGGCTTTCACTCATCACAATGACGTAGCCCTTTCCAACATTGGGTGGCTTCACAACCAAGGTGTGTAGCCCTTTCCATGAGGGTGCTCGTTGAGTTCTATGTTGCCGAAGCAAATGGATACCAACCATTGGTCATTTTTAAATGTACTAGTCCTTAGGACTTCAAGGTGTATCCAAAGCGAACATCAATCAAGCTCAACATACTTAACAAAACATACAAGAGAAGCAAAGTGCATTTTTGAAACCAATTTCAAGGCTTAAAAGCACATGATCTAAAAGCAAGTAAAGAGACTTACTTAAGATCTCTACTTCTCAAGAGAGTAGCTATCAAAGAATATGAAGCTCACATTATTCAAATATTAGCCACTCAACAATCATACAAATAACAACACGCTTCATGAAATAAGATCAATGTGAACACTTATCACCAAAAGATCTTAAACTAGCAAATGTCAAAGAGTACCATATAAACACTATATTAGTTCTCAATTATGACATGCTTCATGAAAGTGATACAAACAATGAGTTGATAGATGAAAAAATCAAGTAAGCAAGCAATATGATATAGAGATACCTTCGCAAGCCATTTTCACCAAATACAAAGCCTTCACCCTTTTTATGAGTCCTCTTGGCTTGTGAGTCCTCATGACTACAAGTTATAGGTGTATCGATTCCAAGAGACTAAAGGCAATGTAATCCAACTCAAACAAACAAAAAAAATGACTTTATCTAAAAGCCATAACAATAATGTTATCAAATAGATTCCAAAAAAAAACTTCTCAAAAGTTAATCAACAAATTTTGACTATCAAAACAAACAAAGTGAGATAGCTAAGTTCATGTCAAGTTGTAAAGATACAAAGCAAAAAGCTAAGCTTCTTATCAACGACACTAATCTTAAAGCTAACTCACATGTGCAACTTACACTAATGGTAAGAGCACTCACCCTTGACAAATTTTGTCTTGGGTGGACATACACGAACATCATCAAGATTCTCTTTGACCACAATGTTGAACCTAGAGTAAAGTTCTTCCACAACTTGATTCACAATAATATCATTAATACTCTTCTTCTCAACATTGTTAGCAACACATGCATGGTCAAACTTTGTAGGATATGCATTCTTCACCTTCCGGATATTCTTAGCATGCTTTGACAAATTATCATGCTTTCCATATTCAAAAGCTTTAGCATGCATAGAATTAGGTCCAATCGCTCTATTCCTAGATGCATTTTCTAAGTTGCAATATTCAATGAATTTATAGCACTTGGGCTTGATATGGCCTAAGGTATTGCAAAAATGACATATGGGAACAAAAGGAGAGATTTTACCTTCCGGTGGTGGTGGAGGACAAATGGGAGTTTCAAGGGTACCTTATTCTTCAATTTGTTCTTCTTCTTGGAACGTCTCTTCTTAGGAGCTTTCTCTTCAATGATAGCTTCACTAGTAGGAAGTGATGCTTCTATGAGCTTCTCTTCAACCACCGCTACACTTGAACTCTCTAAGTTCATAGTTGAGATGATCCTATCCTTTTCAAGCAAAATACCCTCAACTTCGCAAAGCTTCTTTTCAATAGCATTCTTTTCACGCAAGAGCCTACGAGTTGTAGCAACAAACTCATCCACTTGAATCTTGATCAAGTCCTCCTTCTCATCAATCTCATTCAAGACTAATTTCAACTTCTCCTCAAGAAACTTCACCTTAGCCAAAAGATCAATGTAGGATGGATTATTATTTGAACACTCTTGATGACTTTGATCAATCTCCTTATCCAATGAATCTTGATTAACATCCTCTAGAGTAGAGTGAGAAGCCATGAATGCAACAAAGTTGCTCACTAGCTCTTCTTCACTAGAAGACTCATCACTTGAGCTCTCCTCATCACTAGAGGCATCATCTTCACTCCATGTAGCCGCCATAGCCTTTCCCTTCTTGTCCCTCTCAGAATCACCACTAGGACAATCCGAAGCATAATGTCCAAACTTCTTGCACTTGAAGCATTGAACCTTCCTATTGCTCTTAGCATGGCCACTCCTCTCATGAGGTGGAGTAAAAGACTTCTTGACTTCCTTGTCCCTTGAGTACTTGCCACTTGACTTGGCACCTTTCCTCATCAACTTCCTAAACTTCCTAACCAATAACGCCATCTCCTCATCATCATCGCTACTACTAGCTTCCTTGACAACCTTGAGAGCTAAACCCTTGTTCTTAGCCTTTGGTTTCATGCACGCCTCAAAAGTTTGAAGAAATCCTAGCAACTCATCTATGCTCATGACATCAACGTCCTTGCTCTCTTCAATGGCGGTAACCTTGGCTTTGAACCTCTTTGGAAGTGATCTAAGAATCTTCCAATTTAGCCTCTCACCGGAGATAGGAGTACCAAGAGCTTGGCATTGGTTGGCGATGTCTAGAAGCTTATCTTGGAAGTCAATAAACTTGTCTTCCTCACCCATTTGCAAAACCTCAAATTGGGAAGTGAGCAATTGAAGACGAGACTTCTTCACCGCTTTAGTCCCCTCATTGGTGACTTGGAGAGCCTCCCATGCCTCCTTAGCGGTTTCTAGGTTTTGAATGTAGGAGAATTGCCTACTATCAACACCTCCAAAAATAGCATTCACCACCCGATGATGCCATTTTGCTAACTCAAACTCATTAGTAGACCACTCACTCCTAGGCTTGGAAACGGTCACTCCATCCACAATCTTGTTAGGAGCAAGGTAACCTTCTTCAACGGTCATCCAAGCTCTCTCATCAATAGATCGGATGTAAGCCTTCATCCTCAATTTCCAAAACCCGTAGTTGTGACCCTTGAGAAGAGGAGGCCTAGAATTCGAAGCCCCTTCGGTCATCACATCATCTTGGAAAACCATTCTAGCAAATACCTAAGCAATCCACTCGTAAGTGTAACCCGGATCTCGTCGAGTGCCGTCCGACGACCCGCTCTGATACCAATTGAATGTACACAAACGAAGTTAAATTGCTTAAAGCATACCTAGAGGGGGGGGTGAATAGGTTTTTACACCTTTTTTCAAACCCTTGAACAAACATCCGTTTGTCCCTCAAGGTAGCCTTACACACAACACAATAAGCCAAGGTAGACATACATAGACAATACGATGACACAATCATAAGAGAAATGTCTAAGTATATCAACAAGTCATGTGAGGTAAAATATCAAATAAACATAACAACAAAATAAGCTTGTATTTCATAAGATATTCAATGTGTTACAAGAGTGAGCAAAATGTCACTAAACAAATATTACAATATACAAAAGAATCAAAGATACAAATTGATCTATAGAATGAATACACTAATCACACTATACAAAGACTTGGTTCACATTACATCACAAGTGAATATTATGAATCAAGACAATAAAATATACAATTAAAATATAAGAGAAGAGATAGAAAGAATTAACACAAGGGATTTTTTAACGTGGTAAAACCTCCAAGGAGGAAACATCCACGGGTTGAACTACAACCATTGGGTACTATATTATTGGAAAGTAAACATAGAACATTCACAAAGTGACCAATCTTTAGCTCACCCAACCTGGTGAAGTCTAAGCCTACCCAACCCTATTGGAAAGTATGAAATCCCTCAATGATGCGGAACCACCATATATTGGACAACACACTCAACCAACATCGATGGTAGATTAGAAATTCCTCAAGAGTGCATACACCTCCCGTGTACCCCGCTCTATCGGACTCTATGTCTAACCATACGCCTAGGCCTACCAATATGTTAGCCAACTCCCTATCCAAGGCACTCTTGCCTCTAGGAAGCCTCTCATGCATGACTATCCGAGTCCTCCCGACTCTAGCCATGACTCCTTGCTTACCTATCCGAGTCATCCCAACTCTAGGCAAGTCTTCTTGCTTGGCTATCCGAGTCATCCCGACTCTAACCAAGACTTCATGCCTTTTACAAGGACTTCCTAGTGTGATCATGTGAATGCAAATGATGCAAATATTCATTTCAACATAGAACATGTGATCAATACATTCTATGGCACAAATAGACCTAAACATGTGAAAACACAATTAATCAAGTCTAGATGCAAAAATACATGAATAGAAACCTAAGCATGTGAAACACCTAACACATACACTCAAAGTCTCATTCACACACATAACACTTGAATCACAAAATGTTCATTAAGTCCTAATTCAAGATGCTATCAATATACAATCAAAGGCTAGATATATGAGATTAAAATCAATCAATATACTAGACAAAAATATAGAGCAAGTTTTTGAGATTTACATTAATCAAAACCTATATTCTCTAAATCACAAACAAATACACAAATCCTTAATTTCTTCAATCAAAGGACCAAATCAAATCTCAAAGTCATTTTAACACAAAATTAATTCAATTAAGTATCAAACAACCTAAGATGCCATTCTAATTACAATACAACTCACAAACAAATGTAAAACCTAGAATCATAAAATCTAGTCAACATAAGTCCACAAATTGAGTTTCAATTGGAATGATAATCAAGCTACCTTTTCAAATAGCTTTCATAAAACAATAACATAGATATAGAAGAAGAAACCCCAAGCATTTGGAAGGTCAAATAACAAGAAATCCCTAAGATGAGACCATTACCTCGGATTTTGAAGCTGGTTCGGAATTCAATGATCAACCACTGGAAATCACGATCAAACAGCTACCAAACCATTTGGAGATGTTAGAGGACTCAAATACGAACACTCTCCAACTTGAATCACTCAAATCCGACTCCGGATGAGGAAGATATGGTGTTTCGAAAATCTAAAAATTCAGAGGAGAGGGCTGACAGGAAAACTGATTTTTTCTTCTTTTAAAATTCAAAATGAGAGAGAGAGGGAAGAAATAGGAGGAGAGAGAAGGAGGGAACCGGCCAATCATGTGGTGCCACGTCACCCCCAGGCCGTGGGGGGCGCGTGGCCCACACAGGAGCAGAGGGTGCTCCAGGCCGTGGGGCCCACGGCCAGCCCATGTGGCCCACGGCCTGGGCTGTCCTCTCCCGCGCTCCCTCGGTTCGTCGGCCCGTATCTCGGGCGTCCGAACTCCGAATTTGAATCCGTTTTCGGATTACGAACCGTGACTCTCTCACGCACAAAAACGACTATACAACTTTGAAAAACGATTGAGAAATCATCTCGGAAATCATCGATGAAGTCAACACAACGTAAGAGAACGTAAAGTGGCATAGTCAACACGTTTGGACTCGAAACCTTATGAATGAGTAACCGAAATGACCGGAACTCAATAAGGCATTGAATAAGAACATGTTCAAGTCCTAAACACAAAATACGGAAACATACAAACACAAATACACACACATATGCTAGTTTCCGGACATAGTCCTAGAAAATGCAAAACACAAAGTTTATTAACTAAATGTGAATGCATGAGCATATTTTGCCAAGTGTGTGAAAGTGAAATGTAAATGAAATAAAATCATGAAGGGACACACAAGAATGATATGTGTGAGTGTGTGCCTAGCCTTGTAAGAGATAAGAGATCTTTGTATACCTTTGTAGACCGATAATGTCCGAAACTCTTAAAAGCCGGCAACTTGAACGAATAATGGTTAAGACGTCCTTCGTCTTCGAAATCCTTCATTTACTAACCACTAAACATTACAAGTAAAACACGTTTTGATATGGAATTAATGCCAACACTAATTATCAACCTAACAAATAGCCAATAAAGATACACCTAAGAGCCCTTGTATCAAGTTTTTCCTTTTGGTGAGAGTGAATGTGAACAAATGATACACAACCAAATATCTTAGGAGTTAGATGGTTGTAGTTTTGAAATCCGAAAAAAAAAAATGTGAAAACATTTGCATAAGACTTTTATGGTCAAAAACCCGAGAAGGTAATCTATTGATAAGATGTGCAGCTGTTAAAACTGCTTCCCCCCAGTATATTTTAGGAACTTTATTTTGAAATAAAAAAGCACGGGTAGTTGCAAGAAGATGACCAATCTTCCTTTCAACCACCCCGTTTTGCTGTGGTGTATTAACACATGAAGATTCATGAATAATGCCTTTTTCTTGAAAAAATTGTGACAAATTTTGATTGAAAAAATCGTTAGCATTATCATATCAAACTCGTTTAAATTCTACTCCAATTTGATTTTTAATCATGTAAAAAAAAGGTTTTGAAAGTAGAACCCACATCTGATTTGTGTTTCAATAGAAAAACCCATGACATACGAGTACAGTCATCAATAAATAGAACAAACCATCTAGCACAAGAAATATTTGGAACCGTAAAGGGTCCATATGGATAAGATTAAAAGAAAGTGACATTCTTTTATTACTTATTAGAAAAGGAAAACATTTGTGTTTAGCTTGTTCACAAACATCACAATGAAACTACCCTATATCAATCCTCTTAAACAGGTTATGAAATAAAATCTTAAGTACACTAAAAGATGGATGACCAAGACAGAGATGATGCAACCAGATTTTGTTCTTATTTGAAAGGGAGGACTTATAGAGAAATGAAACCAGACAATTGTTCTTAGTGCTATTTTGCCCACCTGATTCTTCAAGGTAGTAGAGTCCATTTTCTCCCTAGCAAGTCCAATCATCTTCCCAACGCCTTGGTCCTGAAATTCACAGTGTGTAGTAAAAAATGTCACATCACAATTCAAATCCTTCGTGAGTTTACAAATAGAAATAAGATTAATGGACAATTTAGGCACATGCAAAACATCCTTCAAAACAATGTTGGAGTTAAAGATAACATCCCCTTGTTCGGCAACACTAACCAAAGTACCATCTGTTGTAGATATCTTTTTTTACTAGGACATGGACTGTAGGAAACAAACTCATGGGAGGACTTAGTCATATAATCCGTGGCCTAGGAATCAGCTATCCATGTTTATGTTGTGTGTATATTAGAAACACTAAGGGTAAAAGACCGAGAGGCAGTACCTAAAAAAGCCAAGGAACAAGTATCCCAACCTATAGGTTTCTCTAAGTTTTCAAGCAGATGTTTGAGTTTTTCAATCTCTTCTCTGTTAAACTTGACATGGTTTTGAGAGAACTCTATTTCCCAGTTTGAACAACACTAGCATGTGTCTGTCCCTGACTCCCTTTTGTTGTCCAAGTTCTGTTGGTCATTTGACATCTGGAAATTTGAAGGCTTGCCATGAAGCTTCCAACATCGATCTTTGGTGTGGTATAACTGTTAACAGTAATTACACACAATAGGATTCTTATTACCCATCTTTGGTGACTCAGACCACCCAGGTTTAGATTTCAATCCACTAGAATATCTCTTAGGTTGAGAATTTGCTCCACCGGTTCTTGTACCTCTAACAGCCATGGTAGAACCTTCCACAGGTTGAGACTCCAACATGACCCCTCTGTGACTTTCTTCCCCGCGAATGATGCCAATAGTCTCATTCAATGATGGAAGGTCTTCTTTCCCAAGAACTTGGACTCGAACAACATTAAATTCAACATTCAGGCCAGCAAGGAATATGTAAATCCTTTCGTTCTTTAGAATTCGCTTAAGAACAGTAGCATCATCAGTGCACTTCATTTCAATACATTGATAATGATCCAATTCTTGCCATAAGTTTTGCAAGATATTGGAATATTCAGTAACATAATGAGTCGCTTGTTTAGTGGTCGAAAGTCTGGTCTTAATATCATGAGCTTGGGCTGTATCACGAACCTTGGAGTAGGTCTGTCGGCATATGTCTCAAATATCATGTGCAGTCTTCAAGAACATACAAATATCACTGACTTTAGGGGTCATGGAATTCCACAACCAAGACATCACCATAGAGTGTACTTCATCCCAGGTAGCAAATTTGAGATCTACCGTTGCTGGTTTGGTGCCAAGGAGGTGGCTCAATTTGCCTTTCCCTTTCAAAAAGGTTTAGACAAATTGAGACTACTTGAGTTAATTTTTTCCATTTAGTCGGTAGCTAAGTTGAATATTGCGTAAGTAGTCTCCGGGTGGAATAAGTCCAGAACTATCAGTGAGAGGGATCACAAATGAAGAGACATCAGTTGTGTCAAACATGATAACGAAAATAAGGTAGAACAAGGGGCTGAAAAGAACGATAAAAAACTGGCAATGAAGGCCAAAACAAAAAGAATTAATTCCCAAAGAGCGTAAGAGGCTTTGATACCATGTGAAATAATGAGAATATTATTAAATTGATGGAAAACTGTACAGAGAAAGAGTTATGTATAGGCATCTAGCTAGCTAATCCCTATAAGTTAGGAATATTTGGCTCCAAGAATATAATCACTATAATCAAGGACTAGGAATAATTACAATTAAATACAAAATTAAGTATTTACAACTTTCCTAATTAAACTCAAACAGCTAATCACAGAATTACGGTTCCAGTTGTATATTTCCAACAATTATTATTTTCTTTGTTGTTTTTTCTATTTAATTTTTTATTTGTTTATCACATTGCATGTACAATCTAGGAATATTATTAATGGGAGATTCACATCAAGAAATGACAAAAGGAAAGGAAGAGTTGTGAAAAAAATATAAAGTCTGGATGCTGGAAGAGAGCAATGAGTTGCTAACACTCATGGTTGATGCCGCCAATTGTGGATGGCATGATAGCAATGGCTTATTGAGCAAGATAATTGTAGAAAGAAAAAATACTTCCAGCTCTTAATGAAAAGCTTGGATGCCAAAGGACTTAGCATCAATATCTAAGCTGTTTGAAATGGTTAAAGCAACGACACAATAACTTTTCTGAGCTTATACGCCATAGCTTTAGGTTTGGATGGGATCCTGTTACAAAGAAATTCACCGCATGTGATGAAGTATGGGAGGATTGCTTAAAGGTAAGTTTTATTTTAATATATATATATATATATATATATATATTAACAATACAAATTACTTATGTGTATAAAACTTATATTTTGTTCTTTAATAGTCTCATCCTACCCATAAAAATTACCGCATAGACACTTTCACAGACTATGAAGATATGAGATTTGCAATTGGAAATGGAACTGCTATTGGGAGATACTCGATTGGATTAAGGGATGACACTGATGCAAGAACATTTGGGGTAGAAGAAAATAGAGATTGTGGTTTAGATGACTTGATATATGATCTTGGTACTGGGACATTCATAAGTGATCAACAAGAACTTTTGGAATAATGATAATGTTTGAATTGTTGTTAACAATGATTTCCCTACTATTTTGAATTAGCAATGAATTATATTTTTGGGTTGTTAATTGACTATGTTTATTTGGAATAACTGTTGCATTGTGGTGGAAGCTAGTAGCCATTAGATTGATTTGCATCCTATCTTGGAAAACTCTGTTAAATTTCTAATGTGTGTATGGCTTTTAGTTGTAATCCTTCCATTATTTGTATAATTTGTATCAAGGTTCGATAGAGCGAAATTATCATGGTTATGATCTATATATGCTTAACTCAGTCACTGCTTTTACCAGTTATCGAATTTGCTCCTGCTTAAATGATTGCCAATATAGTTGAAACCATGATGCCCAACTCAGTAGCTATTTTTATTTTTATTTTTCACTTTCTAATGTTTAGATTTTAAAATATAAGCATTTGTTGAGATTAATGTGATTTTTATCTTTTGGAAAACGAATCTCTTCACCAGAAATTTATTTGGTCAACAATGGGTGATAATTGTGTAAAAATCTCATAATGTTTTTCTTGGCGGTTGTGATTTGCATCTATTTTGCAAGATTTGGTCTCTTTATTCACAAAATGTGTATCAAGCATCAATTTTGTGCGTCATGCTCACAAAATGTCTTCAAAATCTAAAATCAGAAAAGAGAAAACTCTTGCATAAAATTACTAAAGAGAGAAATAGAAACACTCAACAAGAAAAGTAGCAGAGTGATTTGTTGAACAAAAAGGAGTCTCAAACTTGTTACAGAGATGTTTGCACAACTAGTCTCAACTTTTGGGAGCTATTGTCTACTGTAGGGACAAAGTCTGTGAAAGTCTATCAACCGTCAATGTAAGTCCATCAAAGTCTTTGAAGGTCTTTTAAAATGAAAGTCTATAAAAGTCTATGAAAGTATTTCGTACTTTTGTACGGTCGGTAGAAATCCTTAAACTTTGCAAAACTCATCCACTTAGAAAAAGTCTTTAAAAGTCTTTTGAAATCCAAATTGAATACACTCCCCTAAGATTATAAGTATGATATGAATTGCACCCATTACATTTTCATTTTCATCTTGAAATGATCTAACAGAAACTCTAAGTATTTTTTTTTGAAACAAGAAGTTTATTATAAAGAAAAAGCCTCAAGAGGCGAAGATACAAGGAATCCAAACAAGCCCAACCAAAGACAGCAAACCAACAAAACCACGCCAAAACAAGAGGCCAAACACAGGTTGCAGCAGGACCAGGAAAAAAGCAACAGAGCACAATTAAAAGCAAAAAAAGAACACAAAACACCAACAGGGAAACAAATCAAACAAAACACCAAATCAAATATCACTCCATTCAAGTTTGTCCCCACTTCTACTCGAACCACCTTTCGCCAGACTATCCGTAAAAGAATTCGAATCCCTTGGCTTGAAGCAAATAGATAGACCAACTAAGCTCTGCAGAAAACTTCTTATGTCATAAACCAAGTTTACCAACTTGAAATTGCCAAAATCCTTGCCGTTAATCCAAGAAACAATAGATTTCGAATCACTAATAAGAGCAATATTCCGACAAGCTAATCGAATATTAGAATTGAATTGAACAAAGGTTCCAAAGGTGATCTGAGTTGATCTGATCATCTTAACAAGGAAAGTGTTTACAGGAAGAAATCACAACGATGAAGCTTTCTCCTCCAGAGACTCTTTCACTGCCTTCTGAAGTGCTGGCATCAATTTCTGATTGGTAACAATGATGCCTATGTCGAGATCTAGATATTTTCCTTTTGAAAAATCCAATGGGTTCCCACTAGCATCTGAAACTACACCGCCAGCTTCTGCAAAAGTTGTTCGACAAGTAAATATATCATAAAACGGGATATAGATTAGCAAAAATTTAATCACAAACATAAGTAATATGAGCAATTATCTCTCAACATTTATTGAGGATTATGAGGTATAACAGAGACATGGAATTTGATAAGTTTGTCAAACTTGAGCAAGAATAACCCGCTTCACTTTGTCAAGTGTCAAACATAGAGCTAAATGTGATCAGAGTGAGACCAAGTAAACTGTGAATTACTTGCATTCCATCTGCTATGCCATACAAAAATAGAAATGTACTAAAGACACAAATGTGTTCAAATAATATTGCTAAATTTTAGGGACTCGGATAAGATCATATAAAAAATTAAACAGCAAGGAGTAAAAATACAGTGCAAGTCAAATCCAATATATAAAAATGTACAGGATAAGAGAAAAGAGTAGTCATAATTAACATATAAATATGCTTCTAGCTCTAAATGGAATGCAGGGCCAAACACAGAAGATATTGAAGGGGCAAAATAAGGCCCCAAGAACATATTTGCATACAGAACATTTTGGAAGAGAGAGAATTCACGCCCCTTTAATATAGGATTATATATAATATATATTTCTTCTGCTTGTATAAGAAGCAGGATGGACGTGAAACTTAAAATTGAGTGCTTTCACACTTGGGACTTGGGAGACATGCAATCTATATCTGACTTGTGTGTCATGTCTTCTCATATTAGATAGACTATTAAAGAGTGTGTCTTTTAACTTCTCTGTAGGCTTGCCCTCCTCTAAATTTATTATCCTAACAGTGTGGGTTAGCAATTCACTGCTTATAACCTCTAACCTAAGACAAAGATAGAAGGCAGGTTGACAAAACAATGAAAGAAGCACGGTCTGGCGGTTAAAGACCACGTCCTGTCTCTCCTCTGTTAACTTTTACAAAATCTCATTATGCTCATAGTGCAAGATGTTGGGGATTGGTGGGGGAAGTGAGATAGGAGTAGGACAACCCAAAAAACCAGCAGCAAGTTACCAAACTTATACATCCCTACACTATAGCAAAGTTGAGAGAAAGAAATGAATGTAGGAAAGAATAATCAGTACCAGTCACAACAATGCAGCCAGCAGCATGATCCCATATCTTTTCACGATATCCTTTATGTGGAAAACGAAGATATATAGCTCCATCTCCTCTGGACAGAGCACCATATTTTGCTTGGCTATCAATTCTAACTGGTGGTGCTTTGACGCCAAGTTTCTGTTTAGGAAAATCAAGGTTTCTGATAAGAGGACTGGTATATAAAGCAGCAAAAATTAATTGGCAGAGAGAGAGGGAAAAGATAGAGATAGAGGAGAGAGAAAGTACTTTGGCAATGGAGCTAGATAAGTCATGCATGGAATGTCCTTTTTCATAAGACTCGAAGAATGATGCTTCTTCAGAATTCTCAATAGCAGTGACTTGCACCTGAAGAAGGGCAATAAAAAAATATAAGTGCTAATTATCTATTCGGAAATAAAATCATCCGCAATGATGGTAAACAAACACTAGCACCTACCTTCACAGGTGAGGAACCATTTAGTGGCTGCATATAAGTTCCAGCTCCAATTTTCGCAAAGAAAAGGCAGCCAACTTCTTTATCTGCAGAATGCTGATAATCACTTCTAATGGATGCCAATGGAAGATTCGGGCAAGACAGGACACCCAACACTACTTTCCCTTCATCAAGCAATGCTAATGCTATAGCATATTGATCTCCTCTCACAAACCTAAGGTAAAATTTGACATGCATAAACCATTTAATCATGATTAAAACTGCTATTACTAGTAGCTATAATAGTTTAACAACAATCCATGAATTTATGCAAGTAATTGTTTGATATTCAGAAAAAGGCAATCACTCCAAATATTAATGAGTTTGTGTGACTAATTTTATGGATCATGTCAATGGGAATTGACCATGAAGGAGTACACCAATGAAATAATTTTCCATTCAGGTTGGAATGAATGATAGACAAAAAACATAATGAATATTATTTGTATGGTTCAAGACTTGCTATGTGTATGTGCAATACGGTGGGTACTTATTGTCTTTTTTAATCTTCAGAATGCATTTGAAAACATGTGCTGAAGAATGGGTGGTGTGTGCTATCAGTTGTCCTATAATAACTCAAGCAACTATTAAGAAAAATATAAATCCACAAAGGAGACCCCAGCTTAAAAAATACTCCTTCACAATCCTTAATGAACACTTTATAAAAAATTCTAAAATATGAACTTCAGGAGTTCTGATAACTAAGCTTCCAACACAAAACATTATCCCCTGGTCTTTAGGTGATCTTCCATCAATACGTTTGGCAAAAACCATCCCAGTTATTCCTAATACCTACAATTACCTTAAAATGTTAGACATCTAGAAGTATTGTAAACTTGGCACAAATGAGCAATCAAGATAGTGAACATAAGCTTTCAATTGCAATAGGCTCTCTTAAAAGGCAATTGTTATAGGCTTGTAAATTGGAAAAATATATGATTGGTTTGCACGAAAGGCACATGTTGCTTTTTACTTCTATATAAATTGACGGGCATTATTCTCAAAATATATATATATATTTGAGGGGCATTGTTAATGAATGATAAAAATTGTTGAAATGAAGCAAACAGTTCTCTTGATATTCTACCGGTGTTTTCTTTCTTTATTTGACATGTTCATTCCTACCCTAATTATTTTACAACACATTATCGTGTTATAAAAAATAGTGAGCAAGGATGTAGGACAACAGTAAACAAAACTGTACATGAAAGTAAAAAAGAGCAAGAAGTAACATAAGAACTGATTTCAAAACATTTGCAACTAGTTTTACAAAAAATCTTCCCAGTCATTCCTGATACTAACACCAACCCTAAGTTAAAACTTAGCCAACTATTTCAATCCAACATATCTTACCAGTTACCACCAAAACACTTCTCCAGAGACTCTCAACCTGAACCTCCAAGCTCATGTACCTAGCCTAGCTTAGCTGACTGAAAGTTCCTAGTTTCGAAATCCTTTGTATCCAACAATGTCCGAAGGCCATAAGCCATCCCAACTGACTAATATTTAATTTTATCATTCATACTTTACCTTAAGAGAATCAATATTGAAAAAATCACTACAGAAATGCCACTTTCATTTTATTTATTTTTATAAGGGAAAAAGTTACAATTAAAGATACGAAAAATCTTCATAAAATAAAAATTAGATAACATAAAAATAATGGTAACAATTGTTTCAAAAAACAATAATAATAAAAAAGATTTTTTTTTTTTTTTTCAAATCTTCCAGTATTCTTTCGTTTTTTTCGCCTTTTTTCTACTCTAAATTTTATCTATTTTGGCTGAAATGATAATTCACTGTAATCTCAATTAACTATGTTGCGCAACAAGGCATACAAAAGAACAGTAATGACTCAACTAAATAAATGTCTCAGATGAAGAAGGGGAAAAACAGGGTTCTGTGTAGCAATCACAAGATAAAAAGATTGTGGCCTTGTTAGTTTAAACAACAAAACCATTGGTTAGCAACTGTAGCATATTGACAAGTCAATAATATGTAGCATCGAGTGACAAAGCTTCATGTATCATCCAACAGAAATGCCACTTTTCCATTAACATATGTACTCAGATGCTCTCATGCAACATGGAGTGAGTGAGTGACGAATATAGAAGCTAGCCAAAAATGGTGATAAAGACATATTACCACATAGGTGCATGACTATTCCTCCATCCATTGGAACAAAACTTGATACTTAGATATCACTGCATGCAACTATACGCATACGAAGTATTGAAGAATATATGATTTATGCTACTGCGAGGAATTTTCTAATCTTACCCTTTTGTCCCATCTATGGGATCTAAAACCCAATGTCGGCCATGAGAACCACCTTCAGATTTGCCACTGTCAATGGCCTTGAGAACATCTTCTGTGGATAAAGTAATAGAACCATATGATCCATCAATAGAGAGAGTGTCATTCACAAGATCTGTTATGCGCTGCAGCGTGTCCTGGGCACCATCCTTACGAAGATCTTTTGAATCCTAAAGAAATCCAATAAATCATAGATTTACTTCAATTAGACATTTTAGTAAAGAACGTAAATAGCTTCTGCTTGTCTCCCAGAAAAGTAAACATATACCTCCTCAGCTACTATTGAAAATGGTTCAGAAGGAAGTTCCCTCTCCAGTACAATACTAACAAGCGCTTGTGAGCCTGAGAATCGCAAAAACCAAAAACCACTTATGTTACAATGTTGACAGAATGTTTGTCAAAAGCAGTATCTTCATATCCACCCTAATAGCCAACATAAATGTGACAAGCACCAAAACCACCCGCAGAGAAGAGCTCAACAAAAGCATTTATTTGACATAAAGAACCAAAGAGGACAAACAGATACAAAATGACATTAGGAAATTTCACATGTCACAAATCCAAAGAAAATATGCATACCCATGTCTCACATTAAAACGGTATATATATGCGAATGCACATGATAAACATTGAATGAGCTTTGACAACAATGACAGCTAAAGAATGTAATACACCATTTAAATAAATTTGAACAGAGTCATTGATTATACTAAGTAGCCAGAGAAAATATCACATTAAAATGTTCCAAATGCATTCACAGAAGTTAGAAAACAAACCATAATCAGCCACAGTTACAGGACTTCTATCTAATTTCGATTGCACATCTGATTGCAGCAGAGCTTTTTGCACTTTCTGAAAAAATAAAACAAATTAAAAATAAAAAATAAACAACACACCAATACAACATACACAATGCATACAATTTCAAAACGAGCTAGATGCATAAAAATTGGTTGAAAACAAACAAAAACAATGGAATACCCAAATTGGAATAAGACCAAAAAAAAACCTCAACAATTGAATACAATCTGTAAACATGAATCGACAATGACAATGATAAAACAAATAAATTAAAAAACACATAATGGTTTAGCTAAAACAACAAAAATATGATCTGGGTATTGCTCAAAATAACAATTTTCACAAAAGAAGTGCCTGGCAAAGACGAGCAGCGATAGAGGCGGCTTTTTTGGCGGCGGCAAACTCCTTATCGTAAGACATGACCACTGAAGAAGATAGTTTGAGTGGGAGTACAAGTGAAGAGTAATTGTGGGTTCTGGAGAAGAGAGAAATGAATTTCACTTGGGGTTGAGTTGGTACAATTCTTAAGCAATTTATATTCATAGCTAGGATTGTTAACTTTTTTTTTTTTTTTTTTTTTTTTTTTTTTTTTTGATGGAATAGGATTGTTAATGGATGATGACGATATCATTTCTAACGTACTAGACCCACCGTCACCATTCGAAATTTCGAATATATCTAAATTTCTCGCCCGCTTTTAATGCCATAACGACAGAAAGACACTGCTTTACTAATAACTTTTTCATTATTAGTCGGTCGTGGCTAAGCAAGGGCCGCCCAGGGCCTGCGATTATCTAAAATTTAGAGCAACGATATTTACAACACTCGAAAACTGTACGTGCACCTCTATTTATATTTACACACCACTGAAAATTTTCATAATATTATAATTTGTAAGCACATCTATATATTATCAAATATGCCCTTTCTTTTCATTTCTATTTAAAAATATGATAAATTAATCAATTAAAATGTAAAAAAGAAAATAAAAAATTGAAAGAGCACATCTGCTGCGGTCTGCGGAATACGGATTCGGGATGCATTGTTTTTTAATATAATGATTACTTGTTAATCAAAAACCTCAAATTTTTTTTTTTTATGTAAAACCTCCATTTTTTTATTTATAATTATTACCAATTCTGATTACTTGGTAATCAGAATTGGGTTGACCGGTTGAGTGTTGCAATTTGAGATCATACAACATTTGTCTTAGCAGCTTGCGTCCAAGTTTCCAAACAGGTCACTTGCCTCAGATTGCTGAATCTTTAGCAATTCCTTGCGGCCTTCAGCTGACTTTAGCATTTTGTTTCCATTTTTTTTTTCTTTTACAGGTATTTGGGATGGAATCATGAGGCTACAGCCTCCATTATTTGTTTCTTTAACTTTTTTATTTAAGTTTAGGTTATTGATAACTTTTTTTTAACAATAATAATAGTTAGTTAAATAATCACCGTCATTTCTTTTCATAAAAAAAAAAAATAATCACTATCTTTTTCATTTTTTAATTAATTACAATATTCATTAAAATATTAAATATTTTCTTAATATGATGTACAAGATATAATTATATTAATCATTTTAAATAAGGGTAATATTGCCATTTTAAAATAATACTGATTCAAGGTGCATAACTGCACATACAATTTTAAACGGGTGCAAATATCGCCACTCAAAATTTATTAGTTAAGTACTTAAGTTATTATAGGTTAAGGGGGGTGTATTGGATTGGGATTTTATTAGACAATTTTGGGAAGTAAAAGTCTGGTGGTATTGGATTGAAACTTTTTAATAAGTTAGATAAGTCTTGTGGTATTCGATTAGGACTTTTAAGATTTATTTTTAAAGTCTGTAATATCTTGTGATATTGGATCCAGACTTTCAAGATTTATTTTAAAAGTCTATAATATCTTATGGTATTGTATCCAGATTTATTTTAAAAGTCTATAATATATTATGGTATTGGATCCAGACTTTCAAGACTTTTTTTAAAAGTCCATAATATCTTGTGGTATTGGATCCAGACTTTCAAGAGGTAGCAAATTGTCTGGTGGTATTGGATTGAGATTAAGATTTGTAGGATTTCATGACAAAATAGATTTTCTAGACTTTTTAGTGATAAATATAAATAGTTAGACCTCAAAATTGTCTTGCCCTCTCCCATCATACTTTTCACTCTCGCTCAAGACTATTTAGAAAATAGTAACAAGGTCGTGAAGAAACCCTAACAACAGACCATATTCAAGTAATGATTATATTGTATCTTGCACTGCCTAGTTATCGTAATTTATCTTGCACTGCCTATTATTCCACCAAATCCCATCGAATTGCTCACAGCCATAGTAATTGGTTCATGTGTTCATGTGTGTTGTCGTGATTTGTTTTGTTTTTTGTTGTTGTGGTGCCTTTACTTTTGTTTTGCTTTTTGTTGTTGTGGCCTTGTGGGGCCTTTGCCTTGCTTTTGTTTGCTCCATGGGCTGTTACAATATAATCACACCATTTGTGCTATTCAAAAAAAAAAAAAAAAAAAAAAAAAAAAAAGGTTGCTATTAAAAACTCATACCAAAACAGACCAAACTCCATCGAAATGCACCGTGCTCTAGATTATGTGCTTTTCATAAAAAAAAAAAAAAAAAACTCACACCAAATTGAACTTATCTATCAATTCACAGGCTTTGAAACTTCATGAGATTCTGCTCTTGTTGTTGCTTTTGTTAATATTTTTATTGTTTTTTTGGATGATATTTCTGTTGGGTATGCTTTGAATCTTCGTTTAAATTCCAAGTTTAAGCTACAAGGCAAGCATTCTTTTCCTAAAAATAAAAATGGTATAAAGAACGTAAAATTCTGGACGGTATTTTGAAAGTTATGATCAATTATTCAGTCAAAGGTCAGAAGCGATTGAAGATATTTTTGTGCAAACATTTTCCTTAAAACTGTATCTTTTGGCAAAGAAATAATTTTTTTTGTCCATATTGGGTTCGTCAATTTTTTGATACGAATCCAATGGTATAAAGAACGTAAAATTATGGGCGGTATTTTGAAAGTTATGATCAATTATTCAATCAAAAGTCAGAAGCAATTGGGGATGATCAATTTTTGTGCAAACCTTTTCCTTAAAACTGTATCTTTTGGCAAGGAAATAAATTTTTTGGTCCATGTTGGGTTCTTCAATTTTTTGATATGAATCTAACGGTATAAAGAACGTAAAATTCTGGTTGGTATTTTGAAAGTTATGATCAATTATTCAGTCAAATGTCAGAAGCGATTAGAGATATTTTTGTGCAAACGTTTTCCTTAAAACTGTATCTTTTGGCAAGGAAATAAATTTTTTCGTCCATGTTGGATTCTTCAATTTTTTGATACAAATCCAATGGTATAAATAACGTAAATTATGGGCAGTATTTTAAAAGTTATGATCAATTATTCAGTCAAAGGTCAGAAGCGATTGAAGATGATCAATTTTTGTGCAAACGTTTTCCTTAAAACAGTATCTTTTGGCAAGGAAATAAATTTTTTGGTCCACATTTAGTTCTTCAATTTTTCGATACAAATCCAACGGTATAAAGAACGTAAAATTCTGGGTGGTATTTTGAAAGTTATGATCAATTATTCAGTCAAAGGTCAGAAGCAATGTGAATCCGCGAGTGAGATGTTTTCATCGTTCATTTTCACACATTTCCAAATCGATTTTTGGAATATTTTCTGAATGAAAAGTGTTTTTTTGCATGTCTACTTTCTTGTGTCAAAATTTTAGCAAATAATGTTGAGTATATTTAGAGATGCGAACTTGAATGTGGACATAGGTCAGATTTGAATTTCAGCAGAATTTTACTTTTGAATCCATATCGGTTTTCCAAAAAACCGTTGTCTTTTCAAACCTCAATATTTAAGACATTAGTTTTATTGGAAACCAATTTCTTATTGTAAAAAAAATTCATATCGGTTTTCCCAAAAACCGTTGTCTTTTCAAACAGTAATATTTAAGACATCGGTTTTAAGGAAAACCAATTTCTTATTGGAAAATAAATCTATATCGGTTTTTCCAAAAACCGTTGTCTTTTTAAACCATAATATTTAAGAAATCGGTTTTTATAAAAACCGATTTCTAAAAGTTTTTTTAAATCGATTATCTAAAAACCGATGTAAACAACTGATGTCTTTTAACATTTTTGTAGTAGTGTGGGTTTTTTCAGCTCAGACCATCCATCTAGTTTGGGTTTCTCAAATTGGGTATGTGTGTTAGCTAACAAATTTATAGGGCCCATATTAAAAAAAAAAAAAAAAAAAGTCCAAAAAGTCTTTAAATAAAGTCTAGATAATCCTAATAGTCTATTAATAAAGTCTAAATAATCATAATAATCTATAAATAAAATCTAGATAATCCTAATAGTCTATAAAGAAAGTCTAGAGAGTCTTTTTAAAAAACTTCCAAAATCCTAAAAGTCTAGTCCATATAATCATAATAGTCATTAAAATCCTAAAAATCCATAAAATCCTACCACCCAAAAATTGTCTATTAAAATCCCATTCCAATACACCCCTCTAGGTTTAAAAAAAAAAGCCCAAAATATAAAATGGTTCTATTATTTATTTTAAATAGAAAAACTCAAATATTACATTAAAAAAAAAAAAAATTAACACTGGACCCAATTCGTTTTATTCAATACAAAACCAAATATGTAAATTTATTGTTAAGGGATATTTCGGTGAATTTTTCATATACTATATAATGTGAAAATCAAAACCCTAAACTAAAATTTTATCTTTTTACCACAGCTGCTTCAATCCTTCAAAACTCCCTCTCTCTCTCTCTCTCTCTCTCTCTCTCTCTCTCTCTCTCTCTCTCTCAAAGGTAGGCCGTATGCTCTTCTTCTTCTCCTCGTTGTTCTTCCGTTTCAAGGCCGATTTAGGGTTCGTTTTATTCATAATATTTTAAAAATTAATTCATAATCTTATTTTCTTGATTCATAAGATTGTCATTCATAATCTGGGTTTGCTTTGGTTCGATTATTATTCAACTTTAGTATGTAATATTGACAAATTTTGTTTTTGTTGGTATTTCTAGTCCATATATAGCCATATAGGTGTTTTTTTATTAAAAAAAAATAGTGTTGGTTCCGATTCGATAACAGTAGTGGTGGCCATGGTTCCGGTTTAACCGACGGTTTTGTCCTCGGTTTAACCGGAACCGTACGGACCAAACCGACCGTAAACCGAAAACTGAAACCGACGGTTTCAAAGCCAGTTTTTCGATTTTGATTTCGGTTTCGGTTTCGGTTTGGGGGTTGCCAAAACCGGACCAAAACCGGCGGTTTAACTGACGGTTTTGGAGCCGGTTAAACCGCCGGTTTTTCATATTAAAAAAAAAAAAATTAACCCACGTGGCAACGTCTTTAAAAAAATATTACCGTTGATAGCAACCGTTTAAAAAAAAAAAAATTAACCCACCAATCAGACGCTGCCACGTGGCAGCGTCTTTAATATATATTACCGTTGACAGCGACCGTTTAAAAAAAAAAAAAAAAAAATTAACCCACCAATCAGACGCTGCTACGTGGCAGTGTCTTTAATAAATATTACCGTTGATAGCGACCTTTAAAAAAAAAAAAAATAACCCACCAATTAGACGCTGCCACGTGGCAGCGTCTTTCAAAAAGTTACCGTTGAAAGCGACCGTTTGAAAAAAAATAATAATAAATTGGACCAATAAAAGATTGACACGTGGCACACAGTTTGAAAAAAAAATTACAATTTGGCCATTGGGCAGTCATCAGACGACCGTTCTGATGACCCCAACGGCCCTACATATATATTTTTTTTCACCCATTAATTTTTTCTATTTGCAAAGCCACCCCTTTCTATTATACTATAAATTACCCTACCCCCACCCCCCCAACACTTCATTTTTCTTCACACCACTCTCATTCTCTCAACTTCTCTCAATCTCTCTCAATCTCAAATTCTCAATTCTCTCTATATTTACAATTTTCTTTAATTCTCATATCATATATTAATTATTTATTCTATTTTTTTCTAGCATACAATATATATTTCTTATATTTTTTACCATCATATATTTTTTTTCACCACTATTATTCTAACAATATATTTTTTTCAATCATATATATATATATATATTTTACTTGCTTACCACTATTATTTCAACAATATATATTTTTCATTCAAATATTTTTTTTTTTTTAGTTGCTTACCACTCTTATTCCAAATTTCCAACAATATATTTTTTTCAATCATCTATTTTTTTTTACTTTGTCACCATTATTATTCCAACAATTTTTTCTTAACATATATCTATATTTTATTATTATTAATTTTTCAATGGCAAGTGGAAGTGGAAGTGGGGGAGATGGTTCAAGAAATGTGAACAGAGGAAAGGGTGCAATGCAAAACTTGTTGGAAACCATTGGTGATGCTGTCACTTACGACGATGTGACTTTTCACTAGTTCCTTCAAGATTGATTTAGATCCGATCACCCTTCTAGTCCTAATCCCCCTCTAACAATTCCTGAGTTCGACGGACTCGACCCCACTCACAATACCCCCAATACTAATGAAAATGTATCTAACCCCCCACCCCCTTCAGATGATTTTTTTGCAGGTGAAGGTGAAGAAGAAAAGCCGACGAAGTCCAATCTCTTCAAAATGCATATGAAGAAAACTAAGTTACAAGATGGATCTTTCCATATACAGTGCAATCACTGCACTAAAACATACAATGTTCCAAGAAACTTCGGATATGGCACGTTATGGACCCATGTCAGAAAAACTCACCTGTCCGAATTCGCGAGGGCGAATAACCAAGCCCAAATTGCCAGGTACGCAACCTCTTCTAATCAATTATTTCATTACACGTCTGAAAAAAAAATAGAACAATTAGCATTAATGGTTGCAACTGAACACTTACCTTTTGGTTTTGGTGAGAAAGTAGGTTTTGTTAATTATTGCCAAAATGCATTAAATCCTGCAATGCAACGTGTTCCTAGATTCACTCTCACACGTACACTAAATGCCATTTACAGAAAAGAAAAAAACAATTTGAAAACATTTTTTGAACAATTTCAAGGTCGCGTTTCCATATGTGCCGACATATGGACCGACAATTTTGGTAGTCATTCATATTTGGGTGTCACATGTCATTATATGGACAATGACTGGAACATGCAAAAAAGAATTCTTGCATTTCGTGTTTTCGATGACTCGCATTCAGCTCAAAATATTTTTCGACTCCTTAAAATCATTTTTCAAGAGTATAATATCTTAAACAAAATTTTTACTATTGGCTTTGATAATGCTGCAAGCAATACCGCATCTATTCCTTTCTTACGGGACTTGTGCAATCCCTATTTTGGCAGTAAATTATTTCATCAACGTTATGCATGCCATGTTTTAAATTTGTGTGTTCAAGCTGGATTAACAGAGCTTTCTGCTTTTATTAGACCAATTAGAGATAGTATTAACTGTAGGGAAAAATAAACAAAAGTGGTACACGCAGCGGAAGCGATACTAAAATTAGATTTAGTGACTTTTAAAAGTTTTTCCTTTATGAACCTTAAACCCTTTTAATCAATAAACATGCATATACAATAACAAAAAGTAGATTACCTTTTGTCGCGTGATCCGATTGACTTACGTCGATGGTAATCCGCAAGACCTTCAATCCGAGCACGAACGTGGATCACCTAGGAGCGTGGTCTCCCTTTTCTTTGAATTGCAAACCTGTGAATGGACCAAACAAAACTTTTCTTTTCTTTGTTAGTCACAAAACAATCAAAAGAATGTCTAAGATTATTCCGGTCACTTTTGAGTTCTCAATCTAATGATCGAAACTCGCGTGAACCTAGATCGATATCGTATACACAAGCTTATTGATGATTAAGCAATAGTATACTATCAAAGAATAATCTAACACTCCTTTTTGTCTTTTTAGAATAAAAACTCTCTATGAATTAAGAAGAAGAAGAAAAATAAAATCTCAAGCACCAAGCATTGTGTTGGCCGAAATCTATAAGAGCACTTATATAGGTGGCCAAATTTTCTTCCTTCTTTCCTTTAGGGTGGCCGAATTCTTCATGTGATACTACTAGGGTTGCCGCAATTTTCCTCTACAAAAGAGGAGTTGTGTTGCACCCAAATACACATGTCTTTTAAGACTTCAAACCCTAATCCAACTCATTAATTTTTTATTCTTTTATTTTGACTAAATAAAAAGACTCCTTATTTGATTAAATAAATAAAACTAATTTATTTATTTCCTTATCAAACAAGTCTTTTACTTTTAGGAAAGATTTGTTTCTTTAATTAAACAATTAATCAATAAATTAATTAATTCTTATTTAATTAAAACAAATGAAACAAAATAATATTTTAGGTTAAAACATTAACCTTGCCGCCCCACTTGTATAAGATTGGGCCTAATATTATTTTCTTATTTCATTTAATCCATTGGACTTTAAATAAAAAGCCCACATGTGAACCAGACCCATTCTTACTAAAAGAAACAAGCCCACATGTCTTTCATTAATACATTAATATAATTGAGCAGCCCATTACTTAAATGTGCAAATTATATTCTTAATATATTAAATGCAATTCTAGATGGACCCTTAAATTGGTCCGGTAGAATATATCAAGTGATCCATGCAAGTCCGTGTGGATTGGGGATCTTGGCGGGCCATCTAAATTTAAGCTTCAATAGACATAACCTAATCACAATCAACAAATGATTCACTTAGGTCCGATCCATTAATTTTAACTCATTCCACTAAAGAGCTAAAACTGAACTCTTAAATAAAGATAGAAAAGGAAGATGCTCCTCATTCATACCCTAGACAATCATATTGGAGATAGTGTATCCTCGTGATTAATATCAGTAATCGCCAAGAGTTCATAGACCGCCTATAACTCTCCAAGTTACCATATTTACTCATATGACCACGTTTTGAACTTGGATATTTTGACTTGTCCAGAAGCCATGTTTTCAATAGACACTATCGAAAACTCAACGTTGAGATTTAATATCCAATTACCTCAAAACATCCATATGATGATATTATACTCTCATTTGATAAATGGAGCCACGATGTCCATATCTATAAATGAAGTCCTCTATCGATTAACAAATGAATATCACCAAACTATCGAGGATAGACTATGCGATATAATCGTACTCATTGATAACTCAAATGATATCACTTGCAACCATAAGTCCATCATTTATCTCAGGATTAAGATAGACTCTCCGATTGTCCTGATAATGAAAAGACTATTATCTATTGACGGTTCTAGATAAAGCTTTTCATTGTGACCCAGTTCAATGCACCCAGTGCACTAGATCCTTTTGCTCGAAGACACTCCGATGATTTTAGACTCATCATATCTCATTTGATCCCACTCAAATGCTAGCAAAAGAATTCTACAACTTTAACAAGATAAAGGTGCCCAACCTTTAACTTAAGTTGTGAACATTATTCAAGACTAACTAAAGAATTGTGTCTACCACATACATATCCAGATGTACGAACAATTCTTCTTTTCATATAGTCTTTAGACCTTATGATTATTTACTTTGACAATTATAATATTAAACTATAAATGTTATACGATTTGTTAAACCAGAAATCACTTTATTAATATGAAAAAGATTGTTAATTACAACATTACACTCTTGCTATTGAGCATAATCCTAACATTAACTATATTTGGAGGCATAACAAAATCATGAAACAAATGGTTAAAGTATTGCTCTGAATAATATGCGTCCCAAAAAAATTTCTCGTGACATTACCACTCGTTGGAATTCAACTTATAAGTTGCTTAGTGAAAGTGTTGAATATAAGGATTTATTAGTTTCTTTTATTAATTATAACGTTCCTTCAATTTCTCTTGAATTGAACCATTGGGATGTATGTATAAAAATTCTTGAATTGTTACGTGTTTTTAATGATGCTACCATTGCTTTATCTGGTGTTTACTATCCCACTACTCATTTATTTCTTACTCAAAGTGTTAATATTGCTGGTGCATTTAATGATTGTAAATTGGATGTTCAATTGAGTCCATGTGTTGCTGCCATGAAAACAAAATGGGTTTCGTATTATGGGGAGATTCCAAATATTTACTTGCTTGCACCGTGTTTTAATTCACGCTTTAAATTAGATTGTTTGTAGGATTACTTAGACAATTATTACAAATGTTTAGATTTAGAGGTTGATATTCTTCATTGTTGTGCTTCCGTTAAAACTTTCCTTTATGAATTATACAATGAATATGTTAGAATGTATGGTCAATCTTTCAACGTGCCGGTTTCACTACCCCAACCCACATCTGGTGGTAGTAGTTCTTCCACAAAATTTCAATTAAGGGGTTTGGGGGATCGACTGTTTTCCCAAAGATCCAAAAAATTATGAACATCTTCTTCATCCTCATCTACCTCTAAGCTTGACCGGTATTTAGAAGACAATCATATATTTCCAGATGAAGAATTTGATCTCTAGGTTTGGTAGAAGAGTCATCAACAGGATTATCCAATTTTGGCTATTATTGCCAAACAAATTCTTAGAACGCCAGTTTCTACAGTTGCTGTGGAACAAGAATTTAGTGTAGGTGGAAATATTTTGGACCCAAGACGGTCGGCTATGTCTCCACAATCACTTGAAATCCAGGCGTGTGTTGATGATTGGACAAAGGCAAAATATAGACAACAAGAACTCCAACTGGATATAGTGAACGACATCTTCAAAGGTGACCAAACCACGGGAACGGAAGGCAGCGAATAGATTCCGTTCCAACTTCCAACCTCCAACACCGAGCAACTAATTAAAGGTGAAAGAACTACGTGGCCTTTGATTCCTCTGCATTGGTGAAGGATACGTAGGCAGCTTAATTGTGGTAAAAAATTAAGTGCAAGACTGGTATTTTTTTTTTTAATTTTTTTTTATTATTTTTTTAAAATTTTAACTTTGTTACATTATAATATTGTATATTTGAATTCAAGCCTTCAAAGCTAATTTTTTGTTATTTTTTTTTTAATTTTTTGTTATTTATTAATAAATGTCAATTTCTTTTCTTTTAAATATTGTGAAATACTTAAATACATCAATGAAAATGTTTGTAAATGTTTTTTTTTTATTTACAACTTTATGATTTTATATTAGTCAAGATTTTGATTTTATATTTAATTTACAATTTACAAAATACAAACAAGCTTTACCCAAAAAAAAAAAAAAAAAAACCGAAACCGGTCCAAACCGAAACCGAAACCGAACTGGACCTAAACTGAAACCAAAAAATTGCCGGTTATAAATCGGAAACCAAACCAGTTTTCCGGTTTCGGTTTTGGTTTTGGTGAGTTCCCAAATCGAAACCGAACCGTGGTCAAGACTAGATAACAGTGTGAGTTGATATCGCTTGTTTTTGGAACAAATTACATAATACATAACGTGGGTTGGTCTTTTTTATTTATTTATTTATTTTTTATTTTTTTTACAATATCTATTAATCCGGAACTATGTATTTTTTTTTTAAAGCTTTTGTCATTGGTAAGATTCAAGTTGCTGACCTGAAAGTCATTTACCCAAGCATCAAGCTCATCCATCTACTAATTGAGCTACGCTCATGTTGGCAACATGGGTTGGTCTTTTGGCTAATCTTTTGAGCTGTCTAGCATTAAAATTTTCTTTATTGTTTGTTTATTGTAACAAATCATTCTACATCACCTCAAAAATTGTTTTTAATTACATATCAATAATTTTACTTTGTTCAAATTTAGTGTCTAAATCTGGTGCTCAAATGATATAGTAACATTATAATCCATTCATTTAAATTGTATTAGATTTGCATGATTTAGATGAATGGATTAGAGTATTGTCATATCATTTGGACACCAAATTTGAGTAAAGTAGAATTACTCTTTACATATTATTCGTATCACTTCGAAATCAAATAAAACTTTAAAATATTGGTAAAAAAAAAAATGTTTTAAGGTTTGTGAAACACAAAATAGGAAAAAAAAAAATGTTAGATTGAAATTTCTCTATAGTATCTTTAATTTTTTTTTAATTTTTTATTCTTTAGTAATTTTAATTAAGGATGAAATTATCATTAACAAAAATAATTAAAAAAAAATTGTGGATTGGCGTGACATTAATTATCTATTAGCTGATTTATTTATTATTTTCATTCCAAGGTCTAGATTTGCATGAAAATAAAGTATTGCCTAGCATTTCATGCTAACCATAGAATAATTGATAATTAAATTATCATATAAAAATCAATCTACATGCTTTTTGTTCCAATTTACGATATAAATCCGGATAAAATTAGAGTACAAACGTTCATACTAAATTATAGAGGAAATGGCACTCTTTTATTATATTTGTGCCATTTTTAGGGTTTTTATTTTTATTTTTATTTATTCTTATTTTTCAAAAACCTCCTCCATCAATGGAGCTAAAAGACCTCCGACCTCCATTTTTATCCAAAAATCTCAAAAACTACCAAAAAGTCTCAGAATCTACCAGAAAGTCTCGAAAACTACCAAAATAAGTCTCGGAAAAAAAATAAAAAAACGTGTGACTTATTTTTGTGAATGTGTTTTAAAGGTATTATTAAAACTTAAATTATTAGTTTGATGACAGTCTTAAAACTTACTCTTTACAGAGTGCTATTAAATTTTCGAACCCCTAGATTATATAACAAAAAACATGTATTTTTGGAGAACCTTGATCGTATGATGAAATTTATTAATAACAAAATTTATACATGAGCAAATTATATATAATTGTCAATGTTAGTAGTCAGGAGATTACTTGAGATTTCTCTCTAAAAAAAAAACCCACTATATCAGGTGTTTTTTTCAAAACAAACTTAAAATTCTCTTACAAAAACATTTTTTCTAAAATAAATTCTAAACATTTTTAAAAAATTCTCAAATTGTCTATAAGATCTGTTACCCTTCTTGTTGATTTAGTATTTGTTTTTGTTTTTTTTTTAATTATTTATTTGTAGAGTTACATGGAATTAATTATATTGTTTGAATTATGTATAGAGTTGGAGACGGTCATGCATGACTTTTCTAACTAAAAATAGAAGCCTCAATTTTAGGTGCAGACCACAGAAGGCCAAACGGGGCGGGCAACCACCAAATTTAACCCTTCCTTTATCAACCAAACAAGTTCTCTTTCTTCTTCAATTTTTTTTTCTTTCCTTTTCATCTTTCATGCATTTTATCTAGTGATGTTGAAAATGGCATTTTATTAAGAGCCTCTCAAGGTGGTGGGTTTCATATTTATAAAGTGGTGGTGTTTGAAAGGTGGTGGCCGGAGAGGAAAAAAGATGGATCAAGACGAGCTAGCGACAGCCGCGAACAAATCGGATGACACCATAGTTTGCTATGCACCCAATATGATCACAACGAATGGGGTGTGGCAGGGTGATAATCCTTTGGATTATTCTCTCCCTCTCTTCATTTTGCAATTGACATTGGTCGTAGTAACTACTCGCCTTCTTGTTTTCGTTCTCAAACCCTTTCGCCAACCTCGTGTAATCTCCGAAATAGTTGTAAGTTGTTCACATCTTTCATCTCCATCCAATGCAAATGTTCACTGTATTGCTTCATGAAAATGATATCATTTCTCTTCTTCTTGTTGCTGTTAATATATATATATATATATATATATATATATATATATTTATGTGTTTACAGGGTGGTGTTATATTGGGGCCGTCGGTGCTTGGAAGGAGTATCACATTTGCTAATTCGGTTTTTCCTTTAAGAAGTGTAATGGTGCTGGAAACAATGGCAAATGTTGGTCTTCTATACTTTCTCTTCTTGGTTGGAGTAGAGATGGACATTTCAGTGATTCGTAGAACAGGAAAAAAGGCGTTAGGCATTGCGGTTGCCGGTATGGTCTTGCCCTTCATCATCGGTGCTTGCTTTTCATTTCTGTTGCACAAACATACTCAAGAAATGAGTCAAGGCACGTTCATTCTTTTCCTCGGTGTTGCCCTCTCCGTTACTGCCTTCCCCGTGCTTGCAAGAATCCTGGCAGAACTAAAACTCATCAACACAGAGCTTGGTAGGATAGCCATGTCTTCGGCTCTTGTTAACGACATGTGTGCTTGGATTCTCCTAGCTGTAGCCATTGCATTGGCGGAGAACGAATCTACTTCCTTGGCATCCCTCTGGGTGATACTCTCCGGTGTAGTTTACGTCGTGTTTTGTGTATTCGTAGTTAGACCTGCAATCATGTGGATGATCAGAAGAACCCCGGAAGGTGAAACCTTTAGCGAGTTCTCTATATGTTTGATTCTTACAGGGGTTATGATCTCAGGTTTCATCACAGATGCCATAGGAACACATTCTGTTTTCGGAGCTTTTGTGTTTGGTTTGGTGATTCCAAATGGACCACTTGGACTAACTCTCATAGAGAAGCTTGAGGACTTTGTCTCAGGTCTTCTGCTGCCTCTCTTCTTTGCTATTAGTGGACTCAAGACTGATATTGGGAGTATTAAGGGAGCTTATACCTGGGGGATTCTGTTGCTTGTCATCATTCTATCATGTGCCGGAAAAATCGCCGGAACTCTGCTTGTTGCTTTCTTTTACCAGATGTCGATTCGCGAAGGAATTACTCTTGGACTTCTCATGAACACGAAAGGGCTCGTTGAAATGATTGTCCTCAATGTTGGCAAAGATCAGAAGGTACTTTATACCTGCAGAATTCAGTTCATCCAAGCTAAATATTTATGTTTTAATAGGATACTAATAAAACATGATGATGATGGTTTACTTACAGGTCTTAGACGACGAGTCGTTTGCAATTATGGTGATTGTAGCTGTGGTTATGACAGGAATCATCACCCCCATTGTAACATCAATTTACAAGCCGGCAAGGAGGTTCCTACCATACAAACGCCGAACAATCCAGAGGTCAAAGCCAGATGCAGAATTACGAGTACTTGTTTGCGTACATACTCCTCGAAATGTCCCGACAATTATCAATCTGTTGGAAGCCTCAAACCCCACCAAGAAATCCCCAATATGTGTTTATGTTCTCCATCTAGTCGAACTTACAGGTCGTGCATCTGCCATGCTCATAGTCCACAACACCCGAAAAACTGGCCGGCCAGCCCTTAACCGAACCCAAGCTCAATCTGACCACATCATCAGTGCTTTTGAAAATTATGAGCAACATGCTGGCAGTGTCTCTGTTCAGCCCCTTACAGCCATTTCTCCATACTCCACTATGCACGAAGATATCTGCAACTTGGCTGAGGATAAACGTGTTGCCTTTATAATCATTCCGTTCCATAAACATCAAACAGTTGATGGAGGAATGGAAGCCACGAATCCAGCATTTCGTATGGTGAACCAGAATTTGCTAGCAAATGCACCCTGCTCTGTTGGGATCCTTGTCGATAGAGGCTTAAGTGGCTCTACACGTTTGGCTGCAAATCAAATGTCTCACCAGGTTGCTGTGCTCTTCTTCGGTGGACCTGATGATAGGGAGGCATTAGCATACGCATGGAGAATGTCTGAGCATCCAGGAATTAGCCTTACGGTGATGCGGTTTGTTCCAGCTGATGAAATTGATCCAGTAAGGCCTTCTGCTGATCCAAATAATCCTAGACCACTTTCAGTGGAAACAGATAATGACAGAGAAAAGCAGCTTGATGAAGAATTTATAAGTAATTTCAGAATGAAGAATGCAAACGACGAAACAATAGTTTACAATGAGAAGGTGGTGAGCAACGGAGAGGAAACCGTATCAGCAATAAGGACAATGGACAATCTTCATGACTTGTTCATAGTTGGAAGAGGACAAGGAATGATATCACCTCTCACAGCTGGACTCACTGACTGGAGTGAATGCCCAGAACTTGGTGCTATTGGGGACTTGCTAGCATCATCAGATTTCGCAGCAACTGTTTCAGTGCTTGTTGTGCAACAATATGTTGGATTGGGGCCACAAAATGAGGGTGTCACAACACCAGACAGCCCAGGTCATGGAGAGGAACAATACAGCAATGTAGAGCTGATAAACAGACGGTCACCACAGCAAAAAGGACAACCTGTGTTCAACTCACAACATTAATAACCAGAAGCAGGTGAAGTTCTTTCATTTGAAATTATTGTGTACAATCTTTTTCCTTAAAGTTGCTACCCTTCTACAGTTCTACAGCTCATTTAGAAATGTTTTTTTTTCATTTTTAGCATAACCAAATCAATATCAGAGTGAGTATTAACTCTTACTCATGGCATCAGTTTATATCTCCTGTTTTTGGCTACCTGAAAACTCTAATTTCAACTTTATAATGGAAATTTAATGATGACTACTTATTAATTCTTGCTAACTCAAAGAAACTTTTCAAGACCATCATTCTAATCCATTAATTTTGAGGGGGAAAAGAAAATTATGTAAGGAAATAATGTTTTGCAAGTCAATTTAAAAGGAGAAACAATATTGAACAAGAAGTCCACAAACTAGGAGAAACATGAAACAAAGAAGAACCTATACAAGGTTCCTTCAGCCAAAAAAATTCTATCAATTGAGCCTATCTCTTTATATGGCAGTATAATTTGAACAAAAGCTCTAAATAACAAAATTAAGCCACAACTCATTCCCAATTGAATGAAAATAAAGAAGAAAGATGCTCTTCAAATTCTTTTGAAACAGAGGCTAATACAGATGCTAGAAATAGATCTCTTTCTTATAAATATTTGGTCTTTTAAACTTCTCTTGCAAAGGATATTAAAAGACAATAGGGATTTTCTGTCAACTGAAACACTAGACACGTACCGGCACTGGAAGTCTGGAACTACAAATTATGTGAGCATTTTGGCTGCGTGCTCAAATGGATATGAAGTTGGTGCAATTCTTGTTCATCAAACACAAATACCTGTCAAAGGAAACACCGTAAAAAAATAAAAATAAAAAAAATAAAAAAATCATATACTAAACCATTTCATACCCATGCTTCATACACTACAGTGAAAAGTTGGGCAGCCATGCTCTATATCTGAAATCATGGAAAACAATCAAGAGGGTTTTTGCACTATTTTCTCAACTAATATATGTCATCCATAAAAAGTTGAATCATCAACAACCTAGGGGAAAAAATATGGGATTTTGCACTACTTTCTCAACTAAAATTATGAGATAAAATGTTCACATTCAATAACAAAATTATTGTTTCCCTATCAAAGGGTTTCCAACAATTTTTTCCTCACACCACTTACATAGAAGCAAAATTCATATTAAAACCATAAAATTTTCCCAAAAGCTCATGTTTTCCCTAAACTACATTTGGGCTTCAGATGATTCTTCTAGCTACTTTCTCGGGCATTGTTGTCAACTAACTAATGTCCAGTTACATTTCTTAACAGTCATTATCAACCCAAACCTCGTCATCACTACACTTGTTGTATTCATTAACTATCCTTTTACCATCACCGTGACCAATCTCAATGAAACCAAATTGAGCATAAGTATATGAGATATAAGGGAGAATTACACAAAAAAAAAAAACCCAAAAGTTTGACCTTTAAAACAAAAAAACAAAAAAAACCTCTAGTCCTCTAGTTTCGGATTAGATGAAGAATGCTGTTCCAGCAAGGACATAGCAATTAGTGATATGATAATTGGATACGTGGAACAGTGGCATAGGCAAGCAAGTCTCAAGCCAGACCATTTTATTTTCTTTACTTTTGAAACCTGGCCTAACCCAACTTGAATTCCCCTTGGATTGTAAGAGAATCCAATATCATAAAATTTATTATGATACTTTCGTCAGTAAATCACACCCAGGATTTCATGTAGTACTTTTAGACTTAGACTCCAACATTATATGTAGGATTCAAATCCAAACTAAATTCATCAAGTACTTGTTAGAATATTTGTCATTAATATATTGGACTTCTATTTTGTTTAGGAATCAATTAGCTTAATTATAGGATTTCCTGTTTCTTTTCTAGTTGTATTTTTCTATCTGTTTTGATTAAGGAATCAATTAGCTTAATTATAGGATTTCATGATTCTTTCCTAGTTGTATAGTTGTATTTCTCCTATAAATTACCTCTTATACGGAGAAGAATAATAACAAAATATGAATTTGTTCAGTACTAACACACCCAATATAATGTACATCAACTATACAGCAGCAAAGCTCTCTCCAAAATGAATAATTGAAATTTAGGAAGCTGCAGTAATGCAGTTCAATTGAATATTAGTTTTTCATGGACATCATCACACTGCCAAGAACATCGCTAAATGTTGTCATCATTAATTAATTTTCCACTACACTATATCTAAAATTTCAAAACAGAGGAAAAAGTTTGTGGTCTTTAAAACAGTGCAATCAATCATCAGAAATGTACCACTTTAATGCTTCTAATACCAACATATGAAAATATGAACCAGAAAGTCAACTTGAATCAAAATGCTTTCATGTTTTCAGCAAGCAAATAATCAACTAGGTGTAAAGCATACAATAGTCCCATGTGCATACTTACAAAGTCCTTTGGGACTGTAAAGCTTCTGTAGCAGCTACTGCGGTTTCTATACAACTGAGTGATTAATGGAGCAGCTATTGTGCTGCTCAAATGATTATCTGATTTGATTTGAACCCTTCATTTCCAAGCACCAAAATCAATTGATTGAAGTGATATATGACCAAGATACAAATTCTCTAAGTGCTGCTTACACAATCCAATTCGCCTTTTATTCAAACTGGGATGTATACAACTTGAGAACCCGGTTTTCCAGCCAGGAAACTTCTGTCTTTCCATCACATGAAGCGTATAAACACCTGGTGCTGCAGCGGAGCATCCCATAACAAAACAATTGCAAGTCCGTGATTGGCTCACCACTCTTGCTAACGATAATAAACACAAGCCGCTATAAGAAATCCCATACAGCAAACCCTCATCATTATCAAAAGCTTGAGAATCTGATGTTTCATATGCCATATCATGCTCTATCTCCTGGGTAGAGGGAATTCTGCTCAGTTCAACATCAAACCGTTTCTCAATTTCATTTTCATGAATTCGATACTTAGCTGCTAAAGTACGGATGCAAGATTTTCTAACTTCATTAGAGATTATGAGCTTTATCTCACTGAAATTCTTACACTCGCTGTACCACCTAAGCCAACGGCGAACTATTCCTGAAAACCAGTCAATTATTTGGATGCTATCTTGTAAGATGAGCAGAGAACTTGCGCGAGGGTAACCTTCAGATGTAGTCAATCCATATCGTAACAGTCGCTTCTTTATGTCGTTGACAGGAGCAACAATTTCAGTGATGGTGACAGATTTGGCAGATGAACATGAATTTGGCAAAAGAGCAAGAGTAGCAACTGTCTCAGAAGAAACATATTCTTCTGCACGCTTTTGAAATTCATAAAAGGATTCTCTTAGTTCTCTTGGAAGGGCAGGTTCTGCAACATACTTAGATAAGAGAAATTCCTCACTCTCTACCGCTTTGGCTTTAACATCTTGCATCCATACATTTAATAAGAGCTTGTACCAGTGGTCAGTTTGCATTCCAGCTTTACGGAAGCTAGAAATTTGGCTCAAAGTAGAGTTACTGTCAGCTATATGCTTGATCTCTGACTCTTTAACCTTTTTCAAACCATGAGCCAACCATTTCTTCCCAATTCTAAATGTCCCAGCATTCCAGGCCTCTTGTTTGTCTAAAGCAAATAATTTGACTTTGTCCTTTAACTTATGGACAGCTTTTACAGCAGAACTTTCTTTTACAGTTCTTCTAATCAAAGTGCCTAAAAAGCAAATTCCATGAGGTCCCACACAAGATAGTATGTCTGTTTGATTATCAACATTCAAGTGCAAAACATTCTGTAAGTAATTTACAACATCAGACTTGAAAGCCAAAGCAGCTTCTTTCGTACCGGATACAGCAAAAAACATTTCATCCATGAAACGACAACAATGAAGTCTTGTAGAAATGTTCTCCTCAACTATATGATTAAGGTCATTGTCTTTTAGCTGTCTCCTAAACCAATTGCGTAGCTTGGAGTGGGATCCATCCCCACCTATATGAAAATCTGGGCTGAGAGCTTCATATCTCATTGACAATCTGTAAAATTCACGATCGAAGAGGTCAAGATATATATTCATTAGTATCGGGGATAATACTCCTTCTTGTGGAAGACCATGACCTTTTGGGAAACCCCCAAACTCCAAATTGAGTACCTGAGCATCAAACATGCCTTGGATGATACCATACAAGCTGGGATCTTCTATCTTGTCCTCCATTGCTGAAATGATATTGGCAAGGACACAAGAATCTAGTTTTTGGTTTAAGAGTAGTGTAAACCACCAATCAGGATTAGAGATCTCTTTGCTAATATATTTCAATGCTGTGGAGTGTCCCCTCCCGCTCCGACAACCATGTGAAATCTTAGAAAAGTGTGGCCTGTAAACAAGTTCCAAGATGATCCTAATGGCTTCTTGAACTACTTTCAATTTTAAATTCGGAAGAACAATGACTTCTTTCCTGGCACCTTTTGTTGAGATGGAGAAGGTATTAGCATTGACATCAAACTTTCCACTATAGAGCTCTTCTGCCATGGTTGCAAAAGACACACTGTCATCATCTACAGTTATATCAACATTTGAGTTGAGCCTAATACTATTGTAAGAATCCTGAAGTGTTTCTGGATGGGCAATTACTTTTGCCATTAGGTTTTGAAACTTCCCATTCACATATTGCTCCTTGACCCTCTTCTTTATGCGGAGTTCAAGAGACCTCTTGAGCTCCATTCGACTCTTGGGTCTTTCCACATCAAGATTAGTAGACTCTTCAACAAGAAATGCTAAGTTCTTTGCCAATGTCATTTTTCCCGTTCCCTTATCACTGACATCATCATCTGCTGCAAGAGTAGAATAATTAAAAGCTTGCCTTCTTTCAACCAGTCTTCCTGTTAATATATATATAATTAATTAATGTAATCAGTGCAAATGTAACTGTTCTATCTTAAAATATAATCATGGCACAATTTGCTATAACTTAACAGAGATTTAAAGTAGATTTATCAGACTAACAAGAGTCACATCAATAGGCCAATTGAACCACTATCAGATATGTCCTTAACAAGAAAGAACAGGATAATTTGAATGTATAAAAACATAAATAGAATTCAATTCAACTGAAGATAGCTTCATCTTAATCACTTAAGGTCAACTATTTCAAGATTTATATGTATGCATGAAAGTTTCAACAGTAGTTTACACTAATTCGTTGTTTCACTCGCATGCCTTTAACAATGCAAAAGACTATATCCATATAAAATCTTATTATGTCAAAAACATTAAACTGTCCAAACCCTCAATAATGTTCAACAAACACACACACTAATAGCAGTAAAGTAAGCACATAAGAGCTTACCTACTAGAGTTTTGAACAGTGAATGTACTGGAACGGGGTTCTCATTTCGCAGTATGGCACATTTCAACAAGTTTCTTTTGGGGTAACTTGAGAAACACATAAACCGCATTCTTCTTCTTCAACACTAGTTTACTTCAAAATAATTCAACATAGCTTCAATAAAAATGCAAACCCATTAGTGCAAACCATTATTCAACTAATAAATGTGAACAAAAATACAAGCATGATTCATCAGCATATCCTGAAAAAATTCTAAGAAAACAGAAAGAACCAAACACATCACAGGCCTAATTATTTGTAAGAGGCATTTTAACGAACAGGTGGTATGCATAGAGTTCCTTGCACTACTAGACATAAAAATTATGAATATATACATCCAAAAGATGAAAATATGAGCAAAAGTTAACAAGAAGTACCACTATTACAGGTGCAAAGGTAGTTGAACTGGGTTTTGCTTATTCTGAACTATGCAGCTAGCAGAATTGTTAATAACTTAATACGGAGATAAAATGTTGTTTAGCACAGAGAAATTATGGGTATAAATGAAAATGAGCTGATTATTTGGGCCTAATTGGACATGGGCTGCTTACTAAAGAAACTTGGTTTTATTATGGCGAATATTTGCATCCCTTTGAAACTATGCTATATTATTTAAATTATTAAGAGAATTAAATTTATTTATTCTCGGTAATTTTATTGTTCTTTTCAAACATTTCCATTTTGTGTACAGTAATGACATTGAATGAGTTTTGTCATGTAAATTAAAAACCGACAAAAAATACATAGAGAAAGTAGATCTACAAATAGAGAGAGAAATAGCCAGTTTGGTACTGCTGTAACTTTTATAATAATCACTATTAGCTGTGTTGAAGGAATAATCAGCTATGAAGTTAATCAGTAAATGTTTAGTTAATTATACTTTTAAAACTACTGCATAGCTTAGAAGCAGTATACATATATTTGGTATTTTTATTACACATGTGCTGAAATTAGTTACAATGACTAAAATAGATATGATTTTAGAACCTTATTTCATTTTTTTTTTCATTAATTATATTATATTAAATCAATATTTAAGTAGAATATTTAAATTGGAAAAAAAAATTCATAAGAACAATAAAAATATTTTTAAAATATTTTATAAATCAAATCAATATTTAATTAGAATCTTTAATTTTTAGATGAAATAAGGTATATAAATGATTTTAATTTGATTTCATAAGGATATTTTAAAAGATTCATTAAATGCTGAAATAGATTATTCCATAATCACTTTCAAAAAGTAACCCCCCACCTACTTCTCAAAATCATTATCAAAATTTGCCAAATTATCAATTAATCACTTTTGGAAGTTTTACCAAACATCATTTTATGTCAAAATTATAAAATAAATTGATTTTAACTTCTAGTAATACCAAATTGGCCCAAAGAAAGAGAGACATAAAGAGAGTTAGAAATTAAAGAGAAAATTAAAAGAGAGAAAAAGTCATTTTTGAATTTTACATTTCATTTCATCGTTCGTTCATTTTCAATTTTTTCCAGAATCTTTATACTTTTTTTTTTCTATTACGTAGGCCTTGTTGAATTTTAGAGTGTAAACATGTTGAAATTTTAGCATATATGCATGGTGTAATTTCAATGAAGATTCTAAAGTGATGTTTGATAGAGCACAAAATTAGGCTATTACATATATGTAGAGTTTACTTTTTATGATTGTTATATTCCTATAATCTCTCTGTAATAATCATGTAATCTCTCCTTAAATAGCTTGATCTAGTTTCCCATTATATGTCCATAATCAGTGGAAACTAAACTATCACCAACTGTATATTTGTATCTACTGTAATTTCCTATAATGAAAATTAACACAATATTCATCAAAACTGTTTATGGTATGAGAACCCTCTCTGTCCATTGAACAGAAAGAAGAGAAAAAAAAATTAAATAAATAAATCCATCCCTTAAAACCTTACCCTTGCCGTATCTACCTTTTTCTTCCGTCATCACCACTGTGATGGAGACACCAAACAATGAATCTCAGATGTTGTCCTTCACTCGAACGCCTACATCATTTTCGACGGTATCAGTGACTATCCTAGAACTCCGGTAGTTGTCTCTACACCCGCAAACCTCATGGCTTAAGGTAACATCGTTCCCCACAATGGAAATCTGATCTTTCTCAATGCTTTGTCTCAGATTCCGTTTAAACTCACGAAGAATGGAGGAAACTATGCATCTTAGAAGTCTCAAATGACCAACCTTCTTTTTGGTTATGGACTTTTCGGGTTTGTTGATGGCTCTTATCCTTGTCCACCACAAAATGACCAAGGATATCTCCATTAGACTCATCAGGATCGTTTGGTGCTTCTAGGCATTCAGGTCACCGTCTACAGCACAATCAGTCCGACTATCAACAACTCTGCCACTTCTGTTGATGCCAAGAACAAATTGGAGACTAGCTATGCCAATCATTCCAACACTTGGATTCTTTCTCTCTTGTCTTCTCTCATGTCTAACAAGAAGGAGGGAAAATTAGTGGATGCTTACATGAGCAGGGTGAAAAGCCTTGTTGATGAACAAGCACTTATTGGCCATCCTTTGAATGATGCACAAATCATGGCTCACACCTTAAACGATCTAGCTAATGAGTTCAAAGAATTGACAACAGCAGTTCGTATTCATGACACTTCTATTTCATTTGAGGATCTCTATGATAAACTCATTGATGAGGACTTGATTCAAAATCATGGAGAACCAAAAGAGGAAGATACGCTAGTCACTGCTCAACTTGCCCAAAGATGGACTAAACACAAAGGCTGGGGTGGTCAAGGAAACTGTGGAGGCTCCAACTCCACTCAAGGTTCAGCCACTCACGACTCAAACCACAGCTATTCCAATCAACCCTCTCATTTCGACCACACTCAATCTAGTCAAAATCAGTAACATGCATCATATGGCCGAGGTATGAAATTCTCGAATTCCCATTCTTTCTCGCCATCTTGGAATCCAAACTCTTATCAGGGAAATCTGGGCCAACCCCGTATCGCTTGTCAACTATGTGACAAACCGAGCCACAATGCTAAAACTTGTTGCTCTCGAGGCCAACCCTCCTCTCAGTATTCTCGGCCCCAAGCTAATTTTGTTGACATAGAATCAAGCCACACCAACAACAATTAGGTCCTAGACTTGGGTGCCACACACCATATTACGTCTAATCTTCAGAATCTCTCCATGCACTATGACTATGTTGGGAATGAGGATGTTATAGTCGGCAATGGTAATGGAATTTCTATCTCTCATATTGGTTTCTCTACTATTGATTCACCTATTGCCTTTTTTACATTAGATAATATTTTGTGTGCTTCCTTGATAAAGAAAAATCTAATCTCTGTGTCTTAATTTTGTAAACAGAACAATATTTCCATTGAGTTTTTTCCTAACCATTTTCTTGTGAAGGATTTGAATACGGGGACATTCTTGGCAAAAGGCTAGAGTAGAAACAATTTGTACAAGTGGTCGTCATTCTCACCTGTTAAGCCATCCAATCTGCCACCCCTCTACCTACTTGTGCTATAATCCCGTCTTTTACTCATAGATGAAGCATATCGCTATCGATTTTCACTTTGTCTGTGACCAGGTTACTCGCAAGTTGATTTGCATCGCTCATGTTCACGCATCCGATCAACTAGCCAACTCGTTAACCAAACCTTTAGCTCGGATTCCATTTCAGTTGCATCGGTCGAAGCTTAGCCTCCTTCCAGGACCCTTGCACTTGTGGGGGCATGATAGAGCACAAAATTAGGCTATTACATTGATGTAAAGTTTACTTTTTCTAATTATAATATTCCTGTAATCTCTCCTTAAATAGCTTGATCTAGTTTCCCATTATATGTCCATAATTAGTGGAAACTAAACTATCACCAATTGTATAAATTGTAATTTCCTGCTAATGAAAATTAACACAATATTCATCAAAACTATTTAATGTTGAAGATTTTCAAATGATTTTTTATGGAGAAAATGATATCGAATTTGGACCCATAATATGTCGTTGGAATCGTTGAGACTAGGATTACCAAGTTACATAAAGAGGAGCGAGAAATAATTTTTTTTTTAGAGAGAAACATTAATAAATGTGAGAAATAAGAGAAAGAGATATCCCTAATAGAGTGAGGGAAGAAAGTTGTAGAGATATATATATATTTTTTTGACAGTATCTATGTATCCACCTATCTAAACTAGGTATTTTTTTGAAGCTTTTTACCATTGGTAGGATTCGAGTCATTGGCTTGGGTGTTATTTACCCAAGCCCTAAGCTCGTTTATCTACTAGTTGAGCTACACCCCTATGGGGTGAAAGTTGAAGAGAGAGTTAAGATCTTTTTTTCTAGAGAGAAAGGTTTCAATGAAGATTCAATTTATTAAAACTTATGAGAGAGAAAACCTAAAGGGAAAAAGAAGTTATCTTATGGAGGAAACCTTTCTCCTCACTGCGCACTGATAAATATATATCAGTGCTTTGTATGTGGGTCATTCGATTCAACTGGTTTGACTCAGTCTGCATGCACTTATCCATACTTATCCATAATCTATGGCCCACATGCAATGCATTGATGTATTTTATATCAGTGCGCACTGAGGAGAAAAAGACTGATCTTATGGATAGTTAAGTCACCAAACATAATTAATAGATACGTTTATGCCAACTAGTGGCAAAAGTTGAGAAGTTTAATTAGTTTATTGAAATCAGTCAAAAGTGAACATTTCCATAAAATTAAGGCTAAATTAGGGATAAACTCTTATTTAAAAGAGCAAATTATACAAGATTCCCTGGGTTCGACCTTAAAACAACTTTTCTTAAAATAATATTGATCTCTCCTTCCGTTAATAAGATTTCATTAATTACTAATGGATAAGGGATATTTTGATCTTTTCACTTATAGAAGTTAACAAATATTAATAAAATAAGAAAATAAAATAAATAATGAAACGAAAGCAAGAAGAAAGAAGGTCTAGAAAGAAAAGGTGTTAACCACAAGGTGGTTGCCTTGGTGGTCTAAGGCTTGGGATGAAAATCCCAAGTCCTTGGTTCTACTCTTGGCAATTGCATTGTGACCAGCCATCAGAGCGCTAGCTCAGCTGGTGGAAGAATGAGTTTAGGGTCAAAGGGCTATGAAATGGGATGGGGTGTGTAGTCAAATGGTTGTGGCAGTAAGGATGTGTTGTGCAATATATTGGCGACAAAGCAAATGAAAGAGTTGAAGACTCTCCTTCTTGTCGATATTTATTGTTAGGGTTTGGCTCGTATTCTAAAATGAATCGAATGTTAACCAAACGAGACTCAACTAATGTAGAGCTTCCTAGAGACGTGGGATACGTTTGGAAGTTGGATTAGGTGTTTGAGGGAAGATCTGAAGACGAAAACAGAAGAAGAATAAAATCGTTGTCCCTAGTGTTGTGACGGTTTAGGGAGCGATAGAGGCAAAGTTTGCAAAGCCTTGAAGGACCGATGTGGATTGCACATCGGTAATGACAACAGTCGACATCTAGAAGTTTCCGCTGTGGAAACGTTGTACTGCAGACAATGGTACTCACAACGGTTTGACGGAAATTTGCATGGATCAGGAAGTCTTCGATGAAAAAGTGAAAAAGGAAAAAGCTCGTCTTCCGGGAAGTCCTTGTGATTATGGAAAAGACATTACATGGAAAAGGAAGTTCTAGTGCATGGAGGAAAAGGACTTTGCGCTGAAACAAGAAGTCTTATATGTAGAAGATTAATATTTCCTTATAGGACTTGAACTCCCTATAATTAGTATAAATAGAACATTGTATTAGGTTATTTTAGTGTGTGGAGAAAAGAACACCATGTAACATCAGAGAGAGTGTGGTAAGATTTGGGGGAGACCCTAGGGAATATCCGGGGAGGGATCCAAGGGAATATCGGCGGATCAAGTTAGAGATCCATATGTGATATTCAAGGGAGACTTATGGGAATTTTTTTTTTTTTTTTTTTTTTTTTTGGGGGGGGGGGGGGGGGGGGGGGGGGGGGGTACTCGGTGAGGATCTTGTGAGTGTAGTTTGGGGTTGAGGTAAAGAGAGAACCCTAGAGTATATAGTTGTAACAATTTATCATATAGTAGAACTTTCTCCGTCATCCTAACGACCCTTGACTTTTTACCCGTTTTGGGTTTTTTCACGTATATCTTGTGTTGTGATTGTTTTATTTTCTCTCATCTATTTTTCTGTTACTGACGTTATTAATTGTTATGAGTTATGGGCAAATATTAGGCATGACATTTCCGCTTTCATCGGTTTGAATCCCCAACAATTGATATCAGAGCCATATGGTTTGGCGATGGCGTTATTTTTCAAGTTTTTACGGGAGATCGTATGGAGGACTTTGTGGTATTAGGATGATGATCATGGTTGGCTATTATGGTTTTAAAAGGAAATACGTCTTGAAAACGGTTTCGAACTCGGTAGGGTTTGATGAAAAGAAGAATATTGTAAGGACATGTTTATCCTTTTGGTAGTTTTCCCACTGGACATGGAAGAGGATATGTTGCTACTAGTGATCCATAATTATGCACAAGGCATTGGTCAGAAAGTAATGCAAGGTATATAGTGGACAGAGATGTCGATGACTGAAGAACTCCCAGGAAATCTGACTTGAGGAGTTGCACCACAATTTCAGCAAGTTATTTCGACATGGTGCCGGAACAACGAAGATAAAAAATGTGAAGAGAAATCTTAGGATGGTTTGTTCCTAAGTAGTTATACCTTGTGGTGGGGTATGTTGATTCTCGGTATGGATAATCGTGGTTGTGGACAAAGTTTTGAGATTTAAGCCAAATGGGAGAATTGTTAGGTTTTGGCTCGTATTCTCGAATGAACCGAATGTTAACCAAACGAGACTCAACTGATATAGAGCTTCTTGGAGACGTGGGATACGTTTGGAAGTTGGATTAGATGTTTGAGGGAAGATCTGAAGACGAAAGTGGAAGAAGAAGAAAACCGATGCACTTAGCGATATGGCTTTGACAACGGTCTAAAGAGCGGTAGAGGTAGAGTTCGTGAAGCATTAAAGGACCATTGTGCCTTGCGCTGTGGATTGCACAGCGGTAATGATAGCGGTCGACATCTAGAAGTTTCCGTTGTGGAAACGTTGTACTGCAGACAATGGTACTCACAACGGTTTGACGGAAATTTGCACGGATCAAGATGTCTTCGATGAAAAAGGAAAAGCTCATCTTCCGGGAAGTCCTTGTGATTAAGGAAAAGACATTACATGGAATAGGAAGTTCTTGTGCGTGGAGGAAAAGGACTTAGCGTTGAAACACAAAGTCTTATATGTAAAAGATTAGTATTTCCTTATAAGACTTGAACTCCCTGTAACTAGTATAAATAGAACCTTATAATTAGGTTATTTTAGTGTGTGGAGAAAAGAACATCTTGTAACATCAGAGAGAGTGGTGAGATCTTGTGAGCATGGTTTTACTTCGTGGGGATCTTGTGAGCGTGGTTTAGGGTTGAGGTGAGAGAGAGAATCCTAGAGTATATGGTTGTTAACAATTTATCATATAGTGGAACTTTCTCTATCATCCTGACGGCCTGTTGTTTTTTACCCGTTTTGGGTTTTCCACATATATCTTGCGTTGTGATTGTTTTATTTTCTCTCATTTATTTTTCTGCTACTGACGTTATTAATTGCTATGAGTTATGAGCAAATAATAGATATGACATTTCCGTATTCATCGGTTCGAATCCCCAATATTTATATCTTTTTTATTTTAATTTATAATTGATATGTATATTATTAAATTCTCTTTATTTTTAATATTTATGATTTTATTTTCAATGTTTAGCTTAAGAGTAATTTGGTAATTATAATTGTTATGTCAAAAGTATTTTTGTCTTTTAACGTAATCTCATTAATGGAATAATTGGTCTATGTAAGTTTTAAGAATGAGTTGTGCCAAGACTCAAGAGCTAAGGCTAGGTGTTGGGTAATTTGCTCTTTTTAAAATTTTAATATGTATTAGCTTTAACTAAACTTATTGAAATGATTAAAATAATGTTAAATACATCTCTTATATCATATTAATACAATATTTAATATTTTAAGTATTTTAAAAAACATTTATAATTAGTTTTAAATAATAATAATGAATAATGCTAGACTTCCCAAATTCTTTCTCAAATGATATTGGCACATGAGGTGTCAATATCACATCACTCACCACATAATCTCATGATTTATAAAATATGATACATAACATGCCAACATCATTGGAAAAAAAAATTGAGAAGCCTAACATTATTCAAATATAATATCTTTTTATTAAAATATTAATTATTTACTATTTACAATTTAAAATAGTTTTTATTTAAAATTAAATATTAGATAATTATTATAAAAAAATTAAAAACAAATGAAAAACCATTTAAGTTTAATTTTTTAAAAAAAAAACAATTTTAATTGTGAAAAGCATTAAAATCAAATCAAATCAAAAGAAAAAGGAAAGATTAAGGAGGCAACAACCTTCTTCATCCCAAAGATAGAGAAGCCACATACCACGGCAAGGAGAAAGTTGTTGCCTCCTCACAAATTTGGCACCCCACCATACTTTCATTTTTCTCTTAATTTTTATTTTTCCAAAATTAAAAGAAAATGTATATTTTGTAATATATGTGGTATACTAACTAGTTATTACCTTTTAAAATTTTTAATGGAATATACATACAAAATGAATGCACATAAAGTTTTTCAATAGTGTAAATATAGTCACTCTAATATTTGAGGTATATATTATCATTACAGCTTCATCTCAATTTTTATAAATCTAGACTTTAAACATATCGATCTTTAGATGAATTTGACCGGTGAAATTTGTTTACGCAAAACGTCACAACAAGATAAACAAATTTCATTTGGCATGCATCTAACGGTGGAGAATGCACACAAGGTCTTCATAAAGAGTTAATTATTCTCCCTTAACTTCGTATTAACCCAAGACCTAACCCACACTTTCCCAACTTTAACCTAATGAAATTTAGGAAGATACGAGATTGGTTCAGTAATATAGTACTTCTTACACCTACACTACTGTGATCATGAGTTCCACTTCAATTCTTCATTAATAATTGTCTGTGAATGAGTTAAGTAATGTATTATGACTTTATTTCAATAAAACATAACAATAATATTAATATATATATATATATACGGTCCCATTCTGGTTAGTACGCACTAATGTAATTACATCAGTACCAATGCATGTGGACCACTGATTATAGAGAAGTTTTGACAAGCGCATATACTTTGAGTTAAAGTATGTAAATCTAATGATCCACATCCAACGCGCTGATGAAGTTATATCAATATACACTGACTTGAACATTTATATATATATATATATATATATATAGTTTTTCTATTGTTAGTTCGTCCTGATATAAAATATATCAAGATGAAGAATGTGGAGCATTAGATTTACATAATTTGACTCAAAGTGTATGCACTTATCAAAACTTCTCCATAATCTATGGTCCACATTCTTCGTCTTGATATATTTTATAAAGTAATTGGCACAAAATCCCCCCTAGACTATACCCGAATTCACATGTTGCCCCCTGATTTTTTTTTTTTAAGCACTAAACCCCCTGAACTATCGGAAATTGGCAAGATGTGACGGAATAGTAATGCCATCCATTTTTCTGTCATGGAAAATTGCACTAAGTTCCCCTTATTATATACATAATTGCATTAAACCGGAAAAAAAAATATAATAATATGACCTAAATACCCCTTTGACCAAATTTTAAAATCAATTTTTAAAAATAAAAATTTAAAATTTAAAATTGAAATAATGGTTGAATAATAATAAATTTCTGAACTTTTGATAAAGAAATTAAATAAATAGAGAAATGAAAAAATTAAATTAATTTAACAATTATTTAAATTATCTTTTTTATTTAAATATCCCTAAATATAAAACTCAGATACATATTTAAATTATTTAAGGTGAATTATCATTTAAATTATCTTTTTATTTAAATATCCATAAATATCACTTGTTCATTTACAATAACAAGTGTATTAATAATCTCAAAAACAAAATAAAAAAGTATATAATAATAATATTATTAGGGTGCCTCTCTAGAGTTTTTAGTGCTTTCCCCACAATGGCGGCCTAAACAGGGGTACTAACATTTCAACCATCCAGAGACAGACAAGGACCTTAAGCCTAAAAGACCAATCTCATCTTTTGATGTGCAGGATCCTCTACTAGAGGCAAGCACAGAGCATACTGAGATTAATACAGACTATTACTTATATGATAGACAGGCATTTGAAGGAAGAAGAGGAAGTAATTAGAAAGACATGAGAGTTATTACACAAAGGAAATATTTATTGATTTTGTGTTTCTGATTTTTTACAAGGGATGGACTCTCCTTATATAGAGGGAGAGATAGGATACATCCAAAACATCACACAGGAAAAACAATAACGTGGCAAACAAAAATAAAAGCAAACTACAGGGGCCATTGGCCTACAATAATTACAACCTAACAAGAAAACGTACAATAATTAAAGCATTGAAATTCACAAGATGGAGATAAGATCAGTCACATGAAACTGATACTGATAGGGTCACGAGCTTCAATCACGGGCTTCTGGGGGTCATACGAGCTTTAATCACGGCTAGATAAATTACAAGTGGCATGATATTCATCATCTGAGTCTTGGGCTCCACAGATGGAGTAGGGCGAAGCGAAATCAAAAAGGTCTTGAGAGTCAATCATGTAGGAATCTTGAAAAGGGTTCCAGCTCTGAGTGGGGTCTCTAGGGATATCAGGAAGGATGAAAACTTCATCGGTGGAGACGTTATTAACATCACAGAGAAATTGAGCAGTGAGATTTGGAGATTTTTGGGGTACATCCTTTGATAATCATAAGTGGTGTGCCATTCATAACTGGTGTTAGCTATCCATAAGAGCCGTTTGTAGGGGTTGTACCTGTAAGGCCTATGGAGTATCCATATACAGCATACAGAGGCGGTTGACTCATAATCAAGCTTCCAAAGGTTATATTGTCCCATAAGCTTAGTGAGTTCCTTTTTCTAGTTTGTTAAGGACATGAACCATTGGAGGAAAATCCATAACAGAGAGTTTTGTTGAGAAGGATCATGGAGATGTCCATATAAAGCCTGGAGTGGGAAAACGATGGCATGGTGATGTAGAACTGATAAACACTAGAGGAACCAAAGGAGTGAGGAGAAAAGTAGTAGAATGGTGGCATTATGAATGGGTCAAGAAAAGGTCTGGATAGGTTGTTGACGGTGTGACGACAATCTTGACTGTTGATGTGGGATAAGTAGACCGGAATATGAGCCTTGGCGAAAGTCTGGATTTGATCCAAAGAAGGTTGATGATTAGGGGGCAATGTGGCCATAAGTTCTAGTGGAAATGAGTAATCTGGAATGTCTGGTGGGGATGATGAGGGACCAGCAGGAGAAGTCATGAATATAAGAGGATAGTGACCTGTGGGAGTAATGAGATGAGTGAGTGGAGGCCTGGAGAGCATATCAGCAATTATATTATGGTGGCCTTTCACATAGAGTACAGTGAAGTCATACCGAGCAAACCAATCCTTGAGTCTTAAAAGGAGAGGATTGGGAGAAATCTTATTACGAAAATCGAGTATCTTTGGGAAGGATGAGTTGTCCATTTCAACAATAAAGTTTCTTGTCCTGAGGTGAAAATCCAACTTTTGGATTCCGTATTTGACAGCAAGAATCTCTTTATAGATAGTGTGATAATGTTGTTCGGCATCTTTGAATTTGCCACTAGCATGACCACAGTATCTCCTTTGACTGTCTCGGTCTTCAATGAGAACGGTACCCCATAAAATATCACTGGCATCAGTTTGGAGGATAAGCTAGCTAGAAGAAGGGATGGTGAGGGCAGGAGGAGATTGAGAGATTTCCTTTAATTTGATAATGGCCTCAGTATGGGTGGAATCCCAGGGAGGAGGACGCTTCTTGAGGAGCGTTGAGAGGACTGAGGTGTAACGGCTGACATGTGGAATAAAATCTCTGACATAATTGACGATACCAAGAAATTGTTGGACTTGTTTCACATTGAGATCAGAATCAGGGAAGTCTAACAATCGGACAGCCAAATGAGGACCAGGGCGGTATTGTCCGTTAGAGATGTTCATCCCAAGAAATTCAATTTCGGATCTGCCAACTATGCTTTTCTTTTCGGAGAGCATGACCGTGTAGTGATGAACAATGTCATGAAACTGTTGAAGAAGAATATTGTGAGAGGTATCATTTGGAGAGAACAGGAGGATGTCATCAATGTAGATGAGGGCTGAGTGTAAGAGGGGATGGAAAATTCTGGCAACAGCCTTTTGGAAAAGGGATGGAGCAGTTTTTAATCCAAAAGGGAGAACGGTCCATTGGTATTGGGCATTGGAAAGATAAAATGCTGTCTTATATCTTTCATCTGGATGAATACCAATTTGCCAGAAGGCACCTTTGAGATCAAATTTTGAGAAGATCGTAGCTCTTGGAAGCTGAGAGAATAAGACATTTGACCTGGAAACAGGAAACTTGTCATCTCTGAGAAAAAGGTTGAGAGGCTTGTAATCCACGACTAATCTCTTTTTTCCTCTGAGCAATTCGGAGTGTTTTTCAACATAAAAAGCTTGACACGCCCAAGGGGAAGAAGTATGTTCTATCAGACCTTGACGAAGGAGTTCATTGCATTATTCGTTGGCCAGTTGAAGGTCTGAGGGTGATATGCTTGAGTGGATGGCTTTAGTAGGATTATTATCTTCATTAAGCTTAAAGGGGAGCTTAATAAAAAATTTGGATTTTTCCACAGAGGAAAAGGGTGAGAGAAAGTGGCATGACTGTCAACACAAAGTAGGAGCAATTTGTTCTGAATGAGTTCAAAAGGGGCTTGGATTTCAGAGAGCGGTAAAATCTTTGGAATATCAGAAAAAGTTTTGAAATTCTTTTTGTACCGAATCCCTATAGGGAGAATCCAGAGGTATTTACTTTGGTAGAAAACATCCCATCCTAGGAGAATGTCTTTATCTAGAAAAGGAATGCCGATAACTTGGACCCAAAGAGTGAAGGATGGGAAAAACTGGATACCAATCTTTTTTCTGGAAATGAGATTAGTAGAAAAAACTTTTCCATCAGCGGCTCTGAAATGCTGAACATGGGATTTCCAAAATTCTGGAGGAAGGACCTTTGGGTTCATCATTGTGGTGTGAGAACCTGTGTCAAATAAGCGATGACATCAACTGGTTTGGAGTATTTGTCAGGTGAAATCCGAACCGAAGCTTGAGGACCGGAATGAGAAATGAGCTGAGTAGCCTGATAGGATTTTTGGATAGAACTGTAGTCTGAGGATGAGCCAGAATATTCTGAGTCAGAAAAATCTTCTTGGAGAACGAAGGTTGTGGTGTGATCTGCACTATCTTGTTCAGAGAAGATTGATTCAATGTCTGCATCGGACGGAACTTCACCAGCAATGTCTTTTAACTGCTAAACTAGTCTGGCGGATTTGGCCTTTTTGTGGGGACATTTCTTTGCAAAATGTCCTGATTTGCCACAGATGTAGCATCGTTGGGATTTATTTCTACCTCGTTTTGCTTTCTTTCTGAAGAACTTGAATCTTTTGGAGCTGCCTTTTTTGTTCTTGAAGTGTCTAAAATGATTCTTCTTCTTAGTCTTGCAGGTGCAGGAGCCTAAGGATTTGCACTTGATCTGGAGAGAAGGTTGTTTGCATTTGGACTGCAGTTCTTGCCTTCTGTCAACATCTTAGAGAAGAATCTCTGAGTGGCACAAAGTTTATCGAAAGAGCTCAGAGCATACATGTGTAGTTCACCTAAGGATGTGTTATTGAGGGATCGGCCAGAGGTGTCGATTTTTCTTTGTATCTCATCTTGGAGCTCGTCAGGAAGAGAGTTGACATAGATTTGTTTAAGACTATGATCATTAATACCACCAAGAGTGTGATATCGTTGAGACATCCCGTTTATAATGGAATTCGATGTCTTTTCTTCTGAGTGAGCAGCAACGCATGTCAAAGAATTCTTGTCTAGCCTGCTTATAGAAATGATCAGGATCACCAAGAAATTCTCTGAAAATATATCCCATGGCTTATGAGGCTAAGGGAACTCTAAGAAATTAGAGTCGTTTGTATTCTCCAAGAGCTTGGTACCAATCTCTGAGAGAACCAATGAATCGTGAGACGAATACTCGTAAGATTGTTTTAAGGTTCTGTTCAGATTTCGCCAGTTGTAGATCAAGCCATGCGCTCATCTCTGAAACCCGTTTTCTCCAGGAACTAGGAGAAGAGTCGTCAAGATTAAACCAAGGGCCATTAGTTGGTTTGGCAGGGTTATAATAATATAATAAAACTAATAAAATAATATAATAATATAATAATAATAATGATAATAATAATAATAATTTAAATACCCTATACATTTTTTCACCATTATCATTAATATATATAATTTTTTAAACATCACTTGTTCATTTACAATAACTAGTGTATTAATAATGTCAAAATAAAAATAAAAAATTATATAATAATAATATTATAATAACTATAATAATAATAATAATAATAATAATACAATAATATAATAAACTAATAAACTAATAAACTAATAATAATGATAATAATAATGATAATTTAAATACCATATACTTTTTTTCGCCATTATCATTTAAATTATCTTTTTTTTTTTTAATTTAAATATCCCTAAATATCCTTGCACCTTACCCCATATCCTTTTTTTTCGTCATTAAACCACCTGAACTTTCATAACAAGAGATATTTAAATTATTGTAAATGAACAAGTGATATTTAGGGATATTTAAAAAAAAAAATTAAATGATAATGGTGAAAAAAAGTATAGGGTATTTAAATTATTATTATTATTATTATTATTTTATTATTTTATTAGTTTGTTAGTTTGTGATAATATTTTATTATTTATTATTATTATTATTATCGTTATTATAATATTATTATTATATAATTTTTATTTTGACATTATTAATACATTGGTTATTGTAAATGAACAAGTGATATTTAGGGATATTTAAAAAAAAAATTAAATGATAATGACAAAAAAAGTATAGGGTATTTAAATTATTATTATTATCATCATCATTATTATTATATTATTATATTATTTTATTATTATTATTATCGTTATTATAATATTATTATTATATGATTTTTTTATTTTTGTTTTTGACATTATTAATACACTGGTTATTGTAAATGAACAAAGGGTGAAATTCATTTTAGTCCCTCTAGTTTGACCTAATTAACGAACTGGTCCCCCACTTTTGAGCTTTATCTTGACAGGTCCCTATAGTTAAAAAAAATCCGAATGTCAGTCCCTGCCGTCCAAATCCATTAGGGTTTGATAAGATTCCGTCCAAGGTTAGAGGGTAAAATCGTAAATTGACCTTTCGAGCTTCTAGAAACTATAGAACGAAGGGTAATTACGTAAATAACGGTATAAATAAAACAATTTAAAAATAAATAAATAAATATGGAAAAAAAAATCTAATCTCTCTCTCTCTCTCCTCTATCTCATTCTCTTCAAAAAAATCTGATCTCTCTCTCTCCTCTATCTCATTCTCTCTCTCAAGTCCTCACAGTGGCCGTCCGAGCCCAGAAACTGGTGGCAGTTGCACCAGACCTAGGTCACACCCGGGTCGATGGATTTTCGCAAACCCGTGCGATTTGAGGAGACGAACCAGGTCGTTTGTGATCGACCAGCACCCTAGTGCAAGTCGATCGTCCTAGACCTAAGATCAGACGAAGTTCGTTCGCCCAAGCGACGTTCCAGATCGATCGATCGTTCTTCTTCTTCTCGTTCCAGATCCGATTTGCGGGTCGAAAAGGAAGGGCTACTAATTGGGGATTTAGTCGATTTAGGGATTTCAGCAAATAATTGGGAAAATTGGGGATTTTTTTCTAGGGATTCGAAGAAGAAGAAGATTTGGGGAAAATTAGGGATTTTTTTCCAAATGAATTTTTGTTTGTCGAAGAAGAAGAAGAAGAAGATTTTGGGGATTTTTGATTTTCTTTCTAGGGATTTTTGGTTTGAAGAAGAAGAAGATAATTTGAGGATTTTATTTTGTGAGATTTTGTAATTTTATTTTATTTTTTTAATTCATGAATTCAATGCGAATTGGTTGTGGGTGAATTTATTGTTAATTTATTATGCTATTTTAATTTGAATGTGATTTGAATCTGGAACTGGATAGTGGTGGGTTATGGTTTTGGAGATGGATGGGTTTGATTGGCAATGGGTGTTGGATTTGGGGTGGTTGGACTTGTGGAAAACTGATAGAGATGATGGTGGTGGGTTTGAATTTCTGGGTTGGGTTTAGTGTCTGGAAAGAAGAAGAAGATGAAGTTGAGAGAAGAAGGTGAAGTTGTTTAAAAATTAGGGGCAATAGGGTCATTTAACCCTGTCCCTATCAGATTTCATTTAATCAGGGGCAGTAGGGTCATTTGACCCTCTGACGCTGTCAGAAACACCTTTTTCAACGGAAAAACTAACAGAAGGACTTAACGGGATAATTCTCAAAACTGGGGGACCAGTTCGTTAATTAGGTCAAACTAGAGGGACTAAAATGAATTTCACCCATGAACAAATGATACTTATGGATATTTAAATAAAAAGATAATTTAAATGATAATTCGCCTTAAATAATTTAAATATTCATTTGGGTTTTATATTTAAGGATATTTAAATAAAAAGATAATTTAAATAATTGTTAAATTAATTTAATTTTTTCATTTCTCTATTTATTTAATTTTCTTTATCAAAAAATTCAGAAATTTATTATTATTCAACCATTATTTCAATTTTAAATTTTAAATTTTTATTTTTAAAAATATATTTTTAAAATTTGGTTAGAGGGGTATTTAGGTCATATTATTATATTTTTTTTCCGGTTTAATGCAATTATGTATATAATAAGGGGAACTTAGTGCAATTTGCCATGACAAAAAATGGATGGCGTTACTATTCTATCACATATTGTCAATTTCTGATAGTTCAAGGGGTTTAGTGCCTAAAAAAAATTCAGGAGGCAACATGCGAATTCGGGTATAGTCTAGTGGGGTTCTGTGCCAATTACTTTATTTTATATTAGGACGAACTAATAGTAGAAAGATTTTATATATATACATATATTATTATTATTATTATTATTATTATGACTAATCATATGTTCACTTCTTCACAACTCTCTCTCTCTCTCCTTTTAGATCAATTTGTTGTATGATCTGCATCATGAGATGAGTTGTTTACTTGTTCAAAGCATCAACAATTCTTTTAATTTACTTGAAAGAATACTCATGAATCATTCAATAGTTTCTTCATAATTTAATTGGGGCCGGTTAACACTCGAGAGATTGGTATTTATTTTATTTTATTTTTTTGGAATCCTAAACATTTGACAAACAATAAAAAAATAACAGTTTTTTGAATTATATATATCCAATACTATCAATGCACATGGATATAAGGAAAACATAGTATGTTCAAATTTAAGCGTTGGATTCATTCAAGAGTTAGATTTGGTTATTTAAGATATTTATTATCCTTTCAATATATATATATATATATATATATATATATATTTAAAAAGATATATATTAAAGAAAAAAAAATTACCTTATCTACAAGAATTAAAAAAATAGTAAAACAAAAAACTTCTATAGGTATTTTCTTCTTTCTAACCATCAACTCTCTCTCTCTCTAACAACAAAGCTACTTTATCCTTACCAACTATTTACTACAAATTGAGAAGAAATTCTTTTTAATATTTGCATAAGGAGGGTGGTGGATTCATCATCATCAGACAATAATTGCATGTTGAGACTCTGAAGGTATTGCTGATTGTTTATAGTTCATCAAACACTCCTCTATTTCCATGGGTAATCATCAAAAACTTACCATACCATATCATAATTTTTTTTAATTTGTTTTCTTTTTTCACTGTCTCTCAGTATAATATCTATTCAAACACTCCTTCTTGGAGGAAGATGTTATGTTATTATTCTTTACTCTCTATTGGTCACGAAGTATATCGGCTGGAATACTCAGACTTACTCATACCCGGAATTGTGCAAGTAGAGTACACTTGTGAAACAACGCCACGTACGTAGTGCCCATTCGTTGCATTTATGCTATTCATTACATTTTATTGTATATATTAGAGCTACGTCTCGGTAGCTCCACTTTGAAAGTTAATATAATGTTAAGTTATGTTATTATTCTTTACTCTCTATTGGTCACGAAGTATATCGGCTGGAATACTCAGACTTACTCATATCTGGAATTATGCCGATAGAGTACATTTGTGATACAACGCCACGTATGTAGTGCCCATTCGTTCCATTTATGCTATTCATTACATTCTATTGTATATATTAGAGCTACGTCTCGGTAGCTCCACTTTGAAAGTTAATTTATGTTTAGTTATGTTATTATTCTTCACTCTCTATTGGTCACGAAGTATATCGGCTGGAATACTCAGACTTACTTATACCCGAAATTGTGCCGGTAGAGTACACTTGTGAGACAACACCACGTACTTAGTGCCCATTCGTTCCATTTATGCTATTCATTACATTCAATTGTATATATTAGAGCTATGTCTCGGTAGCTCCACTTTGAAAGTTAATATAATGTTAAGTTATGTTATTATTCTTTACTCTCTATTGGTCACGAAGTATATCGGCTAGAATAGTCAGACTTACTCATACCCGAAATTGTGCCGGAAGAGTACACTTGTGAGACAACGCCACGTACTTAGTGCCCATTCATTCCATTTATGCTATTCATTACATTCAATTGTATATATTAGAGCTACGTCTCGGTAGCTCCACTTTGAAAGTTAATATAATGTTAAGTTATGTTATTATTCTTTACTCTCTATTGGTCACGAAGTATATCGGCTGGAATACTCAGACTTACTCATATCTGGAATTATGCCGATAGAGTACACTTGTGATACAACGCCACGTATGTAGTGCCCATTCGTTCCATTTATGCTATTCATTACATTCTATTGTATATATTAGAGCTACGTCTCGGTAGCTCCACTTTGAAAGTTAATTTATGTTTAGTTATGTTATTATTCTTCACTCTCTATTGGTCACGAAGTATATCGGCTGGAATACTCAGACTTACTTATACCCGAAATTGTGCCGGTAGAGTACACTTGTGAGACAACACCACGTACTTAGTGCCCATTCGTTCCATTTATGCTATTCATTACATTCAATTGTATATATTAGAGCTATGTCTCGGTAGCTCCACTTTGAAAGTTAATATAATGTTAAGTTATGTTATTATTCTTTACTCTCTATTGGTCACGAAGTATATCGGCTAGAATAGTCAGACTTACTCATACCCGAAATTGTGCCGGAAGAGTACACTTGTGAGACAACGCCACGTACTTAGTGCCCATTCATTCCATTTATGCTATTCATTACATTCAATTGTATATATTAGAGCTACGTCTCGGTAGCTCCACTTTGAAAGTTAATATAATGTTAAGTTATGTTATTATTCTTTACTCTCTATTGGTAACGAAGTATATCGGTTGGAATACTCAGACTTACTCATACCCAGAATTGTACCGGTAGAGTACACTTGTGAGACAACGCCACGTACGTAGTGCCCATTCATTCCATTTATGCTATTAATTACATTCTATTGTATATATTAGAGCTACATCTCGGTAGCTCCACTTTGAAAGTTAATTTATGTTAAGTTATGTTATTATTCTTTACTCTCTATTGGTCACGAAGTATATCGGCTGGAATATTCAAACTTACTTCTACTCGGAATTGTGCTGGTAGAGTACACTTGTGAGACAACGCCACGTATGTAGTGCCCATTAGTTCCATTTATGCTATTCATTACATTCTATTGTATATATTAGAGCTATGTCTCGGTAGCTCCACTTTGAAAGTTAATTTATGTTAAGTTATGTTATTATTCTTTACTCTCTATCGATCACGAAGTATATTGGCTAGAATACTCAGTCTTACTCATACCCGAAATTATGCTGGTAGAGTACACTTGTGAGACAACGCCGCATACGTAGTGCCCATTCATTCCATTTATGCTATTCAGTTTACATTATATTGTATATATTAGAGGTACGTCTCGGTAGCTCAAATTTGAAAGTTAATATAATGTTAAGTTATGTTATTATTCTTTACTCTCTATTGGTCATGAAGTATATCGGCTGAAATACTCAGACTTACTCATACCCGAAATTGTGCTGGTATAGTACACTTGTGAGACAACGCCACGTACATAGTGCCCATTCGTTCCATTTATGCTATTCAGTTTATTGTATATTTTGTCCTGTACACTCTATGTTATATATTAGAGCTATGTCTTGGTAGCTATATTTTGGATGTAATGCATAATTTGTACATTCTATTGTACGGTAGGTGGAATTTTATTTATTTATTTTTTTTTGGGGGGGGGGGATGGGGGATATAATGTGTGTGTTTGAGTTTAACCAGAGCAAAATAAGGTTTGTAGTCCGTGGACAAAACTGAACACGGTGGGAGATAAGAAGAGGAACCTTGGATCCCAAGTACTTTACATTACATCACACCTGTCATGAGATTCAAAGTATGAGTCCCTTTCTGTTTTGTTTTAAAAGCAAACATAACGTTACAGTCGTCAGTCAAAGAAAAGGTTTGTTTGTTTGAACATGTCTACTTTGTAATCACGTTGAAAAAATGGTTAATATATTAAGATAAGGAACTTGGTTTCATAATCAATGTATATATCAATTCTTTTCCTTATCCATGTCATTATTGACTGGACGTTTGTTACCATTGATGTACAAACTGAAAATGGTGAAAAAAGTAATTCCTGAAAAGAAAAAAGGTGGTTACGATTAAACAACATCCATGAATAAGTTGTCAAAACCGAAGATTGGAAGGATGGCATGGATTAATTATTTGTATGTAAACCTTATCATATGCATTATTTTAGTTTGTGAAATTTCTATCTCGTCTATGTAAAATAAACATCCGGTTGTTATCTATACAGCGCATTGGAATGCAAAAAGAAAGATGATAATAGGAACTCAAAGGTTATATACATTTACAACAAGTAATGCTATTAATTTTGTGTGTTCATATTCTAACCCTCAATATAACATTATATCTTGTTATGTTCTTGTAGTCACGAAGTGAAATTGGAAAAATATGGAATTCATTACCATATGAAGAGAATGCCAAATTTCGAGAACCAGATGTGGTTCAAGTTGCAGCCATAAATATGCCAGCTGAGCAACCTCAGCATCGCGATAATGACATCCCCAACAACCCTGACTTCCCTCCAACGGATGAAGAAATCCGTGGCACAAGAAATCATCTGGGCCATGAAGATCACAACATCAACACAAGGTGTACACCCTCTCGGTGTTGTCGGATTGTGAAGAAACTATCCGAAGAGCAGAAACAGGTTGTTCGTGTGTTGGGATTTGGAAACCTACTCGCCCTTAACTGTGGACGCCTACGGTTGAAGATATGTCGATGGCTCGTTGATAACTTCGACACAAAAGCTTGTGCAATTGATATCCATGGGCGGAGGTTTGCTATAAACTCTTACGTATTTTCTCAAGTTTTGGGGACATCTGACCGAGGAGATCAGATTTGTATATCTGGAGATGTCCCTAACTTTGATTTTGGAAATCCAAGTTTGCCATCATATCTCGTGGCATCTTCCTGAAAGACATAGAACATAGCCTCGAGGAGATGACCACGGCTGATGACGAATTCAAGGTCACATTGTGCTTATTTTTGTTGGGCACCATCCTATGTCCTTTAACTATCGATTATGTTCAGACGGGTTACTTAATTCCTTTAGGGGATGTTGGAAGTATTGGTACGAAAAACTTGTCCAGTTGGTGTTTCTCTGCACTTTCTGAAGGGATTGAGAAGTTTCAGAATAACCGGCAACGGTCGAAGACATGTTCCATTTCTGGATGTGTGTTGTTTATTCAGGTACTAAATATTCATTCCATTTGTTATCTGTTATTATGAAATTTCATTGTACCATATCATATTCAACTTATTCTTAACCTTCTTACTTTGGTACAGCTGTTTTACTTGCATTCATTGCAATGGGACCCTCCGATGGTGGATAAATCACTTATACCTGTCGTGTGTTAGACGAATGTGAAGATAAGGAAGTGCGTGACTAGGCTGCACACCGAAGAAGGTCTTGGAACTAACCAAGTACTCATTTTGTCATTCATGTACCCAATTTCTATGTAAATTAAATAACTTTAAGTGAATTCATCATGATAAATATATTTTCATAAAATGATACAGATTTCGGTTGATGATATTTTCGAACAACCAGCACCAGTAGAACGTCAATATGATGCTGCTGCACATGGAGAAACCAGTCATGCCAATCAACAACATGGTTCAGTCAATAATGCGCACATAAAAGGTATGCATGATGTCCTACAAGTGGTCAAAGATATTCAGGCGACATTGAAGACCGAACTAAGTGATATCCAAACAAAGGTAAATTTCCTATATGCGAAATACAGTTCGGCAGAAGACAAGAATTCGGAGGACTTACAAAATACAAACAGCCATCACAAATCCAAACATCAGAGCCCTCTAAATCCTAGCCTAAATTCTCCACCCCTACCACCATCACGACCTCTTATTATTCCTACAATACAAAATCCAGTTGTTGAGGTATCATCAAATAACACCCAAACATTACCCCCAACCTCAACAGAACATTTCCAAATCCACCCAAAGTTCGATGAATGCACCTGATTCACATATGGAAGATCAGTGAATTGATGATCTCTATCATGTACCTGCTATCCTTACCGTTCCTTCATTAGTAGATGAGGTTTGATCCTTGTATGTTTTTTACTATTCTATATTTCCTATATATTGAAATCTTATTTATTAACACTTCCACAACAATTTAATTTCATTATCAACTATTTTGTAGGATACCTTGAATGATGATAATTGCGAACTTGAGTCGCTATCTTCTAACAATCGAAGAATTATCCAAACAAGATCAACCTTCAAACGAAAGTCGAGCCACTATCAAATTTCACCGTACATTGCTGAACCTGTTCATGTGTCCATGAAGTACCGATATGGCCCTTTCCAAATAGGCATTCAACTGAATATATATGATGAGCACCTACATTTTTGACAAAAAGCTACCATCATCGTAAGTATGCATTCACTATCGTTTAATCCTCAATTTACATCTTAGTGTGCAATTATGCTGATTTGTTATTATCCACTATTGGATGTTTACCATGTTCGTGTACTTGTTGTTCTTAAAATTGCAGAGAGGTTATTGTCGATATTGGCAATTTATGTGTAACCTGAAAAAGCTTCAGAACATTAGAACCTACCAAGCTCCTTGATAGTGAGGTTGATTGCTAATCACCTACTTAACTTACAGCCTATCACTTGTATACATTGTATAGAGTGCAGTGTGTTTTATTGTTAGTAACTTACCAGTATTGATGCACAATTTTCTAAAATCAGATTATTAATCTTATTCTTGAGTACAAAACAATCATGTTGAAGTCAAAAGGTTCACAACTTAGCTGGTTCTTGCCTACCACCTATGCGGTACACTTCAGTTGATTTGTTTGATTATATGTTTAAAGTTTCTCATTATTTACGACATGGAAGTTGTAACCAATATATTTCTCATGTTTTGCGTACGCAATACATTGTTTTTACTTGTGCAGATGGGCAACAATATGCTTTGCAGAAATCTCTTTTCAAATTGCGGGAGTCTTACATGTCCGATCTTCGTAGATGTCAAAAGGTATCCTAAAATTACCCTTGTTGTTTATTTACTCGTACAAGTTTATTAGTTCATGTTAAAACCGTGTAATATGTATACTTTTAATGATATTTCCCTGCACATATTAGATTTACATTCCTATCAATGATTTACACAACCATTGGTATCTAGCGGTATTTGACCTTATCAACCGAGACTGCCAAATTTGGGACTTCATTCCACCTCGTAGGAAGGAAGATCTGACGCGATTGAACCAAGTTCGTAAATTGGTATGTCCCTAACATTTGTTGTTTTACCCCCTTACTCATCCCCATTTTTCCCAGTCGCTTGACATTGTCCTTGCCGATGACATTGTTGTTGCCTTCCCAACATCCTTCTCCTTCACGAACTTTAGTATCTCATATGCAGAAGCACCCAATAAACCTAACGGCTATGATCATGGCCTTTTTGTTTGCATGTTCATGGATGATAACTACCCTACACTGGTTCAGATAAAATCGGTATGTTAACCAATATATTTTGATAGCTGTTTGTACGATAGCCCTATATTTGGGTTTACATATCCATGACATTTCTCACTTGTTTTACAGTTCCAGTCTGAGTGTCAACGTTTGTTTTGGGCTCGATTCCTTGCACTTTTTCCTGGCAACACCAACCTTTTGACACTGAAGAAAAATTCCCAAGAGCACTATAACAAATTAGTCTCCAACAATGAAGTTGTGCCCAAACTGAATATGAGGCCGCCACCTATGAAGAAGTTGAAAGGTAAAGCGGCGGGTCTCATGGAGTGAATGTTGTAACTGAAGTTGCAGGCTATGGACTTTGTAAGTTTTTTGTAAATGGCATGTTCATCTGTTGGGTTGTGTCCATGGAATGATGTTGCACAAATTTTTTTCTGTTTGTAAATGTGTGTGGCTCTTATGAAACCCTGCAAAAATGAAAACGTAAGTTTTCCTTTTTTTATTACAAGTCCGATACAACTATTAACTTTACTGTACATGGCACTAGTTCGGTATAAATGCAAGATAACAAGAATGTTCTTATTTTCCAATATCCTATACTTTCTCTATGCAATGTTTCCATGATTTCATTGTGTATGACTATGGTAACTGATGTTAATCCTGAAACAGTATTAATTTCACCTAATATAACTTAAGTTACTTATTTACAAATACAACCCAATTTTCATTAAGTTATTCTACATATAATAGCAATATAACCCAATTCTGAATGGGCAAACGTTACAATGGATAACGTATGACTTAGAAAACGAAAGAGTTTTCCATCACAATCTTAACCATCAGAAAACGAGAACATAGCGATTCTAGGGCGATCTCACCAAGATCGGCTCGAACTCGACCAATTGAGTTAGAAATCCATCCAAACAGGTAAGATGATAGCTCCAGGGTGACCTTATGAGATCACTCCAAGATCGCCCAACTGTTGTAATTCTTTCAAACTGCCGAGAAGTTAGCGACCCCAGGGCGATCTCACCAAGGTCACCCAAGTGTTGTGCACATTTTGGGTTTGCAGCCGAGAAGTTAGCGATCCCAGGGCGACATGACCAAGGTCGCCCAAGTGATGTACACATTTATGGTTTGCAGCCGAGAAGTTAGCGAGCCCAGGGCGACCTAACCAAGCGAGCCCAGGTGTTGTACACATTTTGTGTTTGCAGCCGATAAGTTAGCGAGCCTAGGGCGACCTGACCAAGGTTGCCTTGAGCTCAGGTCGCCCTGGGCTCGCCCAAGTGTTGTACACATTTTGGGTTTCCAGCCGAGAAGTTAGCAAGCCCAGGGCGACTTTCCCAATGTCGCCCTGAGCTCGCCCAAGTGATGTACACATTTATGGTTTGCATCCGAAAAGTTAACAAGTGAAGTGTACTCAATGAAATTTTGTAAAATAACTTTTTTTGAAAACAAATTTTGTATAACTATTTATATTATGATTAAAGAATTCTAATATGGATGGGACTATCGTAAATGTCACTGATGAGGTTTCAAATTGTCAAGGAGTTTTGGTTAAATAAAATAAAATTATCAAGGGCTTATAGTCTTCTAGAAATTGGCCTAATAATCTACGTATATATATTTTCTGTAAAATATAAAACATTTTGGAGTCGTGACTATAATTGTTTTTTTCTGGTAATTGAAATAACATATTGTAAGTTTATTGAATCAATAAAAACTTCAAATAAACAAAAACATTTGTACTCATTAAATGAGTCTGTTCTACGTTGAACCATTGACTAGCCTTTGACCTGTGAAAAATTGACATTGACTACAGTTTTATGTTTTGACTACTTTTTAAAAAAAAGTTTAATGTTTTTACTTGTACTGTATATGTATTATACATATTTTCGACCAAAATACATATATACATAGAAGTTAATAAGTAGTTACATATGTATATACATAAACATTAATAATTACATGTATACAATGTCAAAAAAATTAATGTACCTTCATAAAAGTAGATACATAAAAATTAATAAGTACATGCTAACATGCATACAATACCAAAATTAAACATACGTATAAAAAAATTAACAAGTTCAAGCAATAGTGACATTAAATAACTTCTTGCTACAATTGAGAAATATATACCAAAAATGGTGTATGATTTGCAAAAAATTAAGGGTCATTTTGAGTTCGGTTCCAATACAAACAAAAGACAAACGACTTTAGAGTTTAGAAAGATTTGAATTGAGAAAATAGAAGTTGTTAAGTTTTTTATTTATGTATTTTTTAATTAATTTTTTTTTTTTTGAAATGATGTTAAAGAAAGTTGTTAAGTTAAAAGTTTAGTGATATGTATTATGAATTTTTATGTGTTATATTTCTTCTATATTTAATCAATTATTAATTTATATATTTGTTCGGACCTAGAGGACTTAAAAAATATATATATATATATCTTATGCATGTTGTGAGGTTATTAATTTAGTACACAGGCCCGAGTCGGGACCAAAAGATTTTATTATTTAAGCGCGGTTATTAATTTATCGAACATTTGTTTATCGAGATATCATAGATTTCGTGCAAGTTTTTGGGTTTTCCATAATCACGTACTTCATATCTTTGTGCATACATTACCGTCCAAAATGTGCAAGGCATTACAGTATTTCAAACAATTTCAACAAAAAAAAAGGCGGTGTAAACCTTTTATACAACTACACTTACGCCTCCCACCACGTTACAAAATCTGCTGTTTTTGGAAGCAGAAATTACCCTTTTTATACGAGTCACATAACATAGCTCATGACAGCGTGATTACAGAATTGAAATTGTACAAATAAATATATCACATCAAGTTATGCGGCCTCCACCAATGAGGTTGTTGAATGTACATCGCCTGTGTTGAGCTTGTCATGGAGAAAACATTGTCAGGACTTTGGTTGCTCAAGTTTCCCATTGGAACTTCAGAATTGTAAAAAGCAAATGGTTGACAACGTCCGTCGCTGTTCACAATATATTCAGAGTCGTAAGACTGCACTAAGTCTGCATACGCCGTTGGTTGTAATGTGGACCCCGTTGTGGCAGCTCCATTGCTTGCCATTGCGCTGATGTTATTTTTAACATGGGCATGGTAAGTCTTTTTTGTGTGCCCAGGTTGTCCACAGTTCCCACATTTACGAGCCTTCCCACTGGATTTTATTTTCTGTTTAATCGACCCCTTTGTTGCTGCTACGACTGGATCTTTAACTTGAACACTCGATTCCGTTTTTGATTGATGTACATTTTCTTCCCTTGATGTACTTGACGATGGAAGTAATCCCTTCATTTGAATTGTTAACTTATCAATTGCCACATTTGCTACTTTGTAGCCTTCAGTTGACATTGATGTAAAATAGCTCATTTTGCTACACTTTGAACTCAAGGCCCCATATCTACATCAACATAAAATTGGAAATTAAAAGACCACATTTCATGCATAAGCATTGTACTAGGTATAATTTATGCGAACTGATAAATCATTTCTAACCAAGAATCAATAACGGAAATATGTTCTTTGTATGCTATAATCACAATGACAGGATGCAAACCTGGCAAGTTGCATTACGTCTGGAGTAGTGACGGTATAAGACGAGTCCAGTTCTGAAACATCCTTCGCATTCTTTGTCCAACGCTGCATTATGAGTGTCTCGGGGATGTGGTGTTGGTTCATGGCTTTCATGACACTAAATGCATGACAACACGGAATACCCATTGTCTGAAACATTTTGCATGAGCATTTGAAAATATTTGTAGATGGGGTGTATCTCACATTCCATGTTTTATCACCAACAACAAACTTCTTGAATGTATACATGACACTGTCCATATCATCAACGCAATTAAGTATGCTTAGTTTTGCCTCTGACTTGATTTCATCTCGAACCCAAGCAAATGTGTTGCGAGTATAAACTTCGGCAACATGTTTTTCCAATTGCAACAGGTGGGTTACTAGGACTGGGTGCTCATTAATGCTATCAAAATCATCCTTCATCTCGTTGTTTCGTAGGCGCAACATTGCTTGTCGATATGGTTCATGAACTCGTACAATTTCAACCTTCTATGCAAAAATCGATTAAGGAAAGAATTAATACTCTCGGACCGTTGAATGCTCCACAAACCACCAAAGAAAGTATTTCGTAAGAAGGTTTCTGCCCATAGCTTCCGTTTACAGTACATCATTTTCACCCATTCATTCTATTAAACACCAAACGTCTCAATGGCCTTCAACCACTGAGTCTCGAACCCTGACTCTGTCATGCAGGTCAATATGCAATGGGTAAATGCTTGAGTAAATCCGCTATCACCTACGTTCGTCTGCACATTCCGCTCAAGGTGCCAAGAACAAAGTCGGTGTACGGCGGAAGGCATAACTAAACTTATGGCCTTACCCATAGCTCTATCACCATCGGTAACTACCGAAATTGGACATTTCCAATGCATAGCTTCTAAGAATGTCTGCAATATCCAAGTATAAGTTTCGACCGTCTCATCCACCAACAACTCGAAACCAAAAATTGTCGTCTTCGTATGATTGTTCACACCAACAAATATCACAATCGGTCGATTGTAGCAATTAGTTCGATACATTGAGTCGAATGAAATTACATCACCAAAGTATTTGTAGTCGCATCGTGACATTGAGTCGGACCAAAATAAGTTACCCATGCTACCATCTTCCATAATTGTGTACCGAAAGAAGAATCATTGATCCATTTCCGATTTCGTAGTCACATAAGAGATAATTGAATCAGCATCGAAATTATGGGAAGCGGACCTGCGTATGGCGTCGAGCCAGTTCTGTAAGTCTTTCCCGGTGTGTCCAACAGCCGTATAACTACCAGCCTGATCCACAAGTTGGTCCATCACCTGAGATGTTTTCATTCTAACTGATCTGAGTGATTGCACATGTGCTAGATCAGAGTCTTTTACATTCCTATGAGAACGAAGGAATTGGCTGTGATTGCCAGGTGATAATATATGACTGTGCTCAGTGACAAACTCTGTAACAACCCATAACATTTTATCCTTGTCCAAATTTATTCTGAATGATGCTTGACAACCTTCCCGAGTCTGCCTTCTAGGTTCTTGTACCTTATCGGTTCTGTCAACATTTTTTTTGGATCTATACTCTTCTTTTGAACATACCCACCTCCGAATTGTAATTAATCCATGTGTGTCCCGAGACACTCTGTCCTTACGCATGCTGAACCCCATACAATATGAATATTTCTTGTAAAACTCCTCAGCATCAATAACAGATATAAATTCTTTCCCCATAATATCTGTTGCTTGTAAACTTACAAGTTCACTATGTAACAGATCATCGGTCGATTGCACCAAATTGTAATCAAACATCACTAGGGTTGTGGAAACATGACCTTATGCAAACGGCACATGAAATTTACAGTCACTGTTGTTGTAAATGTCATTTGGATTGTACTCCTCATTGAGTGTTTATGTTGTGTCTGCCTGATGCCACCTTGAATGTCCTTCATTGTTCAAATCCAGATGGCTAGTACCGTTGGTACACATTCCATGACTCATATTCATTTTACTACATACAAGCCATGAACATTTCAAATTTTCAGTCAACATTTATTCACCAAACCAAATATACAATCCTATTCATGAACATTTCAAATTTTTCAGTCAACATTTATTCACCAAATCAAATATACAATCCTGTTTTTAATTTTATGAACATAATGTCAAGATGCAGATAGTTATGAAAAACTAGACAATTTTTTAAGAATATCACTTACTTGGAAAAGGTTCAGAGGCGGGTCAAACGTTAGCTGCTTCGGAATCAAGTACTGAAGGGTTAAACAATGGCATTTAGTTGTATATGATTGTGGTGGAAAAATCGTTACTTGAATGTGTAACGTCAATGGAAGGAGAAGAGTGATTATGCACAAAGTTGGGTTGAATATCAGTTAAAAATGTGGAAAATTTTATTAGTAAAAAGTTGGTGGACGACATTAATTATTGGGCGACCCCAACCCAATCTCACACAGGTCGCCTTGGGGTCGCATTTAGAATGATAAATCGACATCGAATCTGACTGGTAGAGACCCCTAGGCGATCTTAATTAAGTCGCCTCGAGATCGCCCTTTGCAATGACAAATCCACCACCAAACCGAGAGGTTAGCGACCTCATGGCGATCTCACTGACTTCGCCTTAAGATCGCCCTTATCATGCAATATCTATCGAGAAGATAGCGATTCCAAGACGACCTCAATGAAGTCGCCCTTATCAGTCTAGTTGTCCACCCCCAAACTGAGAGGTTAGCAATCCCAAGGCGATATGACTGAATTCATCTCAAGGTCGCTCTGAACAAAAAAAAATACTTTTAAAACCGACATGATAGCGATCCCAAAGCGATCTCATTAAGATCACCCTAAGGTCGCCTGTCGAACTTCAAGTTGAACGATGTCGTTATGATAAGGCGACCTCAAAAAGCGATCTGAACAAGATCGCCCCAAAGTCGCCTTGATGTGATTTGTGGTTAAAACCTGTTAGGTCGTGGTAGATGAAACAAAGCACAATTTTTTCTCCATAAAACCTCTCTCCATGGCTGCAGCAACTATGGGTCTCTTTCCAAGGTAATCCTAGCCCTAATCTTCTCTATTTATGTTGAAAACAAGCATCTAGGTTGAAAATGTATGTACATTGTATTTTTGGTTCACTTCATAAGGATTATAGAGGATATTGAGGATTAAGGGTCATTATGTTCCAAGTGATATTTTTTGATAAATTAATGATTGGGTATTGGTAAGAGGATCAAGGGAAGATTGATTTATGTTGTTTTGAACATTTTATGTTAGATTAAGTGTGGTGTGGCATTTGTGGTTAGAGATTAAGTGTGGTTTGACAATTGTGGTTAGAGATTAAGTGTGGTGTGATCTTTTATGTGGGATTTGAATAAGACAATGGCAGGTGGCAACAAAACCAAGAGAAAGTTCAGTAAAGGGCAATCCTCTAGAGATTCGGATCCCTTCGCGTTACCTCCTCCCTCGGGGAAAGGAAATGGTGAAATAGTCTCACCACCCCAGACTCGGATAACCCGAAAAAATGGGCATTGTATGGTAACAGGAAGGTTTAGCCGAAAAGGGGAATTAATTTGAAGGTTTTTGGGTCGACTTTCGTTCCTACGACTGTGAGAGCGTTGAATTGGGGTGGCTATGTCAGGACTCCTAACGTGGCGACACTAGATTTGGTTAGAGAATTTTACTACGCCATGGTCCCTCACCGTTTCAGTCAAGGGATTCCCGTGATGGTTCGGGAAGGGAAGTACTCATTACAGCCACCAGGATCAACGAGTGGTTTGGGACTTCACAGGAACTAAGCGACTATGTTGATGGGGCCACTGACTTAAGGATGAATGAAAGCCCGCTTTGGAACGAGTACCGTGAACCTTTGTTGCTCAACCAACTGAAGCTAGATGCGGCTTTCTGGATTATGTTCTTTGACTACTCATTGACTCCAAAGACCCACCGCTCCGAGCTAAGTTTTGACACCACACACCATCTGTTTTGTGGGAGAAACATGCTTGAAATGGACATTGGCCAGATCATTGTGCAGAGCATACATAAGGGTGCGAAGAAAAAGGCCCACTACCTTTCCCTTGCCTTATCACCCATTTTTGTGAGGAGGCTGGCATTGAATGGAATAGGGAAGAAGGCAACGTCATTACTCCTATAGATGACATTAGGAAGAAGACATACAATGAACTTGCAAGACGTAGGGGGTTAGGCTAATCGGGGCTAATGTACTCGATGATGATGACATGGGCTTGAATGAAGATGACCTTCTCGGGGATGATTTGGATGACGCAGATTATAATGAGCAGGACCTCAAGGGTGATCAAGATGCAAACACAGGTAATCAGAACCCCACCATGGCTCAGTTAATGGAGAGGATGAATTTGCAACTAGAAGCCAACAGCCAGTACCTTTAGACAATGACCCAGCAAATGAACTCCAACCACCAGGCCTATATGAGTGAATTCTCGAACATAAATCAGAGGTTGGATGCTTTCCAAAGGGGTTTGGTCAGCCATGGCGTTGATATCCCATTAACATACCGAAGGGAAAATAGGCGTTCTTCTAGAGGGCCAGGGAGCAATTCACGGCAACCACCACCAGACCCAAACATGCCATCTCAGGGACCGTAGTCGCCAATCACCTACTTTTGCTTTGTTTTCTTTTATTTGCTTCTATTAGACTATCCATAAACTACTTTCGCTTTATGGACATATATGTTTATTTTCGTTTCATTTTGATTTGTTTTTATTTTCTCTATTTTTTTTTTTTTTTTTAGATTAAGAGTGTGGATGATCTTTGTGCATAATTTTATTGTTGTCGGTTGTGCTACTTAAAGCTACACAACATTGCTTGCACGCACCATTAGTGGAGAGTACCTACATGAGACCAAAGCTTGTAGAGCATCTTGATGATTGAAATTTCTGCAAAGAATGAGGCTCCAAAATATATAAAACAAATTTAAGTACTGAAAAGAAAAAAGAATAGCACAAATTTAGCACAAATGATTAATCGAATAATTCGTGCCTGTTCAAAGTATAAAATCTAGCACAACAAGTTTAACGTTAGGATATATGTTAAACTCGTTCAACGTATGAAGAATTTTCATCAATTTCATAAAATTTTTGTAAAAGAATAATTTTTCTTGAAGATTTACGTTGACTTGTTCACCAAACAAGTTTAACGTTAAGATATACGTTAAACTCATTCAACTTACGTTGAATTTGTTCATGATGATTTTCCATAAATAAATTTCATAATTTTTTTTATATTTTTTTTATACGTTGACTTGTTCAGAAAACAAGTTTAACGTAAAGACGAACGTTAATCTCGTTCTATCTACGATGAACTTGTTCAAGAATGAAGGTTTACGTTGACTTGTACATCAAACATGTTTAATGTTACCATGAATGTTAAACTCATTTCACCTATGGTGAAATTGTTCATGAATAATTTTCATAATTTTCATAATTTAAAAAAATAATAATAATTTTCAAGATTTAAGTTGACTTGTTCAGCGAACATGTTTAACGTTAGAATGTACGTTAAACTCGTTCTTTCTACGTTGAACCTGTTCAAGAATGAAGTTTACGTTGACTTGTTCTTCGAACATATTTAACGTTAGGTTGAACATTAAACTCGTTCAACATACGTTGAACTTGTTCATGATTAATTTTCCATAAATTTGAATAATTTTTTTAAAAAAATTATTTTTCTTAAAGATTTACATCGACTTGTTCATAGAACAAGTTTAATGTTAACATAAACGTTAAACTCGTTCTTTCTACATTGAACCTGTTAAAGAATGAAGTTTACGTTGAGTTGTTCGTGAAACATATTTAACGTTAGGTTGAACATTAAACTTGTTCATAATTAATTTTCCATAAATTTGAATAATTTTTTTTTAAAAAAAAAAATTATTTTTCTTAAAGATTTACATCGACTTGTTCATAGAACAAGTTTAAGGTTAACATAAATGTTAAACTCATTCTTTCTACGTTGAACCTGTTAAAGAATGAAGTTTACGTTGACTTGTTCGTGGAACATATTTAACGTTAGGTTGAACATTAAACTCGTTCAACATATGTTGAACTTGTTCATGATTAATTTTCCATAAATTTGAATAATTTTTTTTTAAAAAATTATTTTTCTTAAAGATTTACATCGACTTGTTCATAGAACAAGTTTAACGTCAACATAAACGTTAAATTCATTCTTTCTACGTTGAACCTGTTAAAGAATGAAGTTTACGTTGACTTGTTCGTGGAACATATTTAACGTTAGGTTGAACATTAAACTCGTTCAACATACGTTGAACTTGTTCATGATTAATTTTCCATAAATTTGAATAATTTTTTTAAAAAAAATTATTTTTCTTAAAGATTTACATCGACTTATTCATAGAACAAGTTTAACGTTAACAAAAACGTTAAACTCATTCTTTCTACGTTGAACCTGTTCAAGAATGAAGTTTACGTTGACTTGTTCTTTGAACATATTTAACGTTAGGTTGAACATTAAACTCGTTCAACATACGTTGAACTTGTTCATGATTAATTTTCCATAAATTTGAATAATTTTTTTAAAAAAAATTATTTTTCTTAAAGATTTACATCGACTTGTTCATAGAACAAGTTTAACGTTAAGATAAACGTTAAACTCGTTCTTTCTACGTTGAACCTAATCAAGAATGAAGTTTACGTTGACTTGTTCGTGGAACATATTTAACGTTAGGTTGAACATTAAACTCGTTCAACATACATTGAACTTGTTCATGATTAATTTTCCATAAATTTGAATAATTTTTTTAAAAAAAATAATTTTTCTTAAAGATTTACATCCACTTGTTCATAGAACAAGTTTAACGTTAACATAAACGTTAAACTAGTTCTTTCTACGTTGAACCTGTTCAAGAATGAAGTTTACGTTCACTTGTTCATCCAACAGGTTTTATGTTGGTATGAACGTAAAACTTGTTCATGGAGATTTTTTCATGAATTTTAATAATTTTTAAAAAAAAGTTTTATTTTCCTTGAACATTTACATTGACTTGTTTACCGAACAAGTTTAACGTTAAACTCGTTCAACCCACGTTGAACTTGTTCATTATAAACGTTTACGTTGACTTGTTCATCAATCAAATTTAACGTTAAGATAAACATTAAACTCGTTCAACCTACGTTGAACTTGTTCATGAATAATTTTCATTAATTTCAATAATTTTTTTTCAAAATTTTTTTTTCTTGAAGATTTACGTTTACTTGTTCAGCGAACACATTTAACATTAGGATGAACGTTAAACTTGTTCAACCTACATTGAACTTGTACAAGAATGAAGGTTTACGTTCACTTGTTCATTGAACAGGTTTAACGTTCAGCCGAACGTTAAACTTGTTCAGCCTACGTTGAACTCGTTTTTAAAATTCAAATTTTCAAAAATATTTTGTTAATTATATTTATATAATTATCATGAATTTTAAATTAATTATACAAATAAATATAATTATCATGAATTTTAAATTAATTTTTTTATTAAATATTATTTTTTATTAATTAATATTACTATGAATATATATATAATATAATAAAAAAACAATTTTTTTTTGTAGCAACCGGGTAAAACCGGTTGCCTTTTGTGAGTTGTAAGCCACTTTTTTTTTTTTTTTTTTATTATGGGAAAATTGCACAAACTTACCCTAACGTTTCCCATTATGGCATAATATTCAACTAATGCCTTTAATTGCACAAACAAGCCCTCCTTTTAGTCAACTTCAGTTAAAAATAGCCATTGACCATGATTTTTTTTTGAAAGCCCAAAATTGCCCTTGCACTTTATTACAAAAAAATCTTAATTGCCCTTTATTTAAAATATTATCTACTTTAAATTATTAGAATATAAAAAATAAATACTAAACATAATCCTTTTTAAATAAAAAAAATTCAAAAATAATATATTAAAAACAAAACAATTTAAGAAAACGTTATTTTGAGAAAATACAATTTAATAATATATTAAAAAAACAAAAAAAAAAAAAACGTTATTTTGAGAAAATATAATTTAAAATTATGCAAGTCCAATATGAATAGTGGTAATATGCTACATATTTTTAAAATTTAAAATATTTTTTTTTATTTAAAAAGGATTATGTTTAGTATATTTTTTTAAAATTTTTGAACCAAAATATAATGCATAATTTATATTGAGTCAAATTATTTTGTCTTATAGAGATGGACATTAAACAAATTTTCGGTGCTACTGTATTTTATTATGACAAATGATTATATTTTTATTTCAAACTCTTGATAATTTTATTTATATTTGTGTTTAGAATACTAAATATAATCCTTTTTAAATAAAAAAAATTCAAAAATAACATAATAAAAACAAAAAAAAAAAAAATCAAAAATATGTAATACATTACCACTATTCATATTGAACTTGCATAATTTTAAATTATATTTTCTCAAAATAACGTTTTTTTTTTGTTTTTAATATATTATTTTTGAATTTTTTTTTTATTTACAAAGGATTATGTTTAGTATTTATTTTTTATATTATAATAATTTAAAGTAGATAATGTTTTAAATAAAGGGCAATTAAGATTTTTTTGTAATAAAGTGCAAGGGTAATTTTGGGCTTTAAAAAAAAAATCATGGTCAATGGCTATTTTTAACCAAAGTTGACTAACATGAGGGGTTGTTTGTGCAATTAAAGGTATTAGTTGAATATTATGCCATAATGGGAAACGTTAAGGTAAGTTTGTGCGATTTTCCCTTTTATTATTATTATTTTTGTTACTTTTTCTTGGTTTGTACGGTACAACAAACTTCCTTACTTGTACCATAGCAAGTCCCAATTTAATAATATATTTTCTAAGTCTTTTAAAAATGAAACAAAATTCACAATTTCCTTATGATCTATAGACAGTGTTGCAAAAGTCGCCGACTAGGACCGCCTAGTCGGCGCCAAGTTGCTAGTCGGAGCCCAACCGTCGCGATTTCAATGAAGTCGGCCAAAATAGGCGGAAAGGGTGCAGTCGCCGCCTAGTCGGAGCAAGTCGGCAAGTCGGCGTTTAGGCGGTCTGGTCGGTCAAACCGATGTTGACTGACTTCTGCCATAAACGTCATCGTTTTGTGGTGTTTCATTTAATTTTTTTTTTTGAAAACCTGAAACCCAAACGCAAAACACAACAGAGAAGAGAGAACCCCATTCGCAAATCACAAGTTGCAAAACACAAAACCCAAACGCAACCAGTTCAGCTCCGTCGTCCAACTCGTCGCCTCCGGTTCCGCGGCTCTTTGCCATCGCCGTCGGCCTCCAGTCCTTCTTCTTCACTTCTGGTCTTCTTCAATTTGTGAGGTGGGTTACAGATTGTCAATTTTTGGATTTTAGGGTTTGAATTGAATTTTAATAAAATCAAACCCATTTGTGGTCTGGTTTAAATGGATCAAATCATTGGCAGTATTTGGGACTTTTATTTTGGGAGGATTTGAAAAAATGGGTTCTCTTCTGTTTTGGCTAAATCTCAAGAAAAATTGAAGGGTTGTGTTTTGATGCTTTAGTTTCTGGATTTAAAAAAAAAAATGCTCTGGTTTTCGATCTGGTTTTGTGGTGTCTGGACTGGCAATAACTGGCTTTGGATGGCCCACCTCTGTAGATGTGCAAAGATGACGAGAGAGAAAGAGCAGTAGCATGAACAATTTTTTATTTTTTTATGGAGTGACTAGTGAGGAGGACTGGAGGAGTACAATGAACAATTTGATAATAAAATATATTAATTATTTTATTTTATAATCACTTTATGTTTCTTTTTTAATATTTGAAGAGAATGAGAGCAAAATGGTTTTGTGGTAAAATAGTATTAAAAGTAAAAAAGAAAGATATATTCTCTCTATTAAAAATCTTAAAATTTTAAAAATATTAAAAAATATATATTCCGGCCAGCAGCCGGTTTGCCTTCTGCCGTCCGACGGCCGACTTCCGACCATATGTCTAGTCCCCGATTAGTCCCCCTAGGCGCTAGGCGGTGGGTCGCCGCCCGACTGGCGCCTAGCGACTTTTACAACACAGTCTATAGATTCCATGGTGCCGTTTATATATATTATGCATTCGGGATACTAATTATATTTTTGGACCAAATCCATTAACATATAATTTAATAATATATTTTCCAAGTCTTTTAAAAATGAAACAAAATTCACATTTTCCTTATGATATATGGATTCCACGGTGTCGTTTATATATATAATGCATTCGGGATACTAATTATATTTTTGGACCAAATCCATTAACATATAATTTAATAATATATTTTTCAAGTCTTTTAAAAATGAAACAAAATTCACATTTTCCTTATGATATATGGATTCCATGGTGCCGTTTAGATTTCTTCAATGATAATCAATGTTTATCCTTTTTGTTGGAAAAAAAAAAAAGAAGAGAGAAAAGTTGAGATTAATGTAATTAACACTAATCTTTCTTCTAGTACGCTAACAATAAGACAAGGCCTAACCCCCAAAATCCAACCTAATGCACCCAAAATCAATGCTTCATTTCAGTTATCTACCCATTAATTATTTTATATTAATTTTAGTTTCTTAATATTTGACTAATCCACTTTTACAACACATCTAACGTCTGTGATTTTTGTTCTTCAAACCCAACAACAAGAACTCTTAATCTGACCCCACTACCTAATTCTAGAGGTAAATGTGGCTCATTTAACCGGGTAAGTCTAGTTTCGAGTCATCACATCAATTTGTTTAGTAATATTAGATATCCCGATTCGTGTGCATGCAATTCAATTAATATTTCACAATAGTCTTTCTATTATCAGTTCGTCCTGACAATAAATATATCAAGATAAAGAATGTGAACCATAAATTATAGAAAAGTTTTGACAAATGCATACACTTTGAGTTAAAGTATGTAAATCTAGTGATCCACATTCTTCGTTCAGATATATTTATTGTCAGGACGAACTGATAATAGAAAGTCTGTATTTGACAAATGATATATATATATATATATATAATATGATATATCTCATACTAAAATTGAATTAAATTGACATTTTCTTAGTCGATTTAATTGATATTTCTCAAGTTAAAATATAAACAGACTTGGATAATATTTAAATTCTTAGAGAACTTGATTACATATTTTGAAACATTTATTAAAATTGATAAAAAAAAAAAAAAAAAAAAATACCTTCCTTGAGTCTATGAATTTCACAAGAAACCCCGTGAATAAAAATCATCTCGAAAAAAATAATTAAATTGATATGTTTTAGACTTTTAGTAAATATGTCAGAATAAAAATCATCTCAAAAAAATAATTAAATTTATATGTTTTAGACCTTTAGTAAGAGTGTATTTGGTATGACTTTTTAAGTATAGCTTCTAGAGTAGATCTTTTTGTACGTGTATGTTTGGTATAGCTTTTGTAAGGATTAAAAGCACTTTTTTAATTCTAGAAGCTACTTTGAAGTTTTTTTTTTTTTGGTTATGTGGCAAAACTTAAAACAATTTTTTTAATATATGAATTGTCAAAACTACATTTTATAAAAGCTATTTTATGTCAACTAGGAGAAGCCCAAATTTTGGGCTTTCTCAAGAAGCTTTTTGAGTTTTTTTAAAATATATAAATTGTCTCAACTACTCTTTATAAATTTTATATATTCCACCATACAACTCTTTCATTATAATAGATTGTCAATACCTTTTTTTGTAATTTATACAACCAAAAGCTCTTTTTAAATATATATTGTCAACACATTTTTTGTAATTTATACAATCAAAAGCTTTTTTTGTTAGAAGCTCTACTGCAAAAAGACCTACTCTAGAAGCTCTACTTGAAAAGCCATACCAAACATACTTGTAGTAGAGTTTCTAACAAAAAAGGCTTTTGGTTGTGTAAATTAAAAATAAAAAAAATAAAAAAAATAAAAAGTGTTGACAATGTATTTTTAGAAGAGTAATGCTACTTTTCCCAAATTTGGTACCCAAATCTGGTGCCCAAATGACGTGGCAACACTCTCATCCATTCATTTAAATCAAGCAAATCTAATACAATTCAAATGAATGGACGAGAGCGTTGCCACGTCATTTGGGCACCAGATTTGGACACCAAATTTGGGCAAAGTAGCATTACTCTTTTTAGAAATAGCTTTAGGTTGAGTGAATTACAATGATAGAATATCTAAAATTTATAAATTGTAGTTGAAACAACTTTTTTAATATGTGAATTATCTCACTTTTTAGTGATGTTAATGCTTTGAATGTTTCTTGACATGTAACAGACTTTAATGTTGTATTATCATCAACTTCATCATCAAGATTATTCTCGTTGATGTTTGCAATGTTTTGTTCAACGCTTAAAATCTTGAACTTGTATCATTTTCACTATGATAGTTCAAAAGGTAATTTACATCCATTGTATCATTAATGCAACTTTAATTGATTAAATTAGTATAATGCGATGAACTAGGAAGCACGGAGACTCCATTTGGTAGAGGTAACTCGTATCCAGTTTAGATACTCCCCGGATACTTCAGATACGTATCCGATACGTCAAATGGCGTATCCGTTGACTTTTTCATAAGTTTGACTAGAGGATACTTGGAGGATACTTGGGGATACATTAAGGATAGTCTTGGGGCAATATTATAATTATTTTAGTATAAAACGTGGTCAAATTAAAATTTCAAAAATTTAGGTGTCAAAATGAAATTTTAAGGAAATTATGGTTTTGATTCCATTGACATGGAGAATAACGGGATACATTATATTGAAAACCTTCCTCAAGAGGAACCAGAGTTAGATGCCAAATTATCTAGATCCTTTAACAATGTGAATGATGATAGTGAAGTTAATTAGAAATTTAGAATATGTTTTATGAGTTTTTTTTTTTTGTTGTTTTTTTTAATTTTTATTTTTATTTTTTTTATGTATTATTTAGATTTTGTAATATTTTATAGCTTATGTGACGTATGTTTTATTTGGATTTTATAATATGTTACAACTTATGTGAGATGTTTTATTTAGATCTTGTAATATGTTACATTGTTATGATTTATGTAGATATGTGACATGTTTTATTTGGATTCTAAATATGTTTTGATTTTGAATGAATTATCAAATATGTTTTCATATATTATTATTATTTTTAAAATATAAATATATATTATTTTAATCGATGTATCATGCCGTATTCGTATCCTAGTTTTTAAAGATTTACTGTATCCCCGTATCGTGTCGTATCCGTATCCGTGCTACATAGGCGATGAATATTTAGTCGGTTAAATGTATGTATTGAATCTCAATTGAATAATATGCATGTCTAATTAAAATAATAATAATAATATCTCAATAAATTAATAAAATTTTAATTTGTATATAAATTAATAAAATATTAAGTCACCCTAAGTTTAGCAAATATGGTAATGAAGTTCAAAATTTTATCAATACTCACACACAAAAACCACCCCACTGTTGTTAATTGACCAAATTTTGAAGAGCAAATAACATCATACTTCCCTACGGTTTGTTTTTTTACATGTGGAAATAATTTTAAGTGACACTTACCTCCATTGTCGTTATGATGACTAGAGTTCCACCGTTAACTTTAACACCTTTGAAACTAAATATACCACGGTGTGTATAAAGCTATCTAGAGGGGGGGTGAATAGATTTTACGCTTTTTACCCAATTTTTCGTGTTAGTCAAAATTACGAAATTACCCTCAAGATAATATAAACAAGCAAGTGTAATATGGTGCGGAAATTAAATTAACACTTGAATTTTTACGTGGAAACCCTCACGGGAAAAACCACGGGCTATGTAAGTAAGCCACACTCGAACCTCGAATCCACTAAATGTGCAAACGATTACAACCTAATCCCGGAAGTAATCACACACCTACCTAATCCTGGTATGAGTGAACCTAGTCCAATTTGCTTGTGATCTAAGCAACCTAATCCCGATTGCTACACACAAGACTTAGCTTCTCTTGAAGAGAATACAACCCTAAGTGAATATATGAAAATATCCAAAATGCAACATAGAGCAAGGGAAACCCTATATGCTTATCTAAGATGATTAATATGCAATTAAGAACAATCCTAGATATCAAAACTAAATGACATGTCAAATAGTTAAGCTAATCAATATCAAGTAAAAAACCTAATATACTAGCACAATACAACTTCTCAAACATACATCATACTAATCTCAATTTTGTATCTAAAGCATACAAAATAACAATCAAGTAATTAATTGAGATTGCTAGATAAAATAAACACAAAATATGTAAGATATTAGTGAAAAGCTTACCAAGCAAAGTATGATGAAGATTCCATGCTAGATGACATCTAGATGATCTAAGATGATGCTAGATGATGATTGATGATCATGAAATTGTGTTTGAGTAATTAAAAATGAGTTCTTTGTGTATTTTTCTTCTCTTGAAAAATATCCTAAGTATGAAGCATGAATAAGAACTCTTGTAAATGACCTAAAATCAAGTCAGCATATATATAGAGGCCATAAGTGAAGTGAGGTCGTTTTGAAAACTCGCCAGAAAATCACTCTGTGCGCTGGTGGACCTGCGCTGGTGGACCAGCGCAGGACCAGCGCACAAGCCAATTTTGGCTTGAGCGCTGGACGTCAGGTGCTGCCACCAGCGCCAGTCCAGCGGCGCCATACTGGGCGATCGGCGCTGGTGGCCGGCGCTGGTCCACACCAGCGCACGACCAGTGGCGCGCCACTGGGCGATTTGCGCCGGTGAGCGGCGCTGGTCGACCGGCGCTGGTGGACCAGCGCACAGCCCCAAAAATTGCATCCCACATGCAATCATGCAAGGGGTACAAAGTCAAACAAGATACATCCTAAAAGCCTAAATGCTATGATGTTTTCAACACAAGATGCAATCATAAAAATAAGCAAGAAGAGATGTAAATAATCATTTATGCACAACACAAAGAAACACAACATACAAAGATTAAACATATGCATGAGTTGTGAGTGTGTGCAACTATCTCTTCAAGACAAGAAAGCACTTAGAATATTACCTTTGGTGCTTGTCAATTATGAGGTCTTCAAAGGGCCTAATGCACTAATAACAACATCTAAACTACCCTTACAAAGAATCCCCATATATGGTTTGATCACGAAATAAGCCAATTAAAAACAACGGGAATCCTTACAATCTCCCCCTTTGGCTATTTCGTGACAAAACCATCACTCACATTAAATCCTCACAAAAGAAATAGAAACTACGGGATTACAATGATATTCTACATTACAAAGAGATAAGAGAATGCAACTTGAAGTCTTCAATCCTCTTGTAGAATAATCAATCCCTGAAAAGAGTTTCTAACAATCCAATTCAAGTAAAGTGTGAGATTAATCATGTGAGAATAATACCAAGTATTTGCATTTTTAGAATTTAGGAACAACATTAGCAAATGTATGCAATGTATGATAAATGCAATGCTCCCCCTCAAAGGGTTACTCCCCCTCAATGTTTTATCTCCCCAAAGTGCACAATAGCTTCTCTATTTTGCAACTCCCCTTACAATATCCTACTCCCCCTTTTTGTCATGATATAGGCAAAGGAGTAGTTCCCAACCGGGTCACTCATAGCAACGAGAGATAGAAGCATGCAAGATATGCATATACATATAAGTCACGTTATGCACTTCAATTAATTTGAGAGAAACAAGGAGATTTATTTGATAAAATGTGTGAATCCAACATGCTTTGCATACAAGACATATAGCATTCAAGTCCAAAATACAATGGTATTTGGCAAAGCAAATGACAAAGGTTTCTAATAAGAATTCAAACCAATTTCACCAATGTCATGGGAAAAGCAAGGATATAGAGATTATTGATTTTAATTTAAGAGTAACTATATCCAACTTTATAAGCGAAACATGGCATGAGCGACTTTGCACCCTATTAGATTTTTCCGGATAAGATATCCGTATGATAGTAACCATGTTCAACTAATAAAGAAAGAGAGACATTTGGAATGTAAATTCCTTTGAACGGATACAAGATCCTTTATTCATTTTGAGTCTCATAAGCTTTCACACAAGTTTTGCATTTTTAAGAATATGCAATCATCAATTCATGCTTTTCATGTGAGCATGTTGTATGAATTTCATGCTTTTTCATTTAGCATTAGCATGTTATTTAAGAAACATCATGTCATGGAGATAACTATAGGTCATTCACATCATACTTCCTATGTAAATCTCCTAGTCCAAAAATGCATGTTTGAACATAAATATGACATGGATTGTAAACAAGCAAGGTTCACACTTATAGAATTGAAAACATATATACATATGTACAACCAAGCTTACTCAAGCAATCAAAAGAAGAAGCATAAGTTATTTCAAATTTTTTGCAAGTTACAAGAATGCAAAATAGCTCTCTTTGCTTGAGTTCCCCATATGGGGTCAATCATAGAACATCACTCCACAAGACATATCCCAATAGATCTACTAAGAGTTTTAAATCGAGTAGCATCTAAGGGTTTAGTAAATAAGTCCGCAAGTTGATCATTAGTACCTACATGTTCAAGTACTATGCATTTATTTTCAACAAGCTCTCTAATGAAGTGATGACGGATGTCAATATGCTTAGTTCTAGAATGTTGAACCGGATTCTTGGAAATATTAATAGCACTCATGTTATCACAAAAGAGAGTGAGAGTACCTTGATTGAATCCGTAGTCTACTAGCATTTGCTTCATCCATAGGAGTTGTGTGCATCCACTCCCTGCGGCTATGTACTCGGCCTCGGCCGTGGACAAGGAAATCGAGTTTTGCTTCTTGCAAAACCAAGACACCAAGTTGTTGCCTAGAAAGAAGCAACCGCCCGATGTGCTCTTCCTATCATCACAATTTCCTGCCCAATCCGCATCACTAAAGCCTACAAGACTAGCATTAGTGTCAAAAGAGTACCAAATCCCATAGTTGGATGTCCCATTCACATAGCGAATGATCCTCTTCACGGAAGAGAGGTGGGACTCCTTAGGATCCGCTTGGTACCTAGCACACACACCCACACTAAAAGATATATCGGGCCTACTTGCGGTCAAATAAAACAAGCTACCTATCATGCCACGATATAGAGTTTGTTCCACACTTTTACCACTAGCATCCTTGCTTAGCTTCAAAGTGGTACTCATGGGTGTATCACAATGTTTGGCTTTCTCTAAACCAAACTTCTTCACTAGGTTCTTAGCATATTTGGCTTGGGTTATGAAAATCCCATCATGCATTTGCCTAATTTGCAAACCTAGGAAGTAACTAAGCTCACCAACAAGACTCATCTCAAATTCAAGAGACATGACATCAACAAATTGTTGGACTTTGGTGTTGTTGGTGGAGCCAAAAACTATATCATCAACATATATTTGAGCTATGAAAAGCTCATCATTATCTCTCTTGATGAATAGTGTCTTGTCAACACTACCTCTTGTGTAGTTGTTGTCAACAAGAAATTGAGTGAGGCGCTCATACCAAGCCCTCGGTGCTTGTTTCAACCCATAAAGTGCCTTCTTGAGGCGATAGACATGATTGGGGTGGTGTGCATCCACAAACCCCTTAGGTTGTTCAACAAACACTTCCTCTTGCAAGAAGCCATTGAGGAAGGCACTCTTGACGTCCATTTGGTTCAATTTGAACTTATGCACACAAGAGATGGACAAGAGAAGCCTAATGGACTCTAAGCGGGCAACGGGAGCAAAAGTCTCCTCAAAGTCGATACCCTCAATTTGAGAGTACCCTTGTGCTACAAGTCTAGCCTTGTTCCGCACTATGTTGCCATCCTCATCGGATTTGTTCCTAAATATCCATTTGGTGCCTATGACATTAGTGGTCTTAGGCCTAGGAACTAGAGTCCAAACCTCATTCCTTTCGAATTGGTTTAGCTCTTCTTGCATGGCAAGAACCCAAAATTCATCATTTAAGGCTTCTTCAACCTTTTTGGGTTCAATTTGAGAGGTGTAGCATGTATAGCTAATAAGATTAGCAAGTTGACGTCTAGTCCTAACACCCTCATTTACCTCTCCAATGATATCTTCTTTATCATGGAGTTTCCTAACCCATGGAGCGGGTTCTTTAGAGTCCAAGAGAGGAACTCTATCAATAGGTTGTGTGCCATCATTGTTGACATTAGATGTCCCAACATTAGGCGACACCACAACCTCCTCCAAAGGAGAATCATCACTAAAAATAACCTCCTCCTCATGATCATTAGACTTGAGCCTAGTATCATCAAATACGACATTGGATGATTCCATAACACTTAGAGTCTTTAAATTGAAAACTCTATAGGCTCTACTATTTAAGGCATAGCCAATAAAAATACCCTCATCACTCTTAGCATCAAACTTGCCAAGTTGATCACGGTCATTCAAAATGTAGCATTTGCTTCCAAAAGTGTGGAAGTAGCTAACATTTGGCCTCTTGCCTTTCCATAACTCATAGGAGGTGTTTCTAGTACCGGGCCTTAGGAACACTCTATTTCCTATATAGCAAGCCGTGTTGATGGCTTCGGCCCATAAGTTCCTAGGGACATTGTTGCTAAGCAACATCACTCGGGCCATCTCTTGGAGGACCCTATTTTTCCTCTCAACAACTCCATTTTGTTGAGGTGTCCTAGGGGCAGAAAATTCATGGGAGATGCCTAAACCATTACAAAAGGTTTCAAAGGTGGCATTCTCAAATTCTCTCCCATGGTCACTTCTAATCCGCTTAATGCTTTTAATATTAGAGTTCATTTCATTTTGAATTTTATTACAAAGCATTTTAAACTTATCAAAAGTTTCGGATTTTTCTCTAAGAAAATATGTCCATGTGAACCTAGAGAAATCATCAACACAAACAAAAATGTATCTCTTTCCACCCAAACTTTCGGTTTGCATGGGACCCATGAGGTCCATGTGGAGAAGCTCAAGTGGCTCCTTGGTGGTGAGATACTTACCCTTTTTGTGCATGCTTTTAGTTTGCTTTCCTTGTTGGCAAGGTCCACAAATACCATTGGCTTTCTTCCCAAGCTTAGGGAGGCCACGCACACAATTGAACTTTCCAAGGGTCCGTAGATCCCTAAAGTTCATGTGGCCAAGTCTTTCATGCCACAACTCAATTTGCTCATCCATGGACACATAATTAGATACAATTCTAGCTTCAAGACAATAACAATTGTCGCTAGATCTCATGCCCTTCAACAAGGTTTGTCCATCGGGTTTAAGGATAGAGCAATAATCTTTAGAGAACAAGACGGAATATCCTTCATCACTAAGATGTGAAATGCTAATTAAATTGGCTTTCAAGCCATCAACAAATAAAGCATTGGATAAGGAGGGTAATCCGGGAACGGAAATGGTTCCTTTCCCTACAACATTTCTTTTGGATCCATCACCCTCAACATGGCAAACATTTTCATTCTTTCTAATCCACTTAGCAACAGTTTTAGCTTTCTTAGTGGTCTTTGGTACATGTGCTCTACTATTTCTAGGATCATGCAAATCAATATTTTCTTTCCTAGAAACATGCATCTTGGCTCTATTCTTTCTCTTTTCAATCATGCTTTGTTTTCTACACATTTTAATATATTGAAAGCAATTTGGTCTAATATGACCATCACAACCACAAAAGTGACAAATAGGAATGAAAAAAAGGAATCATACCTCGCCTTTGAGTACGTCCATGTCTTTGTGGATAAGTGGGTTCAATCCATCTTCGTTGTTGAACCGGTCTTGGTTGCTTCCAAGCTTGAGGTTGCATGATTGGTCTCTTTCCTTTGTGAGCCAATTTTGGAGGAGTGTTGGCTTGAGGAACCTTAGGAGGTTGAGCTTGAGATTTCCTTCTTGGCCCCATTTTCACTTGTGCATTAGAACTTTGTCCTATTTCTAACTTCTTCCTAGGAGGTTGCACAAATGAAGTTTCTTCATTCTTCAAGCTCTTGACAAACACGGTCTTGTTAGAGGTTGAGATTTTCTTGCCATCTTCATACCCAAGACCTCTCTTGTCACTTGGACTCTTTCCAACACCAAGTAAATGATCAAGCTTCTTGGTGCTAGAATCTATCCTAGCCAAGGACTCTTTAGCTTCTACAAGTTCCCTCTTCAAGCCTTCTTCACTTCTCTTGGATAAGTCTAACTCCTCAATTAACTTATCCTCTCTCCTCTTCAATCTTTCCATTTGTTCACTTAAGTGGTCATTGTGAGCCGAAAGTTCAAGGTTTTCTTCTCTCAACCTCTCAATCTTTCTTGTGCTTTTAAGTGCTAAATCATTGAACTCGGCATGGTATTTAGCAAGCACCTTTTGCTCCACAAACTTCTTCTCGGAACTAGAAGAGGAGTCACTTTCTTCTTCACTAGAGTCAATTTCCTCTTGACTCAAATCTTCCTTTTCACTAGCACTTTTGCTCTTGTGAGAAGATGCAAAAGCTAGGAAGTTAGCCATGAGCTCTTCCTCACTAGAAGACTCATCTTCCTCATTGGAGTCATCACTACTCCCACTCCATGTGGCGGCCATCACTTTACCCTTCTTCCTCTCATTGTGATTCGCACATTCGGGGGCAAAGTGACCAATCCCACCACACTCAAAGCATCGGACCCCTTTCCTTTCGGTCCTCTCTTGTCTAGGCTCAAACTTCTTGAAGGAATTCTTTTTCTTCAAATCTTGTCCTCTTGACCCAAATCCCTTCTTCTTCTTGAACCCCATAACCTTGTTGAACCTTTTCACAAATAAGGCAAGGTCTTCATCCGATTCATGCTTTGCCTCCTTTGCATCCTTAGATGCTTTCAAATCTATTCCTTTAGACTTCTTAGGAGGAGTAGTGGTGCTAGGAACCTTCCTAGACTCATATGCAAGGAGACGCCCAATTACTTCACTTGGCTTCATATCCATGTAGCCACTATTTTCTTCTATGGCCGTCACCTTTGATTCAAACCTATCGGGGAGAGATCTCATAATTTTTTGCTTGACTCTCCTATCCGAATACGGGTCTCCGAGTTGATGGCTTTGATTTACTATGTCCATCAATTTGATTTCGAAGTCGTTGAAGCATTCATCCTCTCCCATCCTAAGTAACTCAAATTGAGTTTGGAGGACTTGAAGCTTGGACTCCTTCACCACCTCGGTTCCCTCATGTGCAACTTGAAGGATGTCCCATGCCACTTTGGCAATTTGAGTATTCTGAATAAGCTTGTACTGATTCTCATCCATGGCACACATAATGGCATGCATCGCCTTCCTATTCCACTTTGAAGCCTCAAACTCTTGCGCGTTCCATTGCGCCTTAGGCTTCAAAACATCTTGTCCTCCACCCGCGGGAGTCATCATAGGGAGATCATATCCGTCTTCCACCGCCATCCATGCACGGTCATGAATTTGGCATATGTAGGATTCCATCTTCCCTTTCCATTGGGAATAGTTCAAACCGGTAAGAAGTGGAGGCCTTGTGCTAGAAGCTCCTTCGTGGCCACCACCATTTCCACCGTTTCCACTCATAGTGTTTATGAATGAATGAAATGAATGCAAATGTATGAATAATCAAAAATCACACAAAATGCAAAACACACCAAAATAAAGCAAGGATCACCTACGTATGTCTAGGAACCCGCTCTGATACCAATTGAAACTAAATATACCACGGTGTGTATAAAGCTATCTAGAGGGGGGGGTGAATAGATTTTACGCTTTTTACCCAATTTTTCGTGTTAGTCAAAATTATGAAATTACCCTCAAGATAATATAAGCAAGCAAGTGTAATATGGTGCGGAAATTAAATTAACACTTGAATTTTTACGTGGAAACCCTCACGGGAAAAACCACGGGCTATGTAAGTAAGCCACACTCGAACCTCGAATCCACTAAATGTGCAAACGATTACAACCTAATCCCGGAAGTAATCACACACCTACCTAATCCCGGTATGAGTGAACCTAGTCCAATTTGCTTGTGATCTAAGCAACCTAATCCCGATTGCTACACACAAGACTTAGCTTCTCTTGAAGAGAATACAACCCTAAGTGAATATATGAAAATATCCAAAATGCAACATAGAGCAAGGGAAACCCTATATGCTTATCTAAGATGATTAATATGCAATTAAGAACAATCCTAGATATCAAAACTAAATGACATGTCAAATAGTTAAGCTAATCAATATCAAGTAAAAAACCTAATATGCTAGCACAATACAACTTCTCAAACATACATCATACTAATCTCAATTTTGTATCTAAAGCATACAAAATAACAATCAAGTAATTAATTGAGATTGCTAGATAAAATAAACACAAAATATGTAAGATATTAGTGAAAAGCTTACCAAGCAAAGTATGATGAAGATTCCATGCTAGATGACATCTAGATGATCTAAGATGATGCTAGATGATGATTGATGATCATGAAATTGTGTTTGAGTAATTAAAAATGAGTTCTTTGTGTATTTTTCTTCTCTTGAAAAATATCCTAAGTATGAAGCATGAATAAGAACTCTTGTAAATGACCTAAAATCAAGTTAGCATATATATAGAGGCCATAAGTGAAGTGAGGTCGTTTTGAAAACTCGCCAGAAAATCACTCTGTGCGCTGGTGGACCAGCGCAGGACCAGCGCACAAGCCAATTTTGGCTTGAGCGCTGGACGTCAGGCGCTGCCACCAGCGCCAGTCCAGCGGCGCCATACTGGGCGATCGGCGCTGGTGGCCGGCGCTGGTCCACACCAGCGCACGACCAGCGGCGCGCCACTGGGCGATTTGCGCCGGTGAGCGGCGCTGGTCGACCGGCGCTGGTGGACCAGCGCACAGCCCCAAAAATTGCATCCCACATGCAATCATGCAAGGGGTACAAAGTCAAACAAGATGCATCCTAAAAGCCTAAATGCTATGATGTTTTCAACACAAGATGCATTCATAAAAATAAGCAAGAAGAGATGTAAATAATCATTTATGCACAACACAAAGAAACACAACATACAAAGATTAAACATATGCATGAGTTGTGAGTGTGTGCAACTATCTCTTCAAGACAAGAAAGCACTTAGAATATTACCTTTGGTGCTTGTCAATTATGAGGTCTTCAAAGGGCCTAATGCACTAATAACAACATCTAAACTACCCTTACAAAGAATCCCCATATATGGTTTGATCACGAAATAAGCCAATTAAAAACAACGGGAATCCTTACAACCTTGAAAGGTAATATTGTCATTTTACCCAGAATTTAATAAAAATCAAATAACACAATACTTCCCAGAACTTTGTCCTTCTAATCGCGGAAAAAACTTTACCTTTAACGTTGATTGTGTCAAACAATCAAAAGAAATATTAAAATACACATGATCCCTTAATTAAATAAATAAATATATATATATTTTAAATGTTATAAACCTCTGATATAGATGGATAGTGGAGATCTATTTATAATATATATATATTTAAAAAGGAATTTCTTTTATAAAAAAAGGAATTTCTTTTATAGAAAAAGAAAATAGATTGATCTCCTTTGTTCATCTTATATGTGGATGATGAAGATCAAGTTTCCCAAAAAAAAAAAAAAAAAATGAAGAAACAAGGAGGTGGAGATCCAAATGGATCTCTAATCACTTAATCAGTGTGCGCCCTTTCGTCAAGTGCCCTACTCGTTTACTAGGTTGGTGATGGAGATCCCCATCACAATGGAGACCTCATCGTCGGGATATCCATATGGATCAACCCAAATTTATTTCAAGATTATACAAGTAAAAAACTGGTTTCGAGTTACCTTTCAAATTACTGAACATGTTTAGGTTTTTGTGTTTAAATTTTTGTAATTAATAAATGGTGTATAAGTAAACAAACAATTGAACAATACAAATCCATATATGATTTTAAGAGAATAATTAAAGTGAAATTCCAACGTTGAAATTCACAAAAATAAATCAAAAATAATTTTTAGAATTCTTGGATATCAATTTCGTATTTATATCATACTCTTAAAATATAATAAATATCGTACGAAACGACACTCATTTAGTCTGGCAATTCCCAAATTCGAATCGATGTCACCGCGAGTGGTATATCAAAAAAAGACAATAAGAGGTTGGCCCATGCCACCCAGTAGTTTGAATCTGTCTCCTTCCAAATCCCGAATTATTGTAATGTTTCAAAAAAAAAAGTGGTATATCACAAAAGTATGTATATCTTAAAAATATAAGATTCAACCTGACATCAAATCCCCGCCCAATGTGGTTTGGTAGTAAGAGCAATCATCTGATCTAGTAATGTCTTAAGTTCGAGTTACCGTCATCGTATATGGTATTTAAAAAAAAAATAACATATCAAAGAATCCACGTTAAAACATTTCAAAATTTACAATTTTAGATCATAATTCAAAGTTCTTAAAAAAAAAAAAAAAAGGAAAAAAAAAATCATAATTCAATGTTTAAACATGGTAAATTAATGTATGATGCCATGCCATGAGATATGAAACTTCAATTTGAACCTTCTTGTTGAAATCTCATATACAGAATTGATCTTCTAGAATAAGAATTCCCTTTAAAATAAAATAATATAAATGGATTCTAAACGTAAATATTGAAGAGAAAAAAAGTCTAATAATTATTTGAGGGGGCCAATTGAGTGAAGCTCTCTATCATGGTTTAAAATCCATGTGTATATATGTTTTAGTGTTTTACCACATAAAATAAAAAGAATATATTCAGGAATCTTCATGATTTCTTTGACATTTGATTGCAAATAATAAATAAATAAATATCATCACTCTATCCAAAAGCATCTCTGCAGTCTACCCCATTTAAATACGTTCTACTTTTTATACTTTAGTTTGATATAATGATTAATAATTATTAAAATTTGGGAAAATTTCACATCAATCCCACTTTTTTTACAATTTGTCACATTTTTAAATGTCTTACTATATTCATCATTTTAGTCCAAGTTTTTTTTTTTTTTTTTTTCAAAACTCATCACTTTAGTCCCTTTAACTAAATATTTGACGGTTAACTTTGACAAAATTTATTAAAGTGCACTTTTGCCCTTACTATTATTTAATTTAGCTACAATGAAAATTTTAACCTTAGATTAAAATGAAAAACAGTAAAATTATCAATAATAAAATCTTAAGTAAATAATAATAAATAAAAAACAACACCACTAACAAGTTAAACAAACATCTATAATGAAATATATATAAAAATAAATAAATTAAAATTCAATTGTTAGAGAACCAAAAATCATCTCCAACAACTAAACATAACCCCATGCAAACACAGAAAAATACACCAAAATATCAAAAAACAAGCCAAAAAAGTAAGATATACCTAAGAAAAAATTATTTACAAAATAAGAAAATATACAAATTTATAATAAAAATAATAACTTAAAATAATAATTAAAAAATTATAAGTTATAATTAAAAAAAATTGAGGAGTTCGGGTCTCATCCACGAATAGAGGATACCATGGCCTCTTGTTTTTGAAGGAAATAGCAGCTTCCTCCAGATTTGGAGGAAGTTGTGACTTCCTCCGATCACTGGAGGAAGTCGAGGCTTTCCTCCGATCCCTAGAGGCAAGTTTTTAAAATAATTCTAAATACACTCCATTTAATTATAAGTATATCTCAGCCCAATTCCGATTCTGATTTAACTTACCATATATATATGTATTTTATCTTAATATCAGCCCAATAACTTAAGAACATGTATAAAACTCATTAAAGCCCACTGTATTTCCTTAACTAAGTGAAATATCAAATTGAGAAATGTTAACCCTTTACCAACTCAAAAATCAAGTTGGGAAATTTTAACACCTTAACAACAAACCATTTACCATATAGATTCATCTCCAAGTCTCCAAGAATTTCAATTTTATAAGTTTTCATAGATTTTGGATTTGTAGAGGTGTACAGACATCGATATGAGAAGTTTATTTTTATTTTAAAGTTTATGTTGTAAAATTAAGTTTTATTTTCGGTTGTGAAACTTGTCAAAACATCTTTACATAACACGATGGATAACGAGTTTTCTGAGAATTGTATGGTTGTTTATATTGAAAGAGAACTTGATCTTACAGTTGATTCGGATTCGATAATAGATGTTTTTGTCTCGTTGGAGCCTCAAAAGCCAAAATTTAAGTAGACTCTTATTGTATCTACATTGCATGCATATTTCCTTTTTATTTTCTTGTGTTTTTTTTTTTTTTTTTTTTTTTTTTGTTAGAATATGTATTTGAGAGTAGGACTCATTATGTACCCTAATACTTTTTTATTTTATCTAATATAAATTCTTTTGAACCGTTGAGATTCGCTATCAAAATGATTTTTATTATATATTATAATTTTTATCTAAATGAAATTGTCCACAGCCCACCCAGAAAAAAAATTCTGGTTTCGCCCCTGCCTGGAGGAAGCTGTGCGTTCCCCCGACCAGCTACCTCTGGTGGAGACCACCTTCAATAGTGGCCTTCATTATTATTTTTAATATATATTTTTATTTTATTTTTAAGTTTTAAATATCTTTTTTTAATATATAATTTCATAAATATCTCATTTTATTATTTTATATTTTACACAATTTTTATTATAATTATTTTATTAATATAATAATTTTAAGAGGCTTTTTCGTTGTTGGACATGATGTGTACAATTTTACATGTCATATTTTTTAAATTCTTGTTTTGCATATATCAGCATATTTGTGGTTCTAATGCATTAAGACTAAAATGCCCCTGGATCCATCATTTTTTACTAACATTTGATTGATTAAAGGACTAAATTGATGAGTTTTGGAATAATAATATAAAATAAAAAAAATAAAAAAATAAAAAAAAAATAAAAAAAAAACAAGAACTAAAATGATGAGTGGTAAATACAATTTAAAAGGCGACAAATCGAGAAAAAGATAGAACTTATGTGAAATTTTCCTTAAAATGTTAAAAAGGTTTGTTTTTTTTTTTAATTTTTTTTTTAAAAGTAAAATTGGGAATTGAATACTAATGAGGCATTCAGTTACATTTTACAAAACAGTTTTATGTTTTTTAAATTGAAAAAACAACCAAAACTTATCCGGTTATTGTTTCCAATACTAACAAGGAACTATGCCTCAAAAAACAAAAAACAGTTTCTGAAAACGTTAACAAACGCGCCCTTAATGTTTTCAGAAACTGTTTTTTGTTTTTTGAGTCACAAAAACTGGAAAAAACCTGTTTTGTAGGATGATTTCAAAAAACTGTTTTATAAAACATTGAGAACAGTTTTCGGTTTTAATGAACAAAAAATTGAGAACTCTAAGAACAACAATTTGTTGTTTTCAGTATTCTTGAAAACTTTTTTTTAGCAATAAAATTTACGCAAACAAAATCTATCTTTTGGATCTTCATGGATCTATACCAAAAAGATGATAATGATTTCGATAGGTTTAATGATAAAAATTAAATTTATTTATTATTTAATTTTAATTTTTTTAGTTTTAATGTTTAATTATTTTAATATCACTTTTTCATTATTTATAATATTAATCTTTTAAAAATGATTTTAAAAATATTATACCAAACACATTTTTTATGTTTTGATTATCCGAATATCGTTTTCAACTATTGCTACCAAACGCGTTTTCGAATTTAAAAAATGCAAAAATCAGTTTTTCGAAAACTTCAGATTACAAGAAAACAAAAACTAAAAAACGAAAACGTTACCAAACGGCCCCTAATGTTTTCAGTATTTTTGTTTTCCACTTTCTTTACCAATATTCCATTTTCATCAATATTTTTGTTATTAAATTGTGTAAAACATTTTAATTATATAAAAAATTTAGAAAAAAGTTATTTATCATTTTACAATGATGAACAAAAAATTATTATTATTATTTTTTAGAAAAATTTAAAAAACACATGCCTATTATAAATCAATTTTTAATTAATTTAAATTGCTTTTGTTAATAATATATAAAAATATATAATTTAACTACAAATAATATTATTTTTATTTTTAAGAATACTGTTTTCAGTTATTTCTACAAAACACATTTTTAGCATTTTCAACATCTAAAAACATAAAAATCAATTTCTAGTTTTAAACGAAAATATATAAAACAGATAATATAACCAAAAAATATTACCGAAAAGACCCTAAATCACCGTACCATGAATCAAGACCTTCAAAACACCAATTTGAATACAAGGACTAAACTACACATTTTATTATTTATTTTTGTACATCAATGAACAATTGTTGCATCTCTTTTTGTTTTTGTTTTTGTTATATATATATATATATATATATATATATATGCTTCCATTTATCATTTTTTCAAACTTTAAAGTATGAGTCTTTATAATGCATATTAATACAATCCTAATTTAATTATAAATACATGCCTAATGAGGCAGGTAAAAAGTGTTTATTTACTCTGACAATATCCGTAGACAGTATATTAAAAAAAAAAAAAAAAACTTAATTATAAATTAATTTTCAAATCTATAATAACATTTTAATACTATATAACTTAATTTAAAATTTCATTTGAATATAAGAAATTCTTCTAAATAATCTCTCAACATTTGACAAAATGTTTCTTTGATTCAATTTATTATTTCAAAATTTCAATCAAAACTATTTAAAATAACATAGTCTTTAAGGTGAGTAATTAATAATGTGATATTATATATAGGAAATTACTTGGGTACTGACCAGTCAGTACCCAAGCATTGTCCTTATATATATATATATATATATATATATATATATATATTTGTTCAATATGGGTGCCGATATTGCCACCCATAAAACTAATTAGTACACCTATTATTATAAATACACTCATGTCTAAAATTTAAAGTAAATCATTACTATAAGCACTCATTCTAATGTCAATAATACCCTTATTTAAATTAATATATTCATTTTAATACATTTTATTTATAAACTCTCTTAAATTATTAACACACACAATTTATATATATATCATATTATTTTTGGAATCAAATCATCTTCTAATGATGGTCCAATTTACTGTTAGAAACGTCTTGAATGTAGGTGACTTATGAAAGAGAAGACGTAGAACAGGACTATATATCAGGTCAAGAGTCTTCAATCTGTAATTCTCTTATTTATACAGCTATCTTCTAAAAATTAAAAAAAAAAAAACTCACTGACATCTACGGCTATCTTTAATTTTTTTTTTTTTTTAATCTATCACTTTTTGTTTATTGATAGAGTTCATAATTAAACATAAAAGAAATTTGTTTTTTTTAAAGAAATACCTACCTTTGTATGAGCAGAGTCCTCCGAAAATTCTTTTTTCCATTATTTTGTTATATAATAATCATATGATGATGAAAGTTTGATACCTGAAATAAAATTAGAGTTTAATTAGGGTTTATCATAAAAATTATGGTTTATCATAAGGTTTTTATATTTTTTTTTTAATTTTTTTATTTTTTAAAAATAAAGAGATATAGTTGAAGATATATATGTAATTAATGGGTGTATATAGTTTTTAGTTTATTTTTAATTAAAGTTGTTTGGAGAATTTTAATCAGCTAAACATGTTAACACAGACAAATCAGAATTGGATGTCCACGCCACTAGACCGTGTCATCGGCAAGTCAGCAAAAGACACGTGGCAACATCACGTGTAGAAGTAACCCTAGGTCTCCAGACCCGTTCGTCGACAGATGTGCTAGGTCGCCAAACTTGTGACAGCTCACTAAAGCAACCTCATGTAGTGAGTGCAGTGTTAGGTCGATAAATGTTCGTATTTGAGACCCCTAATTCCTATGTTTTATGTTATGTTCTTGGGTGAAATTGGATATTTTAATATGTTTGTTGAGAATGTGTAGAAGATAGCTCTTGTGTTAAGTTTGAAGGTAAAAAGGTGATTTTAGAGAAGTTTGGAGGAATGCTCGTGAAGAACGTCTAATTTGTGAAGGCCATAATTCTCTCCTCAGATCGAGCCAGGTTGACACTACATATATTTGGAAATCCTCGGATGTCTAGTTTTCGAAAAACTTTACGGTTCGTCGATCTAGATTTTCTAGAGAGAGATATGGCCGTTTTAGTAACTGGTGGTCAAAGCTAAAAAATGTCACCATAAAGTTGTGCAAGTTCCTAGTGAGTTTCGCAGCTCGCCTAGCAACTAGCCTCACACACGGCTATCAAAACTAGTAAGTCAGGCGACTTCTTAGGCATGTTTCAGGCGACTTGCGGCCTAGTTGCCGAGAATACACTCCTTATTAGTCCATAATTGCACTGAATTTCCTAAATCAAATCCTAATGACTCTAGAAGACCAAAGGATGTTTGGGAAACTTCCTAAACTCAAATTAAGAGTCAATTATCTAAGAAGAAAAACCAAGTTAGGAAAGAAATCTTATTTCTTGATTCCTAAGAGTTCCTACTTGGTGGATTTCTAGACCAAGAAGAATTGAGAATTCACAAGGAGAAGTCACCTATAAATACCAAGAGTTTTCTACAAGAGATGGGGGTCCGGAGTTGAAGATTAAAGATTGAAGACTCCGTCAACATTCTCTTTCTTCTACCTTTCTTTAATTTAGATGTTTTTGTTTTCAGTTATGTGTAGCTAATTTTCTCATAGTTAGGGCTCTCTTGAAGCCCTAGACATGATTCTAATTCCATAGACAATTGTGTTTAATGAAGTATTATTTTTCATACATTATGATTTCAATTTCTCTATAAGAATTGTTTTCCTATTATCTTGTTTCTTTGATTGGCCATCTTAGGAGCATGGTATTAGGAGCTATGTTGTAGGATAGAGTTCGAATACCCGACGAACATATTCTTGCATGCAACAATTAATTGAATTACAACCCAATTAAGGAAAATTGATTCATGAATAGCCTAGAATAAATACTATGTTTTCGGGCTCATGTGATATTCATATTCTCTTGGTTCTTAATGGGTTCCGATTATTAAATCTATTAAATACTCATGCTAGGTTATAATTTAGAATACAAGTATTTATGCAAATACCATACAATATACATACTAACTAAGAGAGAATCAATACAACTTGCGTGGAATACCCACCCCCTTGTTGTGAATATCTTCATCATGTTTGACATCTTACTCTTAATTAGTGTCTATGGATTTGATGATTGTATTGTGGTAGATAGAAGGTCCTAACTAGTGTTTCATAGTTCGATTTCTTCCAATAAATTTCTTTTGCATTTTAGTTATTTGTTTCTTTAATTTTTGTAGTTTTAATAATCAATTCAAAACCTTCCATTCGTGTGTGTCTGTGTGAAGTGTTTTTAGTTAAGATTAGAGTCCTAGAGTGTCATAGATATAAACTTATTATTTTAGTAGGTAATGAATTCCTTGTGGGAACAATCCTTACTTACGATGTGCTATCATTTACGATTTGTGCACTTGTAAGGTTTTTATTGTTTTTGTTGTCCAAATTGACACCAACAAGTTTTTGACACAAGAAAATACTCAAATCCATTTGCTCAAATTTTGACACAAGAAAATAGACATGTAAACACACACTTTTTATTCAGAAAACTTTTCAAAATTCAAGTTGAAATAGTATGAAAACAAGCGATGAAAACAACTCACTTGTGAATTCGTGAAACAAGGATAGCACAACGATTAAGCAAGGATCGTTTCCATAATGAATTAATTACCTACTAAAATAATGAGTTTATATCTATGACACTCTAGGACTCTAATCTAACTAAAAATAAGAAAACAAAAACACTTAACGCACACACACAAATGAGGGGTTTTGAATTGATTATTAAAACTAAGAAAATTAAAGAAACAATTAACTAAAACGCAAGAGAAAATTATTGGAAGAAATCAAACTATGAAACACTAGTTAAGACCTTCTATCTACCACTAAACAATAATCCAATCCATGAACACTGATGAAGAGTAAGGTGTCAAACATGATGAAGATATTTACAACAAGGTGGTGGGTATTCAACACAAGTTGTATTGACTCTCTCTTAGTTAGTATGTAGATTGTATGGTATTTATATAAATACTTGTATTCTAAATTATAACTTAGCATGGATATTTACTAGATTTAATAATCGGGACCCATTAAGAACCAAAAGAATATAAATATCAAATGAGCCATAAAACATGGTATTTATTATAGGCTATTCACGAATCAATTTCCCTTAATTTGGTCGTAATTCAATTAATTGTTGCATGCAAGAATATGTTCGTCAGGTATTCGAACTCTATCCTACAACATAGATCCTAATATCATGCTCCTAAGATGGGCCTATAGCCGTACAATCGACCACTAACTAATAGCCCAAATTACAGCCAAAATCATAATTCAAATCAGTAAATTGGCGATAAAAGTCCACACCAAAGGCGGACCCATAGCTTAACCCAACTCGTCATAACACCAGACCAATTTCGAACGTGGTCAAAGGTGTCATAAGTACCCATTGAACCTTTTTAATCATGATCGAACGTTGAAAAGATCTCAACGTCAAACAAACAATCAAGGCCCTTATTGCCAAATTAAAATATGGATCAAAATAGGCAATAAAGGGCCCGAGATTTATGCCCTCTCATTAATGGGCTAGTCGTTGTAGGTTCAAAGACTCCACTATAAATATCAAACCCCTCCTCAGAAAAGGGGGCCCTGCTTTAGGACAACATTCATATGCATGAACTATGATACTATTGCTTCGTAATTCTCGCTAATTTATTACTTCCCCTTCGATACCAAACACATCGAACTATACCCTTGCTCAATATAGTCAAACCCAGCCTGGGGAAACTCTTGACAACATGACTTAGATCTCAAGATTTCCCTCACGGCCAACACCTCGACATTCGGTGTTGACATCAGTGAATCAATTACCATATTCGACACGATACATCGAACTCATGGTTTGCTATTACTTGCTCTTTATTTTACGTATCTTAATCTCCTACAATATACTGAATTGAGCGTCGGAGAGTCCCCCACTAGGATAATCCCCCTCTGTGGCTTGATGATCGCTATTTTTCTCTTTGTTTCGCAGGTCGCTAGTGCCTAACTTGACTATTCAAATAATTATAGATCCGATTGACTACAGTTTGGCACCCACTGTGGGGCCCTGACAATTTTTCCTAGATAAAACTGCTATTCAACCTATACGTCGAACAAGATAATGATTGATCCCACCAACAATTCCATGGATGTCGAGACGTAGCTCGATTATAGACTCACAAAAAGAAAATACCGAGGTTCGAGCCAAGATTCTAAAGCTACAAAGCATGGTGGACTCGTTGTCTAATAATGTTGTGTCAACATCTAAGTAAGTACCATTCAACACTAACCCGTCGTTCGAGCGAGTCACAACCGATTTGCCTGAGCAAAGCGCACGATAGACAAAATCGATATGCCCAAGTGGAGATGGATCCACCTCCGTCGAACCTTGGAAAACCAATATAGATGACAAACATGAATTCCATGCCAGCAAACCCGTCGACCTCGTTTAGAACATAGAAGGATTCCAATCGGAACACTCTGAACTAGGAATTCCAACAAAAATTCGAGTGTCGAACCCATCGACCAGCGATATGGTGAGGACGCCCCTTGTTTTATTTAACCCATATATCGCCCGCAGGTTTGTTGAGATAGAGGCAATGATCTAAAGAATCCTTGGGATGCCTGCACCAATCAAATGAGTGCAGCCAATAGCTTCACAAACTCCCCTTTTATGGATGAAATTGCGTTGGTCGAGATACCCAAAAAGTTTAGCTTTCCAAACTAAAGCAATATGAAGGAACGACTGATATGGACAACCATATCGCACAGTACAAACAGCGGATGTTCATAGCAACCATCCTTCAGGATCTTAGGGAAGCATGCATATGCAAGGGGTTTGGATCGAGCTTCATGAGGCCAGCTCTCTAGTGGTACACGAACCTTTCAAACATGTCAATCAGCTCATTTGCTCTGTTGACCGACACCTTTGTCGAGTAATTCGCAAGTATTAGAAAGATAGAAAAGCAATCAAACAATTTTTACACCATTACCCAACGGAGAGGTGAACAACTACGTAGAGCTGTCAAAATGACCCGCGACCCGTGAACCCGACACGAACCCAAGGTTGTTAAACGGGTTCAGGTCATAAACGGGTCAACCTGTTTGACTTGTTTATTATACGGGTCGTGTCGGGTTTCACTAAACGGGTTAGCTGGTGACCCGTTTAACCCATTTATCAGATATGGTATATTTGTAATTTTAAATTGTATAGGGATATAACTGAAATTTTACATAGATATATAACTTAATGTTGAAACCCTAGCCAACCCTTACATTCATTTAAATCAAATTTTCTCTTTTCTTTGGTTTCTCACTGTCTCCTCTCTCAAACGCAGATCTAGTTCTGTAAAACAAAAAATTCTTTATAAAAACAGCAGCTTGCTATGAATTGGTGTGTAAGTGGTGATGCAAATCAAACGGAGAAAAGTGTAGTGTTTGAATGTTTGATGATGATGTGCAAAAAAATTTTGTTTTCTTTCTTCTTTTTCTTCGATTGATGATGATGATAGAGATCCTAGATCTCCCCAAAAAAATTCTTTATTTTTATTTTTATAAAAATTCTGTCATTTTGTTTAATTTTAAAAACTCTTTCATTTTTTTTTTAAATCTTTAATGGATGATGATGATGTCCAGATCTCCCCATAATGAACAAATTCTTTAATTATTTTCCTTTTTAAAAATGTTTTAAAGAACAAATATGAATAAGAAATATATATATATATTTTCCAGTTTCTCTTTGTATGTTTAATGAATTAAACGGGTCAAGCAATTCAAGAACCACTTGACCAGACCCAACCCAACAAATAAACGTATCACGGGTCAACCTGTGTGACCTGTTTCACTAATCGGGTCGGGTCGTGTCATGTTACAGGGGACTGACCCGTTTACTTAAACAGGTCGTGTCGGGTTGAGGCTAAACGGGTTGACCCGTTTAAGTAAACGGGTCGTGTCGACCCGTTGACCCGTTTTGACAGCCCTACAACTACGCGATTACATGGGACACTTCAATAAGGAAAATGTATTTATCCTTAAATGTAACCCTACAACTGCCATATCTGCTTTCAGGAAAAGATTGCAGCATGACTTCAATCTCTATAAGGAGTTGACCAAGTACCTTAGTTAAACCATGAAAGATGTCCTAGCTAAAGCCTGGGCTCAAATCAAGTGGGAAGAGGACGAGACCAACTACCAGCCTTCGACTTAACCTACAGTAGACAATAGGTGCATCCAACATGTTCATAGAAGATCAGCATATTGACGAGACGAGCCAAACGAAGAAAGGGATAACAGGCCTAGAGAGAAAAGGTGACCATACAATAGACCATCGCAACTCAAAAATCGCCAGCGAGCGTAGATACACGAGTATAACCTAAGTATCGAGCCAACAAAAGTGATCAATATCCTAAAAAAGATGTGAATCACTATCACATAGCCTCCTAAGATGACATCACCACCGGAGTAGAGAGATTCGAACAGATGGTGGGATTTCCACAAGGACTATTGCCATCAAACGGATGAGTGCACATCATTAAGACTTGAAGTAGCCGAACTTTTGAATAGGGAAGGTTGAAGGAGTTCTTAATAGAGAAGGGAAAACAATACCCTGGCACAACGAGACAAATGACAAAAAGAAAGAAAGAATCGCCACCGAAACCTCCTCGACCAGATCGTACAGTCAATTTCATTACGAGTGGGTCCGAGGTAAGTGGAATCACCCATTCAGCGGGCAAAAGGCATACTCGACAGGTAGCCAATACTGAGGCTCGACTTCGTTGACCTCATGATCCAACGATCGATATAATAATTAGTTTTAGAACATCAGATAGTTCTTATTTGTTCTCACCCCACCGTGATGCACTTGTCATTTCATTATTTATTGCAAACTGCTTGATTAAACGTTGTCTTTTCAACAACGATAGTTCTACTAATATCTTGTATTTATGTACTTTGAGAGAAATGCAGATCGACGAAGTTGGGATAATACGCCATTCAACAACACTAGTAGGCTTCAGTAAAGAGGCAAAAAGCACAATATAAGAAATTATTCTCCAGGTGTACACAGAAGGGGTCAATGTTCAAACCAAGTTCCTAATGCTTGACTGTCTCTGCCTACAATGTCATTGTAGGTCGACCATGGATTCAAGAGTTAAGAGCTATCCTCTTGACTCTTCATTAGACAACCTGTTTTCCAACCAAGTGGGGAGTTTGAGAGATAAAGGGGGAGCAAAAGACCTTTAGAGGACTACTGTCAAAATACTCTTAAAGAAAAAAAAAATGCTCAAGTTATAGCAATTATAAAAGCCGACGCTTGAGCTCGACCCCGATCAGCCGCAAATGGAGGAGCTCGACGAAGTACAGATCCACCCGGACATCCCAAAGCATACTGTTCAAATAGGGTCGAGATTGGCCCTTAATGTCAGGGTAAGGTTGATCGAGTTTCTCAAGCAACACCACGACAACTTCGCCTGGTCACATGCCTACATGGTCGTAGTTGACACCGAGGTCATGGTTCACTGACTCCAGGTCAACCCCAATCATTGACCAGTAAAGCAAAAGAGAAGGAAATTCAGAATATGATATCTTTGGCAAATCGCTAACAATTCGAAAACTCACGAAAACCAGTCTAGGATAAGGAAAGACAATCATCGTCATAATGAAAAGAAAGAAATGACCTTGAAAATCTAGAAGATCGACTCCTACGAGGAACGAATTCCCTATAACAAGACCAAAAGATAATCAAGATACGATCCTCCCGGGATCTAGCGTCAACGCAAGCCTTTGCTTTGTTGACAAGAATTAGGGCAACACCCTGGTTCCCATATAAATAGATGTCTTAGGCAAAGGCAAAAAAAGAGCAATACAACATTAGAGAGAAGGAATTAAGCCTATAAGGCTATAACTGTACTCATCTTTAACATAATAAAATTCCTTTTTTCTGTCATTACGACGACTGTGGTTTTTTTTCTCGCCTTAAGGTTTTCCATGTACAAAAACTCTGGTGTTGTTTATTGTTCTTATATATTTTGTTCATCATACATAACATTCATGTAGCAGGAAGGTGCTTTGATTATAAGCTTCTTACCCAATCTAAACATTGACTTGCCCACATGTCATTGTTGGCAGCTGATTCGTTTACGAGCCAAAAATCACCGTCAACAAAGGTAACTTGTCCTTATTGGTAAATTTCTATCGAGATATTTGTGTAATTAAATTTTTTAATTAAATATAGGTCTACTAATTAGTTTTATGGATGGCAATATCAACACCCTTTTAATATATATATATATATATATATATATTTAGTAATTTTCCAATGAGGACTTTTACGATGCACACTTTAAGCACCTTTTGATGAAATTGTATATAATCAAATATTTTTAGATGAGATTTTTTGTATGCATCATAAGAAAATTAAAATACACATTTGGTAAAAATTTGGAAATTTTTTGGATTTGAGAACTATTTTTTTTTTTATTATATTTCCCTATTTTTAAATGTTTTATCTTCAAAAAAAATTGGAAAAAATTAGTTCTTGAACCCGATTTTTTTTAAAAAAAATTCTGTAAATGATTTCAATATTTTAACCATCCATACAACAAATCTCATCGAAAAACATTTGATTACATGTAATTTCATCAAAAGGTGCTTAAAGTGTGCATTGTAAAAGTCCTCATTGGACAATCTCTCTCTCTCTCTCTCTCTCTCTCTCTCTCTCTCTCTCTCTCTCTATATATATATATATATATATATATGAAAATTTTCTTTTGAGCCAGTTTGGTATTGCTTTTGAGAAGTTAAAATCAGCTTATTTCATAATTTTGACATAAAATAATGTTTGGTAAAACTTTCAAAAGTAATTAATTGATAATTTGGCAAGTTTTGACAGTGATTTTAAGAAGTAGGTGGAAGGTTATTTTTTGAAAGTGAATATGGAATAATCTATTTCAGCATTTAATAAATATTTTAAAATATCATTATTATCCTTATGAAATTAAATTAAAATCATTTATAAAATATCATTATGAAATTAAATTAAAATCATTTATATTCCTTATTTCATCTTAAAATTAAAGATTCTAATTAAATATTGATTTGATTTATAAAATCTTTTAAAAATATTTTTATTATTCTTATGGAATTTTTTTTTTCTAATTTTAATATTCTACTTAAATATTGATTTAAAATATATAATTAATGAAAAAAAAATAAGGCTATAAAATCATGTCTATTTTAGTTATTGTAACTAATTTCAGCACTTTTGAAATAAAATTACTAAACATATGTATACTGCTTTTGAGCTATGCAGTAGTTTTAAAAGTATAATTAACCAAACATCTGCTGATTAATTTCACAGCTAATTATTTCTTCAGCACAGCTAACAGTGATTATTATAAAAGTTACAGTAATACCAAACTGGCCATATATATATATATGAAAAATTTCTCCTTCCTTTTAGTTTTTTTAGTTGTTTTAAGCTTTTACATATATGGATAAAACAATATTTAAAGAAAACTTAAGTTTTAAGTTAATTTATACATTTTATTTTTTATTTTTTTAATTATTACAATTAATTGAAGATTTATGGGAGTTGGATACTACTAGAAATCACAACAAGAGGTATATGAGTCGGTCAACACCATCTTTATCTTTTATACTTTTTTAAGTTAAAAGAAGTTTATAAAACTTAGAAGTTAGAACAGACTATATATACATAAGACTCGAGTAGATTACGTGTGCTTCTCATCTACATATAGAAAATGGGACATTTTCTTTAGATTTTGAAGAAGTTATGATTGACCAGTATCTTTTATTAAGTTATAACAGTAATTAATTGAATTAATTAAAAAATATTAGTAGTGGAAATTGAATAGTTCACATTGGCAGACAAGATAGTGTTCTAAGGCCTAAATTTCTTCATATTAATCTTAATTTTGTTATTTATTTATGTTTGTCTTTTTGTTGTTTTGTCTTGTCTTTCTGTCTTCCAATTTATTTATTTTTGCCAACCTCATTACCTATTTGTTTGGTCAACATTTAATTTTGTTTTGGTTGCTTACTATCACTTGATAGAGATATACAATTTATTATATTTGTTCCAACCCACTAATAAATTAATATATATATATATATATATATATATACATATATATATAAGATGAGATAAGATGTAGATGTGCGATTCAGATATCCACCTTCACAATCGGGATTTATTTACTCTAACATTACTGAGAGAAATTTACTCACATATCGGTAAATACATATGATGGGATTTGAAGCTCACCAGTCACCACAAACATAGAAGAAAAAAATGCATAATACTTGCCTAAGGGTGATGAGAAAAATAAATAAATAATGGATTAAATAAATAACATTCAAATTACAATCGGTGCATTATTACAAATAAATCTTAAGAAAATAAAAATAAAAGGGAGATTATCAATTTAATCCCTATTGTTTTTTGAAATATGAATTTTTTTACCGTGTTTTTTTTTTTTTTTTTTTTTTTGGGGTACCTATGATCTTAAAGTTTGGTAAATATATCAAATAGGTCCTTTAATTGGTCAACCTTAGCTATACTAAACTCTTTCAATGATATTTTTATCTTTAAACAAGGAACATCATGTTCATAAAAAAAATTTAAAAAAATAGGGATATTATCATTCTCCTCCCTATAGTTTGTCATATTCTCCAGTCTCCACCCTCTAGTTTCAAAATTCTCTAATTTCTCCGCTTCCATACACAAATACAACTAATCTCACCATATAAAAATAGACATAGGATGAGGGAAATTGGAGAATTTTAAAACTAGATGGGGGATACTGGAGAATACGGCAAACTACAGGGGGAGAATAATAATTTTCCAAAAATATATATGCAAAAAAAATGAAGAACTTTCTAATTTTGTACAACTAGAGTTTTCCGACTATTGAAACTAATATATCATTTCATAGAATCAAAATCTAATTTGAACAAAACAATAAAAACATGAGAATGTCTCCCAATTTAAAAAAGAAAATGTGGTTATTATTTATGATCAAAAGATAAACGCTTTTTTAAAAAAAAAAAAAAAAAAAAAAAAAAACACTTGGAAATATTAAATAAAAATCATTTTCTAACACTTAAAATCAAAATTTTGAAAATTATTTTCGGATCAAAAGTAAATAGAAAGAATTTATGGAGAGGGTTGAATGATAATTAGATAAGAGAATCTATCATCAACTTTTTGACCATTTGATTGCAATCAGATGGCATGTCACAGTGCAAATGTGGACCCCACACAGCTGCTATGTTTTGACGAAATAAGATGTTATGATGAATATGTTTCAAAAAAAAAAAAGTTTTGATGAATATTTTTGTTCAGTCAAAAGTCAAAGCAAGAATCAGCGCTTGTTGTTGAAGAAGAGAATTGTTTGGGTGCATGCACATCCATAATCATAGTTGTACGTGCATGCATCAGCATCACATTTCACAATTGGATTCGATTTATTCAAATTATGTTAACAAGGATTAACTAAAATGAAAATTAGCCAGAAATTCAGCTGCTCTTTTAGAAATTTAGAATCATTTGTGTGTTGATTTTATTTATTTATTCGATATATCACCCTTGGCGCGACGAATTGAATTTGGACACTTCCACTTTAAATTTGCATCATTTGCTTTCAAGCCATATTTAATAATGATGTTACTGTAAGATTTTTATTTAAATTCAAACATTAATTTTTGTTTTAAATTTAAATAAGTTAGATTTAAAACACTAGTAAATTAGCTTAATTCCCATTAGTTATGTGTTAGTTTGTAATAACAATTTGGAGGTTCTAGTTTATATATTGATCGAGTGATGACTTTGATGTTTGGTTAATCAAAAGTACTATGCATATGTATGGTAATTTTATTACAAAAGTTAAGAGATTAGTTTTTTATTTTTTTTTATTTTTTTTTTTAATTTTTAATACAACTACTACCGAGACCTGGTGAGATTAATTAAACTCTACAAGTACGGCCCGGAATACTACTTCCACTATCGGGGAGAGTTTACATATAGACTACAACTCTCACAACCGGAGAGAGGGTTGCTCTCACAAACCGGAAGAAAACTCCTCACACATGCTTATAAAATACGCATTGTAGGACTCGAACCCTTGACCACTAGGTGTGAAAGGGAGGTGCACAACCATCTCTACTAATAGGTGATGTTTAGTTATGAGATTAGATACAATGAGTAAAATATACATGATTTTTTTAAACGTTACTAGAACTATTACAATACATGTATGGCCCGAATATTCACTCTCATAACGAGAGAAAACTACCACACAAACTGGGGAGAAAACTCCTCATACATGCGTGTAAAATGCGTATTGTGAGATTTGAATCCCTCACCACTAATGTGGAAGGGAGGTGCACAACCACATATGATAAGAGAGGTGATGTGCAAAATATACATGATTTTTGAACCCTATTTTTTTTCATTAATTATATAAATTAAATAAATATTTAATTAGAATATTTAAATTAGAAAAAAAATTCCATAAGAACAATAATAAGATTTTATAAATAAAATCAATATTTAAGTAGAATATCTAATTTTAAGATAAAATAAGATATAAATGATTTTAACTTGATTTTATAAGGATAATAATGATAGTTAATGCTGAAATAGATTATTCTATAATAACTTTCAAGAAGTAATCCTTCACTTACTTCTTCAAATCACTATCAAAATTTGTCAGATTATTAATTAATCACTTTAAAAGTTTTACCAAGCATCATTTTGAGTCAAAATTATAAAATAAGATAACTTTTAAATTTTCAAAAGTAATATCAAACCGGTTACAACTTTTTAATAAATTGGAATACAAAATAAATTCTAAAAATGCTTTTGCTATAAAAAAAAATAAAAATAAAAAATAGCACTTCCAAGAGTGTCCAGCCAAATTTAGAATAAGTTGAAATTTTAAGGCATTATAAAAGGTTAACAATATCCAGAAAACAAGGGTTATTAGAACCACTCACACCATCGTTAAAAGATTGGATTGACTGATTTTTTGTTTCCTTTCTAATTGCTTTTATTTCCAGCTGGTCTACCTAATAATATATCCATACTGTTCTTGCTCTTCTCATGACCCTTGTGACTGCCATCGCCTTCTCCCCCACATATTATTTTCAACAACGGTGCAAATTCACCCGGCCTCACGTTGCTCGGTAGTAAAAGCGTTCATTAAGTCTGGTCATGTTCTAGATTGACCTTCCCTAAAGTTTGATATAAATACAGTTATAAAGTAAATATGTATATATCTATTTAGACCTCCCATACTCTTAAAATTGAAATAACAAAAATATCAAATTGCTCTTAATATCGCTCATTCAGTCTAACAATGTCTCAAGTTCGAGTCACGAGGTTAAAAACCATTAGCAATACACTTTTCTCCTTAATATATATTTTTTCCTTTTCCTTTAGGTGGGTCAGTTTTGACTGCATTGATGAATATTGAAAATAGAAAAAGAAATAAATGAGAGTGAAAGGTGGAGGGGACCATCCCTACCTCCACAATTATTCTATATTATTATTATTTGCAATATCTTAATCTTTCAGTAGGATAACATAAGGTCCCATTTTTGCTTCTCTGTATACTTTTCACCTTCTTCTTCAACTAAGATTACATCTATCTCATCTCATGTCTTGTCTGCACTCTTGTTGTGTCTGTTTTCTTCCATGGAAGAATTAGAAGAAGAAGCTCCAATGACCATTCCAGACTTGTTCACATGCCCAATAAGTCTAGACCTCTTCACAGATCCAGTCACTCTATCTACAGGCCAAACTTATGACAGATCAAGCATTGAAAAATGGCTCTCTGCTGGTAATCTCACATGTCCTGTTACAATGCAAAAACTTCATGATCCAACAACCATTGTTCCTAATCACACTCTTCGCCATTTGATCAATCAATGGCTTCAATTGGGTCACCATTTTCATTCACATTACTTCACAACAACCATAGATTCTTTGCATACACTCAAATTCAATCTCCAATCTCCACAAGTCACAACACAAACCAAACTTCAGACACTTGAAAAGATTCTTATTCTATCCAAAGAATCACCATCATCTAATTGTTCTTGTTTGGTCCAGCTAACAGGCTTCTTGCCTTTACTATTGGAACAGCTTTTCAATAAAGTTGTAGAATCAAAACTCTCCGATGACTATATACAATTTGTCGAAAAAGCACTTTCTTGTGTAATGAATTTGCTTCCTCTTGGCCAAATGGGGTGTCTGAATATGTTACTCAATGATCATGACTCGAAAATGGAATCACTTGTAGCTTTGTTCGAGCATGGAATTACAATTGATAGTACGATTATCAGCAAGAGCTTGTGTAATCTAGTGGAGGCAATCTCATCATCTGTAGAGACAAAAGAGCTTTGTTCTTCTCTTGGAAGAAACCAAAGGCTTTGGCATAACATTGTTTCACTAGTTCAACACAACTCTTATGAGGCAGCGGATCCTGGAATCAAAGCCTTATCCGCATTATGTTCCTCAGAATCCAATCGCGAAAATCTAGTTCGACAAGGAGCAATAAAGGGACTCATAACGTACATTTCGAATGCAGAAAGTCGCGAAAATAGCTTGGCGCCTATAGCTATAGCGAGAATTGAGCAACTTTTAGGACTAGAGAGTGCAAAAGTTGCATTGATAAACCACCCCAATGGTGTTAAAGTTGTTGTGAAGATGATTTTTAAGGTATCTGACCATGAAGGCAGTGAAAGTGCTGTGAATTCGCTGATGAGTATATGTTGCGACTCATTACAGGCAAGAGAAGAAGCCATAGGTGGTGGTGTGTTGACTCAGTTGCTATTGCTTCTACAGAGCCAATGCAATAACAGGACAAAGACAAAGGCAAGAATGTTGCTCAAGCTACTTAGATCCAAGTGGATTGAAGAACAAAACCATGTGTAATCTACAGAGTAATAGTAAGTGAGTTCCTGTATAGAAATTATTTGTCAATTTTATGTAATGTAATCAGTTACTGTAAATTCAACCACACATCACATATCCGTATCCATAACTCTGTTCAGTGAGCAGTTCAATCAATGGGCTGATATCAGAAACCACCCACCCAACAGTTTTATGCAAATTTCAGTGTTTAAAAAAGTCTCATGCGTACTTATTAATACATGTTTCCGGTGCGTACTCATATTGAGTAACCAGTTGTCAAAGTCACGAGATCCGAATAAAACTTGTATTAAAATTTCGACAAGGGGTAAAACTCCTAGTGAAAGTTTGCTTTCCCAAAAGATCAGGCTTTTGATTGATATGAAATTGGGTGATCAAATTTTTGGTACTTTTTTTTTTGTTGAAATAGTACATTAATTCGGGATTTGGGGGTGGGGGACAGACTCAAACCCACAACCTAATGGTGTAGGTGCGAAGGGCAAACCACTAGTCTAACCTCGTCATGTAACTTTGGTACATCTTTTCAGCTTACCATTGGCATCAAATTTCATCAACTCATTTATTGTTGATGTGCCTGTGTGGCTTTGTCACCAAAGTTAGTTGAATTCTCAGTTCTTAGTATGTTCATTGTAAGCTAAAAATCAACGACTCTTTCAATCTATTTGATGTCACTGAAACTTAAAAAAGGAGAATATCAATTCCGTGATTGAACTGAAAAGTTTAAGCTGACCAAAAGAAGCAGAATCAAAATTGTTGAACCAAGAAGTACTATTAATTGAACCAATTTCAGCCGAATGCAAATGCCCTTGACCCACGCAAAGTTGCTAGTGGGAAGTTTCCACTTGCCTAACAAGAATGGCAATTTTCTAAATAAATCAATTGAAGCAACACTATCATCATTTAATACTTGTACATTTTATGTAAAGTTGATGGAATCCTTTATCTACTAAAGGTTCTATTGTCCTAAAAAAACTCCTTTCCGTAAAAAGTTCGTTTACTTTTATTTGTTTAAGACATCAAATGTAATCAGATTCGATCAAAATCTATCGAACTTGGTATATTGTCAGGCTAAATGAGCGTTCTTATCACCAAACCACATTAGAATATGATTATACTATTTCATGTTTGGGAATACTAATAGTGAGAGACATGTTCACATTGGATGTTTCTATGAAATAACATTTGAGGAAGGTCTAGGTTTCTGTAAATTGTCTAATAAAAAGGACCCACATGAGGACAAGAGGAAGGAAGTATTAGTGGTGTGTATGCCTTTGTTATAAAAAGTAGTGAGATATCAAAAAGCTTGGTCCATATTTTCTGCTACAAACCAAACCAAATCAAACCAAACATCAGCATATCACTCACCTTTTTTTCTTCTTTTTTTGCCAAAAACATGACAGAATAAATCACCCATGCATATATTCAGCCTAAGGTCAAAAAGGTTGGGTTGCTGTCTAAAGAAAAGAGTTGGGTTAACCTGACACACCAACATTTAGTTGAGTTGCTTGTTGCTCTATTATTTTTTTATATATATATACTATTTACGGTGGCATGTAAGAACTTGAGATATTGTCAAACTGGATAAATGTTCTTCACTATCAAACCATATTGACGGTGTCAATCCTAAACAAAAATATTACAATTGATTTAGGATTTGAGGACTCGAACACGTAATCTTAATATTCCAACTTGAATAGTGTATGTATGAGAGATGTATAGACCGTTTATCCACGACCTCATGTGATGAACTTAACAGCACCAGTACTGGTCATTGTCGAAACCGAAACGAATGTTAAAGTGAATAGTGTAATGATATATACAACCACTTGCAAAAGTTGTTTTGAGGTGTTGAAAACATCGATCAGTTGAGGTCGGTGCTCAGTTCAGTGGTGTTTGAAGAAGATGTCTAAAGTAGGAAGAAGCAGGTAAGGTAGATTTCAAATGGTCCCAATATTTATCGATAACCTCACTTCAAATTCAATTTCTATTGGATTTTCACTTGAAACTTGAAAGACAGCTTCGTAAATTATAATAAATTTTGAAACATTAAGCCTCATATTAGCAAATTATCCAAAATTCCAAATCCATAGTTTATACATTGGGCAAGTAAATATAGGTCATATGTTAACTGTCATAGAAACTGTTGGACAGGTAGACTTTATAATAAATTTGAGATCGGTTAGTCAATGAGTTTGGATTCCAATCATATCCTTGAACCCCCCCACCCCCCACCCCCCACCCCCTTTTTTTTTTTTTTTTTTTTTTTTTTTTTTTTTTTTTTTTAATATATTACAATAATTCAGAGTTTGAAGAGGGAGAAATACTCAAACCCACGACCTCTTAATGTAGTTAGGATGGACATATCAATGTGCCAACCTCATATTGTATACATATGCTTGAACCTGATCCTTAAATTGTAATAGTTTCTAAAAAGAAAAGAAAAAAAATACATTTTGAGATTGGTAATTCTTGGTTTCTTTTCTTTCATATTGGTTACGGGAGTAGGCTTGAAAATCGTAACTTGACCAAATTGAATCGAACCAAAAATATGTGTTCAGTTTGAATTTCAAATTTAATTCAGTTCAAATTGGATAAGAAAATGAAAACCAAATTAATACCGTTTAATTTTTAGTTTTTAAAACCGAACTAAAGTAAATACTAAATATACAATATAAGATAGATAATATAGTTTTAGAAAAAGGAAAAAAAAAAAAAAAAAAAAAACACACCTCCCCACATATTTTGCCCAAATTTATTGTGGCACATAAGTTGTAAACATCCTATGAATCATGAGATTATATGGTAAGTGATGTCATATTGACAACTCGCATAACACATCATTTGAGAATGAATTTGACAACTCGCATAACCAATCAAGTAGAAGATAATACAAACGGGAAAGAATGCGGAAAACATCAGTAGATTGCAAGTATTCCTATATGTAGTTTCACTATATAAATGTACTGAAAATATACAATAATCGACTTATCATTGTTAAAACCGAAAAGGGAAAAAGTCGAAACCTTGGCCATGGCCATGAAAGTAGATTTTCATCCATAACAAGCAGTATCATATACAGTAAAGAGTCTGCTATGAAAGTGAGATGAAGTGTTGCAAAGAACTGACCAAACTCGGAGGCCAATGCTTAGTCTCTTTTACGTATGAGAGATCCGTATAGTGAGGATCCAGTAGAGTTGCGATTGAGAACTGGTTTTCTGCAAGAAATAGCGCGTGTTTGTCTGCGTATAGAGCTGCTGCTAGAGCTGCATGCACCTCTGTGGAACCCGAATACAAAATATGGTACAATGAGAGTGAGTATTTAAACGAAAAATATCTCTTCTCTAACATTAACTAAGAGAATCTGAAACTTCGAATATACCTGGGTATCCCTTCAAAGATATAGAAACATCCTCCATCTCCGCAATTGCTTCTTCCCTGTCACCAACTTCATATAGGGCCAGTGCTCTACCGACTCTTGCATAATCCGAGAAAGCAAATTCTTTGTAATTCTCAACAACCTAATATCAAATATACATACAAGTCAAATCAAACGGATAATTCTTCTACATCTATACAATCAAACATTTTGATGTAGGACACACTTTTAGAGGTATTTGGAGGGGCAAATGACGTTTGGGCCCATAATATATTGTTGGAACCGAATCGATGAGCCCTACAGTTTCTACTTAGGGTTTACCCCTGTAAAAGGTCGCCATTTTCCCATAAAAGGCCATTTTAACCTCTGTTTTTTCTGTATTTAGGTGTTTTGTAGTAATTTCCTTTTTGCGTCCGGTTGTCTTCTTTGAGATTGTTTAGGATTAGTTTTTTTAGGTTTTGGAAATTACTCAACTTTACCTCAGTTTTCTTTGATATTAATAAAATCGTTTTTGGAACAAATTTCTCTCGTCTATTCGAGAATCTATCGCTTTTGCTTCGTCAACAATTGTACATCAACCCAACACTCACTACTATTAAAAGTTTCTATTTTATTTTGCTTTATGTTAAATAAGAAATTGCCACCCTAATCGTCAAGCAATCATTATATTCATTGAATAATAAGAAACTAAAACATCAGTGACAATAAAAACAATTCCCATTTTAAAGTAACCAAGTTTCTAACATCAAAATCTACTATATGTACAAAGAACAGTAAAAAGTAGATACCAGAGTGAAGTAATTGAGAGCTTTGTTGAAGTCACCGAGAGCCTGCAACTCTCGACCTTTCTCCAATAACTCCAAAGCCTCCGAGACTCTTCGAGAGAGGACGGCACTGGCGTCTCTCTCGGCCTGACTCACCGGGTCATAACTCGCCGCAAGAGCATTATTAGAAGTGGGTTTAATTGTATTTTCAAAAGGGAGAAGAAGTGAAGAAGAGAGAGGGAGAGAGAAGATGAGCAAGCGCCTGGTGTTTAATGATGATGGGATTTTGTGGGTTTTGATGGGTTTTGGTTCTTGGCTTGAGAGAAGCAGATGGGAAATGGGTGCTTTACATGCACCCATTTTTTTTGTGTGGTTTCTGAGTGGCTTTGGTGTTTCATTTTCGGTTTTATGGTTTCTTTCTATTTATTGTTTTCTTTTTATTAATTGTTCTGCTTGTGTGTGAATTTTCGGATGCAAGTGGTTTTATGGAATATACGGACAAACTAGAAATCAGTTATTATACTAATTTCTATTTCTCAAGTATTGGCAGTTAGATTTAACTACTTCGACTTGATCAATTTAGTAAAAATCAGCTCAAGCAGCCACCGGCCCAAACACCTACCATCTCGATTATACCCAAATCGGCCGGTCTAGACGGGTATCGCCGTGTCGGCAACTAGCACCACCTAGGCTCTTTAATATTATTATTTTTTAAAATAAAACCCCTAAAAAGGACATCATTTTGTGGTAGTGTTTAATGACTCCCAAAATGACAAAACAATGTCGTTTTGGGATTCATTAAACAAAGAGAAATTTTTCTCCGGTCTTCTCTCTTTCGATCGAGCAAACAGACCCTCCTCTCCACTTCTCCAAGTCTCCAACCAGCTGAGGAATTGCCTAGGTGCCAGGCCACAGCCCACCTAGCGCCGGGTAATGTAAACTTAGTTAAATTCTTTTTCAGGTAAAAAAAAGAAAAGAAAAGAAAAAAGCATGAGGACCTCAGTGCTGCAATTAGAAAAAGAAAATTGCAACCGCTCATTTATGTGAGATTTCCTTTCAAGTTCATCTTTCCAGCTCATGTCTCTAGATGCTATGAAGATTGAATAATTCAACATTTTTTTAATTGAATTAATCGAGTACATAAAGCAGATTGATCAACCAGAGTCACAACTCTACTTTTAGATATGAAGTGCAGAGCAAATAAATATCAAATTCTAGGTGCCTTATCATTGATTCTTTTCAGTGTCCACAAAAGTAGTCTGCGAGGAAGCAGAAATCACAAAGAAATTATATTACATGTAAAACAGAAATAAAATAAATGATTTCTTTCAGATTAGAATAAGAATGACATAGACAGCAATTCTTCGGTTAGAGACCTGGAAATGCGAGAAAAAACCAAGCAACAAAGAACTGGGGCATCACATCTCAGCAGCAACCGCTTGTGGATGCATCAGCTTGTGGCTTCTGTTTGAAGATGTTCTTTTTCACACCTTTGGATCCCTCGGCTATGAGGCTAGGTGTATCTAAAATCTGCATACAATCAAATCTCTCTCATGATTCTTCGGGTAAACAATTGAAAAGAAAAGGAAATTTAACCCACATCAACTACCCCGCAATTTGAGTATTTGAATTCAACCAACCTCAACACAGTTACTATTTCATAGCCTACAAGCACCCATCCAACACCAACACAAGCATAACACTATTTAATCCAGACACAGGATAACAGATGTGGGCGGTTAGCTTTCGTACCTTTAAAACAAGCTCTTCAAAACATTGTTGTACGTTAACACGAGTTTTAGCACTGCATTCAGTAAAAAGGCATCCATATTCCCTGGCAAAGTTTATTCCCTCTTTTTTGGTTACAACTCTTTCACTTTCCTGTAAAGAATAAATGATCTAGTTATGCACCAAAACCTCAAAGGGCATACAACAATCTACTTATGACATCTCGAAGTTGGTGTGCAAACAAATATGTGCCAGGTGTGCAGGCATGAAAGTAGTAGGAACTCGGAAAGCACAGAAAGTGATTAGAAAACTAAGATATGTTGAAAAAGACAGTTGTTAAAGCACAATAGCATACCTTGTCCACTTTGTTTCCAACAAGCATCTTGATGCAGTCTTGATTTGTTGAATACAAATCAATTTCCTTGGCCCATATATCAGAAAGATTTGTAAATGTTTCTCGCCGTGTAACATCATAAACTGTAACGATTTGGAAAACAATAATGGGTGATTTAAAGGCCAACTGCCGATCAGAAAAGATTTAAGATGAAAACTAAAAGTCGGGGTGATTTAAGTTTTACAAGCACCAGAAAATTTACTCTTCATTGAGCTGAGAGATAAACATTTATCATGACTAATTGATTGAATCATTGTCAAGAGACTGGGAAAATGTGAAAATGTCATGCCAACAAATTTGTGCCAATAAAAAACCGGATTAAAATTTGATACAAAAAAGAAAGAGCAGTCTTGTGATGAAAGTAAAAAAAACAACCAAAACAAGCTTGAATGCTACCAATGTGCTCAGTCAATATACACAGTAAGAAATAAGAATAAGGACATCCAACAAAAGCATGACTAGTTAGGGAGAGAACTCATGTTGAAATGCATCCTAACATGACATCAGAATCCCAGGAGGTAGAAAATATAAGCATCCACTTATTTTGGGCATAAGCACCTATGTGGCTAATTTCTTGAGAGAGGAACCATAAGGCACTCAATGATTGCTGAAGGTAATATAAATCTTATGGCTGTTGACATTAGGAAAAAAAAAAAAAAAAAAAAAAACTGTCCCAAAATCTCATTAGTATTTCTATAACTGGATGAGTAATGCTTGTTTCTGAACAAAGCAATTAAAAAACACTGCAATTATAAACATACAGCTGAGGTAATGGCCAAACAATCTACAACTGAATCCAAATTTCTGCTTATGTTCTCAGCATAAGATATGGTCCCAAATGGGATGCAATCAGAAACACAAAACCATGTTCCTTCAGCATAAGAAGAACCCACAAAATTTCACATCAAAACAGCATGTACAATTTTATGGCATCAAACTGAAGAAAACACACACACATACATATATATAACACTGGACTCTCACTCGCTAGAGATCAATTCCAAGTAACCCAAACAAACTGCAGTAATTTATAGTTTATGAAGTTTGCAGATTTGCATTCCTATGTTATTGTGACCAAATACATTACACCATTACGGAAACCAAAAATAAACAGAGCAACTTGCATTACAAGGAATTTGACTTCAAAAGTAACAAAGTAATTGTAGGGGTGTGAAAAGGGTGAAAAGCAATACCCATAATTATCCCTTGTGCACCTCTGTAGTATGAACTTGTCAATGTCCTGAATCTCTCCTGACCAGCTGCATAATCAAACATTCATCCCTAATAAGTTAAGAGTTAACAAAAACAGGTGTCTCTATATGGAGAAAGTGTCGAGCCCAATTCTTTATCTAAGGCTCGGAAAAAGAAACACATGAAAAAGTAAATAAAAACAAAAGGAAAAATGGTATTCTACAAAGCTCTACAGTTCACATCACAATAACATTACGTTAGAAATTAAAAAGAAGATGTGGTTCCCAAAATATGATTGAATTTTTAAAATACTTATGGTCACAAACAACCAACAATTACACTTCACCAAGGTGTTTCAAGTCCAACTGTTTAGCATGTTCATAAAGATTTTGCTAGTAAAGGAGGGGGTACAATTAAATCTGAAGTTTGTTTTAGATTATAAGCCAAAACTCAAAGAAGGTAAATTTCAAGATACCACAACCTAAGTTTTAAACAAAATCCATTTTTCACAGAAACAATGTAACATATATTTAAATGCATGTAGTTTTCCTCTATAGAAAGGCAAACAAATGTTACATCTGGTTCTTACACCAATGCACATCTCAACCAGTAAAACTGACTTAAAGTTAGACCAAGCTTTCTGTTGGTGAGGAGAATAAACAGCACAGTTCCATAAAAGGAGGAACCAACTTAGAGATTCTTGAGAAGGTAAATAATGTTCCTTCTGCAGCATCAGAAGATAACAACCATATGCAGAACAAGCCTAATAATAACAGTTATTTGAACTCATCTGACGAAACCAATCAATAGAATATGATTCTTTATTCCAATTATTGCACTTATTTTAGCATTTTTAAAAATCTATCGCAGGCCTCAGAATTGCAGCCACAGCACACAAAGTGTTCATAGGCATGAATTTCTAGTTACCTGTATCCCAAATTGCAAGTTTCAGCTTCTTTCCCCCCGCTTCAACATATTTCACCTTAAAATCGACACCTATAAGAAAGCAAGAAAGGGACGAAAATCAAGATATAAAACAAAAGTAACAATCAAAGAATGGTTTCTAACAATAGTAAATAATAAACATAAAACAAAAATGCATTGTGAATCTCACACTCCATCATGTATTGGGAGAGTAGTAACACTCACCTATGGTGGGGGAGAGATCTTCAAACGTATCGGAAGTGAAACACAAAAGGAGACTACTTTTTCCAACACCAGAATCTCCTATCATCAACAACTTGAACAAGTATTCGAATTCGGACTGGCTGGAGGACGAATCCATTGAAATTCACTCTCAATTCTGAAACACAGCTTACGAAATCCAAACCCCACAAACACCAAGATCACCACCACCGCTAGTCTACCTTATCAAATCAAAACCTGAGTCAATATATTTTGCATACGCCAAAATCAATCACAAAAACAAACCCAATAATTCTATCATTCAAATTACATCCATATATTCAAAAAAGCAAATCACGGGTCAGCCTAAAAATCATTGAAATATACAAATTCTACAACATAATGAAACCACAGATCGTCATGGGTTGGTATCAAACATCAAAAGTCTGCAAATGAAATCCATATATATATATACAGAGTAGAACAAAAATTGAAGGATCTGAATTCAATATTTGTGATGATTCAATGTGCTCTAATAATTAAAATCGAAAATCGCATATATGAATAGAGAGAGTGAGACTGGGATACCTAAAACGTGATGAAAAGTTTATATGATCAGCTTCGCTTCTTTGGACGAGACACAAAAATAAGCTTCCAACTGGAACCATCGCACGATGAACAGACATCAATACATCATATTCTGAGGGCAAAATTGGAATTTTGACCCATTTTCACCGATTTTCTTTCCTACTTCTATACCAAAATACGCCCTTGTGTTTACTGCTTTATTTTATTTATGGACGACTAATAATTTTTTTTTTTTTTGTGAAACTAGGATGATTTATAATTTAGTCACTAGAATTTAGTGAAATATCATTTTTTAAATTGTCTTTCCATTTTTTGTGTTATGATCCCTTAATTTTTGTAAATGCATCCATTTGGTCCCTCTTTTAATTGACCATTAGTCAAATTTAATAGATTTAATTGTATTTTTGTCTTTAAACAAGGAACATGTCACATTTCAACACCAAAATAAAATTATAAACAAAATGAAAATTAAAAAAGAAGAGATAGATCTCCACCATTCATCTTCATTCATCTATGAGATGAACGGTGGAGATAAAAACATAAGAAAAAAATTTATAAAACAAAAGAAGCAAAAAAAAAAAAAAAAAACAACTAAAAAAAAAATAGAATTGATGGTATCCAACATTCCAACCCATCAAAAAAAAAATTTATTTTTTATTTTTTAAAGTTTTGATATGTATTGTCAATCATAGAGATGGATAATGGAGATCCATCTTTGTTTTGTAATTTTTTTTTAAAATTTTATTAAAAAAAAAAAAAACAGATTTAATGTTAAATTAATTTAAAACTACAAATTATTTTTTAGTTTTCCTTTTTTTTTTTCATTTTATTTATAAAAAAAAAAATCAGTTTTCGTTAATATTAAGCTAATGCTTTTAATTTTTTAATTTTAAATTTTGGTAACACGTATCAGATTTTGATTGAATTATAAGTTAGGTAAAATTTTGAAAAGACATTTTCGTCTTAAAAATCCTAGGTACAATTGTAATTGTCAGAAATTTTTTAAGGGCAAATCAATACTTCTAAAGTGTCAAACAAAAGGCAAGGGTAAAAGTATTATTACATCTTTTTTGTTAGGTTTGATCATTAAAACACTTGTCATAGGGACCAAATTGAATTATTTACGAAAACTTAGGGATCATGGATACTAAAAATTGAAAAACTGTTACAAACCAATATTTAGCTAAAATCTAGGGACTAAATTATAAATCACTTTTTATATATTTATTTACTTGTGCTTTTATCCATATTAGTTTCATTTTAGGGTTAAAATTGAAACTAACCATATAATTAGTTGATTTTTTATTTTTTCCCTGCATTAGTGTTTTAATTGTTTTTACCAAACCTTCCACTGATGAGACAAAAATACCCTTAATGATTTCTCAATTAAACACACCGGTCTTTTTCAATTATACACACTAGTCTTCTTCAATTAAACACATCGGTTTTATTCAATTAAACATACCATCAGTTTAATCCCTAATGTGTTTAATCTATATGTTCAATTCCTAGTGTGTTTAACCTAGTGTAGGGGTAAATTTGTCTTTTCAGTGGAAAGTTTAGTAAAAACAATGAAAACATTAATTCCCGGTAAAAATAGAAACCCTTTAATTTTTTGGTTAAAAAGTGCTATTTCCTCTTCATTTTAAGGTATTTAGCAATATTGAAAATGGGGTAAGTAGCATCTAATGGCCCAAAATTTTCATTATAATATGTGGTTTTTAACATAAAAGTAAATTAACCGACAAAAATACTCACATTCCCCACATATTTGCTCATTTCACCTTTATTGTCCACTTTCTTTCAATGTTCTCTCTACAAAACTTGGTTAAATTTCAATAAAATAAATTTGGAATCTTACTCTAAGCACCCGAAAACACTAGATCCACTTCTTGAGTACTTGTTAATATGAAATAGATGTTTGGCATTCAAATAATTTAGGAGTAAAGCTTACAAAGCTTTGAAGTATGCTTTGTCACTAACATATGTGTCTCTTGAGGAGTCGTACCAATTGTTGCAATCAAATTGTTATATTATGGAACAAGTTAATCCTGGCATATACACACCAACAAAGATAATAAATTCTTGTAATTATTCATGGTGGTTGGTGCTTCACTTAGGGGTTTCTGTAGGTTTATGCAACAAGCCATTATCATTGACCACCACAAGAAAAATATGCTTTTATGACGGTTTAAAATCGTCATAAAGTTCCTTTTATGACGGTTTTAAACCGTTGTATATCGCGACGTCATAAATGGGACATGAATAAAACTATGACGGGTTTAAACCGTCATTAACTTTACTTTAAAAAATATATATATTTTTGGATTTCAATGCCCAGCATATTTTCTTTCCAACATTACCAAACACATTTTATAATTTTAATTTCATTATTATACAATATTTTTGAAAAAATAAAATCCGTAAAACAAAATTCATAAATAATTAATGTTTTACACAAAAATCCATGAAAATGTATATAGATTGTCATACAAAATATGACTAATACATATAAAAGAACCATGAATTGTTTTCACTTGAACATCCTCATAGCCACAAATGGGATCCATCGTTCGTTTACCTATTTTACAAATGGTTTGATGTGTTCAATCCACTCCAACCGCCCTTCATTAATCTCATCTTGAGTATACCTTTCCTTTCCATTGAACTGAAAAGAACAAAAAACGTCAAATACGTCAAATACTTTTTTTCTTGTTTGTTGAGGGTATGCCATCATCCATGATCCATGGTCATAGTCCTGCATTAAAAACAAAAAACAAAAACAAAAACAAAAACAAAAAAAACTAAATAAATATGCAGTTATAAAAGAGAATGGTAAACCAACAAGTATACAATATAACAACTAAACACAAACCTTTTGATAATGTCTTATCACTTATCCAAATACCCTCACAATCTTGACGAATATAATTAACATTATCCTCACTACTAGAATCAAATATTTCGACATCTGGTAAGACTTTGATAATGGGATCATGCACCATTATATTATCTACCTCATCGTTAACTTCAATGAACTTATAGTCATTCTGAGGAGTGGAACACACAACCAACCATCTTGGATCAACTTGGTCGGGGATATAAAAAATTTGTTTCGCTTGAGAAGCTAAAATAAAGGAATCGAATTTATGTCATACTTGCTTAAGGTCCACTAAGGTGTGCCCAAGCTCATCAATTCTAATGCCACCTTTATTATCAATCCAATCACATTTAAACAACAAAGATCTAAACATGTAATAGTTGAGCTCCCATATCTCTTTGATCGCTCTATAAAAAGACATTTCTCCAAATGTAGGGTTATTATCCTTTGCACTTGCAACTTGCATTGTACTTGCAACAACACTTACTCCACTATTTTGGGTGACCCGATCATTATCATGAGCATAGGTGTGAAACCAAAAATTGTTAATATTATAACCATGATATTATACTACATTGGGACGAGATCCTTGTGCAACCCACTTCAAAGTCGAAGACACGTTTTCTTGATTTTCTATTTCACTTGCAACCTATATAAATTATAAAAGTTTAGATAAATATTTCTTAGAATAGTACAATCAAGCAAACAATTAAAAATGTTATATCAATACCTTATCATGCAACCACTATATAAAGGTACAATTATGTTCATATTGCAACCACTTTGATCGTTTAGATTGACGAGGATATTTAAACTTCAACTGTGTTATATGTTCTCTGATGAGGTTAAATATAACCACAATATGAGTTAATATTATAAGTCTTTTCGAACTATGTAAAGAATGGAGAATAGAGAAGAACATACTCGATATATGGTTGAACTTCAGTTGTGTTGTACAACACATAAAGATGTGCTTGCAACAATTCGCCATGATCAACTACAACATTTTGACCCCCCAATAAAGGCTTGCCAACTTGAATATTGTTGTTCTTTTCATATGGATGGCCAATTGTGGAAATATTAGAACAATATTCCGTGCAAAACTCAATTTCTTCTTTAGCAATATAACATTTGGTAATACATCCTTCTGGTCGATTTCGGTTATGCACATACCCTTTTAGAGTTTTCATTAATCTTTCAAATGGGTACATCCACCTAAGATATACTGGTCCACACAATCTAACTTCTCTAATAAGATGCATCGTCAAATGGACCATTATATCAAAAAATGAAGCCGGGAAGTATTTTTCCAATAAACACAAAGTTATGACAAGATCACTTTGGATTTGGTTTAACTTTGAAACATCTACCACCTTACTACACAAGGAATTGAAGAACAAGCAAAATCTAGTGATGGCATATCTTACATGATTTGGTAAAATTGATCGTATAGCCAATGGTAATAATTGTTGCATTAGAGCATGACAATCATGAGACTTAAGACCTTGGAGCTTTAATTCCTCCAGATTGACAAGATTTCTGAAATTTGAACAATATCCATCTAGTACCTTTAAATTTGCCAATGTCTTACAAAACATTGCTTTCTCTGCTCTACTTAATGTGTAGCAAGCTGGTGGCAATTATATACAGGGTTTATCCATATTAGGAACAAGTTCTTCCCTCAATCTCATAGCTTTGAGATCCAAACGAGAATTGACACCATCTTTTGTCTTTCTTGGGATATTTAATAAAGTACTATATACACTCTCAGATACATTTTTTTTTTCAATATGCATAACATCCAGTATGTGACGAATATGCAGATCTTTCTAGTACTCTAGATCAAAAAATATTGATTTTTTCTTCCAATATAAATGAGAAGGAACATATGCTTTACGCTTTCCATTTATCCTCTTCTTCCCCCAAGAGTTGCAAATCCCACCAACTTGTGTCAAAATCTCTATTCCTTTCAACGGCCCTGGAGGCAAGTCAATTTTAGTATTTCCATCAAACACTTTTTTTTGTTTTCAAAAAGGGTGATTTAATGTAAGATAACGTCTATAACCCATATATATATATTCTTGTTACCATGCTTCAATCTACAAGTAAATATCTTTTCTCCACAAATAGGACAAGCATGACCACCATTTACGGGACAACCCGACAAATTTCCATATGCAGGAAAATCGTTAATTGTCCATAATAATACAGCCAGCAAATTAAACTTTTCTTGCTTGTGAGCGTCATAAACCTCAACCCTAATCTCCCATAAAGTTTTCAAGTCCTCAATTAGTGGTGCTAGGTACACATCAATGTCGTTACCAGATTGTTGTGGACCAGATATTAATAGGGTCAACATCATGAATTTTCTTTTCATACACAACCATGGTGGAAGATTGTATGCTATCATTAATACTGGCCAACAACTATAAGAGCTGATAAGAGATTTATGGGATTTATACCATCAGCTGAAATGGCCAATCGAAGATTTCTTGTTTCTGATGCAAAATCAGGCCACGTCTGATCAACCAGTTTCCATGAAGGTGAATCAGTTGGATGATGAAGTTTTCCGTCTAGTTCTCTTCCAGTAGCATGCCAAGTTAAGTCCCTCGCAATCTAGGAGGACTGAAACATTCTTTTAAACCTTGGGATCAGAGGAAAATACCACAAAACCTTAGCAGGAACCCTTCGACTATTAATATTTGTTTGCTTCTATTCTTTCCGCCTAGATTTTTTACAGATGGGACAACAGGATAAATCTATACTTATTTCTATAAAGTATGTAATCCTTTGGACATGTATGTATTTTTTTCATATTCCAAACCTAATGCAATCATTGCCATCTTCGCCTCATACATAGATGAAGGCATTTCATTGCCATCTGGAAACATATCTGTTAAAGCACTTAGCAAGTCCGAGAAGCTACTATCCGACCACCCAGATTTCCCTTTAAGATTATACAGTTTCATCAATGTAGACAACTTGGTATATTTAGTACAACCAAGAAACAAGGGTTTTTTCGACATCTTCAAGTAGGCTTTGAAATGATTTAGGATCTTCCTTGCAAAATTCAAATGCATCATGAACCATTTCTACCATATTAGCATCCTCTTTATACCTAAGAGGTTCAATAAATGTAGTTTTCCCACTTGTAGAAGCTTTACTAGGATATGACTCTCCATGCCAAATCCATTTTTGGTACCTTTGATCCATGCCTTTACTTAAAAGATGATATTTGATCTTTTTAAATGTTTGAAATTTTAAATTCAAACATCTTTGGCATGGACATAACATCTGTTCAGGATTAGAGGTATGATCTAAGGCAAATGCAATGAACATTTCAACTCCATTTGCATACTCTTTTGACAATCTATTTGTTTTCATCCACGACTTATCCATTTCGATTATATTAAATATTAATCTTGAAAGCATTAGCAAGGAAAAAATAATGGATGCAGTAACAATCTCATTCTCATCGTTTACTTTGTAGGCTCTAGCTAAACAAAGAATCTTATATATGACAAAATGCAGAGTTCTAACTTTCAATTCCATACTACAAATATTATACTATTATATTATTTATCAACATAAAATATGTTTAAAAAGATCCATGATATACGGTGCACATATTAAGCTTTTATAAATTAATAAAACAAATGTTAATTTTTTCTTTATCTCACCCATATATGGTGCATATATATATATATATATATATATATATATATATATATTGAAACAATAATCTTTATTAAAAAAAACAACATCAAACCACACAGCCAAGACAACAACACGAAGGCCAGCAGATCGACTAATAGCCCAAACAAGAGCAGATAAACAACCAAGAAGCAGAGCAACAACTTAACCCAGAAAAACCAGGGAAAGGAAACAACACCCACACAACAGACACAGCCAAAAGGCAATGAAGTATATGGTGCACATATTAAGCTTTAATCAATTATTGATTGGCCAAAGAGAGAGAAAAAAAAAAAACAAATCAGTAACACATGAGTGAATTTAAACTAAACAGAAGAAAAGCCAGAGAATTCTTGTTTGTGTTTGGCCTCCAAAACAACAAACAAAACAAGGAAGACCAATCCAATCATATGAATATGAATTTATGAAACTTCTCAATTAAAAACAAGCAAAACATAGTCATTGCAATTTCTTAAATTGAAAGATTACCAATATAAATACCTTCAAATTAGTGCCAGCATAGAGTATTTTCGGAACCGAACTTGTGATCAAGAAATTAGCAATTAAATCCTTCAGATTAGCAGTCAAATCCTGTCAATTGCAATTTCACAACATCCAATCAGCAACTACATTGAAAAGTAATGGCCGAAAGTGGCTTTGGCTCCTCCTAATAGCATCTAAAACAGAAAACTTTTCCAACTGTCACTCTTGAATGCTATAATTGTGAAAAACCCAAATCAATGAACATAAAAATAAAAAAAAATTTAAAAAAAAAAAAAAAAACTCACATGCAAACAGTGTAACGAACAAATAGTATCACGAACATAAATTTCTTTGAATCAGCAACTAAGTTGAAACAAATGAAAGTCAGAAAAAAATTACAAGTTCATATAACCATAATCAAAGTTAGAGAGACGAGGAAGTATGACCGATTCGAAGAAACAAATGGATTTCAAATATCAGAGTTAGGGTTCTTGAGAGAGATATTTGAGAGAGAAACAAACTGATTTTCCGGCTCGATGAATGGGTTTTCAATAGAGCACCACGAAGATTGAGAGAAGTTACTCACCAAAAAAAGTTGAGAGAAGAAATTATAGGAACATATAGAATAATCACCAAAGTTCGAATCGATTCTCAAGACGATCGAGCAGGTTGTTCAGTCGACACCAGTGACAAACTTGAGAGAAGGACGATGGCAGAATTGAGAGAGGGACGACTAATGGATTTCAAAGAGGGACGACAAGGAATGAAATAATGTTAGGGTTCTTGAGTTTGGGGGAAAATATAAATGGATGGCCGTCAAAAGAATTAAGTTTTAGGATAATTTTATATATATAATAGGATGGTGATGGTTTTAAATCGTCATGAGTTTATGAATTTATGATGGTTACTAAAACCGTCATGGAATAGTGAGTGTTTTTAAAAACCATCATCAAGACACGATGGTTTTTGAAAACCGTCATCAAAGCATGATGGTTACTAAAACCGTCATAAATTTCCGTCATGAGTTAGCATTTTCTTGTAGTGGACGATACCCATCTAATCCAAGGGTATCATGTTTGTGGTGGCTTGTAAAGATAGTAATGACCAATGTAATTTTTTAATTGTATTTTGTAAATTTAAATTCACAAATAATAATATTGAACTTGAACATAAAGAATTTCTAAAAATCATAGCTCAAACAAAATAATAAAATGTAGTGTAAATATTATATTTTTATAAAATTTAATTGATATTAATGTTAAAATAGTTTCATTATTATATTAAATAATATAAAATATAAAAAATACAAACTTTAAGGAAAGAGTAAATATTAATTTTATTAAATTTTAATAACAGTACTAAATTTAAATAAAAAATTTTATAAATAAAAAAACTGTTCATTGGAGCAGGCAGCCTCCTCTAACGTCGGAGGAGTTGATATGCTCCTCCAGCAGATCGGTTGCTCCATTTATTTTGGTAAAAAGAAGAAGAAGATAACGGTTTGTGTGTTTTTTTAATTGACAAATATATTTTTTGTAATATTAGTTTTGTTTTTTTAAACCAATTATAAAAACTCTTACCGAACAACATCCAAGCCTTGTTTTCAAAAAATAGAACTAAAATGGGCCTGAAAAACATCATGCCCTTGTCCATAAAATAAGAAACCTAATTTGGAAGAGAGAAAATAGTGATAGATCATTATTTTAATTATTAATTTTTAATAACTAATGTGGTACATAGCTGGAGTTGCCATAAGTCAATTAAATGACTTCTTCTGCAATTATAGACTATTTTAATATTGTGCAATTTTCCATTTGGTCTATTCATGTTGACAAAATGTGCATACATGTTACAACTTACACGCCAAGTTAAGTTGAGCTTTCTCAATTTGATGGGTATAATGTACACATCTTTCTGGACATTACTCATAACTCATAAATATGCCAAACTGGCAAACGTCAAATATCTTTTTTGTCATTTGCAATTCTTACCCTACCAAACTGATAAGTCCTTTTCATAAAACACACTACAAAATTTTGTAATTATTACAAACTTTTTTTAGGGTAATTAATCTTACTAGCTTATGTTATGACTTCTAAGGATTTTTTTTTTTTTTTTTTTTTTTTAAAAGGGAAGATAGCGAAATATTAGTCACCACCTCCCAAACATGTAAGGGTAAAAGTAAAAACTCATGCGGGGTGACCCGACAAGATATGCTTTCCCGTCCTCATCCTATTTACTTTATTTATCAAAATTATTTATTATTCAATGAATATAATATAATTAAAAGAATAAAAAAAGAATTATATTTTAAACAGGACGGGATGAGTTTTTCTATCTATCCACATCCCCATATCCCATATCCCATTCCACCTCAACATGTGAAGGCAAAGAAAAGGTATGGAGATAATGAAGTACGTTCATTCAGTAAAAATAAATAAAAAATTAGTCCATACAACAATAACATTTAATACACATTTACAATTTTAAACAAACTTTTATATCTTAAAATTCGTAATAAATAAATATATAAAAAAAAACTTTTACATGTTAAATAAATTAAACAAGAAAGCAAATAATGCATAGCTAATAACAAGTCAATGAAGAATTAAAAAACTAAACCCTTGAATCTGGTTGCTGCTGCTGCTCCAATTGGACATCTTTGGACCTGTTCAACCTTACATAGTCTCCAAGATATTCCTCAAGATGATCAGACAAGGAAGACTTGTCGATGTTTTCATGGTGATACGACTTGCAGATGAAATAGATAATTGTCTCCGTCACAAGCGACAGCAGAGTCACCGGAACCAGCAACACCACGCAGCCGATTGCAACCAAAATCGAAATTAACAAATTCCGCGACCATTCAAACACCACATACATCTCAAAAATTACCTCAATTCCACCAAAACAGAGCCCGAATAGAATAAACGTCAACACTGCAACTCCCATTTTTCCTTTAATCAACACTCTGCTTTTTTTCATAGCTTTGAGACCATACTTTTCTTCTAGAACCGACACCACGCTCGCTAATTGCCAAATTACGCTGATATAAACTAACCCCACCAAGTATAAGATCAGCAGAATCACTACACCGACCACGAGTCCGGTGCTGCTATTTGCAAGTAAAACGGACCACAAGACGAAAACTCCGATGGCGACGACGTTGTAGACGAAAAAGATGGCTACGCTCCAGAGGAAAGTGACGAGAAGACGTTTCCAGACTTTGGGGACGATTTTCATGACTTTCTTGTAGGTGGTTTGTTTGGCTGTGTAGATGCAGGCGACGGTGTAGACGACGGCGGCGGTGGAGAGGAGGTAGAGGATCAAGTAGACCAAGAAATCGACGATTTTGAAGAGCACGAGGGAGATCAAATCGGCTTTTAGATGGTGGCGTGTGGTGGTGGTGGTGTTGGTGTTGTTGATTGAAGTGTTGGAGACCTTGGAGGAGATCAGGTCTGATATCTCAATTTGGACTAGGTAGAAGATGGAAAGAGGTAGGATTAGGGTTAGAGTGATGTGGGTGAAGATTTTTTTCCATGAAAATATGATTTTGAAGGATTCTTTGATGGTGCCAAAGAACCCTAGAGACTGGAGCTGTTCTTGTTCTCTGTCCATTTTTTTGCAGAGAAATGGTAGGTGAGGAAGAAGCAATGTGTAGATGGAATAGGTTTATAATATAGATATATATATATATATATATATATAGAGAGAGAGAGAGAGAGAGAGAGAGAGAGACAGTCTAGTCAAGAAGAGAATGAGTCCACACGCTTTTCAATTACCCAACCGGCGAAGTTACTTTGTAATCCAGTAGCAATAGCCAATAGGTATGTACTGGGTAAATCTTATGTTATTTGTTATGAAAGTAGAAATAAAAAAAATATTTTTTTTATACCAAAATTATTATTGTTATTATTTTGAATTAGAGGTAAGGGATTCAAACTTCGGATCTAACACTTGTTAAGAGATGTGATTACCATGCGTACTTATACCAAAATTATTAAATAAGTAAATTTTAACTTCTCAATTGTAATACTATAATAAGGAGGCTAGGTTTAACCGGTAAGTAGTAACTAAAAAAATTGATAAGATGATATTGATCTATTATATACCCTTCACACTTACATCATGACATGAGATTGTGAGTTTGATTCGTATCTTATCTCTCAAAATTCAAAGTTTTTATAATATTTTAATAAAAAAAAGTAATAACTAGAAAATAAGAAAGAAAAAAAGTGCATAATATATTAAAAGACCACTCATTCAAACCCACAGTATCCAAGATTTGAATTAAAATATTAAAGCTTCAACAGGTGCCTTGAGTATCCAATTTAAGTAATTAGTTTGTAATAGTAACTATCGTTGGTCGAATCATCTACAAAATAATTATTTGTACTCCCCATTTGATAAATAAAAATTATCAAAATAGTCTTAGTTAATTTTATTTTTTTTAAAATACCACTTGTACTAATGGGGATTCAAACCTGTAGATCCAATAAACGATCTTAGCCACTCTTGGGGCGGTAAAATACTCTTGGTTCAAATTACTTAGTAGGATAAAATAATTATAAGAAATAAAAGTAGTTTGTTAATTATTAAAAAATAAAAAAATAAAAAAATAAAATAAAAAAGCATTGGGGAATTGCTATCCATTGGATTGCATGAATATTTTGGACGCATTTGGTATTGTTTTTAAAATGGTATTTTTAAAAACTATTTTTTAAAATGGAAATCATGTTTTAAAAGTGGTGCTTCTAAAAATGGACAACACTTTGATGTTGACCGGTCAGTATCCAAAGTACTAACCAACTAAATGGTTGGTTGCCACGTAACCTAAAACAAGGAGAAAAATATAAAAAGTGAAAAAGTTTTGACCATGTGACAACACCCCATTGAATGGTCAGTACCTAAGTATTTTCCTTTAAAAATATAATGTGTTTAATAGTATTTTTTAAAAGTAATTTTCTTAAACGGAAAACAAGGTAAAAATATTTGGTTGTTGTTTTTAAAATGGGTAAAATAGTTGTTTGGTGAAAAAAGTTATGATTTGTTTTAAAACGATGTTTTTGAAAATGGTGAAAAATAATAAAAAGTTATTTTTTGTTTTCAAAACAGTTTTGTAAAATGTATAAACAAACAACATTTTTGAAAATAGAACACCATTTTTAAAAATGGTTCCAATGAGCATCTCCAATGTTATTATGCATTTGGAGAAAATGGAGTGCCACATAGGATATATATTAAAAAAGTTAAAAAAACTCTCTCCAATGTTTGTTTAAGTTGAATATGGAGATTGTTTTATTATGATTGGACATAAAATAAATGCATATTTGACTTTAGATAATTGCATTGAAGATGTGAATATGGATTTCTATAATTTTTTTTCAAAAGTGGGCCCATAATAAATAGAAATGCTGATGTGGCACTATTTAGAAACTCAATAATGCATATTTGCATTGGAGATTCTCCAATGCAAATATGCATTATTGAGTTTCTAAATAGTGCCACATCAGCATTTCTATTTATTATAGGCCCAATTTTGAAATTTTTTTAGAGAAATCTATATTCACATCTCCAATGCAATTGTCTAAAGTCAAATATGCATCCATTTTATGTCCAATCATAATAAAACAATTATTACACTCTCTCTTCTATTTTATTTTACAATTAAATGAGATTTAATCTTATTAGTGAAAGAGTTGAAAACTTTAATTTTATTGGTGGAAAGAGTTAGAAATCATAGTCAGCATTTCTAGGAGAGTTTCTAGAATTAGAAACCCAACTTCATATTCTCTAACTTTTTTTTGGCCACATCATCTCCATATTCAACTTAGATAATAGCATTAGAGAGAGTTTTTCTAACTTTTTTAATATCTATCCTATGTGGCACTCCATTTTCTCCAAATGCATAATAGCATTGGAGATGCTCTTAGAGCATCTTCAATGCAAATATGCATTTTTGAGTTTCTAAATAGTGACACATCAGCATTTCTATTTATTATGAGCCCACTTTTGAAATTTTTTTAGAGAAATGCATATTCATATCTCCAATGCAATTATCTAAAGTCAAATATGTATCCATTTTATGTCCAATCATAATAAAACAATTATTACACACTCTCATATTTTATTTTACAATTAAATGAGGTTTAATCTTATTGGTGGAAAGAGTTGAAAGCTTTCATTTTATTGGTGGAAAGAGTTAGAAATCCTAGTCAACATTTCTAGGAGAGTTTTTAGAATTAGAAACTCAACTCCATATTCTCTAACTTTTTTTGGGCCACATCATATTCATATTCAACTTAGATAATAGAATTATAGAGAGTTTTTCTTACTTTTTTAATATCTATCCTATACGGCACTCTATTTTCTCCAAATGCATAATAGCATTGGAGATGCTCTTAGTATCTATGGTTGGATTTGTCCTAGCATTATCAAGACTCTATTATTATAATAACGTGGCCAACCAACATAGACCAAATTTCCATCAGCTTTCCAATTCCAATTTCCAATTTCCAAACGCCATTCATCCTTTATTTGAATGGATCCTAACTTCTTCCAGCGTGCTTACCGGTCTCACCCACATTCACTCGACTCGGCTCCACGCGCTCTCACTTGCTACTTCCTCGAAACCCTTAGGCCTGTAATAATAAATGACAATTTTGCTGAAATAAACATAAAACATATCCTTCGACGTACGCGTTGGGGGTTGACTTGAGGACCTGAGGACTTTAGGTGTAGAACAATCTTTTAGCTATAGTTAAAATTTAAATGAATTATAAAAAAGGATATAATCATTTTCCTTTGGGGTTTGCACTATTAGACACTTTACCCTTCTAGTTCCAGTAATGACCGTTCTTCCCCTCAAAAATAAAACTATTCGTCATTTTCCCCCTACCATTAGCTTTTCCATTAAATCCTCTCATTGACCATTAAACTATAAGGGTAATATAGTAAAAAGGTAAATAAAATTAATTTAATAAAATATTAAAATGAAAAATTAATATTTTTTTCGAAAAAAATAAAAAATAAAATTGTGAAGATTCACTGAATCTCTACCATCTTATCTCCCACATCATCAAATCCTAGCTCCCACATTTTATCATCATCATCAAACCTTAGCCACCCGAACCCACAGCACATCTTCTCTCTCCATCTTCATCGAATCTACCTCTAATCTCACATCTGCATCTCATCGCATCTCGATCTCACATTTGCATCCGTCTCCACTTATTTTCTCTCCTTCTCGATCACATCTCATCTTCATTGCCTCTGCATCTTGATCTCATCTTCTTCTTTTATGGGTTTGGGTTTGAAGAAAGGAGGATTTGGGCTTGAGTTTGGGTTTGATAAAGATGGAGGGTGGCTGGGTTTTGGGTAAAGAGGTTGATGGTTTTGGTTTTAATGGTGGGAGGGGTTGCTAGATGGAGATTTGATGGTTGTTTTGTTTGGATTTGGGGAAGAACATTTTTTTTTTCTTTGGATCCAGATTGGTGGTGTTGAATCTTAACTGGTGATGGTGTTGGTGTTGTTGATGATATTCTGGGTTTGGTGTTGATGATGATGGTGATGAATTGTTGACTTTGGTTTTTATTTTTTATTTTTTATTTTTATTTTTATTTATTTTTTTTTGTAACTCCCCCGTCCATGTATGAGATGGATGGCAGAGTTTGAATCAATTTTTTTTTTTTTTTTTTTTTGCTTTGTAAATTATCTTTTAATCTCCGTCATCCATCTCAAAAATGGATAATATGATGGAGATCTATTTAAGAAAAATATAATATTTTTGATTGAATATTTTTTTTCAAACCTATTTATTTACAATTATTGAAGGGCATTAATGTCTTTTACCGTGAAAATTAACGGTCATCTTGAGTTTTAACGGAAAAGGCAATGACATGGGGGAAAATGACGAATAGTTTTATTTTCTTGTGGAAAAACGGCCATTACTAAAACTAGATGGGGTAAAGTGTCTAATAAGGCAAATCTCAAGGGGATAATAATAATAATAATAATAATAATAATTTTTTTGAATTACAATTACAATTGTAGACAGGACCCGGTGAGAATAAACTCTACAAGCACGGCCCGAAATACTACTCCTACTATCGGGGAAAAGGTACAAATAGACTACAACTCTCATACTTGGAGAGAGGGCTCCCCACACTTTGGGATTTAAAGGTCAAAGGTGGGACAAATATGTACATACCAAGGCTTGAACCATGGTGGTGGAACCTCCATTGGGAGACTCTAACCACCAAGACAAGAGACCATTGGTAAAGGGGAAAATAATTATATCGCTATAAAAAATTGCATTATCCACTCATAATATGTCATGCCATATTCCTATAAATTTTCAAAAAATTTAAATCAAAAACTAAAATATAATATTTAAATAAAAACTATTAAAAAAACAAAAATCAAAATCGGAGATCTTGGTTCATATCCTCCGTAGGAGATTGTCCAAACTTTGATTTTTTTTTTTTTTTTCTTTTTAATATTATATTTAAAGACTTTCTCAAAAAATGGAGGTGATCATTCCATCAATCTTTTCGACAAATTTTTTTGGTATAGATCTCAAAGATTACTAAATGTTGTTACAACGTAAAGTGTTAATATCACATTACTCATCACATAATCTCACGATTTACAAGATATTGACACCTTACGTGCCAAGTGCCAACACCATTGGGGAAAATTTAGGAAACTTAGGACTCGTTTGACTCACCGGATTAGATTGTATTGTATTTTATTATTATTAATACAAACCTGTGTTTGGCGATGCACTGTATTATATCGTAAATTATTCCTATATGACTTTATTGTATTTTATTATATTATAAAAATATAATATTTAAAAAAAATACTTAATAATTAATTTTAAATATCCTTACCATGAATAAATTAATAAATATTTTTATATAAAAAAACAATAAATATTTATTTTAATTGAAACAAAAAATTTAACTAAAATTTTACTATGCGTTTTGAAATTAAAAAAATGTATATTAATAACATAACACATATTTTATCAATATTCCATATTCATTTAAAAAAACACAGTGTTTTTTCTAATACAATACAATATAATACTACAAAATATAATGTATTAGTTAATACGTGTTTGATGTATTTGACAATTAAAATATACTAAAATAATATAATATAATGTTTGCACCAAACACTGTATTGTATTATTTTATTACATTTTAATTGTCTAATACAATATAATACAAACGAGGCCTTATATCTTTATACTGTAAAGACGCGTTTATTAATCGGGAATGAGTGGAATTAGAATTAAGTTCCACTGGAAAGGGAATGAAAGGGGATCATAATTAAGTTGCAAATTCAATTACTGTGTTTACTAACTTTTTTAGAAATAGAAATGGAATCAAAATTATACAAAGTTGATTACAAAAATATCCTTATATACACAAAATAGCTATATATATACATATACATATAAGAGATGTATGAGTATAGCTAATAAATAAATAAATAAAGTTTTTTTTTTCAATTTTTTTATAATTCACAATTATATATGTAGTAAAAATGAACAGTGAAGTATGAAAAAAATAGTGAACAACGAAGTCTATATATTTATATACAGTGAACTAGTAAAGTATGAAATAAAAAAAAATTGAACTACGAACTACGAAGTGTATATATAAATATATTTATACATATATATGTGTATATATATATATATATATATAATTATGTATATAGTTTTATTTTTAAAAAAAATTAAGTGAGTATATTTTAGTAAAAAGATATGAATTCCCCTTTTCAATCGGGAAAGGGAACTTGATTCTAGAGTGAGTGAGAGGAATCAAGTTCCCTTTCATTCATTCCTGATATGTGTATGGGATCTATGGAACTTAAGTCCCTATAAATTTTAGTAAACACAAGAATTTGAAAATAGGGAACTTAATTCCCTTTCCCAACTTGGATTTCTGATTAGTAAACACGCCATAATTTTATTTTATCAATAGATAATTGAATGGTGTTTATAGGTGAATTTGTTAAACAACAGTAAAATTCCCACGTAAGAGCATCTCCAATGCAAGCATGGCTTGAGAAAAAAAAAAGATGTCATGTAGGATAAATAGACGTTCCGTTAATAATTGTGTCTCCAATGTAGCCGTGCATATTCAACCTCAAGCTGATGTGGCCAAAAAAAAATTAGACATTGTCAACATGATCGTCTACTTTCAGACGGTCTATTGCACAACTATTTTTTAGGTTGACTCAACAAACATTTAAAACTAACATTAATTTTTCATATATTTTTGGTAAGGAAATAAAATAAAAAATAAAACAAGAAAAAAAAATGGACACGTCATTAAAAAAATTGTGTTTTAGTGTTACGGTTGTATTTTTATTATTTTGCATATTTAATTTTTAATTAGATTATAATTTATTTATGTTAATTTAGATGTGTATTAACCACCATTAACAATTACTAGATGTGGTTTGTTATGTGAGTGGTGGATCCCTAGTTTTTAGTTAATGGATAGTTGGTGCCTAAATTGTAGTTGGAACTAGGAAGTTATCTGTATCTTTTCATATTTATTGTTTATTGAACGTTTAATGAAGGGAATGAGAATATTTGTTTGCTCAAATTGAGTAATTGATTTTCTTTGGAAAGTCACCGGAGAGTGGTTCTCTCGAATCAACCATCATTTATCAATATTATTTTTAGTTTATCCTAAATTCTAATTTTATAATTTTTGTGTTCGTATCAATTGGTATTAGAGCCAGGAAATGGCAACGGGTCTGGAGCAACACTTGGAGAAGATCGAGCAGAATCTGCGTTTTTTCATGTTTGGTCAGCAACAAATATCACAGAAGATGACAGAATTCATTGTGAAGATAAGTGTGCAAGACGAGGGGTCAAAAGAGTCAAACATCTTTAGGCTTTCTATTGACAAGAAAAATTATGGGGTTGAGATCTATTTTCATGTTGAAAATGGGATTGCAGCTACTACAAATTATATTCAACCTTCTCAAGTTGATTGGGTTACAGCTAATGCAGATTCTATTCAACCTTCTCATATCGATGGAGAACACATTGGTGCAGATATTTCTTAGCAAAACAAAATTGCAATTGTTGCAGGTGCAGGTGAAAATGATACAGAATTGGATCTCGACGATTGTACAAACAAGTCAACATGGTATACTGATCGAGCCATTACATATATAGAAATACACCCCCATTTCCGATACTTATGATTGACTTTCGAGTAAATTCATGAAATTTATGGCTCGATGTTGACTGTACAGGTACTTTTTGGATTCTGGGTTGATCAATGAAGAAACTCGGTGATTTTTGGCTAAAAGCGATGAAAGGAGAGCTTTTGGGGGCAAAACAGTCATTTGACAAGAAAAGAAGTAATCGGCGGTTCAATTCGGCGGCCTGGCCGCAGATTGAAACCGTCGTTTTCCTCTAGAAACATCAGGTGCAATTTGTCGGCCGGTGTGCAACCGCGGATCAAACCGCCGAATCTTGGCAGAAACCCATAACTCAAATCGGTGGTTCAATTCGGCGGCCTGGTCACCGTTTGAAATCGTCGATTTCGTGACAAGTCAGCAGTACCGGGATTTCAACCCTACCTTTTGGGACCACATATAAATACCTCCTTTTTCTCCTTCTTTTATCAATTCCCCACCATTCTTGAAACCCTAACCCTTTTCTACCCTTCCATTAACTAACATCTCCACCATTAATCAATTCCACCAACATTCTTCCACCTCATCTTGGAAATTTATTGAAGAGAGAAAAGGAGATTCACCAAGGTCAATGGAATCTCAAGCACATTGAAGATCAAGAAGACTTGTGAAGGCTTTTATGGGTTTTCTCTATAACTTTGCTCTCTTTATGTACATTTCCATTATGTGTAACTAAACCCTTATATTAGGGAATTGATGAGACAACTTTTGTGATATTCCCATGTATTTGAGCTAGCCATATATTCTATACATCCTCTCTTGGTATATTCTATTTTCATTGCAATGAAGTTGTCATTTTACTTTACTAAGTTAATATTGGGAATCAATTTAGCTTGTTTGTGAAGTGGTTCACATATGAAGGTTGTGGTTTAGTGTTAGAATGGCTTTCCACTCACTCTCCAACCTTTAGCATCCATGAAATTGAATATATGTGATTTGAATATTTTATATTGTACAAGACCTTAAATTTGTTCTTGAGAATTTTGTTTGGGTAAATACTTATAGTGGGGTTCACTTGAGTAGGAGCTTGAACTTATATTCTTGCCAAGACTCATAGTAGGGCTTACTTGAGTCAAGGTTTGAATTTGCATAGTAATGAGTTAAATCAATTTAAGAACAAACCTTGAGTTGGATTAAAGTGCTTAATTGGGCTAATTCATTACATTAGGAAATCTTTTAGTTGTCAACTCAATTCCCCAATATCCATCATCATATATCACACCTATCACTTTCATTACTTGTTTTAGATTGATTAATTTCATTTAGTTTAGTTGTTAAAACAATTTCCAAGCCAACAATGAATTTTACTTTTCCGCACGTAGTTTAGATTAGTGTAAATAGCTTAGTTTTAGCCAAGTATCCTCCATTTCCCCGAGGATCGATCCCGCTTGCCATTATACATCTCATTCGATTTGTGTATTCCAAGTGTGGAATTTTGGTACTTGCAAAAGTCTGATCATATACACCAAAAATCTCCTATGATACTATGGTAACTTTGATGGTGCAAACAATGAGAATAAAAAAGTGGCTTGCAAATAAAGGCATAAAATTTTAAGTTTTCTATCGCATCAAATTTTAAGCTTACTTCTTGCTGCCTTCAAGTTCTAGTAGTACTTTTCAAAAGAAAATCACCAAGATTTAAGCTTCAGATTAATCCTGTTTTAAAAATCCTTGAGGACAAGGATTGATTTAAGGGTGGAGGAATGTTACGGTTGTATTTTTATTATTTTGCATATTTAATTTTTAATTAGATTATAATTTATTTATGTTAATTTAGATGTGTATTAACCACCATTAATAGTTACTAGATGTGGTTTGTTATGTGAGTGGTGGATCCTTAATTTTTAGTTAGTGGATAGTTGGTGCCTAAATTGTAGTTGGAACTGGGAAGTTATCTGTATCTTTTCTTATTTATTGTTGATTGAACGTTTAATGAAGGGAATGAGAATATTTGTTTGCTCAAATTGAGTAATTGATTTTCTTTGGAAAGTCACCAGAGAGTGGTTCTCTCGAAACAGTCAACTGGAGAGTGTTTCTCTCGAATCAACCATCATTTATCAATATTATTTTTAGTTTATCCTAAATTCTAATTTTATAATTTTTGTGTTCGTATCATTTAGACAGAAGCATTGGAGACCAAATTTTGAATTAATTGTCTATCAAGTCTATTTTTATGCCACATTGGAAGCTGTAAGGTTTCCTTTTCTTTGATTGACTTATTTCGTAGACAAACCACAATTGGGGTTTGTGTAAGGGTAGATTAGGCTCTCAAGACCTCAAGAGGAGAAGCACCAAAGGTATATTTCTTGTGCTTGCTTTGCTTTGAAGAGATGTAGTTGCACACACACACAACACTTGCATAATTCTTTCTTGTATGTTGTGTTTGTATTTTGTGTGCATCATTGTTTATTTAATCTCTCTTCTTGCATGTTTTAATTAATTGCATCTAGCTTGTTAAATGCCATAACATGTTAGCCATTAGGATGCATTGTTTTCACTCACACACTTGCACATATTGCATTGATCTGGTGTGAGAAGCTGCTTAGAAGGCCTTGCCCTTCTCTACTGCGGTTGCCGTAGTTTTGGCAAACTGCGGCATGCAAGCGACAGAGGCTTGTTGTCTTTGCCACAGCGTGAAAGTATACAAACGAAGTTAAATTGCTTAAAGCATACCTAGAGGGGAGGGGGGGGGGGGGGGGGGGGGTGAATAGGTTTTTACACCTTTTTCAAACCCTTGAACAAACATTCATTTGTCCCTCAAGGTAGCCTTACACACAACACAATAAGCCAAGGAAGACATACATAGACAATACGATAATGTAATCATAAGAGCAACGTCTAAGTATATCAACAAGTTATGTGAGGTAAAAGGACAAATAAACACAACAACAAAGTAAGCTTGTATTTCAATAAGTGTTCAATGAATTACAAGAGTGATCAAAATGTCACTATACAAAAAATTACAATATATAAAAGAATCAAAGATACAAAATTAATCTAAGGAATGAATTCACTAATCACACTATACAATGTCTTGCTTCACAATACATCACATGTGAATATTATGAATCAAGACAATAAAATATACAATTAAAATATAAGAGAAAGAGATAGGAAGAATTAACACAAGAGATTTTTTAACGTGGTAAAACCTCCAAGGAGGAAACATCCACGGGTTGAACTACAACCATTGGGTACTATATTATTGGAAAGTAAACATAGAACATTCACAAAGTGACCAATCTTTAGCTCACCCAACCTAGTGAAGTCTAAGCCTACCCAACCCTATTGGAAAGTGTGAAATCCCTCAATGATGCGAAACCACCATATATTGGACACCACACACAACCAACATCGATGGTAGATTAGAAATTCCTCAAGAGTGCATACACTTCCCGTGTACCCCGCTCTATCGGACTCTATGTCTAACCATATGCCTAGGCCTACCAATACAATAGCCAACTCCCTATCCAAGGCACTCTTGCCTCTAGGGAGCCTCCCATGCATGACTATCCGAGTCCTCCCGACTCTAGCCATGACTCCTTGCTTACCTATCCGAGTCATCCCGACTCTAGGCAAGACTTCTTGCTTGGCTATCCGAGTCACCCCGACTCTAACCAAGACTCCATGCCTTTTACAAGGACTTCCTAGTGCGATCATGTGAATGCAAATGATGCAAACAATCAATACAACATAGAACATGTGATCAATACATTCTATGGCACAAATAGACCTAAACATGTGATATCACAAGTAATCAAGTCTAGATGCAAAAATACATGAATAGAAACCTAAGCATGTGAAACACCTAACACATACACTCAAAGTCTCATTCACATATATAACACTTGAATCATAAATTGTTCATGATGTACAAATTCAAGATGCTATCAATACACAATTAAATGCTAGATATATGAGATTAAAATCAATCAATATACTAGTCAAAAATATAGAGCAAGGTTTTGAGATTTACATCAATCAAAAACTATATTCTCTAAATCACAAACAAATACACAAATCCTAGATTTTATCAATCAAAGGATCAAATCAAATCTCAAGGTCATTTATCACAAAATTAATTCAATTAAGTTCCAAACAACCTAAGATGCCATTCTAATCACAATACAACTCACAAACATATGTAAAACCTAGAATCATAGAATCTAGTCAACATTAGTCCACAAATTGAGTTTCAATTAGAATGATAATCAAGCTATCTTTCCAAATAGCTTTTACTAAACATAAACATAGATATAGAAGAAGAAACCCCAAGCAAATGGAAGGTCAAAAAACAAGAAATCCCAAAGTTGAGACCATTACCTCGGATTTTGCAGCTGGTTCGGAAATCAGTGTTCAACTACTGGAAATCACGATCAAACAGCCACCAAACCACATGGAGATGTTAGAGGACTCAAATACGAACACTCTCCAACTTGAATCACTCAAATCCGACTCCGGATGAGGAAGATATGGTGTTTTGAAAATCTGAAAATGCTGGAGAGAGAGCTTACGGGAAAACTGAAATGTTTCTTCTTAGTTTTCAAAATGGAGAGAGAGAGAAAAGAAATAGGAGGAGAGAGAGAGGCCAAGAGAGCCAATCATTTGGTGCCACGTCACCCCCTGGCCGTGGGGGGCGCGTGGCCCACATGGGAGCAGAGAGTGCTCCAGGCCGTGGGGCCCACGGCCTCATCAACGGCCAGCCCATGTGGCCCACGACCTGGGCTGTCCTCTCGCGCGCTCCCTCGGTTCTTCGGCCCGTATCTTGGGCGTCCAAACTCTAATTTTGAATCTGTTTCTGGATTACGAACCGTGACTCTCTCACGCACGATGACGACTATACAACTTTGAAAAACGGTTGAGAAATCATCTCGGAAATCATCGATGAAGTCAACTCAACGAAAGAGAACGAAAAGTGGCATAGTCAACTTGTTAGGACTCGAAACCTTATGAATGAGTAACCGAAATGACTGGAACTCAATAAGGCATTAAATAAGAATATGTTCAAGTCCTAAACATAAAATACGGAAACATACAAACACAAAGACACACACATATGCTAGTTTCCGGACATAGTCCTAGAAAATGCAAAACACAAAGTTTATTAACTAAATATGAATGCATGAGCATATTTTGCCAAGTGTGTGAAAGTGATATGTAAATGAAATTAAATCATGAAGGAACACACAAGAATGATATGTGTGAGTGTGTGCCTAGCCTTGTAAGAGATAAGAGGTTCTTGAATACCTTTGTCGACCAATAATGCCCGAATCTCTTAAAAGCCGGCTTCTTGAATGAGTTGTAGTTGAGACGTCCTTCGTCTTCAAAATTCTTCAATTACTAACCACTAAACATTACAAGATAAACACGTTTTGATATGGAATTAATGCCAACACTAATTATCAACCTTACACAGCGGTGATACCGCGGTTGGACACCGCAACAGTCAGGCGACAGAGATCTTTCTGTCTTTGCCGCGATGCCTCTACCGCGGTTGACCAACTGCGGCAGTCTAGCCACAACAATATCCTTGCTGTGCCGTGGTGCATCTGCCGCGATTTACCAACCGCGACAGTTCGTCAGCGAGAAGCTGAAACGTTTTTGCTTAAAACGACACCACTTCACATAGATCTCATATATATATGTGGTCTTCTCCATAGGTCGTTTTTTAGGGAGTTCAAAAGCCATTTTTTTCACTTAGCATATTTCTCCAAGAGAAAAATCTCAACAAGAACTCACCTTTCTTTACTCAAACATCATTCCATGACCATCAAACAACATCTAGCATCTTTCTTGAGCATCTAGATATCTTTTTACATAGATTTTTCATCACACTTTGCTTGGTAAGTTTTTCACTTATATCTTACATATTTTCTGTCTTTCTTCCCAAGCTTTCTCTTTTATCACTTGTATGTCATTGATTTACATCTTAGATACATGTTTGAGATTAGCGTGTTGAATGTTTGAGAGTTGTATTGTGATAGCACTCTAGGTTTGCATAATCTATGATTTGCTAAGCTAATTGACATGTCATTTAGTTCTTAATATCTAGGATTGCTTTTATTGCAAAATCATCATCTTAGATAAGCATATAGGGTTCCCTTGCTCTATGTTGCATTTTGGATATTCATATATTCACTTAGGGTGTTAATCTCTTCATTGAGAAGCAAGTCTTGTGTGTAGCTTCCAGGATTATGTTGCTTAGATCGCAAGCATTTGGACTAGGTCCGCTTATACCGAGATTATGTAGGTGTGTGATTACTTACCGGGATTAGGTTATAATCGGTTTACACATTTAGTGGATTTGAGGTTCTAGTGTGGCTCACTTATTAGCCCGTGGTTTTTCCCGTGAGGGTTTCCACGTAAATATCAAGTGTTATTTAATTTCCGCACATATTACACTTGCTATAATTGTGTGTCTAGCTTGGGGCATTTTCGTAATCTTGACATTGCACGAAAATTGGGTAAAATTAATTAAAATCTATTCACCCCCCCTCTAGATAATATACATTACACACCGTTATTTTGTTTCAGAAGCAAGTCTCAAGCAATTTATTTATTGTTTATTTGTTATTTTTTAAAGATCTCCTCTGTTTTTGGAGGAGATCATCCCATCAATCTTTTTGATAAAAAAAAATATATTACTTTTATAGATCTCATCCATGAGGAAAATGAACCACATAAATAACTTTTTCAGGTGCCGACATTACCGGTCAAAAATATGATTTACATGATCATTTTATAATTACACCTATATATAAAATGAGTGGTGCTATTGACACATCTCCTACTGCTCTATTTATACCTCACTTGTTTAAATTTTGATTTAATGAAATAAAGTTAAATGTTTTTACTAATTTATTTTATTTATTTCCAAAATTACCCTTTTAATTATTTTTCAAACTTAATAAACCCATCTCTAATATCTCTATCTATCTCAGATCTCTTATCTATGATCTCGTCTTTCTCTCACCTCTCATGAACGAATTATTTATTTATTTATTTATTATTTTTTTTAACATCAAGCTTTATAGAAAAGGTCGGGAAGTCACAAGACAAAGAACAAACAAACAACCCTAAGAAAAGAGCAAAGAACAGAGCAACCCAAGATAAAACAAACAGAGAGAAAAAAACGAACAACCCACAAACAAAACGAAACAAGAAGCAAAGAGAAGCATTTGTTTTGGTTATCATCATTTCACTTTTAGATTCTAAAAAAGTAATGAGATTAAATAATAATCAATATCTCATTTGTCTAATGCACCTCAAGTGTTTGATTTATTGTTTAAATAAGATAAAATGCAAGTATTTTTAAGGTTTAAGAGTTATGAAAAAAAAAATTCAAGAAAAGGATTAAAAGTTTTTTTTTATTTTTTTATTTTTTAAAGGAATGTGGTGTTTTATTAGATTTACTTTATAGAATATTTTTTTGCTTAAATTGTATGTCTCTTTTAGTAATTTTGATAAAGGAAAAAAAAATACTAAATAATTAAAAAAGTAGAGCATAAATAGATCAGTAGAGGGTGTAACAATATCACCACTCATAAAATTTTAAAATTGAACCATTAGTGTAAGCATTCGTTCTAATACTAATATTACCCTTATTAAAATAAATATATTTATACACTTATTTATAACTATTCTTAATTTTTTTATATTAAAAAAAAAGGTGTCCTTTAAGCATTAAAACATTCAACTAAAATGTCAATTAATCTTTAGTATGTGTTCCCTCAATTTTAGAACTTTTTATTTTTTTTATTTTTTTATTTTTTTTATTTTTTTTTTAATATCAATAATATTTATAACCCAAGAAAAGATACAAAGAGGGTTTGGGTAAGCTAGACAGAAAGCATTACAAATGAGAATGAAACAACTCAGGACTAGGATCTAACCATAAAAACTCCCTAGCTGAAGAAAAGGCCAAGGCAACTAAGTTAAAAGCCAAGGTGTTACCCCTTTTTGGGCAGACTTGGCAATTATTCACCCTTAACTCGGCTAACAGTGCCTTAATATCAGAAACAAGAAAAGAGATTTCTCCAATCGGTGGGGAGAGGCTGGAAATTGAAGTCACAGCAGACTGAGAAGAGAGTTCAGCCAACTGGATTGGGATGTTATAAAATTTTGCCAACAATAATCCCTCTCGGAGAGCTAACAACTGACAAATTTCTGCTGAAAAAGACCCAAGAAAAATATTAGAATGAGCAGTAATAACTTTCCCTTTATCATCTCTGATAGCTGCTCTTACCCTAAAAGACAAGGACCTACCATGATTAGCCACTCCAATGTTGAGTTTCAGAAGGCCTGAAGGAGGGGGGGATCCAGATGGGGGAATTAGATACAGTACGGGGCTGGCCCTGCTGAGAGAGAGGTAGCTCCAGCTTTCCTAAAATCCTCCAGCAACATTAACGCCCAAGACGCCACCGAAACACCATCCCTGGACACACCACCATTCAACAGATTATTTCAATTCTCCCAAATTGCCCAAGCCACCATGCACACTTGACCCAAATCATCAGAGGGGAGCTTCTCTGAAAGGAAAACCAGAAAATTCTGCACACAAGGGGGCCTAAAATGGACAAGAAAAATTATCAAATGAATTATTTCTCCAAACCTTCTTAACCTCTTTACAAGAAAAAAGGGCATGACCAATAGATTCCACTTGAGAAAGACATGAAACAGCAAGGATTCTACACAATTTGCTTTCTCCACAAGTTTTCTAGTGAAGGGATAACATTCATACACACACGCCATATAAAGAACTTCACCTTGGGAGGAATATTTAACTTCCACAAATAAGACCACCACTTGCTCGAAGATGAGGGATTGGAGGCAGAGGAGATCAAAGTACTGGAATAAGCCAGATCATACCCACTTTTGACCGTGTACCTACCTGTTTTATCGTAATGCCACATACGAACATCTTTGCCACCAGATAGCTAATTGGAATCGATAGAATAGCTGATTTATTAATGGGAAGAAAGAGTTCATCGATCCTATCCATGCCCCAACCTCTTCTGCTTCTGTTAATAAGCTCTGAGACTAGAATATTTGACCCTGGATTTTTGTGATAGGCTGGAAAGTGGAAGGACGGGGGATCCATTTGTCTTTAAAAGCACGAATGCTATTTCCATTTCCAACTAAACACCAAATTCCCTTAGAGAGTAGCTCTTTTCCCCAACCCAGACTTCACCATAAGTAGGAACATCCGACTTTAATAGGAGCTTCCATGAAATCCTCATTGTGAAAATATTTGGCTTCCAGCACTCGGGTAGCCAACGAATCCGAAAAATGAAGGATCTGCCAAGCCTGCTTCGCCAAGAGAGCTTGATTAAACATAGAAAGATCCTTAAAGCCTAAACCTCCCTGGCTTTTTGGGCAACACATCAATTTCCACCTGACCCAACTGATTTTTCTCTTCCCGTCCTTTGAACCCCACCAGAACTTTGAAGCTAAAGCACAAAGGTCTCTACACAAGCTGGTAGGTATTTTAAAAACACTCATAGCATACGTAGGGATAGCATTGGCCACTGCTTTAATTAAGATCTCTTTTCCCCCATATGAAAACATACTACTCTTCCAGCTATGGAGTTTGTTCCTAACTCTGACCTTGATATCATTGAAAGTCTGACACTTATCCCTACCTATTAAGGAAGGAAGACCCATGTAGCTATCATGAAGATTACAGTTTGGAATTTCCATAAGGCCGTGAATATTTCTTCTCAGAGAACTCGGAACTCTTGGGCTGAAAGTCAGCTTTGATTTTTGAAGATTGATTTATTGTCCCGAGCCCTTCTCATAAATATCAAGGATGTTTCGGATTCTAATGCAACTTTCCAATGAAGCTTGGCAGAAAAGGATACTATCGTCTGCGAAGAGAAGATGACTGATAATGGGGCTGTTTCTGTAGCATTTAATACCAAAGACCCGATCATTCTTCTCCGCTTTTGTGATCAGACTCGAGAATGCCTCCGCACACAGAAGGAAAAGGTAAGGGGACAGTGGACACCCTTGCCTTAAACCCCTTGAGGGAGAAACTGAATAAACAGCCCAACCATTCAGAAAAATAGACAGTTTTAAGGATGTGATGCAGTCCATAACTAAGTTGATCCATTGTGGCGGGAAGTTCGTTCTTCTCATGACTGCCACTAAGAACTCCCATTCTACTTTATTGTATGCCTTGCTCATGTCGAGTTTCAATGCCATTTGACCTTTTTTCACAGACTGTTTTCGACTTAGAGAGTGTAGGATTTCGAAATCCACTATGACATTATCATGGATCTGACGCCTTGGAACAAAAGCTTATTGGAAGGGAGTAATAATCTTTGGCAGAACTTTTTTGAGCCTAAAAGCCATCACCTTAGTTACAATTTTGTAGATAACACTACAAAGAGAAATTGGACGGAAGTCCTTTAGATCCAGGGGATTCTTTGTCTTCGGCATCAGGACTACATTTGTTTCGTTGAAATCCTTGATAGAGGAGACTCCATTCAGGATTCAAAGGCAGGCTTTAGTTACATCCTCCCCAATTATCTTCCATGATTTTTGAAAAAAAATAGCGTGGAATCCATCCGGTCCCGGGGCTTTTGTAGGACTCAAGGCAAAGACTGCATTTTGAACTTCTTCAGCAATATAAACAGAGCTAAGATACTCCCTCTAGTTTTTTCGACAGCTTAGACTTAATGGCTCTTGATGCCTTGGTGATCTCATTGGTGGTTGGGTTCGAGGATCAGAAAAGGGAGGAGAAGAAATCCTTAACAGTTTGGGCGAGACCCTCTTCCGTGCCTTGAACGCACCTATTCCCATCAAGTAGCTTGGAAATATAATTCTTTTTTTTCTTGGCCGTTGCCTTCGAGTGGAAGAATTTTGTGTTTTTGTCCCCAGCTTGAAGCTAATCTACTCTGGATCGTTGTTTCCAGTAAAGCTCTTCCCTATCCCGGAGGTACTCAACTTATCTCTCAATATTGTTGATCTCTTTCATCACTCCTGGCTTACCACTAGAAAGGTAGAGCTTCTCAATCTCAATGTTTTTCTCTGCTATCTGTCTGCTTAAGAAACCAAATCGATCCTTACTCCAGTTTTTCAAAGTTGTAGTACACCAGTTGAGCTTAGATTTAAGGTTAGTAATTGGGTCACTAAGGCTTTGGCTTTTCCAGACTGCCTCCACTGTGCTGTTGTAGTCATTCTCTTTGATCCATAGTGGCTCGAAACGAAAAGACTTACCTCTGCTTCTGAGAAAATGAGGGTTAGAAGAACAATTCAATAAAATCGGCCAGTGGTCAGAGGAGTTAAACCCCAGATGGATCATTGTTGCCTGCCAGAAGGCATCCTTCCATTGATTATTTGCAAGGAACCTATCTAATCTTTCTTGGATATTATTTGTCCCCTCTCTTTTGTTGTTCCAAGTGTACCTTGGTCCGGAGAAGCCCAAATCCGACAGATTACAATCATCCACAGCTTGCCTGAAATGATACATCCCTGAAAAAGATTTCTCAGACCCACCCACCTTGTCCTTCATACTCAAGATTTCATTAAAGTCTCCCCCACAAACCCACGAAAGATCGTCCATGTCTTTTAGCCGACGTAAAAGGTCCCATGAATACTTTCTCTTGCTAGAAATAGGATCCCCATAGAATCCAGTAAACCGCCAATAGAAGCCATCTGAATTGCCCATTCTGGCATCTATGTGCCCAATCGAGAAAGAAAAGATGGAAACAGTTATGCTATCTTTCCAAAGGAGCATTAGACCCCCACTACTACCACTGTTGTCAACCTTAAAACACCCACTGTAACCAAGAACATCTCTAATTCTATTAGCTTTTCTACCGTTTAATTTGGTTTCCGAGAGGAAAACCACATATGGGGAGTGTATTTTAAGAAGCCTTTTCAAGGCTGTGAACGCCCGAGGATTCCCAGCCCCCGGACATTCCAACTTAAGCCGATCATTGGCCCCGACGGGCCTGCCTTGCAGGCTCCGCCAATTCTAAAATTTCCGCATTGTAATCTACACTTTTCCCTCTCTTTTGATCCCTAAATTCCTCGTCCGGAAGATCAAAGAAAACCTTCCTTTTACATCCAGTACCAACAACCATAGAAGAAGAAGGAAGAATAGTAAGCTGTTGTTTTGAGGAGAGATGGGGAGGCGACTTATCTTTTGAAGGGCTTTTCCTTTTGTTTGCCATGGGGGAGACGTTTTTTGAGAAAGGGCAAACAGCGTTCTCTTTGGAATTTCGTTTGGTGGTTGTACATGCCTTGAGCAATCTATTTAAAGGACTTGTAATTGTTGTGGAGTTCTGACGGGCAACATGTTTCCATTTTTTCCCCTTGATTCTTTTTTATTGGGTAGATGAGGGAAGAAGGATCTGTTACTTGCATTGGGTCACTCTCTGATTCAAAAGGGACTTCCTTATCCATAATATTACCTCTAATTGTCTCTGATTCCGTCTTTTGGGCCTGGTTTTTTTTTGTGTAAATCACTCTCTGGAAGGCCCATTGGTATTGGGTTCGCTATTGGTCCTGGTCCCATCCTATCCACACACATATCATCTTTTTTTGCTAGCCCAGGCCAAATTATCTCTAGGGTTCCCTGTTGATCTGCAATCTTCCTTGTTGATAAAGCAGAACCTAAAGGTGTTTTCTCCAACTAGCTCGACCTCAACTTGTCCAAACTGATTCCAGATCTGCTCAATCAGCCCTTTGAAAGCTTCTCTGTTGACTTTCTTGCCGGATATTACTTTTCCCACCAAGCATTGGTCTACATCCTCAACTCCATCTTGAATAAAATCCTCTGAAATTTCATGAACCGCACCATCCTCATCCTCATCCTCTAAGGAGAGATTCTCGTATAGCTGAGCTATCTCCGCAGCACTCATTATTTCTGGCTCACTCACCTGCAACAAAATGAAGAGAAAAGAAGAAACAGAGGAGAGAAACAAATAGCTATTTCTAGAGAGTAGAAGACAGAAACCCTAAGGGACTGCTACTTTCACACTCTTGCTCTCAGAGAGAGAAAAGAGGGAGAGACAAATTTTTCAGAACTTGTTCTTACTTCATATGAAAATGTTTTTTTTTATTTAAATTTTTTTTTTTTTTTTAAGTTGACACTATTGCGGGTCAGGGTGTATTGGAACCCGACTATATAAGGCTTTATTATAAGTACGGTCCGAAGTACAACTCCCTCACAAGGGGTGAAGTCTCCTCACACTTTATAGTTTAATGGGCAAATATGGATTTATATGTGTGTATATATATATATATATATATGGGGTTGTCTATAGAACAACGGTGTACTAAACACCGCTACCTGTTGTTTACCTATAAACTTGTTGAGCAGGTTACTATTTAATCCAAGGCAATTTAAATTTTTACTTTATTAACTGTTCCCTAGGTAAAACAATCATTTCTTTTCAAATTTAAAAAACAATCAATGCAGCTGATAAATAACAATAAATGCGTTTCAAATTTAAACAACAATCATTTATTTATAAAATTAAATCTGTTCCCGTCATTCGTTTGGCATTTGGACTGTGTGATAACACTCGATATGAGTAAACAGCATTTAAAATGTGTGATTACATTAAATAAAGGTAATCATCATTAAAAATGTGTGATAACAGTCGATATAGGTAAATAGTTAAAAATATAATGGGGCTGGTGAATCTAATGTCCAACAAGTAAGAGGATGGATAGAGCTTTGGGTACAGGTTTACAACCCCCTTGTCCGAGTGTTCGAGTTTGATATATTTAATTTTTTTGTTTAGTAAGAGAAGTTTTATTTTTTGCAATGAAATAATTGACAATAGTCCCACACCAGGCATACATGCCCATTGTACTTACATCATTCATAACAACAACAACAGTAGTATAATCCAGAAACTTCATTTCTGTTGTGCTTTTTTTATAGATTCCACATACATCTCTCTTAAAAAAAAAAAAAAAATTAAAAAACCTTATTAAAGTCAGACAAGCCCAGGTCTCAAAGGGCTCTAGCTCGTCAATAGACAAGTCCAAGAACCCCAAGACCCAAGCCCATCGTTACTTCAATACGTTTATATGCTAGGCCCAGTTGGGAGGCCTATTGTTCAATGTCTAGGCATTACTTTACTACTTATAAACCATTTTAATCCCTTTTTATTTTTTGATGTGGGATTCACATTACACAGTGTTTCAACAAAACGGTTCCACCCTCTGCAAGGAGTGATATTTACATAATAATATTGTGATTGTATTAAAATACTTACAATCACAAATACCATTTTAAGTTAAAAAAACCTTAATAAAGTTAGACTAGCCCAGCCTGAAAGAGCTCTAGCTCGTCAAAAGGCAAGCCCAAGAACCCCAAGATCCAAGCCCATCGTTACTTCAATAGGTTTATATGCTAGGCCCAGTTGGGAGGCCTATTGTTCAATGTCTAGGCATTACTTTACTACTTATAAACCATTTTAATCCCTTTTTATTTTTCGATGTGGTATTCGCATTACACAGTGTTTCAATAAAACGGTTCCACCCTCTGCAACGAGTGATATTTACATAATAATGTTGTGATTGTATCAAAATACTTACGATCACAAATACCGTTTTAAGTTAAAAAAAACCTTATTAAAGTTATACTAGCCCAGGACTCCAAGGGCTCTAGCTCGTCAAGATGCAAGCCCAAGAACCCCAAGACCCAAGCCCATCGTTACTTCAATAGGTTTATATGCTAGGCCCAGTTGGGAGGCCTATTGTTCAATGTCTAGGCATTACTTTACTACTTATAAACCATTTTAAACCCTTTTTATTTTTCGATGTGGTATTCGCATTACACAGTGTTTCAATAAAACGGTTCCACCCTCTGCAACGAGTGATATTTACATAATAATGTTGTGATTGTATTAAAATAATTACGATCACCAATACCGTTTTAAGTTAAAAAAACCTTATTAAAGTCATATTAGCTCAAGCCTCAAAGGGCTGTAGCTTGTTAAGAGACAAGGCCAAGAAACCTAAGACCCAAAGCCCATGGTTCCTTCTTACGATTATATTGTGTATTTAGTGATTATATTAAGATACAGTCAATCACACAATATTTGGAACATGGATTCGATTGAAATAATTGTTATCGATGATTTAACATGTAATTATACTTCATATATTGTAATTATAATTATATATTTTCAAACACATAATATATATAAAATGTATTGTAATGAGTAGCCCAAGCATCAAAGGGCTCTAGCTCGTCAAGAGACAAGCCCAAGAACCCAAAGACCCAAATCCCATCATTACTATTTAATATTATACTGTTTTCTAAGTGATTATAGAATTAAATTGTCAATCACATAGCATATGTAATATGGATTCTATTGAAACTGTTTATATCGACTTTTTTTAATGTCATTATAACATTTAAAATATAAATGTAATAATATATTTACAAACACAGAATCTATATAATGAATTCTAATGACTAGCCCAAGTATCAAAGGGCTCTAGCTCGTCCAGAAAAGCCCAAGAACCCCAAGACCCAAAGCACATCGTTGCATTTTATGATTATACTTTTTAATAAGTGATTATATATATAAATTGTCAAACACAAAACATATGTAATATGGATTCTGATTGAAACTGTTTATATCGACTTGGTTAATGAAATTATATTTTGGAAATGATAATTGTATATAAATATATTCAAACACAGAATATATGTAAATTGTGTTATAATGACTAGCCAAAGCCTCAAAGGGCTCTAGCTGGTCAAGAGACAAGTCGAAGAACCCCAAGACCCAAAGCCCACCATTACTGTTTACGATTATACTATTTAATTAATGATTATCAAAATAAATATTCAATCACGTAGGTTATGTAATATGGATTCTGATTGAAAGTTTGTATACATCTAAAAATGTAATTATTATTATATATGTTCAAACACATAATATATGTAAATTGTATTCTAGTCGGTATTTTGCCCAAGAACCCCAAGACCCAAAGCACATAATAACAATCTACGATTATACTGTCTACTAAAGTGATTATATATATACATAGTCAATCACATAACATATGTAATATGGATTCTGATTGAAACTGTTTATATCGACTTTTTTAGTGCAATTATATTTTAGTTATGGTAATTGTAAATTTATATATTCAAACACAGAATATATGTAAATTGTATTCTAATGACTAGCCCAAACCTCAAAGGGCTCTAGCTGGTCAGGAGACAAGCCCAAGAACCCCAAGACCCAAAGCCTATAATTACTGTTTACGCTTATACTGTTTACTGAATGATTATCCAATAAAATAGTCAATCACACAAGATTATCCAAATAAATAGTCAATCATACAAGGTATGTAAATATATAAAGATGTAATTATTATTTTATATTTGCAAACACATAATTTATGTAAATTGTATTCTAGTTGGTATGTTTAGAATATGTTGTCATGCATTAAATAAAATCGTGACCACATTACATAGATAATATGGATTCTAACTAATGCATATAACCTATCCCACCAACGGCGTGCAATGCAGCTCAATAGTGTGCGTAACAGACTGTTGGTGGGATACCACCCACACATTAACCGGCGATTCTTGATACATTGAATAAACTCGTGACCAAACAACAATTATCAACATACAAGAATAAACGACAATAAAACATAAATCTGGGGAGCAAAAATTATCCATCGAAACATGTTCAAGCAAATATATTTGTACATTTCAAAACTTTCATCCATAATGTAATCATGTTCATATTGAACCGTTGCAATCAAATCTAACATTGGCCATTAATGAAACACATTGCAGATCAAAGAATAAGCAACAGATAAATTCTCTTAGAAGAGCAAAAATTATCCGTCAAAACATGTTTAATCAAATCTGGTTTCATTTTCAAAACTTGGGTGCCGAAGGTAATCATATTCGTATTGAACCATTGCAATCATATGAAACATTGGCCATTGAACAAACAGGTACTATCACTATAAATCATCCATCCAACACATAACAGATCAAAGAAGAAGCAACACTAATAAATGCTTTTCGAATGTGGATTCTATAAAGAATAAGACATACATATTTTTTATGTTCAATGTGTGCAAAAACATTTTTCAAACACTAATTACCCCAAAAAACCTTTGACAAACACGTGCAGAGATTACGAAACCAATCAAAACATCTTCAAACTTTCAGTACAAAAGCTTGAAAAAACCTACAAGAAACAAAAATATAAACATTTACAAAGATCAGACCGTGCGATTTTCACAAACCTCATAGGTCTATCAATCTTATCACATAAGCCTCTCGTTAACAGAAGAATAGTTGCGTGATGGACAGTGTTTAGTGAAAGGAACAACAGCGGCGTGATGAAAAGAGTTGTATTTAGGGTTTCAAATCGTGAATCCAAGACAGAGAGATGCTAATGTGTTTTCATAAGGGTAAAAAATGAAATTATAATTCGGTTTTGCATTGGAAATTGTTGTAATAATAAATTTCATGCGTTACACATGGCTTTGTTTTAAATTCGGACCAACCCATGTCAACTAAAACAACCAATAGAAAGAAAATATTTTAAAAACTTGAAAATGAATAGTTTGAAGTTATAATTCGGCTTTACATTGGAAATTGTTGTAATAATAAATTTTAGTTTGTGCATGCGCGTTACACATGGCTTTGTTTTAAATTCAGACCAACCCATTTCAACTAAAACAACCAATAGAAAGAAAATATTTTAAAAAGTTGAAAATGAATAGTTTGAAGTTAAGAGATTTCCCACCTAATCAGTTGAGTATCAATGAGTACAATCTATGTTATTGAGAAATTAAATATCAACCAGCAAACTAAATTTTTATTGAAGAGCGTAAGAGGTTTGGATAAGCCTGTATCCCAATTGGCCACTCTTTTTATAAAATAAATAAATCAAAATCTAAAGCAGATGCTACATCATTATATTTTTGGGAAGCCATAAACTCTGCACATATTTTATGCCCTACATAGTTCGTATGTACACACCTAAATAAAAAATCCCGTTATAATTATTCGTTGGAAAGTGTAAACAACATTTCGTTTATGTAATATACTTTTTTTATAAGCTCCTTTCAGATTGATCTCAGCCGTTGATTTGTTTAATATAATGATCATAGCTTCACACTAGTTGCAGTAAATGGTTACCTCAATGTTACCAATCGGCCTACAAAATTAACATCTAAATATCAATTAGAGAACTTTTTTGCTCACCCCGTTTCAAGGGAGGTAACCATTACCCCCCTCCCAAATGCATGACATGTGTCCAGGGAGGTAATTATGTTTTGGATGGGGGTAATGCTTACCCCCCTTGTAGGAGGTTGAGCAAAAATTGACTATCAATTATTGTCAACAAGCCTACAAAATTAGCATGGAAAAACGTAAGAGATATCAAATAGCCAGCCACCCTACGTAATGATTAATGATTGATGATTATTATATACTAATAACACCTTCCATGCATGTATACGATCTCTCTGTCCCAATTACTCCATTCTAAACCAGAAGCATAAAATCCTTCAGATTTTTTTAAAATATCTAAATTCTTCATATATACTTTTGAAGCCTATAAACAATGTCTTCAAGTGAAGAAATCCTAGGTTATTGGCAAACTTTGTGCAGCCCTGTAAAGTTTCGCGAAGTAGTGGACAATTTGACCGAAGAACAAAGAGAATGCGTGGAGGATATGGGATTCGGGGTGTTAATGAACATGAGTTGTCTTCAGTTATTTGGTTCTCTATGCAATATGTTGCTTACAGTGATCCAACCTGGCACACAGTCTGTAGTGCTCCACGGTAAGTGGATCCCAATAAGGGTGTCAGATTTCTCTAAGGTGATGGGCTTGGCAGACGGCATTGATGAAGTCAACTGTGACTCTGAAGAGTTTGACGAAACTTGTATTAGAATGAAAGCACTTCTATAGAGTAGTACTGTTAAGGACAAGATTACACTCTCTTCCTTGCAAAAAAAACTACAGAGTATGAGGGCTGCAGATGATGATTTCAAGATTTCATTTGCTTTTTTTACTATTTCAATACTTTTATGCCCACCTGCATCACCTAATGTTGACGAATCATTGCTGACCCAACTGAAGAATCCAAAATTAATCAGACACAAGAAATGGGCAACATTTTCGTTTCAGTATTTAATGGATGGTGTGAGAAACATCAGAAACCGAGGTACAACATTTTTCCAAGGGTGCCTTCCTTTTCTGTAGATCTTTTATTGGGGATGTCTTTCGCAGAATAAAGTGTACGTGAACAGACTTAATGTTCCCTTGGTTGCTTGGACCAAAAACAAGGCTGAAGCAGTGAATAGGTTGGTGGACAATGATGACGTTATAGGTGGTTACTACAGCAGCACTGTAGAGGTCGACGAGCCATACTGGTCTGTCATGCACCGGGGTTTGGAACAGATAGAAACAATGACAGAAAATCTCAGTTCCATCGAAGTTTCACTCGATTATTTTAAAAAAGTCGAAGTACCTGACATGGTGAGAAGAATGGTCGAACCCTTACTGGAGAGTTTCAAGCTTGAAGTTTTGAAATTGCTTCCAAACAAAGAATTGAGAGCTGAGCATGTCCATTGCAATGATATGGTATGGTTACTTACTAACTTTTTTAAAGTTTAACTCTGCATGTTTTAATTTACCCCGGCCCCATGTTTACTATTTGTTGATATTACTTGTCAACATGTATCACTTAGGGAGATTGCAAAACCGTTGAAATAATCAGCTCCAGTACGGAGTCTTTCTCACAAAGCAAGATTTTAACTGGACTAAACAGTCGGCAGGCAAAATCCACCGCAAGGGAAGAAGGATCAACCTGTAAAACTGAGGTTGACACACCTTCGAGACCAAATACCAGATTTTCCACGAGAACACTAGACTTTCCCCCAAACGACCCTCTCTCGTCATTTTCAAAAGAAGAACTTCATTTATTGAACGTATTGTTTAGTCACGCAACAACAAAAAATGGAAGGTAAAACTGTTATTGCATTGTTGTTGATCACTTTCCTCTGTAATAATCTTTTATGCTTTGCGATGTATATGTGCGGTTTTACATATAACTTAACGTTCAGAAAATTGTTCAGCGATAACACATTTTATTATAGAAATCACGATTTATGTTTCTCGTGATTGTTAACCGTTTTTCCTTTCAGTCTCTCTGTCATTACTAATGACGATCTGCATCTAACTCGCGATGATATGGCCAATCTTTTACCTCATGGCTGGTTGAATGATAGCGTGAGCATACATACATTCCTTTCGTTTTTAATTTAATTATTTTTTGTTTACATCCAATGTGTACTCACTTAATTTAAATAATTAATCATCAATTGTGCAGCTCATAGATATGGCCATGTACAATCTATCCCGTGATTCTTCAAAACGGGTGTGGTATCTGTCGACATACTTTTCGGTTAGCTACTTAAACCCAACATTATTATTTTTAATTCTTCCTTTAACAAAACTTGTGGACAATATATATGTAGACGTTCATACCCTGCCCATTCATGATTGCAGTTTTGTGCAATTGCGTCACCCAAAAGTTAGTTGGCAAAATTGAGGTTGGTTGGACGCCTGAGCTATCTCACATTTTACTATGGGTCTGAGCGTGAATGCGACAAGGTTACGTTATTTAAATACAGAAATATTATTAATTTCAATACACAACAATATAAAAAAAAAAAAATCAATATGAGTCTATCACGTGTAACTTGGTGAAATCACTGAACTATATTAGTCCATGTGCAGATCTATATTCCCATGAACGAGGGGAGTGTGCATTGGTTCTTGTTGGTGATAAATGTTTCGATGAAAAAGGCAGAAGTCTGGGATAGCTTTCCCACGGATGAGCACAATGAACAAAGAATGCTGTCAGCAAAAAGAGTTGTGCGTATCCTGAAGTATTGAATTTTACTCAAGAATGAGTTTCTTATTTTTAATTTTTTTTATATGCAGCTTGCATTTCTGGACCGGTACTTTTCTGAAATCCTCGCTTTAAATTTTGAGTTCAAATCCTTTCTCGTCGAAGCATATGTTGAATGTCCAAAACAGCCTAATAGTTTTGATTGTGGTGTATTCCTGATCAACAATTGTGTGCATGGTTCCATTACATGGTTCGATCATAGTAATGTACGTGGATTACGTATTCCTTCCCTATTAAAAAACACTAGATTATTATTTTTTTTCCTGTGGTAACTAAATAAAATATTCTAACTCTTATGATACTTCCATCGATTGCAGTACAACTCTGAGTATCACAGGATGAAAATTGCTTTAGATCTGGCGAACCATAACAGAAATCAAATGCTGAAAGAACTTTTAGAAACGCCAGTACGAGGAAAGCCAAGATTCATTGCAGTCTCTCCAAAAACCCCACAAATTCAATCAGACAAGCAACGCGGCTTGCTGAAAAAATATAAGAAGGGAAAGGGGACAACACAGAGTGAGATTGCAAATTATTCAAAAGGTCTTAATATTGGTAAAAATTATCGACGTCGCGGTGGACCGGGGAAAGGGGATAACGAAAAGTGAGATTGCAAATTATTAAAAAGGTCTTCATAGCGGCGGACCATGATTGTTTGCTTGATAGCACACATTTTGATTATTTGTTTTTTAAAGTGTTAATCGATTCTGGACCTTGTTTTTTCTTTAAAATTGTTACATGTTCAGTGAGTATTTTTTAATCCTTATAACTACTACATAACTCGTCCATCCATACAGTTTCATACAATAATAAGTTTCAGTGAGCGCAATTATCCACAGAATAGAAAACAGTTCATTATATGAACAACCACATCATTTCTGATGTAATTACAAAATACCACGCTTCATAAGTTGTGATTACAAACAGTTCAAGATAAACAAACAAACAAAAAAAAACACAAGAAACAGAATAACAAAGACAAAACAGAATAACAAAGACAAAACAGAAACATCATGGATTACAACTACGTTGTTCAATAAGGAGAATCAAACGATTGCATTCCTCCATCAAGCTGTTAACTTCAGTGGTTTTTGCTTCGACCTCCATCTCTAGTTTCATGATGCAGATATCAGCATCTTCGACCTTCTTATTCTCCTGTCTCCAATCCTCTACCAGGTTCCTGCAACGTATGCGCTCGTTCTCCAGCGCACGTTCAAGAATAGTGTGTTTTTCCTTCCACAAATAAAAAATGGCATGATTGATGAAACCATTGGTGTTGGAATCCATTTTTCATAAATAAAGAGAGAAACTCAAGCACATGCTCTATCTGATTCGAACACCCTTTATATATTACTTGCATGATTTGTAATTAAAAAGTAGAAAAGTTAATTAACTGGACACCATATAATGACGGTGGTTGGTTGAACTCATAAATAAATGATATTCCAATCTTGTAATTAATCGTTTCAACTTACCACTTACATTCATGTACTTTAATCAATGCTAGACAACCTACCTACAATCTCACCAGGATTCAAATCATCTTTAAAAAAATGGTGTCTCAATTTGTGTGTACTCAACCAATTGGTCAATTTGTATACGTTTTTCTTTAAATGGCGGTGGTTCAGCTGAAACGATTACTGGGAAATCGTGTATCATTATTACTTCATCTGAATGCCAATTGATTATTTAAACAATATTAAAACAATATTAAAACTGAAGTAATCATTTGAAAATTTTATTAAAGCAATATTAAATCACAGTTTCGATAAAAACAAAATGTCAACGTTAATTACGAAGAGGTGTGTATCGATATATGAATGGATATGGTTGATAAACATTTATTTGGTTCAGCTGAAACGATTACTGGGAAATCGTGTATCGTTATTACTTCATCTGAATGCCAATTGATTATTTAAACAATATTAAAACAATTACTACAACTATTGTACTCCTTCGTAATGATAGACATCAAAGTTCTATAAGTATGCGTTTTCAATTCATTTCAAGAAAACTTTTCTAACAAATGCGAAGGATGGATGCCGGAGATAGAGAGACTTTGTAGTTTTTGAAAGGGAAGGTAGCCATCGTTGAGAAAGCGCTCGAGCACGAGCGTCGTCGTTGTAGGAATCTGCATCGTGAGTGGATTGTGGAGAATGCTAGAGTCAACGATCGAGAGAAGCGCGTCATGCAACTGGAAATGGAAGTTGATGGTCTTGCAGATCAAATTTACTCTTTGGTAGACCAATCCACCCGTTTAAGGACACGTCTGGCAGACCTTGATAACGTCTAAAGTAGCGTTATGTTTGTTTGTTTAGTTTTATTTGTCCTGGCGAAGTGTTGCCTTTTGTTTTTGTAATTGCATCGGATGTTATGAAAATATGTTTCCTTTACTTTAAGTGTAGTAGTGTTCTCCTTATTAACGGAATGCAAATTAATTTGTTTCAATATGATGTTTCATTGAACAATATGATGTTTCATTTCATTCAACTAACCCATGTGTGTGAACAAATTATGGTAATAAAATTAAAAAAAATAATTTTAAAAAACAATAGTTTAATGAATAATTTCAATCTTCTTATTTTTAAAAAAGATGCCATCTTTCATATTGCTTTAATAAAATTTTTAAATGATTACTTGAGTTTTGTTAGAGTGAAAGAAGTGTAAAACTGTAAAACGAAATATTTGACTGTAACTCCTCTGATAACATTGGTAAGGTGAAAATTGGCAAGGAAGGACACATTAGGATAACGATGTACATACTTCATAATAACAATATGATCACTTCAAGATTAATTTCAATCTTCTTATTTTTAAAAAAGATGCCATCTTTCATATTGCTTTAATAAAATTTTTAAATGATTACTTGAGTTTTGTTAGAGTGAAAGAAGTGTAAAGCTGTAAAACGAAATATTTGACTGTAACTCCTCTGATAACATTGGTAAGGTGAAAATTGGCAAGGAAGGACACATTAGGATAACGATGTACATACTTCATAATAACAATATGATCACTTCAAGATTTACTAACTATAATATTAAGTAGTTGTCATATTCCATACGTAATATTGTTATCACCATTACAAACGTACTGAGTGATCAGCAACAACACCTTCAAGGTGTGATCAGCATTCAAAAAACGTCTTAGTCATTTCATCTCACCAGTTCTATTTGACATCATTACCCTGTGATCACAAATACAACAACACCTTCAAGGTGTGATCAGCAAACAAAAAACGTCTTAGTCATTTCATCCTACCAGTTTTACTTGACATGATATTTTGTTGCAGTCATATGACCTAAATATACATTTATATGTTCAACAAGTCCATATTAGATCACAAACAAGAATTCAGTTTTGCTTAGGTTAAACATAAAATTACACCAACGTATTCAAATCACCTTGCTGCTATTCTAGATGACTTCCTTGTCGATGCTTTCTTTGATGTCTTTTTCTTATCTTTTTTCTCTGCTAACTTCACCTTGTCCTTGGGTTGAACAATTGGAAGAACAACCTCTGTCTTCTTGGTATTGGGAGCTTTCTGCACCTTTTTGTTTGGTTCAGCAATTGGCACTTTTTCCTTTCCACTGTTTGAGAGTTTTGTTGCTTCTTTAGCCTTCTTGTTAGGTTGATCAGCATCTGCAGTTGGTTTTCCTCTTTTTGTTATGTACAGCTTGCTCCGGGATATCCTTCAGTGTAACACTGTGAAGGTTGTCTTTCTTCTTCTTCTGTTTAGGAGATCGACTGTTGTTCCCTTCGGATGCATCACTGGCGCCAATTGCTTCCTTCCCCTTCTTGGATTTCGATTACTTTAGCTGATTCACTTGAGTATCACAAGGTTGTTCTTCATCTCCTATTCCCTCACTCACACTTTTTTGATCTCCTGTTTCCTCACTCACACTTTTTTGATCTTCTGTATCCTCACTCACTTTTTCATCTCCACTATTCAAACACATCACATTGTCGCCCCTATCCGTTTTCACACTGTTATCTCCTGATTCCTCCTCATCCTGCACACCCTCCGTTACATCATCTGCTTCTGCTACATTATCTGTGTACATTATTCATAAAAAATGAAACGTAATTCAATAAGTTTAACATGCAACATACAGGGAAGCACAGTTAAGTATATACAGTAATTTAGAAGCATTCATGAAATAAGTTGACTTGTTAATTTTGTTTACAATATTTTTTAAACACAAAACAGCTTGTATACACTCACCTGGTGTCCTCTTGTCTGTCGTACCATCTGTGTGTGTTATTCCATCTTCACTACCATTATCCCCATCCTCACTATCATGAGATCTACTGTCCAAACTAATGTTAACATCCAGTACCGATTTTGATGACGGACCAGACATTTTAAATTCTTGTTCGTTCGAAGTACCCACAACCGGATTCTAAAAACAAACCAATATAGATAATCATAATTTTAAAAAGTGGATTGTATTTCTGTAAACTTAATTTCAAACAATGGTAACTAAACACATTTTTAATAACAGTAACCATACCGCAGCATCAGTGGTATGGAGCTTATTAACCTGGCCCTCCATCACAAGTTGTGTCAATCCATAAATCATAGTGAGCAGCTCTTTCACTTGGGCAATGGGCACCTATCTCACCAATAATTAAGCTATAGGCTCACTTATGTTAACCAAAAAACACAAATCATTACACATAAATGTAATAAACAACTCACATATTTTATTCGATCAGGCACTGGTAAGTGGTGATTGTTCTTAGGCATTTGTAAATATTTGCAAGTGAATCCGGAATTCGTGCGCCCCATTAGGGGGAGTTGCCAAGGTGGAAACTCCAATTGTCCGACAGATTTCTGGTCTACTGTATCCTCCTGCCCATAGATAAACATAACATAACAAATTAAGAACAATTACAGCATGCTAATGGTATTTCAGGTGTACTATTGGTTATTGATAATTTTCGGATAAACTCACCGTATCATCAAGGTACTTTTTAAACCTTATGTGCCGCTTTACGAAATCTCCGTAACTATTTGGACCACCATCAGGCTCAAGGTACTCAAGCGCATCCACGGCCACAAAACCTGATTTGGCCACTTCTTTTGTTATTGGGTAGTCCCCAAGCATGGATGGTGGTGGCACATTCGGAACACGTGGTGATATCAATCCCAAGCTCTGAACAGATACACGCTCTCCTAGGTACCATGCTGGGCCGTAAGGCCTATCCAAAAGAACCCTACTCTTTGTGTACTGTGAAGATTGCCGTACATATGTCAGCAACTCGTCCTGGTCCGTTCCCCATGGGTGCATGTTTACCTCCTTCCGTCTAAGTTTCCTCAACATATCCTTTAAATCATCGTAATCAAATTTCTTCTTCAAAGAGCCCCATCCTTTTGCCTGAGGAAACGGCTTCTTATCTGTCAAGCATGTCACCAATCTTGCAATAGGTTTTATGTATTCACAAGCCCAAATCTGGTTAGCAAGCAACAGATCAATCACACGAAAATTGTTAAAATACCACAAACTTAATCAGTAAATGTACATTTTAAAATACATGTCAAAATCACAATACCTCCCAGGCCCTCTAAAATCCACCGGAGCTTTGATTCTTTCTCACAATAGCATCCATATTTTTGTACAGAGTAGACAAGGCGACTCCGCCCCAATTGTACTGACCTATGGATGATATGGCTTTAAGACTTGGCAAGTAATAAAGGTTGACAACTCCAGCTTTGTCACACAGTAATGTGCCTGATAGCAATGCCAAGATGAAAACCCGAGTCAGTCTTTCAATGTCTTCCACAGTCATATTGTTCCCACCAAAACCTTTATAAGCTGCATAGATATCCACAAAAGGAACCCTTTTCATCTTGGCTAAATTGGCCATAGGCTCTCCAAACCACCTCACCAGCTCATCCACCTTCTTGTAAGCATACACGTCATACACCACCGGCATTCCAAAAACAGGTATGCCAGTTATTGCGCTAAAATCCGATGGAGTCATCGTCATCTCCCCAAATTCATCAAAGTGAAATGTATGGGTCGTATCCCACCATCGGTCCACTAGGGCCCTCAGTATTGTTCTCTTTCGGTAGCTGTATTCATTTCCTAAAACCTTCACAAATTCTCCAAAACCAGCTTCTGCAACCTTTAACTTCACAGAAGCAGGCAATTCTTTATACCACTTATCACAAAGTATCTTGTTTCCGCATCCCCTTAGTCTCCCACTTATAGGCTGCAAGCAAAAGACATTGGTAAGGAATAATTAAACAATTACTAACAACGGACAAAGTTTTCAATTAAAATTGTATAATGTATATGCATACAATAGTTATAAGACAATAGTTACAAATTTTTTTTTTCCTAAACATTAAAACAAGTAATCATACATAAAGATAGCCATACTTACATTGATCACTACGTGCATGTGATGATCAATGTGGAGTTGATTCTTCCTAACGTCCCGATTCCCACACGGCTTCCATGACTTGATTCCATACTTCGCTGGGAACATTCCACCTGAACCTTCCGCTACGGTCGACACGGAATCCTGCTGTCTCCTGGTAATCTGCTGCTTACCCTTTCCACTGTCCTGTTCTGTCATCTTATGGTGCTTTCTCTTTCCACCCTTTTCCATTATAATATATATGAAACCTCTAGAAATCACTAATATAGAGAAATTAGTTAGAAGGTATCACCGGAGGTAAACCGGTGGAAAAATTAGAAGCAGATATCACTGAACAAACACATTGCAAAGAAAATTATAGAAGAGTGACTTAGGGTTCATTGGTATACCATTTAAAACCCTAATTGACAATGGACAAACTACAATTAACAAACTCGGCATGCAAAATTATTCAACAAACAACAATCAATATAACTGTTACATGCAAAATTATTCAATAAACACGAATCAAGATACCTGTTACTGACATCGGCAAATTTAACAACAATAAACAAAATACCTTTTACTAAACTTGGCATCCAGTATTATTCAACAAACGAGAAACAAGAAACCTGTTACTAACTCGGCATGCAAAATTATTCTTGAAACAAGAATCAAGATAAAGCATATCGAATTCCTTCAGCAAACACAACAAAAACAAAAAAAAACATTACAAAACAAGGTTGAGAAGAGAATGTGCGTTGACCGTAGTAGCGTGGAGTCAGGATTATAGATGTGGGGGAAGGCTTCAATGTTGCTGAAGAGACAAATTCCAGTCTTTGGGCAGCTCACATCAACCAACTTCGAATTCTTTTGATGAGTTTTTAGGGTTTATATTTGGGGATTTCCTAATAACTTTTGTGAAACCAACTTTCTAATACCTTAAGGCTTAAACCCTAACGCTTCGTATAACAAACACGACATTTACACGCAATTGGTAATTTTTTTTAAAAAAATTAGGTTTAGGTTTGTGCAGTAAATCCTTTTTTTTTTTTTTTTTTTATAAAGATTAATGCTACAAATCCCAACATTTGTGGTAGTTGAGTTGTCATTTTATATTAATTATATCTTGATAAAGTGCAACTTTGCTCACCCCTTTAACTAGAGGTAAGCATTACTCCCCACCTCAGGTGTTGCCACGTGTCCCAAACTTAACCCAAAGTCCAAAGTTAACCCAACACCTGAGGTGGGGGGTAATGCTTACCTTTAGTTAATGTGGGTGAGCAAAATTGCACGGGGGGTAATGCTTACCTTTAGTTAATGTGGGTGAGCAAAATTGCACTCTTCACTGATCCTGATCTATTGTCATAGGTATTTGCTATTTTTTAAAAATTTTAATAAACTAAGATTAAAATTGAGATTCACTATTACTATTATATGTTTTTTTTTTATTAATATATAAAAGTCAACAAATACATTCGGTGCTTCAATATTTGTTTAAGGAGTTGCTTTCGTTTTAGGTAGAAGATTTTTTATAAGTAAATCTTCTATCATGTATAATACAACGAGAAGTCACTATTTAGTTTGGGGTCCGGTCAAGCAGGCTATTACACTTTCTGGTGTGATCACACCAACAAAAACTGCATCATTTTTCCGTGAACATAGTATCTAATAGTTGATTACCTAAACTAAACTGTGATCGAAAGAACTAAAATATTTGAAGACAAAGTATATTTAAAAACAAACAACAAATTCACAATAAGATGCCTAGGTCCAATATAGGTTTCACATGCAGTGGAGTAAGACTGACCTGAATTTTTTTCAATTAATAATGCGTGTGGGAAGTGTGCAATTGGTAATTAACAAAACACTAATTGACCATAAACTAGAAATCAATAATAACCTATATTGCATTTTCGAGAAAGTAATACAGATATTGATCATGCATTGGGCAATTACTTAAAGCAGATATTGAATTAGCTGCATCTCTTTATCCAAGGACACATTATTGATGCTTTTAATACACGATTGGGATTTTGGTTGGATGATTATGCTATTTTTAATTTTTATTTTTGACAACAAAAATTGGAAATGGAATCACTCTTTCTTATAATTATTTACGTCTGTTGGTGATCCCTGATAAAATTTTTATACGGATATATTTTAAACTGGTATTGTTCATAGATTAAATCAAGGGTTCAACATATAAATTACCAAAAATTCAAGCAAATGTCCTTTGAGGTCTAAATAATGAATGTATTCAATTATGAAATAATAGAACACATCATTCCAGGTTTTTTTAAACTAAAGGGAATTCCTCAAAGAGTTCATACAATGACCAAGCGCACTATATTTGATGTCAATCAGATTACAAACAAACCAAAAAAGCTATGATCGACAGATCTTACACACTTGAAAGGTGTGATTGCATAGAAAATAATTTTTTTGAAAAAAAAAATACTAATCAGATGGCCTGGTCCAATCAACCCAAAATATTGCAATGGAAAAATACGAACATAGCTTACTCATAGGAAAGTTTCAGTTGCTCACGGCAGGTTGGGCAGTTGAGTGCCTTCTCGAACCACTTGGTGATACAAGTATGATGATAAATATGGGAGCATGGCATCAAAATAATTTCCCCTCCCGATGAAAAAAAATCTTCAAAACAAATCACACAATGTTCTCCCGGTAACGAACCCTTATCAATTTCCATCTTTATCAATTCTGACTTGAACAAACTTTCTTCTTTCATAGAGAGTCGAAGCACAATCCCAATTTGCACCAAAATTGGTACAACTTTGTACTCTGGCATAGTACAGGCTATAGACATTGACATATCCACAATTATTTTCATCATAATCTATTCAACGTCTTTTGGCAGGTCAATACCGGAAAAGCATCCACGCAACTTACCTGACAATGAATATTCATCTTCTGCGTAAAGATTATCAAATTGGATGTGAAACTTGCATTGCATTGCGTCATCTTCAATTGCTAAAGTGCGATTTGGATAAACAAGCTTAGTGGTGTAGTAGAATTGCACTGTGAAGAAAAAACCTTGTGCCAGATTTATCTGTTGTTCCGGAACTGCAATCGAATCATCTACATGTTCAACTGTCCGGAGTTGGAATCGGTAATCTCCACAGTTTCTGTAATATATCATCTTGATTGATAATGAAGAATATGTTGCACTTACTTAACCAGTGAAACATACATAAGAAATGTTGACTCTTCATCTTGACTGTTCAGCTGCCATCTTTATTAATACAGATGACATGTGGGAGCCTTTTTTAGTTTCAATATAAAATTCGTTTGCTGCTTTGTGGTGGGAAGCACATTGATGACATATTAAATGACTTACCACATGCATAAAAAAAAAAAATTACTACTATGTGGTATGATATATTGATATCGACATTAAATAGGTACTAATTTTATACTTATACAACAATATATTTTTAAAATAGTTCTTTATATCTCCTAAATGTAGTTATGATTTGTCAATGTTAAGGTTAATTGTGTAATTTTATCAGTTTATAAATAAATTAAAATGGAACCCTAATCCCATTTGTACGTCGTTCATCACTTCAACCAAACATACCTCTCTCATTCTCTCTCTCTATATGTGAAAGCAACTAACGATAAATGGCAGAGGTCATTATCTATACTAGGGAAGAGTTAGAACGCACTATCCAACATCTTCATGATCGTCTAGAAGCATTGGCCAGTAGCAAATATCAGAGGTTAGTTGTTAGTGATTCCAACAATCTGGGTTTGGAGAGGGAACATTTACTACGAGGTATACAACGTCTTAAAGACCGTCAAGATGAATTGTCCACCACCATTTATCGCTGTCCATCTATTGTGAAAATCAAGTCCAAATCCTTTTCGGGTTCAGATGTTGCTAGTTCCTACCAGCTTGGTATGGAGGACGGTTTCAAGTTGCTTAAGGATTATTTGAAGAATATTAAACTTGATGGTAATTGGGATGAGGTTTGTGGAAATAATGCAAATGAAATGTTGAACAAATGATGACTCTTTTATCTTGAACAAGTGATGACTCTTTTGTTATTTTTATATGTTTTTGTATTTGTTTTTTTTTTTTTTAATGGTTTTTGTCTGTAATCACACCAGAAAGGTGTTGTTGAATTTGTGTTGACATCTCTGAAGATGTTTAGGTGTTTTTATTCTCAACATTTATGGTGTGGTTGACTGGTTGTGTAATATCGTATGTTTGATCATTGTCATTGTATTTCTGGTGATTTCATGAGGGTTGGAGGTAATTGCAGATGACCTTAAGGAATATAATATCGTATAAAGTATACTTGAAAAGTAATGGTGTTTGAACAAATTTTCAGATCGTAATTCAATTGATATGATAGATCCATTGAAAAAAATAATTCAAACTGTCTACACAATATCCAATGGATTTGGTGTTTGCGATTACAAAATTTTTCTTCAGGAAATGCTGACCGCTTAAATAAATTAATTATTTAAACATAATTTTTTATTAGGATATATAAATATAAATACATTACTCATTTAAATATTACACTGTGTAGAGTAAATAATAACTATTATTAATGGGAATACGGAATCATGATTTTGATGTTAAATGGAGAAAATGCAATGATATTAAAAGAGTTGAAATTGGCTTGGCAAGTAAGGAGACATTAACTGCCCATACAATACGAAGCAATAAAAACCTATATTGGCTTTTGGAGAAAGCAATACTATCTTTTTGTCTTCCTATTTAATACAAATATTGATCATTTTGCCTAATGCGTGATCAGTGTTTAAAATAAATTAAAATCTTTATGCTGTAATTAATTACCCAATGCCCAATGCTTTACTGCCCAAGGTAGTTAAGTTAGGCTTTACTTTACTTAACTGCCCAATGCATGATCAGTATTTAAACTCAATTAAATCTTATGTTTTGATAACCCAATATGCTGTAATTAATTGCCATACAATACATGACAATAAAAACCTATATTGGCTTTTGGAGAAAGCAATACTATCTTTTTGTCTTCCTATTTAATACAAATACTGATCATGCATTGGGCAATTAATTACAGCCTATTGGGTTATCAAAACATAAAGATTTTAATTGATTTTAAATACTGATTATGCATTGGCCAATTAATTACAGCATATTGGGTTATCAAAACATATACCGATCATGTATTGTATGGCAATTAATTACAGCATATTGGGTTATCAAAACATAAGATTTAATTGAGTTTAAATACTGATCATGCATTGGGCAGTTAAGTAAAGTAAAGCCTAACTTAACTACCTTGGGCAGTAAAGCATTGGGCAATGCATTGGGCAATGCATTGGGCATTGGGCATTGGGTAATTAATTACAGCATAAAGATTTTAATTGATTTTAAACACTGATCACGCATTAGGCAATTAATTACAGCCTATTAATTTTAAATACTGATCATGCATTGGGCAATTAGTTACAGCCTATTGGGTTATCAAAACATAAAGATTTTAATTGATTTTAAATACTGATTATGCATTGGGCAATTGATTATAGCATATTGGGTTATCAAAACATAAAGATTTAATTGAGTTTAAATACTGATCATGATGTTTTCAGACTATTCATTGATATTGGACCTGTACAAATTTGTCATCCTCAGAAAATTGTGTAAATGTAGTTATGATTTGTCAATGTTAAGGTTAATTATGTAATTTTATCAGTTTATAAATAAATTAAAATGGAACCCTAATCCCATTTGTACGTCGTTGATCACTTAAACCAAACATACCTCTCTCATTCTCTCTCTCTGTCTGTGAACGCAACAAATGGGATTAGGGTTCCATTTTATTTATTGATAAACGTATGCTAAAATTACACAATTAACTGGTTGGATATGGTCAATCTGTTGATTTGATGGACTCATTTAATGATTTTGAAAAATGAAGCAAATAAATTCAAACCACCATCACAATATCCAATGGATTTGATAGATGCAATCTGAATTAAATATTCTTCTAAGATTTGCTGACAACAGTTTCTATATAATAATTAAAACAATTTCAATTCGATTTCACATCACAAAAACCAACTTAATTAAAAAATATTAAATAAGTTGGTTCAGCCGAGAAGATTAATTGGAAAACGAGATGATGATTAATAGTTGTTGGTAATATCAACTTGCACTACAAAAGATATAGTAATAAATAAATACGCCTTCACTCTATCCAATGGATTTGATAGATTACAGTTGAATGAAATGTTTTTGTACGGATTTGCTGAGTTAAGTAAAAATATAATTATTGAAACACTTCGTATTCGTTTCCACATCAAAAAAATCAATTGAATTAAAAAAATATTAAATAAGTTGGTTCATAGGAAAAGATTAATGGGAAAACGAGATGACTATTACATTAACTTTTTGGTAATTTAAAGTTACACTCCAAAAGATGTAGTAAATACATAGATATTTATAAAATTTATTGCGGTGGTTCATCTGAAACGATTAATGGGAAATCGAGATCATGATTACTTCATTTGCATTCCAAGTAATTATTTAAACAATATTATAATCATTAGAAAATTGTATTAAGCAATATTAAATCGTATTACGGTTTCAACAAAAACAAATTGTAAACGTAAACGTTAATGGTTGATGATCAATTAGTCCTGAAATAATAATTCAAATTCATTGAATCCAATCAACCCAGATATCGATCGATCAATCAATAGGTATGTTTTAGAAACGCAACTAAACCGATCAGTTTAATAAACACAAGTAATAAAGACGTTATATTATTAGAAACAAAAACAAACACACCTTTGTTCTTCTCACGAAGAAACACACAAAAGAAATTTACAAAACATGATCATGAAACCAAAAAAAAAGTTCAAGGTCTGATTAAAAGCACTTTATATAACAAAAGAGTGAAAAAAAAAAAGGTACCAAAAACTACATCAGTCCTTCAACATATCCTTTGCATGACTTTGGTCAACCACATCCCAATTGCCTTCCGGATGAACCTTCTTCATATAATCCTTAAAAAGCTTAAACCCGTCCTCCATACCTAGATTGTAAGCACCAGATACATCCTTTCCAGTAAAACGTTTGAAATCGATTTGATCAACAGCAGGGTGGCGATAAAGCTTACGGTTGACTGCAGTTATATCGCGTTCCAGTTTCTGTATGTAACGAACCATCTTCTGTTGATTATCATTTGATGAGTTGGAGTCAGTTTTCACTTTCTTTGTCGAAGTTGGTGAAGGGTTTTCCATGGTGGAGAAACAAAGAAAAATCAGATTTAAAATACACAAAGAGAAAGAGTAGAGAGAAAGAGTAGATAAGGAGACAAAATGTTATTTGGTGAATATATATATAGAGTAAACATAAAGAATAGTCACAATTTTTGGCATTCAATTCGGTGCCAAACACATGGAATCCGTATAAGTCATAATTGTTGGCATTTGGTGCCAATCAGACCCTTTGGAATCCAAACCGATGTGACATAATTTCATACAACTTAAGAGTATAGTTCAGTAATGTGTAACCGTATACAATCTTATTCAACTCTGATTGCAAATATAAAATATTATACTGTGAGTTTAACATGGGACCATGCATGAATTGAACAATTATACACATTACTGATAACGTACATAAATGACTATATGGGAAAATGAATTGACCTGTTGTAACTAATATATATTAACTCGTTATTTGTAGTATTGTGTGCATGTGGGAGGGGAATCATATGATATAGGTATAATATTGATATCCTTTGATATAAACATTACACTATGAATGTGCATTCAACACTTTATTTGCATATGGGGACAACAATTGGATAGTCGGACAACGATTTGTACTACCGTTATAACTAATAAATTTCAATTAATATGAATGACTATATGGGAAAATGATTTGACCTGTTGTACACATGTACGAATAATTCGGTAACTAATATATGTTAACTCGTCATTTGTAGTATTGTGTGCATGTGGGAGGGGAATCATATGATATAGGTATAACATTGATATCCTTTGATATAAACATTACACTATGAATGTGCATTCAACACTTTATTTGCATATGGGGACAACAATTGGATAGTCGGACAACGATTTGTACTACCGTTATAACTAATAAATTTCAATTAATATGAATAACTATATGGGAAAATGATTTGACCTGTTGTACACATGTACGAATAATTCGGTAACTAATATATGTTAACTCGTCATTTGTAGTATTGTGTGCATGTGGGAGGGGAATCATATGATATAGGTATAACATTGATATCCTTTGATATAAACATTACACTATGAATGTGCATTCAACACTTTATTTGCATATGGGGACAACAATTGGATAGTCGGACAACGATTTGTACTACTGTTATAACTAATAAATTTCAATTAATATGAATGACTATATGGGAAAATGATTTGACCTGTTGTACACATGTACGAATAATTCGGTAACTAATATATGTTAACTCGTCATTTGTAGTATTGTGTGCATGTGGGAGGGGAATCATATGATATAGGTATAACATTGATATCCTTTGATATAAACATTACACTATGAATGTGCATTCAACACTTTATTTGCATATGGGGACAACAATTGGATAGTCGGACAACGATTTGTACTACCGTTATAACTAATAAATTTCAATTAATATGAATGACTATATGGGAAAATGATTTGACCTGTTGTACACATGTACGAATAATTCGGTAACTAATATATGTTAACTCGTCATTTGTAGTATTGTGTGCATGTGGGAGGGGAATCATATGATATAGGTATAACATTGATATCCTTTGATATAAACATTACACTATGAATGTGCATTCAACACTTTATTTGCATATGAGGACAACAATTGGATAGTCGGACAACGATTTGTACTACCGTTATAACTAATAAATTTCAATTAATATGAATGACTATATGGGAAAATGATTTGACCTGTTGTACACATGTACGAATAATTCGGTAACTAATATATGTTAACTCGTCATTTGTAGTATTGTATGCATGTGGGAGGGGAATCATATGATATAGGTATAACATTGATATCCTTTTATATAAACATTACACTATGATTATGCATTCAACATTTTATTTGTATATGAGGACAATAATTGGATAGTCATATGATAGGGAAGATAAAACATTATTTTATTTTATTTTATTTTTATTCTTAAATGGATTCGGGATATTAAAGAAATGAAAGAGGAATAAACATGTGCAATAAATGCATCATTTGAGATAATGTTTTATGTTTTATGGTGCAATAAAAAAACCTAAAACTCTAAACAACATAAATAAAACATTTAGAAACCCTAAAACTCTCTCTCTCTCTCTCTCTCACTCTCACTGTCTATCTCTCTCTCTCTATCTCTCTCTCTCTGTCTATCTCTCTCTCTCTTTCTCTTTCTCACGTCTGCTGTGTACATCCATCGATCTTCAAACAATCTTCAAACAATCTACAACCCGCCAGGTTGGTTACATTTTTTTTCTGTTATTTCATAACTTCGGATTAATATTTTTGAAATTTAATAATTTCGATTTAATATATTACAATTTGTTGTGATGATTATTGGTTTTCATATGTAATTAGAAGAAGCAAAGATGAAAATTTATACTCGACTATGTCTGATAATAGTGTGCTGGTTTATCGCGTTCATACCTAGATGGTGTAGCCACGTTTTCATGATTTTTAGTTTGTTTAAAGTCAACCCGACTGTTGTATTTAAAAAAATTGTCTTAATTTATAGCTGCAGCTAAGTTTGAACTTGTTTAAATTTTATATATAATCTTATTCCGCGATATTATACTTGTGTAATTAGTGTTTGCATGTACTTGATCTGACTTTTAGATTGTTATTTTTGAAAATTAGATAAATCTGGCTATTATGATAGCTTTTTTTTATTGAAAAATAGTAATAGTTGCAATTTGTTTATTTAGTTGGGGAAGGTTTTATTCATATTCTCTCACTTGCACAATAAAAGGTTTTGTTAATGTCATCTTCCTCTTCTTCAAACGTACGTGGGTATGGGGAGGGAAAATGCAAATGTGGGCTACCATTGAGAGAATATCTAGCCATAACACCTTGGAACTATAAGAGACTATTCGAAGGGTGTTCCAAAGGAAAGGTTAGTGAACTATAAGTGACTGTTTTAATTTATACTTATATAGATTGATTTATGAACTAATAGATCTTACATTTTTTTCTGGTTTTAAACTACAGAAAGAATTTGGTGGATGCAATTACTTCAAATGGTTGGGTCCTGAAGTACCGGTTACAATTATCCCAGCTGATATCTCATTGAATGAAGAATTGCAGAGGTTACAAAGGGAATTTCATAGGTCGGAACGACTTCATCGGTTCTACGAAAGCGAAAATATGGGCTTAACAAATCGTGTTCGGGTGTTGGAGTTTGATTTGGCTAAGAAAAGGGCAACAATTCAGAAAACTAGGGCTTTTATATTTCTATCTTCGATTGCCATTCTTTGGCTGCTTTGTAAATGCCCATACAATGTGTAGTGTGGAGTAATCGAAAATATCAAATATTATATACCCTGTAACATAAAATTACTATGGTTCCTGTAATTTCATTTTATTTAACGTGATCGCATTGTTTCTATAGATTCATATTACTGTGTTCTTCATATTAGGTTATTTATGTTGTACCTTATTAATTGCAATCAGAGGTAAGGTAAGTCCAGGTTTTCAGTTGGAGGATAATTTTTTTTTTTTTTGAAAAAGCCCAAACAAGGCGCCACAAGCTGGCAAAAACTAGACACAGCTGGGAAAGGAGAAAAACAAAACATGATAAAACAAAGAAAAGCAGAGGAAAACGAGCAGAGAACACCACAAAACAGTTGGAGGATAATTTTGGTTAACTATGCATATGGCAACTTTTATAATCATTAAAAACTTCTAGGCCGTCTTTGAAGCAGTTGTTCGGCTTTAGACACATAATTATTTAATTCGATCGTCATTCTCTAAACATAATCTAAAACTTTTACATTTACGAACAACCTCTTTAAACATATTGGCTCATTGTGGCCTAGTACAAAATATGCAAACCACATGGCTCGCTGTGGCCCAGTGGCCCAGTTAAATTTCAATGGAAGTCATCTAGACCACATGGACACATAATTTGCATATAGAAAATTATGTGTCCTTGTGGTCCAGCTCAAAATCCATAAATCAAAGAAAGTACATGTCAATTAAAATCATACAACAAACAACTCAAACAGAATTATCAACACAACAAACAATAACAAAAGTAACTAACATTCATGAGAATTAAATAACAACCCAGTGACAACCAAATACATATAACAAACAAGACAAACGAAAAAAATACAAATGCATCATCAACCCAAAACACTAATGAAAGTGACTAACTGTCTGATTCTCTTTTTGGACAATTACGCCAGTCATGCCCAGAAATGTGGCATATACGGCACTGATTTGGTCTTTTACGCTTCTGCGGCTTGCCTGCTGGTGTAGTAGGTGCAGTCGGACCAGTGGGTCTGCCTTTGGTCTTCACAACATTTAGATCTTTTAAAATTTGGCTCTTTGTACTAGAATCATCACCATTTTTGTTGCAATTATTTCGGAACTCATCATCCAACCCTTGCAGAGTATTTCTCAGAATATTGAGTTCCCTTTTAATCAAATTGAAACCTTCTTCGGTTTGGCTCCCACGGTGACAGATATAATTGCACTCTGCACTCAATGAAGCGAACCGGGCAATATCAACACTCTTCGAACAGTCATCGTCGGGCTGGAGATGGATACGAACGTCATCTGCAGCTGACTTCGTCCACCTCTTAAATATCAAGGACTCTGGAATCTTTGTAATGTTCTCCACTTTCATAACATAAAACATATGACAGCAGGGAATTCCTTTATTTTGTAACAACTTGCATTCACACGAAAGTACTGGCAGATTGTGCTTTGACGAATCCCAATCACCATCCTCAACGACTTGCTGAAAATCAATTCTGTCCCTATAGTAAAAAACACTCACAGTCTTTTTATATGGAGAATCATATTCGGTGAGAACGTATTCGACTTCATTCTCCTCATTCCATGGTGCAAAGTGTGAATACTTTATTGAATCGTTGATCTCTTTAGTAATGTCACAGTAGATACGATAAGTGTAGATGGAAGATGCATGCTTCTCCAACGCCTTCATGTGGCTTAAGATAACAGGACTCTTAGTGTTTGAAGCATATTCGTCAGTAAAGAAACTGTTTCTTAACCTAATGAGTGCCCTGTCGATTTGAGGGAATAAGTCGAACAATTTCTCACGGCTGCAAACATATTCTTTTATGTAATTATTCATTGACTTTGATCTTTGAGTGCTGCGCATTCCGGTAAAAAAATGGCCCTTGGAATATGTTTCTGCCCATCTATGCCTATTTTCGTACATCATATTAACCCAAACGTTGTCTTCCAGACCGTGTTGTTTTATCATTTCATTCCAACATTCATCGAATTTGTCCTCGTCTATGTGGTCAAAGATGAAGGATCTAAAGGCTGATGACTTCTTAGGGCCGTTAATGTGAGCACATGCGTTTCTTGCTACATGCCATCCGCATACCCTGTGCTGACAGTTTGGAAAGACCTCATCGATTGCCTGTCGCATTGCTTCGTCTCCGTCGGTCATTATAGAAAGGGGATGCTTGCTGCCCATTGAATCCATGAGTTTAGTAAGGGCCCATTTGTATGAAGTAAAAGTCTCGTCTAACAAAAGTGCAGCACCAAATACACAAGTTGCACTATGGTTGTTGACACCGACAAATAAAACCAAAGGCATTTGTCTTGTAAGTGGTATCAAAAACAAGAACATCTCCGAAGCACTTGTATTCGAATAGAGAATGGGAGTCCCTCCAAAATATATTAGCAAGCCTATCATCATCATCTGTGTTGAACCTGCAGTAAAAGTTTGCTTCAGTAAATGCCTTTGACTCGAGATACGAAATTGCCACTTGTGAATCGCTTTCAAAAGCTTTTGATCGTCTCAACTTAGCAATCTTGTTATACATGTCCTTCTGAGTGAATCCAATTTTGGAGTATCCTCCCTTCTGGTCAACCATGTACTCAAATGTTTGACAACCTCTTATGCAGTTTTTGCCCATGGCGTCAATTTGGGCATAGTCACCTTCATCTAAGTTTCTGTGAGATCGATGGGATGAAACCTCACGAAAAGTTGCTAGTTTGTGTGAATGATCATCCATGAATACCCTTACGCTGTACTTTAACGTATCACTGTCTAGGCCAATTGAGAAACAAGCTTTGCAATTTTGTCTTGTCTGCAGCCTTGGCTTGCGTTTCCTATCTTTATTGGTCAAATACTCCTCCCTTCTTGATCCCTGCTTATCACAAACCCACTTTCTCCTTAATACTCTACCTTCACGGTCATGGTCCAAGTTTGTTGCTCTTATACCAAACCCATTACCCCTAGCATAACCAAGATAAAACGACCTTGCATCATCCACAGAATCAAATTTCATATTTTTGATCTGATTGATATCAACATCTTGATTGCCATTGCCTTCCCATGACGAAAATTGCACAGAATTCACCCCAGTAGAACACATATTATTTGGTGTGAAAAACAATCCTTCCTTGTTGTCAGGCTTACTTTGCGATCCACTCCCATCCATTACTATACAAAGTCAAAACAGGATGATCGAAGTATAAGTAAAATTTTAATCGCAAAAAAATGTGTTGATCGAAGGATAATGAAAGTAATAGCAAACAGAAAATAATATTGATGCGAGGAAACACCGACATTTTGAACATGCATCTTTCATAATAGAAATTATAGCAATTATAGAAATATCATTATAAAGATAATATACAGAAACAATTACATACAGGAAAACATTATTCATTCTACGAATTCGAACACTAATTAAACTTCATATTGATTTCGAAACTAATCAAAACAACCGTATGGATGTATTGTAGAGATGAGATAAAAAGAAAGATTCAAACAATAAGTAATTTCATATTGAATTCAAAGCTTACTGACAAAAAGAACAATTCAAACAATAAGCTAATTCATATTGAATTCGAAGCTAACCGAAAAAAGCCATGGATGAGACATACCTGTGAGATCAAACTTGATGAAGCATAAAAGAATAGGTTGTAGACGAGATTTTAATACGAACGCATTTGAGTCTGAACACCATAACGAAACACCAATCAGAAAGACGAATGTTCGATTGAAGTGTTTGACCTGGTAACAAATAAAAGTTCACAACAATTTTTACGCTGGTAAACCAGAAAAGTTAAAGAAGAAGATAGCGTTGGGAAGAAGAAGAGTTAGATTTGCAAAGGAGAAGAAGTGTTTCTGTACGTAGAAGAGTTGGATTTGCAAAGGAGAAGAAGTGTTTTTGTACGTTTAAATAAAAAGAGTTGGATTTGGAAAGGAGAAGAAAATTGCGTTGGGAAGGAGGAAAATTAAAAACGGTAACTATTGGGTTTTGTGAAGAACAAACGGTCATTATGTTTTGTGACCAGCTAAGAAGGTAATATTAGGATGCATAGGAAATCACAACAACTTTAAAACATAACCATTAGATGTGAAAGTTGGACAAATCAAGGGTCAAGATTTGATGAGCTGGATTTTTTTTTAAAGGTGTATAGAAACACCGGTGTTCTATAGATTGTCCCTATATATATATATATATATATATATTGAGGTATTACCATAAAATTGTCGGGACCTATCGAGATCAAACAATACATGTACGGCTCAGATATCTAATCTCATAACGGAAGATAGCTAATCCCATAAATCAGGAAGAAAACTCGTAAAATGTACATGATGAGATTTGAACCTTTCACCACTGATGTAGAAGGGAGGTGGACTTATATTTATTTTAAAGTCTTTAACTACCAAGACAATAGACTTTTAATAATAAAATTTAGATTATAATATGACAAGATTTTTTTTATTTCTTTTATTTTTTTAAGAATGACAACGAATATTAGGCACCACCTCCCATACTGTGAGGAAGGAGAAAATGTTAAGAGCACTAGACCAGTTGAGTGGTGTGTCCGGCCACTAATATATTGACACATGTGTCAAGTAAAATAAAATAAAAAAATCAATAGGATGGAAGAGAAACAAATAAAATAATGTTGGAGAAGTATGAAAAGCAAATATAAAAAGCTGATACATACTTATGTCATTATGTGTCAGCATATCAGTTATCAGGTGTACCCGTATATGACGAAGAATGCTTGTTTAGCAAATATTCCATATAACAATAACATTTATAGACATATATCAACTTTAAACACGAAAGCAAATAATCCATAGATAACAACAAAAAGGGCACAAGGCCAAGAAGAATGTAAATCACACTAAAAATCCATGGACAGCTAAACCCTTGAATCTGATTGCTGCTTCAATTGGACATCTTTGGACCTGTTCAACTTCACATAGTCTACAAGATATTCCTCAAGATGATCAGACAGAGAAGACTTGTCGATGTTTTCATTGTGATATGACTTGCAGACGAAGTAGATGATTGTCTGCACAACATGCAACAACAGAGTGACCGGGACCAGCAACACCACGCAGCCGATTGTAACAAGGATCGAAATTAGTGACCATTTAAACACCACAAAATTCTCGAAGTGACCATTTAAACACCACAAAATTCTCGAAAAGTATATAAATCCCACCAAAACAGAGCCCGAACAGAATTATCGTCCCAACCCCCACTCCCATTTTTCCTTTAATCAACTCTCTGCTTTTTATCATAGCTTTTAAACCATACTTGTCTTCAAGAACCGACACCACGCACGCTAATTGCCAAATTACGCTGATATACACAATCCCCAACACGTATAGGATCAGAATCCATATGCCGACCAGGATTCCGACGGCGGTATTGACAATAAAATGGGCCCAGAAGACCAGAATTCCGATGGCGACGATGTTGTAGATTAAAACGATGGGGACGCTGCAACGGTAAGTGACGAGGAGACGTTTTTTCCAGACTATGGGGACGACGCTAATGACATTCTTGTAGGTGGTTTGTTTGGCTGTGTAGATGCAAGCGATGGTGTAGACGATGGCAGCGGTGGAGAGGAGGTAGAATGTCAAGTAGAAGAAGAAACCAACGCTTTTGAAGAGCGTGAGCAAGATCGTGGATAGAGGGTGGTGTATGGTGGTGGCCGCGTTGGTGTTGCTTGGAGTGTTAGAGACCTTGGAGGAGATCAGGTCTGATATCTCTATTTGGACTAGGTAGAGGATGGAAAGAGGGAGGATTAGGGTTAGAGTGATGTAGGTGAAGATTTTTTTCCGTGGAAATAATATTTTGAAGGATTCTTTGATGGTGCCAAAGAAACCTAGAGACTGGAGCTGTTCTAGTTCACAGTCCATTTTGTGAGTGAAGAAGGAGGTGCATGGGAGGTGAGGAAGAACAAAGGTATAGATAGATTTATAATAGAGGCAGTTCAAGTCAAGAAGAGAATGAGTCCACACATGCACTTTTCAATTACCCAACTGCCATGCTTTTCTAGTAAATTGCAAAACCACAAATTTATTATTATTTGTTGTTTTGAAAACTACAATAAATTTGGGCTCTAGGGGAGAGACGAACTTAAATCTACAATCTCATAGTGTAGGTGTGAAGAGAAGAAAATTAAAAAAAAAAAATTCACATTTTTAATGATTTTTTCTTAATTTTATATTACTAGATTTATCACGCTTGTGGTTCGGGTACGGGGTTTTGATACATGATTTGAATCGAATTCTCTCATTGATGTAGGTGTAAGCATGTGACGGTCAAACAAATCCTTAATCGGTTTTATTCTATGGGTCTAGCTACATTCCAGTAGTTACTGTATTGTAGTTAAACCCTAATTCTATATATTTACTATTCCAAAATCAATAAATTCATACTATTTGAAACTTTTTTAGGTACTACAACTATTTATTTTTATTTTTCTTTCCCTGATTTTTCTAATGCTTCATATTTAACAAAATTGGAAAAAAAGAATTGTAGTGCTAAAAAAAATTTCAAATTTTGGTTTACAAGTAGATTTCAATGAACTTATTATTTACAAAAAAAAAAAAAAAAAAAAAAAAGATCAAAATTCATTTAAATCGATGGATTTTATGGAGGTCCTTACTTTATGTTAAAATAAGGGATCTAAATAAGATCCTTTAATTAGATATTTTCATTTTATTACAATAAATTAAAACCTCTTCATACTAGTATGAGTGAGTTTTGAATCTAAGATCCCTAACTCCTAAAGGCTAGAATGGTATTTTTAGAGCTCTTAAAATAATCAATATTAGTTATGTTGAAACAGAGTAATACTATACAATCCAAATAATTAAACCATAATTTAACCCAAATGATGTGGCAAGTGAGTTGTCATTACCACACAAATTATGGAATGATGTGGTCAATGAACAAATCACTTGTCACATTATGTAAGTTAATTTTTGGATTATCTAACATTAGTGAATAATATATTGTAAAGTTATTCAAACCACCGTCATGATTTGATTTGCAATTGGTATGTATTTAGTAAATCTTATGCTTTGTTATGATTTTATACAAGGTCTTAAGTAGAAAAAAGTAATAATTTAATTTCTATTTGCCATCCCTAAAATCCAATCACTTCAATCATGCAATTCTAATAAAATAAAAAATATAAAAAATCAAAGTTCCCACATCATTTGGACATCAAATTTATGCAAAGTGTATTATTGTATATTAAAAGACCACCACTCAATATTATTATATTAATCACTTGGGGTAAAAAGAGCTCATTTTTTTTTTTTTGACAATAATAATAATAATAATAATAATAACGCTCATTTAACCTCATAATAGACATATCCACAAGTGATATATATATATATATAGTAAGTCTTTCATAAGGGATCTCTTATTTTAATTCCAGTAAGGACTTTGAGGAAATCACATCAATTTTTACAAATTTTTATCTAAATTTTCTGTGGACGATAAATTCAATGAAAAATACTTATGAAAAAAATTTGAAATTTTTTCAAGCACTAGAACTATTTTTCTCGATTTTGTTAAATATGAAGGAATCGAAAAAATGAGCGAAATATAAAAAATTCAAGAAAAATAGTTATAGTGCTTGAAAAATTCTCAAATTTTATTTACATGTAGATTTCAATGAACTTATCATCCATAAAAAAATTCAGTTCAAAATTCATAAAAATCGATGTGATTTCATCGAGGTCCATACCAAAATTAAAATAAAGGATCCCTTATGAGAGACTCATTCTATATATACATATGACTTTTAATTAAAATTTTATAGCTTTAACAGGTTCCTAATTGAGGATCCAATTTAAGTAATTAGTTTGTAATAATAATCATGGTTGGTCGAATCATCCACAAAATAATTCTTTGTACTCACCATTTGATAATTAAAAAATTATCAAAATACTCTTTGTTATTTTTATTTTTTATAAATACCGCTTGCGGTGTTAGTGAATGAACGAACGAATTTAAGATATTATTATTACTTAATAACATTAGGCCAAGTTTCCATCCGAGTTTCTTTCATTAAAATGGATTTTTACATATTCCAACGTGTCTTACGAGTCTCCCCAACTCCCAACTCACTCACATGGACTTGAGTTGACTCGAGTCAACTCTACGCGCTCTCACTTGTCTGCTTGCCTCGAAACCGTATAATAATAATAAATACATGACAATTTTGCTGAAATATCAATTCCTTTGAGAGTTTGAGATAGCGATAGTATTAAACTATTAGGCCCTGTTTGGTGCCTTGGACTGGGATTGGATTGGATTATATTAGTCCCAAACCCATGTTTGGCAACCGCATTAGACTGGTACTTGATCTCCCAACAGTAACAAATAATCCCATCAGCATGGGACTAAATAAACCCACCTATACTGGTGGGTTTATTAGTCCTGGGACTAAATCTCTTTCTTTTTTATTTTTATATTTTGTCTTTTCTTTTCTTCATCATATCTTCATCACGACCACCACCCATCTCTTCATCATCTACACCACGACCACCACCATCAAACCATAGATTTTTTTCTTCCACCATCATCTCCAAACAAACCCAGATCGCCGACCATCGCCGACCATCATATTTCGGTACTGTATTTCGCAACTTCATCTTGCAGCAACTTCATTCTCTAGTTCATCTTGCACTGTACAAACCCAGATCGAAAGACCATCGCCGACCATTGTCTTCTTGCAACAACTTCACTCTCTGGTTCAAAGGCACTGTATTAATTGGATGGAATTTGATTGAAAAATAAAACCCCATCTCTATTTCATCTTTGTTTCTTTCTTGTTATCTTCTTCGATTCAATTTTTTTATTCGAAAAACAAAAAAAACAAATCATCGAAATGATGTATCTAGCAACTTTGAACATCCCTACAACAAATCCCCTCCATTTCTCTTCCCAGACCCAAACTGGGTTTTCCAGATTTTATTTTCAGATTATTCCAGAATTTTTTTTGTTTGGATTGAAAAATATGGATTATTGATTTATTTCCAGATTTTTTTTTCCAGAAGAATATGAATATATGAGCTTCCAGATCTTTAGTTTATGAAGAATATGAATGAGTTTCAAGATCTTGTGCTTCCATATATATGAATATATGAAGAATATATATATGAGTTTATGAATGAAGAATATGATTTTCCAGATCTTGAGTTTCCATATATTATATATATATATATATATATATATATATGAATATGGCCATATGGGTTTCCAGATTTTCTTAATTTTTTCCTTTACAAACTGATGTTGTTAATAATGATTGAAGAACTTTTTATTATTTCAATTTCTTCTTTGATTTTTGATTTTTTTTTTTTTCTCTTCAGAAGGAAGAAGATGAAGATCTCTCTTGGAAAAAAAAAATTCTCATGTTTATTATTCAATTTTAAAATATTAACAAATAAAAAATATTATTATATTTAGTCCAATCCTATGTTTCACCAAACAAAACTAAGTATTAATTCGGTCCAGTCCTATGTTTCTCCAAACACAGTATAGTATTCATTTAGTCCAATCCAATCCCATCTAATCTCAGTCCCATCTTAATCCAATCCAATCCCATGAAATAGTCCAATCCAATCCCGCGCACCAAACGGGGTCTTAATGACTTGACTATTGAGGTTGAGGGTAAAATAATCTTTTATCTATAATTAAAAATTAAATAAATTATGAAAAATTGTATTATCCAATCATAACATGTCATGTCATAGACGAGATGAGATTACCCAGTGTAGAATAATCTTTTGTGATTAATAGCGATAGTATTAATGACTTGACTATTGAGTTTGAGGGTAAAATTAATTATAAAAATTTAATAAACTAATTTATCTTAATTAAAATAATTGTGTTAAATAATTTTAAATGATAATTAGATAAGGATTACGCATATCCTCTAAATAATTTTATTTGATTTAAAAAAATTTGTGATATTTTAAATAATTTTAATTTGTATTTAATTTAATTAAATATTTATAATATAATAGATTTTATATATTTCAAATTATTATTATTTAATTTGTATAATATTTTTGATGTAATGTATGTTGAAATTAATATTTATTTGATTTAATTTTATAAAATGTATGCAATTAAGATGTGGGTTGTAACAATTTACATTTTGTAACAAATTTTACAAAATGTTGAACAATAAAGTCATACCTCGTAACAACTTTTTCGTAATATATAACAACTTAATTTATATGGGTACCAAAATATATATGTTTTGTAACAAAATTGGAACTAATGGGAAAAAGCATCGAAAAAGATCAAATGTTGAGAAACCCAACAAGTTTCACGAATAAAGTTATAATTAAAACATTTATGATAATAATTTCACATTGGTGTGATGTGTAACAAAAAGTTGTAACTTGTAACAATGTTGCTATATCATGTAACAACTCAATTTATATGAGTAACAAAATTAGGTGTGCAGCGGATCGGATCCATTGGATTTGCTATGATCCAAGGTCCGATCTGATCCAATTGGATTGAAGAAATTATAATCCGATCTGATCCAATGGATCGAATTCATATAAAGCAATTATTAATATATAAAAACTAAAATATTCATAAAATTAACAAATTCAAATTATTAATTCATGCGGTACTTCCAGTAACATTAACAAACTAATAATTAACATAAAAGTAAGACATAATTGTACACTTTAAAATTCAAAAAGTCTAACAAATTATAAACATTAAACATAAATTACAAATACAAACATAATAAAGTTATCCAAAATTTTGAAATAAAAATATAATCACTTGTCAATTGTCATAACAAAATACAATAGCTCTGAAAATTGCTCAATGTTCATATGTTTAACACAACATAAATTGACTAATATAAATTACAACTTATATTTTGGCGGATCTCGCGGATTGGCAGATTTCTATATGGAAATCTAAGATCTGATCCAATCCAATCCAATGGATTTTAAAATTTAGGATCTAATCTGATCCAATCATGCCTCAGATCTGGTCCGATGGATCCTATTGGATTGGATCTGGTCCGATGGATCCTATTGGATTGGATCCTCCACATCCCTAAACAAAATATTTGTACTATATAATAAGTTTTACATAAAAAATTGTGATTAAAATGTATGTGGTATTGATTTAACATTGTAAACAATTTCACATGATGTGTAACAATAAAGCTGTAATATGTAACAACCCGGTTTATATGGGCAACAAAATATATTTGTTTTTGTAAAAGTTTAACGAATAAAGTTATAATTAAAACGTTTATGGTAACAATTTTAAGTTGGTGTGATGTGTAAGGAAGAAAATTTTGTAATATTTCAACACAAAAATGTAGTAACTAGAAAATAAGGAAGAAAAAAAAAATGTGCATAATATATTTTAGAGGCTTGGTGGTAAATAGTACTCATTCAACCTCACAAAAAATATATATTAAAAATTAAGAAACTACATACGACTTTTAATTAAAATATTAGAGTTTTAACAGGTGCCTTGAGGCTTGAGTATCCAATTATCCAATTTAAGTAATTAGTTTGTAATAGTAATTATCGTTGGGTCGAGCCATCTACAAAATAATTTTTTGTACTCACCATTTGATAATTAAAAATTATCAAATACCCTTATTTATTTTTATTTTTAAAAGAATACCCCTCGTAGTAACAGAGATTCAAATCGACGGATTGAACAATCTTACTACTTAGCCACACTGGGGTGGTAAAATAATCTTAGTTGAAATTACTCAGTAGGATAAAATAATTATAAAAAATAACAGTAGTTTGGTAATTATAAAAAAAGCATTGGGGAAAAGCTATCCATTGGATTGCATGAATGTTAGTATCTACGGTTAAAATTTGTCCTAGCCTTATCAAGACTCTACAATTATAAATTATAATAGGGGTATTATCATTTTCCCCCCTACTGTTCACTATATTAGAAAGGTGAGGACAGGGTTTCTCGACTTTAGAAAGGTAACCCCCCCAGAACAAACTTATTTAACAATCACCCCCCATTGTCAGAAAAATCATCAACAGTGAGGTTTGACCGTTACTATTGGGGGGCAATTTCGTAAACTCCAATTTGTACCGAGGGTTATTAAAGTCATTTGATATTTATAATTAATAATATCTAAACAAATTAAAATTTTTAAAAACCACCATTAAAAAATAACAATAATAATAATAATAATATCATCATCATCATCTTCTTCAATTCTTCTTGTCCACGACCAAACACCAACACCAGTCCATCAACCACAATCTTCATCTTCATCTTCGTCACTATCATCAAACCAAACCAAATTCAAACCATATGCCAAAATCAATTTAAAACGAAACCATTATCATCGATTTTTCACCATCATCATCATCACAAAACTCCAAACCCATAATCTAGATCAGTTTAAAAAAAATAAAATAAATAAAAAAAATTCAAAGCCAACGCCAATTAATCAAATTCAAACCATATTCCAAAATCAATTTAAAACGAAACCATTATCATCGATTCTTCATCATCATCATCATCATCATCACAAAACTCCTAACCCATAATCCAGATCTGTTTAAAAAAAAAAAAAAAAAAAAAAAAACCTTCCCAGCCACCGCCACTTAATCTTCCTCCTCCTCCGCCACTTAATCTTCCTCCTCCTCGTCAACCAACATCAACCACCGACCCAAACCACATCCATTCACCAGACAAAAACCCCATCACCACTCAAATCCCACGGCCACCGTAAAGACTTTCCATTTTCGCGACAATGGAGACGGGCGAGATCGAGAGGCATATTTTTTTTTTGTAGATCGAGAGAGGGTTTCAAACGGGAGAATAGATGGGCGATCGAGATGGAGATCGCCGTCTAATGGATGAGAAAGACAAAAGAGAGAAGTCGCCGGCGGCCAAGGGAAGTTGAACTGTTGAAGAAGAAGAAAACTGGGTTGGTGATGGTGAGAAGTCGTCGGCGGCCAAGAGAAAGAGAGATGTTGAAGATGATGTGGTGGTTGATGGTGTGTTTGTGATTTGGGTTAAAGAGATGAATAATGAATTTAGGTTGAAGTGATTTGGGAACGATTTTCAGATTTGGGATTTGTGGAAGTCCAGATTGGATCTCCACCGTCCATCTCATGAGATGGACAGTGGAGATCCAATCTGGACTTCCACCAAATCCACAATTTTTTTTTGTTTTTAAATTCTTTTCAATTAATTTTGTTTTTAATTTCTTTTATTATTATTATTATTGTTATTAATTTTTTTTAATTTTTTTGTTTTTAATTTTTTTTTTAAATTTTAAATTTAAATAAAAAAATATCTCCACCGTTCATCTTTGAGATGGACGGTGGAGATCAATCTTTTTTTTTAATTTTTTAATTTTTTTTCTTTTTTAAATATTTTATTATTATTATTATTATTTTAAAAAAATTGTTTTTAATTTTTTTAAATTTAAATAAAAAAAATCTCCACCATTCATCTTTGAGATGGACGGTGGAGATCAATCTTTTTTTTTTTTTTGATTTTTTTAATATATTATTATTATTACTATTAGGGAAAAGATTGTTTTTTAATTATGATTTTTTATTTTCTTTTTAATTTTTTTTTTCTTTAAGGCCATGGAGGGTAAACTCGTCTTTTAACCCACTGTATTAGCTTTTGCTTTTAAAAAGTTAACAGAAGGGGGTGTTTGAATATTATTTTCGTTACAAGGGGTAGACCGGCAATTTTTGGGAAACCCTGTCCTCACTTTAATAATATGGTGAACAGTAGGGGGGAAACCGATCTTTTCCCATTATAATAATGTGGCCAACCAACATAGACCAAGTTTCCATCCGCCTTCCAAACGCGTTCATTTAAATGGATCCTAACTTATTCCAACGTGTCGTACATGTCTCATCTACATTGACTCGACTCGACGCGCTTTCTTGCAATTCGAAACCCTATAATAATAATAAAATATAAAACATAGAGGAATGATATCTACCTTTCCAACCACAAGGTAGTTGCCCTAGTGGTCCAAGGCTTGAGGACAAAAACCCAAGTCCTTGGTTCTACTCCTAGCAATCACATTGTGGTCAGCCTTCAGGGTGTTTAGCTCTGCTAGTGGAATGATGGACATAGGGCTAACGTCAGCTGTTCGAATCTTACCAAGGTGTGGGCGATTCCTGGTTTACCCGCTTACATCGTTGTAGGGCCAGTGGTGCGGGCTGAGGTTTCTTATCTGTCCTACTCCACGTCCAACCTCTGTTAGGAATTTAAAACATCAATTGGGAATTCCTAACAGCCGTTGGGAATTCCTAACAGAGGTTGAGAACAGTTGGGAATTCCTAACAGAGGTTGGGAATTCCTAATGGCAGTTAGGAATTCCTAACTACAGTTCGGAATGAATTCCCAACTACTGTTACGATTTCTGAACGCAGTTAGGAAACCAAAATGCAATTAAGAATACCAAACCTAAGAGTACACAACCATTACAAAATCCAATTCAAACATTCAAACATCATTAAACCCAGAAATATAGGAACTCAACCATAACAATGAGATGACAAAAACACCGACCAGTAAGTATACTTGTTGTAATTTCATTTTATTTACAGGAACTCTAAACCCATCAATATAGCAGATCAAACATCACTATGCCAAAATTAAACCAAAAGATGCACATACCAACTTGACAGTAGAATACAGGCTGGAAATTCAACATAAATATCACAACACATTGAACATGCATGTTGAGCTTAATTCAACACATTGAAAAACTAAAGACTCATTAGCACATCCCAATGCAATTGAAGGCACAAAACAACCGACTACTACAAGTTCATTATGGCAACAACCAAAATAAATCACCCGTACGAGGATTGTGTGATTACAAATTTATTTCCAAAGCCAATATTACATATCGTATATGGTGAACTGATGGATATAAGGTCAATAATGTACACATTACTATCCAAAAAAAAAAAAATGAGACACAACGAGCAATAAAATTTGCCAATACAACATTTCATGTAGCTCAGATAATCTCAAATGTTTCTACTTTCTGAAATCAAATCAAATCATAAACCTTGGTTATTAGTAATATGCTAATTTTTTTTTTTAACAAAATCAAAACTATCATTAAATCAGAAAACCATGTACAAAAGAGGGGAGGAGAGGGGAGGACAGACCAATCCTATCACACAAAAATTGCCAGGATCAGCAACAAAAGATTACACAGAAACCAAAGGCAGGCCTATAAAAGAGCCCTCACCAAAAAAAAAAAAAAAAAACCTCCTCGAGTTATAGTAGGAAACAAATGGTCGAAGATATGCCCAAAAATGAATTTTGTCCCACATAATATGGACCTTCTCCCCCATATCGTCATAAAAACTTCTTCCTCTCTAACCAAATTATACAAAACAGAACTAACATAACTACTAAACATATCTGTCTAGGAAAAGGTAATACCTCATCTAGGAGAATTCCTACATAATGACCATTTTAGCATGAAAACTCCCATGTCTGGCCTCTCCAATTGAGCCAACGCAAATAATAATTTGCATGAATATAAAATGCCCATTTCACATTCCACAAACACTTCAAATTAGCAAAGTACGAGACAAAGACATGAAGACATTGTACACCACGACTTGAGAAGAGGAGTCTACATTAAACACTTCAATATACTAGAAAAATTACCAGCATTTCAGTAAGTCATTCAAGTATTTGTATCATAAGATTTGACAAAATGAATTTGCCATTGACATTGAGAACACCATAACCAGTCAAACAACTCATACCTAAATCCAAGAAAGATGCAGTATGACAGTCCATAGAGAAATATGAACCAGCTAGTCATACAAGACACACATTGCATTCAATCTCAGTTTGCAAGCCACAGTATTCTATGCAGTTTCAGGTTCACGATTGCTTGCAACAAACTCAAGTTCATAACACAATCTAATCAGTGAATTACTGATTAGGGTTCTAATTCAAACTATATATATATATAAAAAAAAAAAAATTAGGGTTCTAATTCAAATTTGAGATTTTTAAAAATACACAAATTGAAGCAGAAAGCTTAAAAAAAAAAAATCCATGGCAGATAGGTGGAATTACCAAACAACACCACAAAAAAATTCAAAAATTGAAGAACCATTCACCTTATGTAGCGTTGTCGTCTTCAAACAGAGTGTCGTCGTTGTAAGGATTCTCGTAGTTTTTAATTGGCTTATTTCGTGATCAAACCATATGTGGGGATCATGTAAGGGTAGCTTAGGAATGTGTTCAAGCTCAAGGCCCTTGCAAGTGTTAAGCACTCCAAAGGTATATGTTTAGTGCTTAATTTTCTATGAAGAGATTTAGTGCACACACTCACTTAGCATACTTGCATTTGTGTGCATTCTCTTCACATGTCACTTGTCACACTTGCACTTCTTTGTTATATTTTTATGTGTGGATTTGTCCATAGATGAGTTCCGAGCGATTCGGAGACTTGTCTATATGTTTCGGATGATTTCCGAGACATTTGGGACATTCCGTGTTTTTATCGGAAACCGAAATTCAATTCGAGCTTAAATTGAAAGGTTATATAATTTTCCATATTTATAATTGAGTTCGGGTTAATTTTCCGAAGACGGAATTGAATTCCGAGGTTCGAGGTTAACTGGACTGAAGAACGCTCGTGTTTAAAGTCAGCTTAGTGTGGCATGATTGCCACACATAGCATGGGGTGGCGTGTGAGCCACGGGCTCCCCACGCCCAAACCCCTCCTCTGCTCCCGTTTGCTTCACGGGGCAATCAACGCGCCCTCACCTGATTCATTTTATTCTTTATTTTGATTGCTTTATATTTTGGTTGTTTGTGTGTTAAAATATATATATATATATAATCACGTGTTCTGATATGTATATAATATATATATGTTTGCTTTTATTGTTTTTGTCTTCTGTTGTTTTTGAATTAAAATATATATATATATTTATATATAATAATATCTAAACGTGTTAGTATATAGATATATGTGCCTTTGCTGTTTGTTAATATATATATATATATATTTGTATATTCTCTTTTTTGTCTTTTGTTTATATTATATATCTATATATATATATTGAAGTGCTTCACGCCTTCACCTTATTTTGTGTCTTTTGCATCTTTTGCATATATTAAATATATATATATATATATATATCTATAAAAACGATGGCGTTTGTTGTTGTCTTTGAAGACCTATACATTATTTGTATATATATATATATTTTCTTCTTCATTTTTTTAAGAAGGCAAGCAACACACTTTTGAGAGAGCAAAAAATATCTTCAAGAGAGAAACTCCCAAGAACTTGTCTTTAACTCTCAAAACCCATTTTCATATGCATCAAAATATCATCTAAGCATTTTCTAGCATAGTTAGGATGTTTACTTGCATGGGTCTTGGTCAACACACTTCCCTTGGTATGTTCTTCACTATTATCATTTATAATTAGTGTTTTATTTATCAAGGCATCTCTTTTATTATTTGCTTGTTCTTAGATTAAAATCTAATATTCAAAATAGAGATTGTTGTGTTGACATGATTGAGTGTTGTATTGTGATAGCTAATTAGGTTTTGTGCTTAATCTTGATTAGCTAAACTATTTGATTGAACATGTCATTTAGTTTTTAATATCTAGGATTGTTCTAATTGCATATTAATCATCTTAGATAAGCATATAGGGTTTCCCTTGCTCTATGTTGCATTTTGGATATTCACATATATTCACTTAGGGTTGTATTCTCTTCATAGAGAAAGTAAGTCTTGTGTGTAGCTTCCGGGATTAGGTTGCTTAGATCGCAAGCAAATTGGACTAGGTTCACTCATACCGGGATTAGGTAGATGTGTGATTACTTCCGGGATTAGGTTGTAATCGTTTACACATTTAGTGGATTCGAGGTTCGAGTGTGGCTTACTTACTAGCTCGTGGTTTTTCCCGTGAGGGTTTCCACGTAAAAATCAAGTGTTATTTAATTTCCGCATATTTTACTTGATTTATTGCTTTATCTATTTAGGGGTAATTTCGTAATTTTAACTAACACGAAAAATTGGGTAAAAAGCGTAAAATCTATTCACCCCCCCTCTAGATAGTTTTATACACACCGTGCTATAATTAGTTTCAGTCGTCTTCAACGGAGCGTCGTCGTCGTCATCGTCATCATCTTCAACCTTCCGTCGCGCCGTCGTCTTCAAACTTCGTTGTGCTTCAGAGAGAATTGAAGTCAGCATCGATGGGAGAGAAGGCTTGCACTGCGACAAGGGATTTGGTCGATTTTAGAGAGATTAGGGATTTGGCAATTTCATAGAGGTTTTGTCTTTAGAGAGATTAGGGATTTTGCAATTTTGGTCGATTTGAGAGAGAGAGAGAAGGGATGTAATGTGTGTTATAATAAGAATGTAATTTTAAAATTTTAAAAGGGCAATATTGTCACAATGGAGTTAGTTTTGTAAGTTTTTCAAAAAGGGGTTAGTTTTCAACTTGAACCTCCCAAAGGGGTTAGTTTTCAATAAAACCTTATAATAACGTGGCCAATGGACATAGACCAAGTTTCCAACCGAGTTCCTTTCATTTAAGTGGATTTTAACTTCTTCCAACGTTGTCTTACAACTTTACAAGTCTCACCCACATGGGCTCAAGTTGACTCGAGTCAACTCGACCCGCTCTCACTTGTCTACTTGCCTTGAAATTGTATAATACCTGACAATTTTGCTGAAATATCTTTCAACGTACGTGTTGGGGGATGGTAATAGTATTATTATTAGTTTTATTTTATTTTTATTATTTTTTATTTATTTTAATTTTAAGTATTACACTATTATATAAATTTAGGATTTTATTAAAAATGAGATGACTCAAACCTATAACCTCATGGTTCCGGTGTAAAGAGTTTACTAACCAGACCAACCTTATCTTGTTGGATAGCGATAATAGTAATGACTTGAGGACGTGAGGTTGAGGGTAGAATATTCTCTTATTATTTTAATTATAGATAAAAGAATATTCTACCCTCAACCTCACATCCTCAAGTCATTACTATTATCACTATCCAACGAGATGAGGTTGATCTGATGGTAAACCATTCACACCGGAACTATAAGGTTACGAGTTCAAGTCCTCTCCATTCTTAAAAAACCCTGAATTTATGAAATATATATATATATATATATATATATATAAATTATTGTCCAATCATAATATGTCATGTCATTTTCCGATAAATTTTAAAATAATTTATATCAAAAAATATAATATAATATTTGTATAAAAACTATTAAATCATAATTAAAATTAGACATGGCGCCGGTTCGGTTTGAACAGGCGAACCGAACAGGAATCAGAACCGGAACTGGAACCGTACCAGGGCAGTTTCGGTTCCGGTTCCGGTTCCAATTTTTAAGGAACCGCTTGGTTCAAACTGGCGGTTCCAACATTAAAAAAAAAAAAGAGTTGAACCACTTGAACACAACAGTTCACTTTTCTTTTTGTTTTATATAAATATCCATTCCCCACTCCAATTTCCTCACAATTCTCTCTAATTCTCAATTCTCCAAACTCTTCAAGTTTTCAATTCCCTCTCAATTACTAAGTTATTAATATTTATTTTATTTCCAATTTATTTTATTTGCAATTACTAAGTTTCCAATTTATTTTATTTGCAATTTATCTTATTTCCAATTTAGTTAATTTGCAATTAGTAAATTACTAAGTTTCCAATTTCATTTATTTGCAATTTATTTTATTTGCAATTACTAACTACTAAGTTTCCAATTCTCTCCCAAATTTATTTCCAACCCTTTATTTCCATCAATTTTTTTTTAACATTTTTTGTTCAAGGAATTTTACATTTCATTTTTGTAAATGGCAAGTGGAAGTGGTGACGGTCCTAGGCCTTCCATTTTGATGAAAGGTAAGGGTTGTATGACAGATAATCTCAGTTATGACGACACCGCCTATCATGAGTATCTGCAATGCCAAGTCTATGTTAAAGACCTAGGCCTAAACTCTCCTCAATGTCATTCCCCTTTAACAATTTCTGAACCAGATCCCGATGCCACCCCCCATTTGACAAGCCAATCAGAATATATGCCTGATCCCCCTCCAGATTTTGAATTTGATCCACAAACGGAAGAGAAGTTACAGAAGCAGGCCAAATCTAATCTCTTCGTACTCCATATGAAAAAAGTTATGCAAGAAGATGGAAGCACTGTAGTGGTTTGCAATTATTGCAAAAAAGTATTTAAGTGGCACAAATCTGGAGGATATGGCTCATATTGGAAGCATATAATGAACAAACATTTGGACGCACAGGCCAGATCAAGTACACAAACCCAAATTCCCAGGTACACTACCCCTAACCAACAATTATTTAAATACAGTGATGAAAAAAATAGGGAAGAATTAGCTAGAAAGGTTGTAATAGAACACTTACCATTTAGTTTTGGTGAAAATGTTGATTTTCTTAATTATTGTCAACAAGCATTAAATCCTGCTACATGTCGTGTTCCTAGAGCCACGCTCATAGAAACATTTGAAAAGATTTATGACAAAGAAAAAAGAAAGTTGGAAAAATATAATGGTCGTGTTTCCGTATGTGCCGACATATGGAGTGACCATTGGCGAATGTATTCATACTTGGGTGTCACTTGCCATTATATGGATAATGCATGGACTATCTAAAAAAGAATTCTTACATTTAGAGTTTTTGATGATGCACACACTGCTGCTAATATTTTTAGACAATTTAGAATTTTTTTTGCAGAGTATAAAATTGAAAACAAAATTTTTGCAATTGGTTTTGATAATGCTTCTAGCAATACCGCTGCTATTCCTGCTTTAATTGATTTATGCAAACCGTATCTTGGTGGTAAATTTTTTCATCAAAGATGTGCATGCCATGCTTTAAATTCATGTGTTAAAAAAGGATTACAAACTCTTCAACAGTTTATTCAACCTATTAAAGATGCCCTCTATTTTTTGTGGAAACATCATTCTGCATTGAAAACATGAGCAACATATTGTAAACAAAATGGTAGACGTATCGTTAGATTTCCTCGTGATGTTCCAACTCGTTGGAATTCTACTTATAAATTGCTTGCTATAAGTTATGATTATAAGGATTTATTAGTTACTTTTATTCAATATAATGTTAGTGACATTAATCTTTATCCAAGTCATTGGTATGTTTGTAACAAAGTTTGTGGTTTGTTAAAAGTCTTTAATAATGCTACTAACAATTTATCTGGTGTTTATTATTCTCCAACTAATATATTTATTATTGAGAGCCTTAATATTGCCGGTGCCTTTGCTCATTGTGCATCCGACCCACAATTACTGGAGTCCGTTACAACTATGAAGGAAAAATGGTTACACTATTATAAGGAGTTTCCAAATATTTATTTGATTGCCAAGTGTTTTGATCCACGTTGTAGATTAGAAAATTTGTTTGAATATCTAACTGCTTATTATGAACAAAGTTTAAAAATAGATTATGATGTTGATATGTGTTGTGATAGAATTAAGACATTATTGTATGAGTTATATGATGAATATCTTAGAGTTTATGGTCCATCACTAAACATATTTGTTCCACAAACTCAAAATGTATCTCATTCCTCATCATTCCTCATCATTCCTCATCATCAAAGTGTGGAAGTAGCTAACATTTGGCCTCTTGCCTTTCCATAACTCATAGGAGGTGTTTCTAGTACCGGGCCTTAGGAACACTCTATTTCCTATATAACAAGCCGTGTTGATGGCTTCGGCCCATAAGTTCCTAGGGACATTGTTGCTAAGCAACATCACTCGGGCCATCTCTTGGAGGACCCTATTCTTCCTCTCAACAACTCCATTTTGTTGAGGTGTCCTAGGAGCAGAAAATTCATGGGAGATGCCTAAACCATTACAAAAGGTTTCAAAAGTGGCATTCTCAAATTCTCTCCCATGGTCACTTCTAATCCGTTTAATGCTTCTAATGTTAGAATTCATTTCATTTTGCAATTTAGTACAAAGCATTTTAAACTTATCAAAAGTTTCGGATTTTTCTCTAAGAAAATATGTCCATGTAAATCTAGAGAAATCATCAACACAAACAAAAATGTATCTCTTTCCACCCAAACTTTCGGTTTGCATGGGACCCATGAGGTCCATGTGGAGAAGCTCAAGTGGCTCCTTGGTGGTGAGATACTTACCCTTTTTGTGCATGCTTTTGGTTTGCTTTCCTTGTTGGCAAGGTCCACAAATACCATTGGCTTTCTTCCCAAGCTTAGGGAGGCCACGCACACAATTGAACTTTCCAAGGGTCCGTAGATCCCTAAAGTTCATGTGGCCAAGTCTTTCATGCCACAACTCAATTTGCTCATCCATGGACACATGATTAGATACAATTCTAGCTTCAAGACAATAACAATTGTCGCTAGATCTCATGCCCTTCAACAAGGTTTGTCCATCGGGTTTAAGGATAGAGCAATAATCTTTAGAGAACAAGACGGAATATCCTTCATCACTAAGATGTGAAATGCTAATTAAATTGGCTTTTAAGCCATCAACAAATAAAGCATTGGATAAGGAGGGTAATCCGGGAACGGAAATGGTTCCTTTCCCTACAACATTTCTTTTGGATCCATCACCAAAAGTGACATTTCCACCTTCCTCCATAACAAGAGTCTCGAAGAAACTCTTGTTTCCCGTCATGTGCCTAGAGCACCCACTATCCAAGTACCAAAAATTAGAAGAATTTGCCTTCAAGGCTATTTGTGCAACATGGCAAACAATTTCATTCTTTCTAATCCACTTAGCAACAATTTTAGCTTTCTTAGTGGCCTTTGGTACATGTGCTCTACTATTTCTAGGATCATGCAAATCAATATTTTCATTCCTAGAAACATGCATCTTGGCTCTATTCTTTCTCTTTTCAATCATGCTTTGTTTTCTACACATTTTAATATATTGAAAGCAATTTGGTCTAATATGACCATCACAACCACAAAAGTGACAAATAGGAATGAAAAAGGGAATCATACCTCGCCTTTGAGTACGTCCATGTCTTTGTGGATATGTGGGTTCAATCCATCTTCGTTGTTGAACCGGTCTTGGTTGCTTCCAAGCTTGAGGTTGCATGATTGGTCTCTTTCCTTTGTGAGCCAATTTGGGAGGAGTGTTGGCTTGAGGAACCTTAGGAGGTTGAGCTTGAGATTTCCTTCTTGGCCCCATTTTCACTTGTGCATTAGAACTTTGTCCTATTTCTAACTTCTTCTTAGGAGGTTGCACAAATGAAGTTTCTTCATTCTTCAAGCTCTTGACAAATATGGTCTTGTTAGAGGTTAAGATTTTCTTGCCATCTTCATACCCAAGACCTCTCTTGTCACTTGGACTCTTTCCAACACCAAGTAAATGATCAAGCTTCTTGGTGCTAGAATCTATCCTAGCCAAGGACCCTTTAGCTTCTACAAGTTCCCTCTTCAAGCCTTCTTCACTTCTCTTGGACAAGTCTAACTCCTCAATTAGCTTATCCTCTCTCCTCTTCAATCTTTCCACTTGTTCATTTAAGTGGTCATTGTGAGCCGAAAGTTCAAGGTTTTCTTCTCTCAACCTCTCAATCTTTCTTGTGCTTTTAAGTGCTAAATCATTGAACTCGGCATGGTATTTAGCAAGCACCTTTTGCTCCACAAACTTCTTCTTGGAATTAGAAGAGGAGTCACTTTCTTCTTCACTAGAGTCAATTTCCTCTTGACTCAAATCTTCCTTTTCACTAGCACTTTTGCTCTTGTGAGAAGATGCAAAAGCTAGGAAGTTAGCCATGAGCTCTTCCTCACTTGAAGACTCATCTTCCTCATTGGAGTCATCACTACTCCCACTCCATGTGGCGGCCATCACTTTACCCTTCTTCCTCTCATTGTGATTCGCACATTCGGGGGCAAAGTGACCAATCCCACCACACTCAAAGCATCGGACCCCTTTCCTTTCGGTCCTCTCTTGTCTAGGCTCAAACTTCTTGAAGGAACTCTTTTTCTTCAAATCTTGTCCTCTTGACCCAAATCCCTTCTTCTTCTTGAACCCCATAACCTTGTTGAACCGTTTCACAAATAAGGCAAGGTCTTCATCCGATTCATGCTTTGCCTCCTTTGCATCCTTAGATGCTTTCAAAGCTATTCCTTTAGACTTCTTAGGAGGAGTAGTGTTGCTAGGAGCCTTCCTAGACTCATATGCAAGGAGACGCCCAATTACCTCACTTGGCTTCATATCCATGTAGCCACTATTTTCTTCTATGGCCGTCACCTTTGATTCAAACCTATCGGGGAGAGATCTCATAATTTTTTGCTTGACTCTCCTATCCGAATACGGGTCTCCGAGTTGATGGCTTTGATTTACTATGTCCATCAATTTGATTTCGAAGTCGTTGAAGCATTCATCCTCTCCCATCCTAAGTAACTCAAATTGAGTTTGGAGGACTTGAAGCTTGGACTCCTTCACCACCTCGGTTCCCTCATGTGCAACTTGAAAGATGTCCCATGCCACTTTGGCAATTTGAGTGTTCTGAATAAGCTTGTACTGATTCTCATCCATGGCACACATAATGGCATGCATCGCCTTCCTATTCCACTTTGAAGCCTCAAACTCTTGCGCGTTCCATTGCGCCTTAGGCTTCAAAACATCTTGTCCTCCACCCGCGGGAGTCATCATAGGGAGATCATATCCGTCTTCCACCGCCATCCATGCACGGTCATGAATTTGGCATATGTAGGATTCCATCTTCCCTTTCCATTGGGAATAGTTCAAACCGGTAAGAAGTGGAGGCCTTGTGCTAGAAGCTCCTTCGTGGCCACCACCATTTCCACCGTTTCCACTCATAGTGTTTATGAATGAATGAAATGAATGCAAATGTATGAATAATCAAAAATCACACAAAATGCAAAACACACCAAAATAATCAAGGATCACCTATGTATGTCTAGGAACCCGCTCTGATACCAATTGAAACTAAATATACCACGGTGTGTATAAAGCTATCTAGAGGGGGGGTGAATAGATTTTACTCTTTTTACCCAATTTTTCGTGTTAGTCAAAATTACGAAATTACCCTCAAGATAATATAAACAAGCAAGTGTAATATGGTGCGGAAATTAAATTAACACTTGAATTTTTACGTGGAAACCCTCACGGGAAAAACCACGGGCTATGTAAGTAAGCCACACTCGAACCTCGAATCCACTAAATGTGCAAACGATTACAACCTAATCCCGGAAGTAATCACACACCTACCTAATCCCGGTATGAGTGAACCTAGTCCAATTTGCTTGTGATCTAAGCAACCTAATCCCGATTGCTACACACAAGACTTAGCTTCTCTTGAAGAGAATACAACCCTAAGTGAATATATGAAAATATCCAAAATGCAACATAGAGCAAGGGAAACCCTATATGCTTATCTAAGATGATTAATATGCAATTAAGAGCAATCCTAGATATCAAAACTAAATGACATGTCAAATAGTTAAGCTAATCAATATCAAGTATAAAACCTAATATGCTAGCACAATACAACTTCTCAAACATACATCATTCTAATCTCAATTTTGTATCTAAAGCATACACAATAACAATCAAGTAATTAATTGAGATTGCTAGATAAAATAAACACAAAATATGTAAGATATTAGTGAAAAGCTTACCAAGCAAAGTATGATGAAGATTCCATGCTAGATGACATCTAGATGATCTAAGATGATGCTAGATGATGATTGATGATCATGAAATTGTGTTTGAGTAATTAAAAATGAGTTCTTTGTGTATTTTTCTTCTCTTGAAAAATATCCTAAGTATGAAGCATGAATAAGAACTCTTGTGAATGACCTAAAATCAAGTTATCATATATATAGAGGCCATAAGTGAAGTGAGGTCGTTTTGAAAACTCGCCAGAAAACTACTCTGTGCGCTGGTGGACCTGCGCTGGTGGACCAGCGCAGGACCAGCGCACAAGCCAATTTTGGCTTGAGCGCTGGACGTCAGGCGCTGCCACCAGCGCCAGTCCAGCGGCGCCATACTGGGCGATCGGCGCTGGTCCACACCAGCGCACGACCAGCGGCGCGCCACTGGGCGATTTGCGCCGGTGAGCGGCGCTGGTCGACCGGCGCTGGTGGACCAGCGCACAGTCCCAAAAATGTATCCCTCAAGCAATTTTGCAAGGGGTACAAAGTCAAACAAGATGCATCTTTAAAGCCTAAATGCTATGATGTTTTCAACACAAGATGCAATCATAAAATCAAGCAAGAAGAGATGTAAATACTCATTTATGCACAACTAAAAGAAACACAACATACAAAGATTAAACATATGCATGAGTTGTGAGTGTGTGCAACTATCTCTTCAAGACAAGAAAGCACTTAGAATATTACCTTTGGTGCTTGTCAATAATGAGGTCTTCAAAGGGCCTAATGCACTAACAACAACATTTAAACTACCCTTACAAAGTATCCCCATTTATGGTTTGATCACGAAATAAGCCAATTAAAAACAACGGGAATCCTTACACTAAGTGTGTGTGTGCTAACTAAATCTCTTCAAAGAAAACCAAGCACTAGAAATTATACCTTTGGCGTGCTTGTCCCTTGAGGTCTTGAAAGGGCCTTCGAGCATGAAGTTCAATCACCTAAACTACCCTTACACAATCAACCCCATCATGTGGTTTGTCCACGAAATAAGCCAATCAATATATGGGAATCCCTACAATCTCCCCCTTTGGCTATTTCGTGACAAAACCACCACTCACATTGATTCCTCACAACATAATAGAAACTACGGGTCTACTATGATTTTCTACTTTACAAAGAGATATATAAAAATAATCTTGAAGTCTTCAATCTCAAGTAGAACAATCAAACCCTGAAAGCAAAGTTTCTATACTTTCCAATACAAGTAAAAATTGAGATGAATCAAGTGAGAGCATAAACAAGCATTTGCATTCTAGAAATTTAAGTACAACAAACAACATCATGCAATGTTTGATGAATGCAATGCTCCCCTTCAAAGGGTTACTCCCCCTCAATGTGTTGTCTCCCCAACATGCACAATTGCTACCACAATTTGCAACTCCCCTTACCACCATTCTACTCCCCCTTTTGTCATGATATAGGCAAAGGAGTAGTCCCCAATCGGGTCACTTAGCAAAGAGAGATGATAGCATTCAAGTCATTTGCATAATCATGAAATGCACTTTATGCAACTCTATCAAATGGAGAGAAACAAGGAGATTTATTTTGATTAAATGTGTGAATCAAAAATGTTTTGCATACAAGACATGTAGCATTCAAGTCCAAAATACAATGGTATTTGGCAAAGCAAATGACAAAGGTTTCTAATAAGAATTCAAACCAATTTCACCAATGTCATAAGAGAAGCATGGATATAGAGTTTTCATTGATTTTAATTTATGAGCAACTATATCCATCTTTATAAGTCAAACATGTCATGAGCAACTTTGCACCCTATTTGATTTTTCTGGGAATGAAACCCGTATGATAGTAGACATGTTCAACAAATAAAGAAAGAGAGACACTTTGGAATATAAATTCCTTTGAATGGATACAAGATCCTTTATTCATTTAGTCTCATAAGCTTTTACACACAAGTTTTGCATTTAAAAAAATTGCAATCATCAATTCATGCTTTTTCATTTGAGCATGTCATTTGAATTTCATGCTTTTCATATGTCATTAGCATGTTATAAAAACAACTCATGCTTTTCAATTTTTTTAAGCATGTCATTAAGAATCATCATGTTATGGAGATAACTATAGGTCATTCAAATCATATTTCCTAAGTAAATCTCCTAGTCCAAAAATGCATGTTTGAACATAAATATGACATGGATTGTAGACAAGCATGGTTCACATTTATTGAATTGAAAACATATATACATATGTGCAACCAAGCTTACTCAAGCAATCAACAAAGAAGCATAAGATTTTTCAAATATTTGCATGCAACAAGTATGCAATAGCTCTCTTTGCTTGAGATTCCCATATAGGGTCATCACCAACCTTCATCAATGAAGGTCATGAGGTCCTATAGACCTCCCAAGTCCATTTGACTTGGATGAACCTATTTGAGACTTGTTAGTCTCGTAGCAAGCAGGTTCATTTTTCCTTATCCACATAGATATAACTTTTTTCTTCCTAGTGGTTAAGGGTTCAAGAGTTCTAGAACTAATAGGATCATGAATATGAATATTTTCCTTCCTATTAGCATGCATTCTAGCTCTTGTCATTCTCTTTTCAATCATGATTTTGATTCTACATAATCTAATGAAATGAAAGCAATTTGGTCTAATGTGACCATCAATACCACAAAAGTGACATGTAGGGATAAATTTAGAATTCATACAATGTCCTTGTGCATGCATAGGAGCCTTCCCATGACTTTGTGGTTGAGCGGGTTCAAACTTTCTTTGTTGTTGAACCGGTCTAGTTTGCTTCCTTGATCCATTTTGCATGATTGGCCTCTTCCCTTGATGAATTTGAGCTTGAGGGCAGTTAGGTTGAGGAACTTTTTGAGCTTGTGGTTGTCTCCTTGGAGCTTCCTTCACTTGTACACTTCTTGAACATTGTCCTAGATCAATTTTCTTCCTAGGAGTGTGCACCGACAAGGCTTTTATCTTACCCAAACTCTTGATAAAGACGGTCTTGGTTGGAGTAGTGATCTCCTTGGTTTCTTCATACCCAATACCTCTCTTGTCACAAGGGTTCTTTCCACTACCAAGAATGTGGTCAAGTTTCTTGGTGCTTGTAGTCATCCTAGACAATGACTCTATAGCTTCATCAAGCTCTCTTTTCAACCCTTCTTCATTCCTCTTAGACAAAGCTAGCTCATCTCTTAGCTTGTCTTCAATCATCTTGAATGCCTCCACTTGTTTACTTAAGTGGTCATTGTGTGTTGAAAGTTCTAGATTTTCATCATCTAAAATCTTCAATTTTCTATTGTTCTTCTTCAATGAACTTTCACACTTGACTATAAAGTTATTTACATCCATTTTCTCTACACTTCCATTTGTAGAGTTAGATGAGGAGTCATCTTCACTTGAGTTATCTCCTCCACTATCCTTCTCACTAATGGAGTCATTTCTCTCATTAAGACCTTCACCTTGGTCTCTTGAGTCAACGAGAGCCATATCCCAATGAGTAGCTACACTTATCTCCTCTAGAGCTACTTCTTCATCTTTTTCTTCTATGGGATCACTAGTCAAGTCATTCTTACCAACAACTTTATCTTCTTCACAAGTGGCCCCAAATGTCGTGTAGTCGATGGTAAGCTCATCATCACTTGATGACTTGTCTCCCTTTCCGGAGTCATCACTTTCACTCCAAGTGGCGGTCATCACTTTTGCCATCTTGTTCTTCAAGTTCCCACAATCCAATGAGATGTGACCCATACCACCACACTCATAGCATTGGACCCCTTTCTTCTCACTATGCTCTTGCCTAGGCTCAAAACTCTTGAAGGGAGCTTTTTTCTTCAAGTCTTGGCCTTTGGATCCAAAGCCTTTCTTCTCGAACTTGATGAATTTCTTGAATCTTCTAAGCAACAATGCCGTGTCTTCGTCCGAGTCACCTTTTTCCTCCTTCTCAACCTTGGAAGCTTTCAAAGCAATCCCTTTTTTGCTTTTTAGGAGGTGAAATACTAGGAGTCTTCCTAGATTCATAGGCGAGGAGTCTTCCAATTACCTCGCTCGGCTTCATGTCCTTATAAGTGCTATTCTCCTCTAAAGCCGTCACTTTTGATTCAAACCTAGCAGGGAGAGACCTCATAATTTTCTGCTTAACTCTCATATCCGAATAAGGATCACCGAGTTGATGGCTTTGATTGACAATATCCATCAACTTGACTTCAAAGTCATTGAAGCACTCATCCTCCTCCATCTTAAGCAACTCAAATTGTGTTTAAAGGACTTGTAGCTTGGAATCCTTAACGACATCGATTCCCTCATGTGCAACCTCTAGAATATCCCATGGCTCCTTGGCTATCCTAGTGTTCTGAATCAGTTTGTACTGATTTTCATCCACTGCACATAGAAGAGCATGCCATGCCTTCCTATTCCATTTTGAAGTCTCAAACTCTTCAGGTGACCACTGAGCCTTAGGCTTGAGTACTTCTTCTCCACCACCCGTGGGAGTCATCATAGGAGGTGCATACCCATCTTCAATATGTTAGGATTATGCTCAATAGCAAGAGTGTAATATTGTAATTAACAATCTTTTTCATATTAATAAAGTGATTTCTGGTTTAACAAATCTTATAGCATTTATAGTTTAATATTATAATTGTCAAAGTAAATAATCATAAGGTCTAAAGACTATGAGAAAAGAAGAATTGTTCGTACATCTGGATATGTATGAGGTAGACATAATTCTTTAGTTAGTCTTGAATAATGTTCACAACTTAAGTTAAAGGTTGGGCACCTTTATCTTGTTAAAGTTGTAGAATTCTTTTGCTAGCATTTGAGTGGGATCAAATGAGATATGATGAGTCTAAAATCATCGGAGTGTCTTCGAGTAAAAGAATCTAGTGCACTGGGTGCATTGAACTGGATCACAATGAAAAACTTTATCTAGAACCGTCAATAGATAATAGTCTTTTCATTATCAGGACAATCAGAGAGTCTATCTTAATCCTGAGATAAATGATGGACTTATGGTTGCAAGTGATATCATTTGAGTTATCAATGAGTACGATTATATAGCATAGTCTATCCTCGATAGTTTGGTGATATTCATTTGTTAATCGATAGAGGACTTCATTTATAGATATGGACATCGTGGCTCCATTTATTAAATGAGAGTATAATATCATCGTATAGATGTTTTGAGGTAATTGGATATTAAATCTCAACGTTGAGTTTTCGATAGTGTCTATTGAAAACATGGCTTCTGGACAAGTCAAAATATCCAAGTTCAAAACGTGGTCATATGAGTAAATATGGTAACTTTGAGAGTTATAGGCGGTCTATGAACTCTTGGCGATTACTGATATTAATCACGAGGATACACTATCTCCAACATGATTGTCTAGGGTATGAATGAGGAACATCTTCTTATTCTATCTTTATTTAAGAGTTCAATTTTAGCTCTTTAGTGGAATGAGTTAAAATTAATGGATCGGACCTAAGTGAATCATTTGTTGATTGTGATTAGGTTATGTCTATTGAAGCTTAAATTTAGATAGCCCGCCAAGATCCCCAATCCACACGGACTTGCATGGATCACTTGATATATTCTACCGGACCAATTTATGGGTCCATCTAGAATTGCATTTAATATATTAAGAATATAATTTGCACATTATTTAATTAATGGGCTGCTTAATTATATTAATATATTAATGAAAGGCATGTGGGCTTGTTTCTTTTAGTAAGAATGGGTCTGGTTCACATGTGGGCTTTTTATTTAAAGTCTAATGGATTAAATAAAATAAGGAAATAATATTGGGCCCTTATATTCTATGTGGGGCGGCAAGGCTATATATATAGTCAAAAATATTATTTTATTTTATTGTTTGATTAAATGAGAATTAATTAATTATTTAATTAAGAAACAAAATCTTTTTCTGATTAGGAAATATGTGTCCTAGAGGTATACTATATGTATACTAAAATTAAAAGACTTGTTTGGTAAGAAAATAAATAATTAAGTTTATTTATTTAATCAAATAAGAAGTCTTTTTATTATAGTCAATAATAGAATAAAAATACTTATGAGTTGTATTAGGGTTAGAAGTCTAAAGTTGATGTGTATTAGGGTGCAACACAAATCCTTTTTTGTAGGGGAATTTGCGGCAACCCTAATTGAATCATAGGTGGATTTTGGCAACCCTAAAGGAAAGAGGAAGCAAAATTCGGCCACCCTATATAATTCTTGCTATAGGGTTCGGCCACCTCTCTGGTTCACTAAATCAATTTTCTTCTTCTTCTCAACTCATAGAAAAGTGTTTGATTATTCTACCAAGACATAAAAGAGAGAAGAGATTATTCTTTTGATGGTACACTAATTGCTTGTTCATCAATAAGCTTGTGTGTACAACATCGAATTAGGTTCACGCGAGTTTCGATCATTAGATTGAGAACTCAAAAGTGACAGGAATAATCTTTGTATTCTTTTGATTGTTTTGTGACTAACAAAAGAAAAAGAAAGTTTGTTTGTCCATTCTCAGGTTTGCAATTCAAAGAAAAGGGAGACCACGCTCCTAGGTGATTCACGTTCGTGCTAGGATTGAAGATCTTGCGGATTACCATCGCCGTAAGTCAATCGGATCACACGACAAAAGGTATTCTACTTTTGTTACTTGATATGTATAGTTAATTAATTAAAGGGTTAAGGTTCATAAAAAGGAAAAATTTTAAAACATACTAAATCTATTTTTAGTCTCGCTTCTGCTGCGTGTACTACGGTATTTTTCCCTACACAATAGCCATCCATGCCCTATCATGGATTTGGCACACGTACGCTTTCATCTTGCCTTTCCTTGAGGCATAATTCACATCGGTGAGGAGGGGAGGTCGTGTACTTGACGCACCCTCATGATTGCCACCGTATCCACTCATTGTATGTAATGAATGAATTCAAATGAATGCAAAATGTATGAATGAGTACAAATCACACAAATGCAAAACACACCTAAAATGAGCTAAGGATCACCTAAGTATATCTAGGAACCCGCTCTGATACCAATTGAAAGGAAATACAATAAACGCTCGGTATGTATGATAAATATATTTAGAGGGGGGGGGGGGGGGGGGGGGTGGTTGAATAGATTTTAACTATTATTACCCAATTTTCGCATGCAAGTCAATTTTACGAAAATGCCCCTACTAGTCAAAAATACAAGCAAGTGTAATATAGTGCGGAATTTAAATAACACTTTATGTATATGTGGAAACCCAACCACTGGGAAAAACCACTGGCTATTTAGTGCGCCACACTCGAACCTCGAAATCCACTAATTGAAATGGAGTTTACAACCTATGTAGACCTCGTCTAACACTCCGGTCAATAACCCCCCACTTCTACCACGCGGGCATTTAAAAGTGGCTCTAGTTCAATTGCTTGAGGCCTAAGCAATCTTAGCCTCAAGACTTAATTCTCTAAGAAGAGATTATACAACCTTTGTGAATATATATGAATATTCAAATAACAAACAAGGCTAGGTAACCATAGATGCTTATCTAGGATGATGATATAATCAATTAAATCAACCCTAAATATCAATTGCTAAATGACATGTCAAATAGCTTAGCTAATCAAGATTAATCAAAAACCTAATCAGCTATCACAATACAACACTCAATCAATTCATCACAATTAATTCTCTATTCTTGTATTTATCATATGATCAAAAACATACAAGTAAATTAAAAGAGAATAGCTTGATAGTAAAAATACTAAAATAAGATGAACTTAATCAAAATCTTACCAAGCAAGTTGTGATGATGCAAACCCAATCATGGATGCATTCTATATAGTCATAGAAGAGGCAATATGAAATTTGATGCAAAAAGGATTTGATTTGAGTGTTTAAAGGTGAGTTCTTGATTTGATTTTTTCTCAAAAATCTCTCTTTTAAGTTTAGGGTTCTAAGGTGTCAAAGAACTTGTTCAGATAATGAGAAAGTAAGATATTTATAGACATCAAGAATTGGGCATGTGAAAAGACAAGTTTGCCCCTGAAACGCACCAATCGACGGCCAGGCCGTCGTTTACAACCGCCGAATTAAACCCGAGAAGACAGGGGAACAACGGCGGTTTCATTCGGCGGTTTCGTGACCGCCGTTCCAACCGCCGAATCAAACCCGAGAGAAAAATCAATCAGGTCTTAAACGGCAGTTTAGTTCGGCGGCCAGGCCGCCGATCATAACCGCCGATCACCAACAGAGGTGAAAACCAAGGAGAAGCCAAGGGCATTCTCCGTAGGCGGTCTTCGCGCGAAACCAAGCACTCATTAGTGCAAGCGCGAACATTTCCAAATTATATCGGGAAACGAATTACTAAGCACATATACACACAACAAGATATCAATCAAAGTGCTAGTGTGTAAAGTGACATGTGAAGAGTATGCACACAAGAACAAGTATGCTAAGTGTGTGTGTGCTAACTAAATCTCTTCAAAGAAAACCAAGCACTAGAAATTATACCTTTGGCGTGCTTGTCCCTTGAGGTCTTGAAAGGGCCTTCGAGCATGAAGTTCAATCACCTAAACTACCCTTACACAATCAACCCCATCATGTGGTTTGTCCACGAAATAAGCCAATCAATATATGGGAATCCCTACACTAGGGTTTAGTAATCCAAGTTAAAATAGGATTTCAAATCCTTTTTAATTATTACTTCACTAGGGTTTGAACCTTTGACCTATTTAGAGTAAATAAAAAATAATCACTTATTATTTTATTGCTTTGTCAAGGTTATAAATTGAAACCTCCGTATGACAATTTAATAATTCTTAATTATTAATATGTCAATTAAATAATCATATTATTTAATATTATTTAATTCAACAATTAAATAATACATTAATTAAATAATCACATCATTTAATTAATTCCCAAAATATATTTAAGTTACTTTCGTAACACAATTAATTGGACCATCTTGTTACTTTCAATCGTATAGGGCTAGCAAAGGGACCTAATGGACCCACAATTTTGAGCTCCAATAATATTTAGAAAAAATTAATTAAACTCTTTAATTAATATTTCACAATTATTAACCTTGGAGTTATTCCACTAAAAATCTAAGGTTGTACTCTCGTAACTGTAGATGTTTTACACAACCAATTTTAACAATGTCCATTGATATAGCTATTATATATGACATGATCCTCCACAAGTAGTTCATAATTAGAGTTAGGTCATAAAGTTTGTTATACATCTCTAATTATATCATTTCCTTTAAGTACCATTGATTCTCTTAAATGATTATATTCTTCATTCCTTTATGGAAAAAGGAAAGTGCTCTTAATCTTTCAAGCCCCGAATTGACCCTTAAGGGAACTACTTATCTACTTCTCGCAAGAAGGAGTGGATTCCACTATTGTGTGCATACCTTCCCAGCCACAAGCCAAACCATGATTCCAAGATATAGAGATATTGACCGAGAATGATATTCCGATCTCACCCATAGTAAATCAAAAACAACGATCTAACTTGAAGGAGTTAGTAAGACATTCAGGATTTAAATCATCCATATATAACCATCATTAGTCGATATATATGAATCTTTTTCAACTAACGGATCTTAGTAACAGATTCATATAGATCGTGGCCTAGTCCTATATGATCACATCATATAAAGTGCCTCCATTCTCATAACACCATATGAGTATTCTAGGATAAGACCACCGTACAATATGGAATGGACCGCAGTTGTAGATTAATCACAAATAAAGTACCCAACTTTATTTGCTTTCTATGGACTATTTAGATTGCATGTCTCAAACTGAATTCCTCTGTATATGACATTCATATACTTAGTTTGAGATTATATCTAGCAATCTTGGATGTTTGCATATATAATATAAGCATATGAATTATTATATTTGAATGAAATCACTACTTCTTTTATTATTGAATTTATAACATTTACATATTACAAGCTTTAGTGCATGAATCCCAATAACTTTCCATTCTTGGCTATGATAGCCAAACAAATTCTTTCAACACCAATTTCTACGATGGTGGTGGAACAAAAGTTCAACACCGGTGGGATTACTCTGGACGCAAGATGTTCGCTTTTGAGCCGAAATCAATTCAGATACAAGCTTGTGTTAATGATTGGACGAAGGCACAAAATAGACAACAAGAAATCGATCAAGAGGAACCCTACGATTTCTTCAAAGATGACCAACTTGAAAGTGGAATGGATGATCATGACAACAATTAGTCCACATCATCACCAAACATGCAATAAAAGGTAAGAGAACTACGTGGCATTTGATTCCTCTAAACCCCAAGAGGATATGTAGGCAACTTAATTGTGGTAAAAATTAAATGTAAGGCCAATTTTACATTTTTTTAGTTTTATTTTATTTTAATTTTTTAATTTGTCATTTATTTATTTTATTTTATTTTCGGGTGACCCAATAAAATGCATTTACAATTTTACATGTCTATTTTTTTTATTAAATAAGATTAAACATAAGAAAAAAAAAAGGAACCGAACCGCCGGAACTAGAGAAATCTCCTAAGGAAGGTTTCGGTTCTAGTTCTAGTTCCCCTGGAACCGGAATTGAATCGGAACCGGAATTGGTGACATGTCTATTCACCCTTCACAAGTGCACGAGTCTTCAACTCATATAGGGTGCACAAGTACGGGTTATCGTTTCCACGAGGATTAGTGCGTTTAATGAATAGTCTAATGCTTCGAAAAGCGCTTCGAAAAGCAAACGATTAACTAAATGCTTCAAGGATAAATCGATTAAAGTGAGGAAATGAGATTAAAGACTAATAGGATCTAGGATGCTAGGGGAAATATGAAGTAACAATGATATATATAACTAAGTAATCACTCAACAACATTTTAGGTCAAAATCACTAAGGCAAGTTCTATTTGTTTTAAACAATGAACACAACAACTCACCACAAGATATCCTCTAAAGTCTTAGAAGGAACTTGTAGGTGATTGAGTATTCTTAGAACATTTAACTCAAGAGTGTGGAGTTTTACAAAGGTTTACAATTAATTCCCACACTCTCTTAAGTGAGCTATTTGATAACAATACACACATCAAAAGACATGATATGAGAACACATATTAAGATTTGGTTAACAAAGCAAAGCATATTATAAGCTCAAAGTGATTATTTACAAAGAAGAGTAATAACAAGGGTAGATCACGTCATTACTATCGTAGATCCCCCAACAAAAGTGGCTTAGTTACACATGATATCTAAAGAAAGCATAAGATAAGAGAAAAGGAAGAAATAAACCCAATGAAGTTCTTCTTGGATTCCAATGAAGAACAAACTCTTCTCCTTAGCAAATACAAACAAAGATATTAATCACAAGTAGCTCTCAAGAGATGATCTAACTAATGATTAACTAATCTAAAGTGTTTATATCTAAAGTATAGAAGATTTGAACTAAAGAGATTCTAGATCTATTATAGGGTGAAGGGATAGTCTAATTATCTCTCACTATTTTTTTTTTCAGTCTGAGAAAAGTGCTTATTTATAGATTAGGTCACAAATGGGGGTTGGAAATCACGTAAATAGCCTCGACAGGTTGCGTGTGACTTCCTTCCATGTGTTTGTTCCTGCGGAGACATCTCGCGGAGTCTTCCTGGTAACCCTTCACGGCTTCTGATCCCTTGCTTCGCGGCTTCTTTCTCATTGGTTTGAGCTTGCGGGAACTTTCAGGAATCTTAGTGAGTTTCACACCTCCTGTTTGGCGGGCAATTGCCCGCGGGTATGACCTCGCGGATATGTCTAGCATGCTGATGACTTCTCGATGGTGGGTTATTTCCCACGAGTATGAACCCGCGGATAATTCCACGTGTGTTCATTCCTTCTGTCTAGCGGGATCACTCCCGCAGTGAAGAGGTCACGGTCAATCCCACGAACTTCTCGTGAATTTTTACCTTCTGTTCTGCGGTCTTATTCCCGCAGATATCCTTCTACGGCTTCATGGCACGGGTTCTTTCCCGTGGCGTCCTGCTTTTCATAGTTGTTGGCTCCTTTTTGGCCTCTTTTCTCCACTATTAGCACAAACACCTTCCTTTACAAGTAGAATGCCTACACTCACTAAAACAAACGTTATATACACAAAAGTGCTCGAAAACGAACACAAAAGATAGGAAAATGGAGCTCTAAATGAGAACATTTGTAGAGCGGTCAATACCCCAATATCCATCCTTGTATTAATTTGAGATATGTATCTCCATCCTCGCATCCATCCTCATTTTTAAGTGAGCGGGGCGAATTCAGATAATCTCCGAAATGAGGTAGAGATATCCATCATCGCTCCGTCTATATCTGTATCTGATGAAAAAAAAATGTAAATTTTTATAGTTTACAAGAGAAAAATGTAAATAACACGTGTACTAGTACATTTTATCCTATTTAAAGGGAGAAACAAATACATCAAATAAAGTTAAAAAAAATAATTATTATATAATTAGAATTCATAATTACATAATAATTTTTTATATATTAAAATCTATAATGGATTTGGATGGGGATGGATATCCATAGACAAAATCCATCCCTATCCTCGAAAAATAAAATGGATATTAGCATGACATCCATCTCTCTCCGTCCCTGAAATAATAGTATTCATCCCCATTTTAAATGGAGTGGGTTCTTACGGATATTTGTGTCTGTGGATAATTTTGACATCCCTAAGTATGATGTCAAGTTTTATTAAAATTTGATTGCCTTTTTCAATTTGTTCAAATTTTCCACTAAAAAAAAAAAAAAAAAGGTATTTTAAACAATTCATAAAATATAGGCATTATTTGAACTACTAAATTTTTTAAAAAATAAAATGGTGGAGACATTCTAGGTCTTCTTCAGAAACAATGGTGGAGACGTTTAAGATTTATTCTTCAGAAAAATAGTGGAGACATTCTAGGTCTATGACTATGTTCTTCAGAAACAATGGTGGAGTTGGTCTGGGTCTATTCTTTAGAAACAATGGTGAAGTTGGTATGGGTCTATTCTTCGGAAACAATGGTAAAGAGAGGAGATGATCTAGGTCTATTTTTTAGAAACAATGGTAGAGACATGAAGATGGTATATTCTTCAGAGACAATGGTGGAGAGAGGAAGATGAAAGTGTGTTCTTAGTCACCGCTCTTTTAGGAATACAAAATGATACTTATGTTTGTGTTGGGGTGAAATGAAATTATAAGAAAATGAAAGGTTTAAATTCAATTTATTAAACTTAAGTGAATGATGGGTTAGCAGTTGAGTAAATAGTACTGCCACATCAGCTTTCACATGTGTTGTGATTTTAGTTGTGATATGTAGCATTATTGAAAGGAAAAAGGAGCACCCTGAACATAACATAAGAAAAGAGATTGCAAGGCATGAAAAGAGATGGGAAATGTCTGATGTGGCAGTATTGATGTTGTGATCGTAAAATTAATGATGTGGTGAAATTTGACTAGCCAGGCGTGCCAACTCACCTTTTGTGCCAAAGGTATTGAAGCATCTCTCCTCGGCTCCTCCATTGATGTTCTCTCTCTCTCTCTCTCTCTCTCTCTCTCTCTCTCTCTCTCTCCATAGGTTTTTCTTGTCTCTCTCATTCATTCGTGTTTCTCTATCTAATACTTTCATTTTCTATCTTTTCTCTTTGAAATATTTCCTACGGTATATTATGTGAGACCTTTCTTTCCTTGTTCCATTTGACATTTATAGTTAATTTCAGGCCTTTTCTTTCATTGTTTTTACCATGCTACCCATCTATTTGGAAAATGATTTGATTCTGAAATCTTTAATTTGTTCTACAACTAAATCTATCTTGGTGAGAATTGGAGAAATCATTCTCTAATTCATTTATATTTTTAGTTAAATTTTAAATTAGGTTCTACATTTATGTAATAATATGTTTTTTTTACTATTACATGTCCGTAATAAGAGAAAGGGGCATGATTCGAACCTACAATCTCTTAGATGTAGGTGTGAGGGACTATTACCACCAATCCAAACTCATATCGCCTATGTTATATTATGTTAAGGTTATCAGTCCAATAGTTTATATTTGCTACGCTAATTTGTCGCATCTTAATTAATTACTAAACAATTGAAAATTCCTTACAGATAACCAGCATATTTTGATATTTTTCATTTGATACAAATTCTATGTCCAAATGAGATGACATTCCATTAGATTTTGATTTTTGATTTTTGACTCACCATTTAATACATAAGTTCTTTTATTTTTATTAAAACCCGTGCAGATTAAACTTATAATCCTAATTTTATTTGTTCGTCGTGCATTGGTTCAAGATCAAATTGTCAAAATTAACTTCATAATTTTATCAAAATTTGATTTTAACAACATGCAATAATGCATCAATAGTTTGATTGTTTGTAAGGGTCGGATTGATTTTTGCACGTAACACTTATCCTTAAATTTTCTCCTTATTTTGTTTTGTTTGATTTTTAATTGATAAAATTACTTAAATATCTTCGAAACTCATTGGAATATCAAAATATATTATTGAAACCTTCCGGTAAGAGACCCACCAAGTAAATGTTATCCCCTTTGGTATTCACCCTGACGTATTTGTTTTTAGAGTATAGATTTCACGCCTTCACCTATAACCCAAAACGTTTCTACTTAGTTAGGAGAGACCAAAATTTATATACAAGTCATGAACCCCACTCGCTAGTGATGTGAGATGTGATAATAACATTTAGAAAACTAACGATAACATAAGTTATTTACGGTTAATGATAAAGTTATGTTCGGCTGTAAATTGCTTTATAAAAAAAAAACAAATGTGTCGAGTATTCTCTCGTATTATATAACTAATTATCCGGGCAACAATTGATAATTCTTTTGAATTATATTATAGTTTTATATTAATTATCGAAAAAAAAAAGATATAAGAATTACAAAACAATCATGTAATCTCATTCAAGATATATATATATATATATCAGTGGTTCTCTCATAAGGGATCCCTTATTTTAATTTCGGTAAAGACCACCATGAAATCATATCGATTTGAATGAATTTTAATCTGAATTTTTTTGTGGATGATAAGTTCGTTGAAATATACCTATGAATAAAATTTGAGAATTTTTCAAGCACGAAAACTATTTTTACCGATTTTTTTTTAAATATGAAGGCATTAGAAAAATAGGCGAAATATAGGAAATTCAAGAAAAATAGTTTTCGTGCTTGAAAAATTCTCAAATTTTATTCATAGGTAGATTTCAATGAACTTATCATCCACAAAAAAATTCAGATTAAAATTCATTCAAATCGATATGATTTCATGGTGGTCCTTACCGAAATTAAAATAAGAGATCCCTTATGAGAGAATCACTATATATATATATATATAAAAATACAAGTAACTTTTCGTGAGTAATGATTTATTTTGCTTATAACCGATGTTTTTATATAAATAATTTGACTTTTTTTTTTTTTTAACAATTATATATAATTAGAGAGAAACGACTTTAAACACAAACTATAGGTGTGACTCATCACTCATGTGAGAAACGAGAAGTATATCAATGAGCCATGGTAGATTTTAGCGAGAAAATCTTCAATGAGAGGGTCTCATTTGATGAGACCCAATAAAATTGCACAATTTATCTCGAGAATATAAATATATATTATTAAATGGATAATATTTAGGTGTTGACTGATCAGCACCCAAAATACTGACCCATTGATGTGGTCCAATTGAATTATAACATATGTCTTTTTTTTTTCTATCACACATTCCAAGACTTTTTGTACTCCAAGACTTTTAATGCATGAAAACATAAAATCCCAACAAAACTGAACTTCATACAACTATAAAGTCTTAGAATGGGTGGAAGAAAAAAGGACATGTGTTATAATTCAATTGGGCCACATCACTGGGTTAGTATTTTAGTCAACACCCAAGTATTATCCTGAAAAAAGGACATGTGTTACAATTCAATTGGGCCACAGCACTGGATCAGTATTTTGGTCAGCACCTAAGTATTATCCTTATTAAACTATAATTTGGTGCTATCTCTATAAGAGCATCTCCAATGGTATCCTCAAAAGTAGGAGAGCAATCAAAATTTGATTATTTATCCAAAAAATAATGTCCAATGGAGTCACTAAAATTTAGCAATAGTAGTTGTCAATAATCAAATTGCATCTTTAATAATCAAATTTGAAGATTGATTTTTGTAGAACCAGAAAATCCTACGGTCAAAATTCGGTCAAAATTGTGATACTCGGGGCACCGACAATCTATGAATGGTTCTTTGTCGAATGATTTGGATTCCCTGTAAAAAATAAAAAGGTAAAACGGAGCGAGAGGGGGGTGTCCTGTTGGGGACTCTCCGATGCTCGAATTAGATAATTTATTAATAAATAAAATAAATCAAATTAATAACGAGATTGAACAAAATCTAAATCAAACCGTAAATGAAACTGTCGAATCCTAGGTGGTGTCGTTCGGAGAGCCTTATGTTCGCTTGGGCTGAGCGTTTAGCAAATTAATTTGCTAAGAGGAGACGAGGCAAGGCCGCCGTCGATCCGTTTAGAAGAAGTGAATTACTCCTGTTGAAAGTGACTTTGAGCGTAGAGTTGAAAGACTTGCAGTTGTTCCACTAGCTGCGTGTGTTTAGAAGTCGAATGAAGCAAAAGGCGACAGATGGAGAAACATATGCAGATGTTGGATTGGCGTCTACATGGTTGGGGAAGCGTTATGTTGTAATTGAACATGCTCTCGTCGAGCGAAATAGAGTCCATATTGTAAGGGACTGCACAATGACTAAACAAACAATAGTTTGGTGGAGTCGACGTATGTCGAGCAAAAAATGGTGAATGGTGTTTTCTAGTAGGTGTAGATGTTGATCCACGTGTGTGCAATAGCTAGGTAGAGTAATTGCATGAGTTAAAACTTAAAGTAGGATGATCCAGTGGATCTGTGGATGTCGAATGGATTGGTAGTGAGACTGGTCCCACCATTCATTCTTTTTATGTGAGTGGGAGTTAGTGGAGTTGATATTGAAGGCTTTTTTTTTCATTCTTTTTTCCCAGTCGTAGAGTATATTTTTTTCTCCCATTTATGAAATGGTGGTGGCTTTTTATAACGGGTAGGGAGTGTTTCCCAAGTGAAGTGGTTGTATGATCCTGAGATCATGGGATGAAGTCGTGGTTTTTATCCTCCGAGATCTTTGGGATCTCAATCTGTTTCAACTGTACTGACTTGGTCAGTTCCTTGACTTGCACAACTGACTTAGTTTTTCACAGATTTGGTAAAGGTTTGGATCTGCTTTGGGCCCACGTTGGGCCAGATCATGCTTGCTTCAACAGACCATCTGGCTCTTCTCTTGGATTTCTAAAATTGGGCCTCAGTGTTTGGGCTGTGCCATTTTTGGCTACCACAATTTTCAATCATCAAATACAAATTTAACCCAAAATAATTGATCTTGTGATTTTATTCTTTCTCTTTCATCTGTGATTTTTTTTCCTCTTTTTTTTTCTCTAACCACCTATATATCTCATCATTGTTTCGACCCCAAAAATTTCAATCAGGTAAAATTCGTCTTTTCATTACAAATAGATCAACACCCATATTATATACTTTTTCTTGTCTTTTATAATTTTTTTTATTTTTTAGCAAAAAAAAAATAATGTACCATTGTGGACTATATAATCATCAAATTTAGCAACCCTTGAAAACAATTTATCATTGGAGATGCTTAACGGTCTCACAAAGTGGTAATAAGACAGTCCCATTTAAGATTTTTTTTTATTTTAACTTGTATGAGTTGACCCAAAGTCAACAAAATTTATCATTCTTTTGTACTTTCCACAAACAAAAGTAATGTGTAGCTACTCTACTTTTATGAGTTTTCTTAAAGAGCAAGGGCACTTCAATAAATTCACAAGTCACCCCACTCTTTCCCTTCACTTATCTTCTTCAATCTTCCTTCAACTCCTCATCTCTCTCTCTCTCTCTCTCTCAAAAAATGGACAGAGAACAGGAACAACTCCAGTTTCTAGGGTTCTTCGGAAGCATCAAAGAGTCATTCAAAATCATATTTTCATGGAAAAAAATCTTCACCCAGATAACCCTAACTCTCATCCTTCCTCTCTCCTTCATCTTCCTTGCCCACATCCAAATTTCTCAATTACTCTTCTTCAAGATCCTCCACAACACAAACACTCTCGATCACACCCAATTCGATTCTTCAAAACAACACCATCTCTCTGATCGAATCTCCTCTCAATGGATCCTTTTCTGGCTTTTCAAGATTGTCTACTTCACTTTCTTCTTGATCCTCTACCTTCTCTCCACCGCTGCCGTCGTCTACACCATCGCCTCCATCTACACCGCCAAACCAATCTCCTTCAAGAAAGTCATGAGCGTCGTACCCAGAGTCTGGAAGCGTCTTCTAGTCACTTTCCTTTGGAGTTTCGCTATCGTTTTCGTCTACATCGTCGTCGCAATCGGAATTCTGGCCTTGTTGGCTGTTTTCGTCGCCGATTCTTTGATAGGAATCGTGATCGTAATCGTAATTTTCATCTTATACTTAATTGGGTTCGTGTATATCAGCATAGTCTGGCAATTGGCGAGTGTTGTGTCGGTTTTGGAAGACAAGTACGGAATCAAAGCCATGAAAAAAAGCAGACACTTGATTAAAGGAAAAACGGGAGTTGCAGTGGCCATGTTTGTTCTTTTTACTCTCTGTTTTACTGGAATCGAAATAGTTTTTGAAGAATTTGTGGTGCTTGAATGGTCACCCAATTTGGCTACTTCGATTTTGGTTGGAATTCTCTGCTTCGTGTTGTTGTTCGTGGTGATTCTTTTTGGGCTTGTTGTTCAAACAATAATCTACTTCATTTGCAAGTCTTATCACCATGAAAATATCGACAAGTCATCTCTGTCCGATTATCTCGAGGTTTATTTGGGAGATTATCTTCTTCTGAACAAGACCAGAGATGTCCAACTGGAGCAATTTCGAGTTTAGAATAATTAATTAAAATACTATGCTTATATGAAGTTGGTGGGGTCGTTGTTAGTTGTAATCTGCTATGAATCATGCTTGTAATGTAAATGTTAAAGTTCAACATTTCCACTTAATTATATACAAGTATAATAAAAGGTGGTGGGTTTTTCTATTTTATATTGGATTGAAACTGAATCGAATGTTCCTTCTTACTATTTTAAGGTATATTTAGAAGTTTAAATCTAATTACAAATTGATTCATCGTCCGATGTGATTAGGTTTAATCTGCGGACTATTTAGGTCAGTGTCGAATCAAATCGCATTTGATCCAGTCCATTTGACATTCCTAGTTCCAGACCTTTTCTTTATTTGTTCTTACAATACTACCCATCTATTGAATGATTTGATCCTGAAATCTTTAATTTGTTTCTCTTTATGTAATGAGAATTTCAGAACTATCTCTAAATTTTATGAAAGACCTTTATGAAATATTTAAACAATTATTAGAAATTTGTCTTGCATAAAATGATCATCAATAGAGGAAAATGAATAAATTGAATTCATTTGTATTTTTAGTTAAACTTTAAATTAGGTTCTAAATTTATATTTATGTTGTAATATGTTAAGGTTATTAGTTCAGTAGTTTCTATCATCTGCGCTAATTTTTCACATCTTAATTAATTACTAAACAATTAGGAATTCCACATTTAAACAAAAAACAAAAAAAAAAACAAAAAAAAAAAAACGCACACACAATTGGGAATTCCTTACCAGACAAGCAACCATGTTTGATAGCACAAATTATATGCCAAAATCACATGGCATTTCACGTTGCATTGATGCTATTCCATGTTGAAATGCTGATAATGGGTGTTTTCATCCATCAACCTTTGTAGATTGGGGCCCTTGCAAAAATGTTTTTTTCTATGTTTGAAAAAGCAAAATGTCCCCACTTTGTTTTTCTTACAAAAATGTCTTGCATTGAAGTTTACTTTGCATGAAATGTCCTCTGTTGGACTAAATTACCCTTCCCACATAAAGGGGGGCGTAATGTCAAAAATACCCATACACATTTCTATTTCCCGAAAATACCATTCCCTTCCCTTCCTTCCATCCATCTTTCCACGAGAATTAAATTCCCTCCACAACTTTCCTTTCTGACCACAGTCACCCCCATCATCTCTTCTTCTTCCCTTCTTCCCCAACTTTGTTTCATCCCTTCTTCAACTGCATTTCCAGATTCTTGATTTTTTCATCTCTTCTGAAAGTATACAAACGAAGTTAAATAGCTTAAAGCATACCTAGGGGGGGTGAATAGGTATTTTACACCTTTTTCAATCCCTTGAACAAACTTTTGTTTGTCCCTCAAGGTAGCCTTACATACAACACATAAACCATAAATCCATACATAGACATTATAAGCATATGATCATATAAGCATAGTCTATGATTATCAATTAGTTGTATGAGGTAAAAGAACACATAAACACAACAACAAATAATACTTGTATTCCAATATTTGTTCAATGTATTACAAGTATAATCAAATAATACTATACACAAGAAATACAATATATAAAAGAATTATATTTACAAGTAAGATCAAATGACTAAGATCACAAATCACACTTTACAAAATCTTGTTACAAAATATATCACAAGTGAATGTTATGCAACAAGATAACAACATACACATATACAGATATAAGAGATAGAGATAGGAAGAATCAATACAAGAGATTTTTTAACATAGTAAAACCTCCAAGGAGGAAACATCCACGGGTTGAACTACAACCATTAGGTACTTATATATATTGGAAGGTAAATTAGAAATTCCACAAAGCGACCAATCTTTAGCTCACCCAACCTAGTGGAGTCTATGTCTACCCAACCCTATTGGAAAGTATGAAATCCCTCAATGATACGGAGCCACCATATATTGGACAACATACAAAACCAACACCGATGGAAGATTAGAAATTCCTCAAGAGTGCATACACATCCTATGTATCCCGCTCTTTTGGAGTCTATGTCTATCCATACGCCTAGGCCTACCAACATATAAGCCAACTCCCTATCCAAGGAAACCATGCCTCTAGAGAGCTTCCCATGCATGACTATCCGAGTCTTCCCGACTCTAGACATGACTTCTTGCTTGCCTATCCGAGTCCTCCCGACTCTAGACAAGTCTTCTTGCTTGGCTATTCGAGTCATCCCAACTCTAACCAAGACTTTATGTCTTTTACAAGGACTTCCTAGTGTGATCATGTGAATGCAAATGATACAAACAATCAATACAACATAGAACATGTGATCAATACATTCCATGGTACAACTAGACCTAAACATGTGATAACACAATCAATAAAAGTCTAGATGCAAAACTAGAATAAAACCTAGAGCATGTGTAAACACCTAACACATAAAACTCATAGTCTCATTCACACATACAACACTTGAATAATACATATTCATGAAGCACAAGTTCAAGATGTTATAAACATACAATAAAATGCTAGAATCATGAAATCAAATCAATCAATATTCTAGCCAAAGATTTAGAGCACAGATTAAAAGATAAATCAATTAAATCCTAGATAGCTCTAAAAACACATACAAATACAATAATCCTAGATTTCATCAATTAAAGGATCAAAACACATCTCAAGGTTATTTATCACAAAATTGATTCAATCAAGTCACAAACAACCTAAGATATCAACATAATCACAATACAACACCTAAACATGTGAAAAACCTAGAATCAAAGAAACTAGTTCACATATGTCTCTAAATAGACTTTTGATTATGATTGATTGTGAAACTATCTTTCTCAATAGCATTCACCAAACATACAAGTATATATAGAAGAAGAAACCCAAAGCAAATTGAAGGTTATAAAAGAAGAAATCTCAAAGATATGAACACTACCTTGGATTCACGAGCTGGTTCGGTTTTCTGTGTGGAACCACCAGAACAATCAATCAAACAGCTTCCAAACCACTTGGAAAAGGTAGAGAACTCGATTACGAACAATCTCCAACTTGAATCACTCAATTTTGACTTCGTATGAGAAAGTTATGGTGTTTGGAAGGTGAGAAAAATTGGAGAGAAAATCTAGACGGGATTTCAACTTTTCTTCTTAAAATGAAAGTGGAGGGAGAATGAGTATTTAAATGGAGGAGAGAGAAGAGAGATTTTGGCCAATCAAAATGGGCCACATCAGCCTTGGCCCATGTGGGGCGCGTGGGCCACACAGGACCAGAAAGCTGGTCTGGCAGTGGGCCCCACGGCCTCCACATGGAGTGGCCTAGCTTGGCCACTTGGCCTCACTAGCTATCCCGCTCACCTCTCTCATTCTTCGACCGTATTCGGGCCTTCGAACTCCGATTTAGAATTCTTCTTCGGATTACAAATTGTGACTCCCTCACGCACAACGACGACTATGAAACTTTGATAAAAGATTGAGAATTCATCTCGGAAAACGATGACAAACACAACTCAACGAATGAGAACGAAAAGTAGCGTAGCTACATCGTTTGGACTCGAAACTAAGTGAATGAGTAACCGAAATGACCGAAACTCAATAAGGAATCATAATAGAACATGTTCAAGTCTAAAAGCAAAAATACGGAAACATACAAACACAAAGTCACACACATATGTTATTTCCTAGACATAGTCCTAGAACATACAAATAGCAAAGATTGTCAAGTTAGAATAAATGCATGAGCATACATTATCAAGTGTGTGAAAGTGATATATAAATGATGTTTAACCATGAAGGAACACACAAGAATGCCATGTGTGTGTGTGCCTAGCCTTGTAGAGAAATGAGGTCTTATATACCTTTGTAGAGAAATAAGGTCTTATATACCTTTGTAGACCGATGAAGCACATTTCTCCTTGAAGCCGGCATCTTGCATGAATTGTAGCCAAGACTTTCTTTGACGTCTTGAATCTTCAAAACTTAGACCACTAAACATTACAAGAGAAACACATTTTGATATGGAATACATGCCAAGACAAACCAAAAACCTAACATCTTCTTATTCCTCCTATTTCGAATAAACTCATTCTTAACTCTTTTCAACTGAACCGATTCTAAAAACCATTTACAAACCCTAAAAACAGAGAGATAGAGAGTGATAGAGGTGACGGGGACGATGGGTGATGATGGGTTTCTCTCTCTAGTCTTCATAAGTTCGTGTTTAAGCTTGAGTTATTGTAGAGATAGAGGAAGATCCTTCTCTCTATGGCTTGTAGATCGAAGGCAAGGAAATTGAAGCTGCTAGCTGTGTGAGGAAGTCAAAAAGGGATCCTTAAACATTCTTGTGAGTAACAAACTGCCCCCTTCAAAAGCTTTAGTATTTTAGTCGTTTAAATTGACAAGGACCACGGTTTATTAGATTTACTTTGTTGTTTGTGTTATCTTTTGTTGGATCTAGAAAATCAAGTACCACGGTTTAATAGATTTACTTTGTTGCTTGATTGTGATGATTATGATGAAACCATTTCTGGGTTTGGATGAATGGTTGTGTCTGGGTTCCATTGTTGTTTTCTATGGCATTTTTGTTGAAATGTTATGTGGCATGGTTTTTTTGGGCTTGATAACTCTGTCTAGGGCTTGAAATCAAGTACCATGGTGGAAATCATGTCCACGACTTGAAGTTCGAGTCTCAGGCGTGAAAGCCTTGTGCAAGGTTTGAAATTCCTTTTACAGGGCTTAAAATCAATTTATAGGGCTTTAAAAATAATTGTCCATGGTTTTAAAAATCCATGCCCCGGGCTTCAAAATCAACTATTTTACTTACCTGGCTACAGATTTTAAATGGTTAGAAAGGCAATTGTTTCTATCCTTAGAGGTTAATGTCTTCATTATAGGTTCTGAAATTTGTTCTAGATATTTCAGAATGCCATTTTGTTATTTTTCTTCATTTTCATATCTTTGTTACTTTAACAACATTTCCAGGGTCTATGGATATGATGGATGTGTTCATAGTGCACTACGATAGACATTGGATTGGTGACCAGGTGATAGGTCCAATTTTCTTTACATGTAATGAAGACAAATATAGTAAATTGTTGGAAACAATATGTCACCGGATCGGGGTTAGTAACGACAGATTCCGGATAAGCTTAAGTTCAGAGCTTTTAACACCGAAAGGGAGTTGTACATTATCCATTATGACCGACAATGATGTATCCTGTTTGCTTTCTCATAATCAATCATTGTGGACTGAAATTAAGCTCGAAGTCGTAGAAAGATCTGTACCGCCGAAGGCAACTGAAAATGTATTTCAAACTTTAATGAAGTCAAGAAATACAACAATCCACTCATGTATACCTTCGGCTTGTAAACCCTCCAGTATTTCAGAATCCCCAATTAGTACTCCATATTTCCCATTAGTGGATGGTAGCAACCAGTTGTTTAGGCCATTGCCTTCCCTCGGATTTACATCGGCCGAGAAAGATCAGGAGACTCCAGCATAGACTACTAATCATGCAGAGGCTGAGAAGGATGATTCTGATAGTTCTGAAACCTTCGATATAGAGGATGAGGATGAGTCTAGCAGTGACAGGCAAGCGTCAACGGACTGTGGAGAAGCTAAAACAAATGGAGCACCTAACAGTTCTACACCCTCTGCGATGACACGGTGGACAATACCGGGGTAAGAACTGTACCAATTCAGCCCGTTAGATTAAAAGAATTGTTTGAAGACAATGGAGACTTTAGTGAAATATACAAATGATAGATGTTCAAGGACAAGAAAACTTTGAAAGAGGCTTTAGGGTTCAATGCATTACAAAAGAGGTTTGATTACAGGGTTCGACGATCTAATCATACACGATTCGTCACAATATGTAAAACGAGAGATTGTCAATGGGTTTTTAGGGAAGGGAAGTCGAGAAATGGGACCTACTGGAATGTTACGTCTGTTGACTCTGAGCACACATGTGGTGATAATGGAAACTACGACGTAGATTTTCTCCATGTAAGTTCCCATGTAATAGGGCAACTGTTTTCTAGAAAGTTTGTTGATCTAGGATGCAACATCCGTCCTAAAGATATAATGACTAACACGAGGGAAAAGCTTGGCATAAACCTCACATACAACAAAGCTTACAAATCTAAGGACCCGCGTTTTATATAATGTTTTCGGTGATCCGTGGGAGTCATTTAAGATGTTGCTTGCATACTTTCACATGTTGGAAAAATCTAATATGGGGATGATAACCAAGATTGAAACCGATAGGAAAAACCGGTTCAAATATGGATTCATGGCACTTGGGCCTTATATAGAGGGATTCAATACAGTTAGGCCGGTTATTGCCATTGATGCTAGCCACTTGAAGTCCAAGACCAGGGGTGTTTTGTTAGTTGCGGTATGCAAGGATGGTAATGAGATGATATACCCTTTGGCATTTGGGTTTGCCAATTCAGAGTGCTCAAAGTCGTGGACATGGTTATTGAAGCAAGTTCACAACGTGATCTTGCAACCCGAACTTGTGATGATAGTTTCGGATTGGCACACAGGTATCTCTAATGGCATGAGAACAATATTCCCCGATGCAGCACATGGGGTTTGTGCATACCACTTGGCCAAAAATCTGAAACAACATTGTATGAAGCGAGGTGACGTGATTAATCTTTACTATCGTGCTACATATATGTACCATGTTGGGGAATTTGACCGTTTAATGGCTGAGCTGAAATCCATCCATCCTAAGGTTTATGATGAGCTCATAGAGGTTGGGATATAGAAGTTTTCACGTGTCCGTAGCCTTAGGAAGAGGTACCATATGATGACCACCAACATTGCAAAGTCAATGAATTATTGTCTACGTGCAATCCGGAAGTTGCCTATCACATCTATTGCTGAATTTATCAGAGTTTTGTTGCAATGATGATTCCACGACCATTGAAGTAATGCAAGAGAAACACCCACATTCTTGAGTAATGATGCAGACCATGTAGGTAAAAATTACCATAAGTAGTACACGCAGCGGAAGCGATACTAAAAATAAGATTTAGTGACTTTTAAAAAAATTTTCCTTTATGAACCTTAAACCCTTTTAATCAATAAACATGCATATACATTAACAAAAAGTAAATTACATTTTGTCGCGTGATCCGATTGACTTACGTCGATGGTAATCCGCAAGACCTTCAATCCGAGCACGAACGTGGATCACCTAGGAGCGTGGTCTCTCTTTTCTTTGAATTGCAAACCTGTGAATGGACAAAACAAAACCTTTCTTTTCTTTGTTAGTCACAAAACAATCAAAAGAATGTCTAAGATTATTCCGGTCACTTTTGAGTTCTCAATCTAATGATCGAAACTCGCGTGAACCTAGATCGATATCGTATACACAAGCTTATTGATGATTAAGCAATAGTATACTATCAAAGAATAATCTAACACTCCTTTTTGTCTTAGTAGAATAAAAACTCTCTATGAATGAAGAAGAAGAAGAAAAATAAAATCTCAAGCACACATGTATGTGGTGGCCGAACCCTATAAGAGCACTTATATAGGTTGGCCGAATTTTTATTTTTTTTTTTCTTTTAGGGTTGCCGAATTCTATGTAGTTTTAGATTAGGGTTGGCCGAATTTCATCATGTCACTTATATAGGGTGACCGAAATTCAACCCTAATTCTTTTCAACTTTATAGACTTCAAACCCTAATCCAACTCATTGATTTTTATTCTTTTATTTTGACTAAATAAAAAGACTCCTTATTTGATTAAATAAATAAAATTAATTTATTTATTTCCTTATCAAACAAGTCTTTTACTTTTAGGAAAGATTTGTTTCTTTAATTAAACAATTAATCAATAAATTAATTAATTCTTATTTAATTAAAACAAATGAAACAAAATAATATATTAGGTTAAAACATTAACCTTGCCGCCCCACTTGTATAAAATTGGGCCTAATATTATTTTCTTATTTCATTTAATCCATTGGACTTTAAATAAAAAGCCCACATATGAACCAGACCCATTCTTACTAAAAGAAACAAGCCCACATGTCTTTCATTAATATATTAATATAATTGAGCAGCCCATTACATAAATAATGTGCCATTACATAAATAATGTGCATATTATATTCTTAATATATTAAATGCAATTCTAGATGGACCCTTAAATTGGTCCGGTAGAATGTATCAAGTGATCCATGCAAGTCCGTGTGGATTGGGGATCTTGGCGGGCCATCTAAATTTAAGCTTCAATAGACATAACCTAATCACAATCAACAAATGATTCACTTAGGTCCGATCCATTAATTTTAACTCATTCCACTAAAGAGCTAAAACTGAACTCTTAAATAAAGATAGAAAAGGAAGATGCTCCTCATTCATACCCTAGACAATCATATTGGAGATAGTGTATCCTCGTGATTAATATCAGTAATCGCCAAGAGTTCATAGACCGCCTATAACTCTCCAAGTTACCATATTTACTCATATGACCACGTTTTGAACTTGGATATTTTGACTTGTCCAGAAGCCATGTTTTCAATAGACACTATCGAAAACTCAACGTTGAGATTTAATATCCAATTACCTCAAAACATCCATATGATGATATTATACTCTCATTTAATTAAATGGAGCCACGATGTCCATATCTATAAATGAAGTCCTCTATCGATTAACAAATGAATATCACCAAACTATCGAGGATAGACTATGCGATATAATCGTACTCATTGATAACTCAAATGATATCACTTGCAACCATAAGTCCATCATTTATCTCAGGATTAAGATAGACTCTCCGATTGTCCTGATAATGAAAAGACTATTATCTACTGACGGTTCTAGATAAAGCTTTTCATTGTGACCCAGTTCAATGCACCCAGTGCACTAGATCCTTTTGCTCGAAGACACTCCGATGATTTTAGACTCATCATATCTCATTTGATCCCACTCAAATGCTAGCAAAAGAATTCTACAACTTTAACAAGATAAAGGTGCCCAACCTTTAACTTAAGTTGTGAACATTATTCAAGACTAACTAAAGAATTGTGTCTACCACATACATATCCAGATGTACGAACAATTCTTCTTTTCCCATAGTCTTTAGACCTTATGATTATTTACTTTGACAATTATAATATTAAACTATAAATGCTATACGATTTGTTAAACCAGAAATCACTTTATTAATATGAAAAAGATTGTTAATTACAACATTACACTCTTGCTATTGAGTATAATCCTAACAGACCAACACATCAAAGACAGGGTATTAACATTGCAACGGTGTGAGATTCACCCCATTGACTTCAATAGATTCAAGGTAGAAGACCAATGGAATGAAGTAATTGTCGACTTGGAACAACATTCATGCTCATGCCGTGAATGGGACCTAGATGAGCTACCGTGTATTCATGCCATGGTTGTTGCAACATATGCTTACATAATGTTCATTTACATTTTTAATAACAACCATAATCTTCAATTTCTAATTGTTATTCATTTATTTATGTTTTTTGTATTAGGCTTAAAGGTATGCCCATTAACACATTATGTTCCGACTTTTTCACAACCGAATGGCTGAAACAGGCGTCAGCCGTACGCCATGGCTGTGAACCCTGTTCTAAAACCAAAAGCATGGAACATTGTTGATGATGTTCGTAATTGCGTTGTATTGCAATGGAAAAAAATCGATTGATAGGAAGACCAAAGAAAAATCGGATACCTTCAGTTGGGGAGAAACGAAAGCAACAAACGTGTAGGAATTATGGGCAAAAGGGACACAATAAAAAAAGTTGCACGAACCCATCATGTAGCACAGGGAAATCAGCAAAAAAACCACGTAGTTGTAGCGTGTGCAAAAAATGTAGCCTGTGCAAGAAAGAAGGACATAACAAACTTAAGTGCCCGGATAGGGATAATGCACTCAACCCCAGTTTGGCAACCCACCTCAGCTTGGATGACACTGATACAGATGATGAAGAAGTTGATTGTTAGGTATGGATGAGATTCATCCTTTCCTTATAATTTTTTTTTAAAAAAAATCTTTCAGAGCTAGTAGTTGCTTACACTTTTGCTGTTGCATGCACATACACCTCTACTATAGGTTGAGATGCAGGAGCGCAAGAAAGTTGTTGCTGTGATGATGGTGTAGTATGTGTTGTAAGTTGCATGGGATGTTTCTGTGGTGGTGCAGTCGTACAATATTTGCAACTTTTTTTTAGGTGGTGTGGTGTAGTTGTTGTAAGTTGCAGGGGATGCTGTTTATGGTTTTAAGTTTTTACAATTGTTTTTAAATTGAAAAGCAGAAGCAACCCAGCATGTGTTGTTGTGAGGGATGGTCTAATAGTTGTTGTTAGTTGCAGAGGATGTTGTTGCTATGGTGGTCTAGTAGTTGTACCATATTTACAACTGTTTTTAACTTGTTGTGGTGATGGTCTTGTATGGAATAATTGTGTATTCTGGAATATTTGTTGTGGCCTTGTTATATTGGTATTTATGTTTTTGTTTAAGTATATATTTGTGTGTGCTCAGCATACACATATACTGTTCTTTGTAGTATATACTGGCATTGATATTATTGAGCCCAGGTGAAAATACCTACAAGATTATACTAAACAACATATAGGGGGGGTGAATAGGTTGACACACTAGTTTTAAAAACTCTTTCATGACTTATGTCAAAACCTTAGTGAGCATACAAATTTACCTTAAACATGATTGTTATGAGAAAACAATTAACACATGTATGCTCAATTCACCACCCTTAGTCTACAAAACATATACCAACAAACAATATATCTCATATACAAGATATTCAATTAAAATCAAATTTCACAAGATGTACTTTGAATATTATAATGTAAGTACACTAAGTAGAACTACTTCAACTTGCTATTGAAGGAAATATATTAAAACCAAAACAAAGATTACATTTATTCATAATAATGTCCAATATGTACAAGTATTAATATAAATGCAACTATACAAAAGAATCAAAGAATAAGATAATTGTATTTACACAAATGAATTATATATACAAATATGATCAAAATGAATATTGATTACAAATCACACTTTATACAATCTTGCTTCCAAATATATCACAAGTGAATATTGTACCACAAGATTAAAACATACACATAAACATATATAAAAGAGGGATAGAAAGAATTGACACATGAGATTTTTTAACGTGGTAAATGTAGGGAAAAACGATTGCACGCAGCGGAAGCGAGACTAAAGGAGGTTTAGTATAGTTTAAAATTTTTCCATAACTTGAACCTTAACCCTCTAATTAATTAACATATAATACTAAAGATATCATACCTTTGTCGCGTGATCCGATTGACATTGCGTCGATGGTAATCCGCAAGATCTTCCAATCCAATCACGAACGTGAATCACCTAGGAGCGTGGTCTCCCTTCTCTTTGAATTGTGTACCTGATGATAGATTAACAAAACTTTTTCTTTTTCATTAGTCACAACAAGTTCCAAGAGACAACAAAGAATGTTCCGGTCACTTTTGAATTCACAATCTTTAGATCGAAACTCATGTGAACCTTATTCAAAATTGTGCACAAAACCTTTTGATGTAAAAGTAACTAGTGCACTATCGAAATAAGAACAAACTTTTCTCTCTATTCCTCTTGGCCGAAAATCACACTAGTCTAAGAGTTGGATTATATTTTTCTCTAGCAAAAGAAAAAAAACTCTCAAGTCCAAGACATTAGGGTTAGCCGAATTCTTTTCTCAATAAATAACATATGTTAGGCATGAATTCTACTTGCCTTATTAAGCATATATATCTATATATATTAGGCGACCAGTAGCCATGCATATCACAAATATATTACTGCATGTATTCTGCATGCTTTATAAATAAATATATCACGAATTCTGCATGCAATTATATAATCTATATAAGTCAATATATATATATGTAATACTGCATGCCACTTATTAAATATATAAGTCAATATATATATCCGGCCAATTGCCATATATATCTCATATATTGTGGCCGAAATCCTTTTCCATGTAGGATTTGTCTTTTGACTTAAATCCTAACCCTAGGTAGACTTCCTTAGAATTCCAAACCCTAATCCAACTCTTTAGTGTATTTGTGACTATATAAAACACTTCCTTATTTGACTAGATAAATAAATCTCTTATTTATCTACTTACCAAATAAAGTCTTTTATATTTATTATACTTCCACAATAGTATACTACTAAGAAACATATTTCCTAGTCAGAAAAAGATTTTGATTTTCAATTAAATAATTAATTAATCAATTAATTAATTTCCATTTAATCAAATAATGAAATAAATAATATATTAGACTTTTATATTAGTCTTGCCGCCCCACATACATATACATGGGCCATATATTATTTTCTTATTTCATTCAATCCATTGGACCTTAATTAAAAGGCCCACATGTGAACTAGGCCTATTCTTACTAGAAGAAACAAGCCCACATGCCTTAATACAATTCTAGATGGACCCATAATTAGTCCGGTAGAATATATCAAGTGATTCATGCAAGTCCGTGTGGATTGGGGATCTTGGCGGGCCTATCTAAATGATTCACTTAGGTTCAATCTATTAATTTTAGTTCATTCCACTAAAAAACTAAAATTGCACTCTTAAATAAAGATAGAACAAGTAAATGATTCTCATTCATACCCTAGACAATCTTATAGGAGATAGTGAATCCTCGTGAAGAATATCAGTAATCGCCAAGAGCTCATAGACCGCCTATAGCTCTCCAAGTTACCATATTTACTCATATGACCACACTTTGAACTTGGATATATATTATGACTTGTCCAGAAGTCATCTTTCAATAGTCACTATTGAAAACTCAACGTTAAGATTTAATATCCAAAACCTCAAAACATCCATATGATGATATTCTACTCACATTTAATAAATGGAGCCACGATGTCCATATCTATAAATGAAGTCCTATATCGATTAACAAATGGATATCACCAAACTATCGAGGATAGACTGTGCTATATAATCGTACCCATTGATAACTCAAATAATACCACTTGCAACCATAAGTCCATCATTTATCTCAGGATTAAGATAGACTCTCCGATTGTCCTGATAATGAAAAGACTATTATCTATTGACGGTTCTAGATAAAGTATTTCATTGTGATCCAGTTCAATGCACCCAGTGCACTAGATTCTTTTACTCGAAGACCCTCTGATGATTTTAGACTCATTATAACACATTTGATCCCACTCAAATGCTAGTAAAAGAATTCTATAACTTTAACAAGATAAAGGTGCCCAACCTTTAACTTAAGTTGTGAACATTATTCAAGACTAACTAAAGAATTGTGTCTGCCTCATACATATCCAGATGTACGAACAATTCTTCTTTTCTCATAGTCTTTTGACCTTATGATTATTTACTTTTGACAATTATAATATTCAATCTATAAATGCTATAAGATTTGTTTAAATCAGAAATCACTTTATTAATATGAAAATATTGTCAAAAACAATATTACACTCTTGCTATTGAGCATAATCCTAACAGTAAAACCTCCAAGGAGGAAACATACACGAGTTGAACTACAACCATTGGGTACTATATATATTGGATGATAAATTAGAAATTTCTCAAAAGTGACCAACCTTGATCTACTTCCTATTGGAGTCTATCTCCCCAACCCTATTGGAAAGTACGAAATCCTTCAATGATGTGGAATATTGGAAAGTACGAAATCCCTCAATGATGCAGAACCACCATATATTGGAGATCATACCAAACCAACATCAATGGAAGATTAGAAATTCCTCAAGAGTGCATACACATCCCATGTACCCCGCTCTTTTGGAGTCTATGTCTATCCATACGCCTAGGCCTACCAATATTGTAGCCAACTCCCTATCCAAGGCACTCATGCCTCTAAAGAGCCTCCCATGCATGACTATCCGGACCTTCCCGATCCTAGTCATGACTTCTTGCTTAACTATCCAAGTCATCTCGACTCTAGTTAAGGCTTCTTGCTTGGTTATCCGGACCTCACGTCCTAACCAAGACTTTCTTACTTGACTATCCAGACATCTCATCCTAGTCAAGACTTCATGCCTTTTACAAGGACTTCCTAGTGTGATCATGTGAATGCAAATGATGCAAACAATCAATTCAACATAGAACATGTAATCAATACATTCCATGGAACAACTAGACCTAAACATGTGAGAACACAAGTAATATAATCTAGATGCCAAAACATAAATTAAACTTAGAGCATGTGAAAAACACCTAACACAAAAGCTCCTAGTTTCATTCACACAAATAACACTTGAATAAATCATAATCATGAAGCACATATTCAAGATGTTACAAACATACACAAAAATATTAGAATCACAAAATGTGTTCAATGAATATTCTAACCAACAATTAGAGCAATGATATATTGAATAATCAATTAAATCCTATTTGTTTCTAAAAACACATCCACAAGCATTAATCCTAGATTTTATCAATCAAAGGATCAAAACACATTTCAAGGATTATTAATCATAAAATGATTCAATCAAGTCACAAATAATCCTAGATATCAAACTAATCACAATACAACTCTCAATTATGTGAAAAACCAAGAATCCTAGAAACTAGTTCACATATATCTTTAATTAGACTTTTGATTAGGTTTGATTATGAAGCTATCATTCTCAATAGCATTCACCATACATATACATACATATAGAAGAAGAAACCCCAAGCAAATTGAAGGTTATAAAAGAAGAAATCTCAAAGATATGAACACTACCTTGCAATCACGAGCTGGTTCATTTTTCTAGGTAAAACCACCACGAAAATCTATCAAACAGCTACAAGACCACTTGGAAACACACAAAGCTTGGCCGTTGGCCATGTTTGCTCCTCTCGCACTCCTCTCGCGTTTTTTGGTCGTATCCAAGCCTCCGAACTCCGATGTCGAATCCGTCTTTGGATTACGAATTGTGACTCCCTCACGCACAACGACGACTATAAAACTTTGACAAAAGGTTGAGAAATCATCTCGGAATACGACGACGAAAGCAACTCAACGAATGAGAACGAAAAGTAGCGTAGCTACATCGTTTGGACTCGAAACTTAATGAATGAGTAACCGAAATGACCGGGACTCAATAAGGAATCATAAGAGATCATGTCCAAGTCCAAAAACAAAATACGGAAACAAATAAACACAAAATCACACACGTATGCCATTTCCTAGATATAGTCCTAGAACATGCAAATTACAAAGTTTATCAAATTAAATCTAATGCATGTGCATACATTACCAAGTGTGTGAAAGTGATATATAAATGTTGTTCAACCATGCAGGGACACAAATGAATGTCATGTGTGTGTGTGCCTATGCCTTGTAAGAGGAACGAGGTCAATTATACGTTTGATGAGCAATGAAGCTAATTCCCCTTAACAAGCCACCACCTTGCATGAACCGTAGCCGAGTCTTTCTTTGAAGCTTTGTATCATCATGATAACGACCACTAATCAATACAAGATAAACATCGTTTTAATATGGAATACATGCCAAGACAAACCAAAAACCTAACACCAGGAACCATGCAAGACAGAGCTTAAATTTATTTATTATTATTTTCATAAGCCCTGAACAATGTTAACCCCTGGAATATCATTGATGTTTTAAACCCAAGATATTATTGAGCCTAGGAGTCATGCAAGACAGGGCTTAAATTTATTTATATTTTCATAAGCCATGACCTATGTCTGTTAAGCCCTGGATATTATTGAGCCTAAGAGTCATGCAAGACAGGGCTTGAATTTATTTATTATGTCCATAAGCCCTGACCTATGTATGTCAAGCCCTTGAAGAACATTGATTTGTTAAACCTGGATATTATTGAGCCCAGGAGTCATGCAAGACAAGGCTTGAATTTATTTATTATTTCCAAGTTACGGGGCACAGTATTTTTAGAATGTACCAAAGGGTATTGAATGTTTGTGGTGGTAGTTAAGCTGTTAAGGCCTAAGGGGCAATGTATTTTAATTAACAATATTAATTTAAATATTTATTTGTTAAATGAAATAAATGTAGAGAGTCTTTTCATTAATGGTGTCTTTTCAATTTGAAAAAAGCATGCATTGGTTCGTGAAAAGGCATCCAGATGACCTTTCAATGAAAAAGACTTTTACCATAACCATTGTAACTTTTCATTTATGGGGAACGTTTTCATACATCATTTATAAATACCCTGTCCCTATTACATTTTTTTTTTCTCACTTAACTTCTATTTGTTTATCATTTTTTGTTCATAAATGGCAGAAAACATCAACAAAAGGAATAATGTTGGCAGGCAAATGCATGAAACAGACAAGATGGAATTCATCTTCGAATGTAAAAATAAATATATTATGCGTGTGTCAACAAGGAAAAACCACGAGTTGATATGTGCGCCACACACGGTCCTCGAATCAACTATATGTAATGATGATTACAACCCTAGGTTGACCTCTAGTCACACCATTCTCAGTTACTAACCCACCATTACTACCCGTAAGCATTTTATAGTTACTCTAGACCAAAAATGCTTGAGCACTACACACCGGTAGTCACAAAACTTAACTCTCAATGAATAGATCAATAACCTATGTGAATATAATAATATTCTGAATGCAAATATTGCTAGACTACACTAAATGCTTATCTAGGAATTTAAGATGTCAATGTGGACAATCCTAGATATCATGATGTTTATATGAATGCTCGTAAAGACCTAACTAGATGAAGACATGCAAGTTTAAGACATAGTCATCAAGCAAAGCCAAATCAACACAAGTTGTCCATAAACATGGCAAGGACAATAAATATGCAATTAACAAATGCAATCAATGAGTCCTATACATCAATGTCTAAATACAAAGCATATAGACTTAGCTAGAGGGCAAAATAGTCTTAAATGCTAGCTATCATAAACAACACATCCCAACCAATAAACTAAGACTCAAACATGTTATAACCAACATTAATTAAAGAGTCATGCATTTAATCACAAACTAAATTCTCAATCTAGGCAAACATGTCATAAAGATGAAACAAAAAGTTCTAGAACATGTAGAGATTACCTAGTCAAAGAAAACAAGAAGACCATGCTTGGATTATGCTAGGATGATGCTAGATGCTCATGAGAATGTGTTTGATTGAGTAAAGGAGTGTTCTTGGAGCTTTCTCTCACTTAAAATCTCTCTTTCTCTCTCTAGGGTTTCAGGTGTATGTTCAGCTCTAAGAAGAAGAAGAGAATAAGATGTATATATAGAGAGATGTGTGTGGAATGTAAAGAGACGTCGTTTTAAAAAAATGAACCAGATGTCGACCGCTGTGAAAGCCATAGCGGTCACGACAACAGTGAGCGCTGTCAAGACATTCGCTATGAAAAACAACAATGGTCACGAGAGTGGTAAGGGGAGCGGTTCACACTGTCCATAAGAGCAATGTGCCTACCGTTGTGGAAATTCACAACGGTCATGGCAGCAATCAGAGGCAAATATCAAGCCTCTAGGAAAAAAACACATGCAATATTGAAGACCAATTAGGATGGCAATGATCAATAAAAAACAATAGATAGATCATGCATAAAAAGAGAATAAAACAAGAATATGCACAAACAAGAAACACACACAAAAGATATGTAAGATATGAAAATGCATAAGTGTGATGATAAAGTATATAAGCACACAATTAAGAGAAACACAAATGCAATCATATAAATACAATGAAAGTGTGTGTGTGTGCTACTAAATCTCTTTAAGTGGCAAGTCAAGTGATTTACCTTTCGCTCTTGCTCTTGAAGTCACGTTGAGAAATCCGGAAGATTGCCAAACACAATAACCTAAGCTACCTATTACATACCAATCCCAATGTGGTTTGTCATGAAATAAGCCAATAAAAAATGAGGAACTTTGTAAGGTTTATGATTTATATTGGCTTGATTCCATTGCAAAACACTCTATGTTTGTATTAGTTGCTGCTTAGGACATTATTTGAAGAAAGGAAGCTTAAAAAGTGAAGAGCAACGTCTAGTGCAAAAGTCGTCTTCAAGAGGTGAAAAACGTCAAAGGTAAATCTTGACTTCTATCCTCTTGTAAGGCGTTAGAGCACACACACACAATTCATACATGTGTGTCCCTGCATCATGGTTCAAACATTTGGTATAACACATTCACACATCTCATAGTATGCACATGCATTGATCTTGTATAGACAAACATTGTGAAATTGCATGCTTTGTGACTATCTCTTTGATATGGCATGCTTGTGTGAATATATGTTTATTTGTTTGTGTATTTTGTGTTTAGGACTTGAACATGTTCTTATTTAATGCCTTATTGAGTTCTGGTCATTTCGGTTACTCATTCATAAGGTTTCGAGTCCAAACAAGTTGACTATGCTACTTTTCGTTATCATTTGTTGTGTTGACTTCATCGTCGGATTCTGAGATGATTTCTCAACCATTTTTCAAAGTTGTGTAGTCGTAGTCGTAGTCGTGCGTAAGGGAGTCACGGTTCGTAATCTGAAAATAGATTCAAAATTGGAGTTCGGATGCCCAAGATATGTTGAAGAACCGAAGGAGCGCGCGAGAGAAGTCAGGAGCACGTGTGGCCACAAGGCCTGGCCGTGTGGGAGGCCGTAGGCCCCACGGCCAAGGGAGCCCTCTGCTCCCGTGTGGCCCACGTGCCCCCCACGGGGAGGTGACGTGGCACACTCTGATTCGCTCGAAAAATCTCTCTCTCTCCTCCTTTTAAACTCATCTCCTTCCCTCCACACTTAGTTGAATTTTGAAGAACTCTTCACGAAATTTCTGCAGAATTCTCCAATTTTTCATTTTCTTATTTTGATCATATCTCTCTCATACGAACTCGAAATCAATCGATTTAAAAACCAAAATTGTTGGTCTCGAAGAGAGCTACAAACCCAAGCATTTCCAGAGGCAGCTGACTTTGTCATTTTTCTCAGCTGATCCATTTTCAGTTCGTGGTCAAGGCTGTTATTTCAACTTCTTCTTTTTCAATTTCATCTTTGATCATCTCTTGATTCTTACTATTTGATTGATGAAATTTGTTGAGAAGTATGTTAGATCACATGCTAGGGTTGTTTGATCATTTGTTAATTGAGATTTAGCTTTGTGATTTGTTTTGAACATATATGTGCTAAACTTGATTTTGTGTGAAATTGATTCTAGAAAAATGAATATATGATATGTTGATAGCGCTCCAAATGTTCACATTTAGCGCACCATTTTCCTATTTTTTTTGTGCTTGTTTCTCGGGTAAAACCGGGTATTTAACGGATAAATAAGTGTTTCAGGTGATTAGGGAAGTTCAGGGGCAATTATGTAATTTTGGACAAATCAGGGGCTAAAGTGCAATATTCGGGCAATTATTGAAGATTCTGTGAATAGGGGAAAGTTCAGGGGTGTAGATTGCAATTTGCCACGTAAAGCACAGAGTCAGTGCCATGTCACCCCCGGGAACGACGCCGTTTTGGCGCTGCACGCGTCGCGCCTGACGTCAGGTTGTCTTCCTCAGCAAACCGGGTCAGCCCGACCCGGTCAGACCCGACCCGAACCAACGACGACCCGGCTACTTCGACGACCGTTTTTGACAGTTTTCCGACCAGTTTTTCGACGGTTCTCCGCCCAGATCGGAAGCCCACTCCACGGTGGTCACGATGGGCCCATTTTTAGCCTCCCATGCAAAGGTTTTCAACTCCAACAAATCCTCCAAACCTCCATAGATGTGCAAACCTTCAAGCTTGGTTCAGCGGCCATTCTCCCGCGTTCCAGCACGTCCAAGCTCACCAAAGCTTGGCGGGTACATGCAGCGGGAAAGAACCCGCGGTCCAGAAGGTCAGAACTCGCCGCCGGGCACAAGCCCGCCAGCCAGGGATTCCAAGCCCGTCATGACGACCGACTTGAAGATATTTCCGTCCAAAACCTCCCCAAAACAGTTCCCTATATATATATATATATTTCCTCCCCTAACCTAAAACATACCTCCCAAATATCCAAATACCCTCCTAATACACCCAATTAGCTTAGTTTAGCTTAGATTAGCTTAGTTTATTTTAGTATAATGTAAATTATCACCATCCACACCACCTTAGTTATATTATGTAACTAATATTGATGTTGGGATTTGGTGTACTTTGTATATTATCTATGATATAAGTTGGTTTTCTATGGTTGCGCTTTAATTCATATATGTGTTGTTTGAATTTACTAATTCATAAGCATGTAATACAATTTAGATTATGCATGAATGATTATTAATGCATGTGTTTTTATTAATGGTTTTAAGACTATCCTAGGTTAATAGGAATCAACTAATTAAATGGATAATTGCATTTGTACACCAATATTCCAACATCCTATCTCTCATTTACCACTTTTGCAAGATCATTGCATTAGATGGTAATTAGTTTAATTAGGTAGTTTAGTTAATTTAATTTAGATAATTGTAGTTGTAGTTTAGTTGATAGATTAATTAGTTACTAAGGAGATGACAATCCTTAGTTGTAGTGTAATTTAATTAGATTGCCATCTTAGCTAATTTAGTTATTAGTTAGTTTAATTGCCTACATGCCATCCTCCTAGATTAATTGCTTTCTTGCCATCCTCACCATTTACTTTTTATGCATGTAAATATGTTGTAATTAGTGTAAATAATATATAAGACTAAAACCGATAAAAGGTACCTCACGAATTCCCTGTGGAACGAACCGTAATTGCCGCTATGCGATCTTAACGATCCATGCGCTTGCGGATAAACATACGCGCCCCATTTATTTTACGATAGTTTATAGAACTATCGCGTGTCCCGCGTGCGCCGATCGAGTCATTGGCGCACGCCGGGGATACTTTATTATAGACCGTTCCGGGGCGTGTCATATGTCTCATATTATTTTCTAGATTTTATTTCATGATCTAAGAACTAGGTTTTTAGTGTGATAAATTGAATATTCATACCTTTGTTCTTATTGATTTGCATGTCTTGATTTCTAGATAATCTTGTGATTGTGTGTTGGAAGCATATTCTAGATTGTCATTGACCATGTACATTTTGCTTGATTGATCATCTAGCTTAATTTGTTTGTGTTTGCATCACTTGCATCACTTTAGATCATAGCCTTGCATTAGGTTGAAGTCTCTAGCAAAGTGAGTGAAGCTTTGTGGATAGAGCAAGGAAGCCTTGATTAGAGTTGGGAGGACTCGGATAATCAAGCAAGGAAGTCTTGTCTAGGGTCGGGAGGATCCGGATAGGCAAGCAAGAAATCTTCCTAGAGACGTGAGCGTCTTGGATAGGAAGTTGCTTTCTAGAGGTGTAGGATACATCTCGGATAGGAAGTAGGCTTGGTGATTCACTAGCCCGAGGGTAGATTAGGAGTTGATAGCTTGAGCGGATATCATGAGTGATAGCTTGAGTGTGTAAGTCCTTTTTCACATAATGGATTGCTTTGCCGGTGGTTGTGATATCAACCCGTGGATGTTTTCTCTTTGAGGTTTTACCACGTTAAAACGCTTGTGTTCATTTTTGCTTTTACTTTTCTTTATCTTCCATTTCTTTCATTGATTGCATATCTTGTAAATTGATTAACTCTTGTATAAGTGAAATCAATTAATTTGTCAAATTTAATCAAGTGTGCATTTTCATTGATATATTCCGCATTATTTTTAAATCGGGAGAATTTGGAGCCTATACCTATTCACACCCCCCCCCCCCCCCCCCCTCTAGGTATATTTCACTACTACTTAAGGGAAATTTCAAACTTACAATCTCTCCCTTTGACTATTTCATGACAAAACAAACACTCACAAAATAATCCTCACAAAACAAACAAGATCAAGCTATTGGTCAACAAAGTAAATTCTACATTACAATGAGAGAAACCTAAGAATCTAAGTCTTCAAGGTCTTCTATCTCTTCGTAGATCATCATACCTACACACAATAGCAAGAAAACACTTTCCAAGAACAAGTGCATGTGAGATGAACAAACATAAAAAGCATTTGCACTTAAAGAAGCAATATAAAGAAATGCATGTGCAATGCTCCCCCTAAATGGTTACTCTCTCTCAAACTTCTCTCCCAAAGCATAAAAATACTCCTACTATTTTTCTCAAGACTTCTCCCTCTTTTTGTCATGAGATAGACAAAGGAGCTCCCCCTATCGGGTTGCTTTAGCAAAGAGAGCTATTAGCACAAAAGGTATTTACATAATCATATAAACGAACTTTATGCAACTCAAGTAATTAAGAGAGATTTATGGAGTTTTATTTAAAGAAATATGTGTGACATTGTTGCTTTGCATGCAAGACATGTTGCATTCAAGTCCAAAAATCAATGGTATTTGGCAAAGCAAACATCAAAAAGGTTTCCAAGAGAATTCAAACCAATTTGTACCCTTTTGTCATAAGCAAGCAATATATAGTTTTTCAAAAGATATTTTCAAGCTAAGAGCAACTATATCAATCCTTAAAAGCAAACCAAGACATGGATTCAAAGATCCTATTCGATTTTTCTGGATGAAACATCCGTGTAAGGTTTATGATTTGTATTGGCTTGATTCCATTGCAAAACACTCTATGTTTGTATTAGTTGTTGCTTAGGACATTATTTGAAGAAAGGAAGCTTAAAAAATGAAGAGCAACGTCTAGTGCAAAAGTCGTCTTCAAGAGGTGAAAAGCGTCAAAGGTATATCTTGACTCCTATCCTCTTGCAAGGCGTTAGCGCACACACACACAATTCATACATGTGTGTCCCTGCATCGTGGTTCAAATATTTGGTATAACACATTCACACACTTCATAGCATGCTCATGCATTGATCTTGTATTGACAAACATTGTGAAATTACATGCTTTGTGACTATCTCTTTGATATGGCATGCTTGTGTGAATTTGTGTTTATTTGTTTGTGTGTTTTATATTTTGGACTTGAATATGTTCTTATTTGATTCCTTATTGAGTTCCGGTCGTTTCGGTTACTCATTCATAAGGTTTCGAGTCCAAACGACTTAGCTATGCTACTTTACCTTCTCATTCGTTGAGTTGACTTCATCATTATTTTCCTAGATGATTTCTCAACCATTTTTCAAATTTTTATAGTCGTAGTCATGCGTGAGGGAGTCACGGTTCGTAATCCGAAAACGGATTCAAAATCGGAGTTCGGATGCCCAAGATACGGCTGAAGAACGTGAGGGAGCGCGCGAGAGGCAAGCATGGCCAAAGGCCATGCATTGGCCACCACGTGTGGAGCCCGTGGGACCCACGGCCAGAGCACCCCTCTGGTCCCGTGTGGCCCACGCGCTCCCCATGGGGTGCTGATGTGGCAGCCTCTGATTGGCTCCCGTCATCCTCTCTCTTCTCCATCTCTTTTCCCTCCATTTATATTCGAAATCCCGAGCAAAATTCTTTACAATTTTTGATTTCTTATTTTGATCATATCTCTCTCATTTCAACTCCGAATTGAGTGATTCAAAAGCCAAAATTGTTGGTCTTGAAGAGAGCTACAAACCTCAAGCATTTTCAGAGCCATTTGAGTTCGTAATTTTTCCCAGTGATCTGATTTCAGTACGAGACTCAACTTTTGTATGTGAAACTTCTTCTTCTCACTTCATCTTTTGATCATCTCTTTTAATCTTCCTAATTGATAGATGATATGTGTTTAGAATGTTGTTAGATCATATTCTAGGGGTGGTTGATCTATTGATTGTTGAGTTTTAGCCATTTGATTTCAATTGAACATATATTGCTAAACTTGACCTATCTTGATATTGATTCTAGAAATACTTTTTGTTCTTGAACTTGATTGTTGATTTCTAGGTTTTTGTCACATGTTCATGAACTAGGATTTTTGATTGTGCTATCTATCATTTAAATCTAGTTCTTGTTTGGATTGAATATGTTGTGGATTTCAAGTGTTAACTTGTTCACTTGATTTCAAAGCTAGTTTTGTGATTTTTATTGAAAACTTGTTACTCTAGCTTTGATTGACATGTTTAGGTTTCTAGATATTTTTGTGAATGACTTTGAATGTCTAAACTAGACTTCTAATCACATGTTCATAAGAATTAGCTAAATTTGCTTGTGAGCTTGATTTATGCAAATCTAATTCTTCATAGAGTGTGTTTGATCTACTTGCTCTATTTGCTTGTGTTTGCATCATTTGCATCACTTAGATCATTGCCTTGTGAAAGGTTGAAGTCTCTTGCAAAGTGAGTGAAGCTTTGTCTTGAGCAAGAAGTCTTGGCTAGGAAAGTGTTCCGGATAGCCAAGCAAGAAGCCTTGATTAGAGTCGGGAGGACTCGGATAGTCAAGCAAGAAATCTTCCTAGAGACGTGAGCGTCTTGGATAGGAAGTTGCTTTCTAGAGGTGTAGGATACATCTTGGATAGGAAGTAGGCTTGGTAGTTCACTTGCCCGAGGGTAGATTAAGAGGTGATAGCTTGAGCAGATATCATGTGTTGATAGCTTGAGTGTGTAAGTCCTTTTCATATAGTGGATTGCTTTGCCGGTGGTTGTGGTATCAACCCGTGGATGTTTCCTCTTTGAGGTTTTACCACGTAAAAACACTTGTGTTTATTTTTGTTTTTACTTTTCTTTATCTTCCATATCTTACATTGATTGCATATCTTGTAAATTGATTAACTCTTGTATTAGTGAAATCAATTCATTTGCTAAATCTAATCAAGTGTGCATTTTCTTTGTTATATTCCGCATCATTTTTAATATTGGAAGAATTTGAGTAAATACCTATTCACCCCCCCTCTAGGTATATTTTACACTATATTGCTTAAGGGAATTTCAATTGGTATCAGAGCGGGTGTCTAGAAGTAATTAGATAGATCCATATTATAGTGTTTGTGTTTTGTTTTGTTGTGTTTTGTTGTGTTTGTTCATTTTTGTAGCTATGGGTGATTCAATGCCGGAAGGTGCCTTTAGTGCTAGACCTCCACTCTTGGATAGTGGTAACTACACCTTTTGGAGAAATACAATGAAAGCCTACATTAGAGCCATCAATGATAAAGCATGGATGAGTGTGAGTGATGTAGTAGAGGAAAAGGAGTCCTTAGATGATCGAGAATCTACTTGCAATCACATTGCTCACGTGGCTATATATGAAGGAAGATTTGAGGATAATAGTGAAGACTCCTCAAGTATTGAGGAAAGTGAAAACTCTTCAAGTAGTGAAGATAGTGAAATCTCCTCCAATGATGAAGAGTTTGAAGTCTCCTCAAATCAAGATTTTATAAGCTTCAATGACAAGATCCTTCAACAAAAGAATGAAGAGAACATCAAGTTGAAGTTGATCAATGCCAATTTAGTGGTGATTTTTAAAGCTCTTATCAATGAAAAGAAGATGTCTTTGGAGAAGATGAGCAAGCAAAGTGAAGTCATCAAGGAGCATGAAAAGACCATTGAAAAGAATGTCTCTAAGGTGGAGGAAAGTGCTCAAGAGTTAGATGATTTAAAAGAAGACTTTACTATGAAGTTGTTTGTCATGGAAGGAGAGATTAAGCAAAAAGAGAACTCTTTGTTTATCATGAAGATAAAAGAGTGTGACCTTATAGATGAAGTCAAATCTCTCAAAGAGTCTATTAATGGCATGAAAATTGGAGCCATTAAGCTTGATGAAGTGATAAAACTTGGAAAGCATCATGGAGATATGAGTGGCTTGGGTTATGTAGAAGAAGTTAATAAGACTCCTACAACCAAGAACAAGTCAAGAAAGTCCAAGAAGAAGAAAGACTCAAGTACTATTCCTTCCAACATCAAAGACAAAGACAAAAAGAGCTATGGAACTTCTCAACCGACTTCTCAACCTTGGAGATCTTCAAGGCTATATTCTTTTGCTTCTTAGGAGGTGAGGTTGTAGGAGCCTTCCAATCAATTCACTCGGCTTCATCTTCTTGAAGTCACTATTCTTTTCAAGCCCCGTCACCTTGGATTCAAATCTATGAGGTAATGACTTCATGATCTTTTGCTTGATCCTCCTATCCGAGTATGGATCACCTAGTTGATGGCTTTGATTGACGATGTCCATCAACTTCACTTGGAAGTCATTGAAGCACTCATGCTCCTCTATCCTAATAGTCTCGAATAGGGTTTGGACTACTTGGAGCTTAGAGTATTCCACCACTTCGGTTCCTTCATATGCCATCTTCAAGATTTTCCAAGCTTCATGTGCATTTTTGGTGATTTGGATGAGTTTTTATTGACTCTCATCCATTGCACAAAGCAAGACATGCATGGCCTTGTTGTTCCACTTCATAGCTCCAAACTCTTCGATACTCCATTGAGCCTTGGGCTTGGGCACAATGCTTCCATCTCTGGCGGTTACGGTGGGAGGTGTGTATCCGTCCTCAATCACCATCCACACCCTATCATCTATCGCCGATAGATAGGACTCCATCTTCCCCTTCCACGAGGAGTAATTGTCACCCTTGAGCAATGGTGGCCTCACGCTTGACGCTCCCTCTTTGATAGTCCTAAATTCACTCATAGTGTTTGGGTGAATGTATGCAAACGAATGCAAATGAATGAGCAATCAAAACACACAAAAGCAAGACACACAAGCAAGATCAAGGATCACCTAAGTATGTCAAGGAACCCGCTCTGATACCAATTGAAAATAAATATATTACACGTGTGTCTAAAACAACCTAGAGGAGGGGGGGGGGGGGGAATAGGTTGTTAATCGATTATTACCAATTTTTCAATTAGTCAAAATTAAACACAGTTAACCCAATTCAACATACAATAAAAATCAAGTAAAAGTGCGGAAATTAAAGAACACTTGATTTTTACGTGGAAACCTTCAACAAAGAAAAACCATGGGCTGATATGTGCGCCACACGCGGTCCTCGAATCCACTATATATAATGATGATTAAAACCTTATGTTGACCTCTAGTCATGCCATTCTCGGTTACTAACCCACCACTACTACTCGTAAGCCTTTTATAGTGACTCTAGACCAAATGTACTTGAGCACTACACACCGGTAGTCACAAGACTTAACTCTCAATGAAAAGATCAATAACCTATGTGAATATGATAATATTGTGAATGCAAATAATGCTAGGCTACACTAAATGTTTATCTAGGAATTTAAGATGTCAATGTGGACAATCCTAGATATCATGATGTATATATGAATGCTCATAAAGACCTAACTAGATGAAGACATGCAAGTCTAAGACCTAGTCATCAAGCAAAGCCAAATCAACACAAGTTGTTAATAAACATAGCAATGACAATAAATATGCAATTAACAAATGCAATCAATGAGTCATACACATCAATGTCTAAATGCAAAGCATATAGACTTAGTTAGAGGGCAAAATAGTCCTAAATGCTAGCTACCATGAACAACACATCCCAACCAATAAACTAAGACTCAAACATGTTATAACCAACATTAATTAAAGAGTCATGCATTTAATCACAAACTAAATGCTTAATCTAGGCAAACATGTCATAAAGATGAAACAAAAAGTTCTAGAACATGTAGAGAATATATAGTCAAAGAAAACAAGAAGACCCATGCTAGGATGATGCTAGATGCTTATGGGAATGTGTTTGGTGGAGTAAAGGAGTGTTCTTGGAGCTTTCTCTCACTTAAAATCTCTCTTTCTCTCTTTAGGGTTTCAGGTGTATGTTCAGCTCTAAGAAGAAGAAAAGAATAAGATGTATATATAGAGAGATGTGTGTGGAATGTGAAGAGACGTTGTTTTAAAAAAAATGAACCAGTTGTCGACCGCTGTCGGTACCGATGTTACAGCGGTCACGACAGCGGTGAGCGTTGTCAAGACAACCGCCGTGAAAAACGATAGCGGTCATGAGAGCGGTAAGGGGAGCGGTTCACACTGTCCATGAGAGCGCTGTGCCTACCGCTTTGGAAATTCACAGCAGTCATGATAGCGGTTAAAGGCAAATATCAAGCCTCTAGGAAAAAACACATGCAATATTCAAGACCAATTAGGATGGCAATGATCAGTAAAATACAATAAAGAGATCATGCATGAAAAGAGAGTAAAACACAAATATGCATGAACAAGAAGCATGAACAAGAAACACGCACAAAAGATATGCAAGATATGAAAATGCATAAGTATGATGATAAAGCATATAAGCACACAATTAAGAGAAACACAAATGCAATCATATCAATGCAATGAAAGTGTGTGTGTGTGCAACTAAATCTCTTCAAGAGGCAAGTCAAGTGATTTACCTTTCGCTCTTACTCTTGAAGTCACGTTGGGAAGTCTGGAAGCTTGCCAAACACAATAACCTAAGCTACCTGTTACATACCAATCCCAATGTGGTTTGTCATAAAATAAGCCAATAAAAAATGAGGAACTTACAGGATGTCTGAGGCAACAAATTGCAAATGTAAAGAACACCATCCGTGAAGAGCGAGCAAATGCTGGATGCCTGACTGTTGACAATGCAGTTTTGATGGGAAAAGTTGATAACCTAGAGGCATAAATTATCAATTTATATGTTCAGATGGAGACAAGAGACAATGAACTTAACAGACTGTATAGTCTTGTCGAAAAATTGCAGAAGAAGATGTTGGGCTTCAATATTCCACCATCTCCCTAGAGAAATGCTTTATGATTGTGTTCACATAACTTAGAGTTTGATATCTTTGCTATGAATTTTCTGTTAATTTTCTGCGATGAATTTTCCGTTATTTATCCGTGTTTGTGTTCTTATGGTGTACCTTTCAACATTTTAAATCTAAATACTATTATGAATAAAGATAATATTTCCCTGACACAATTTCTTTAATATCTCTACTATTATGAATCAAATATAATAGTAACACAATGAAAGTTATCTTTAATTCATAAAAAGGCAATATACATAATGTTACTCCGATGCCTAGGGATGCCTTGAACAAACATAAAATATACATAATAAAAATAAACAAACAGTCAAACACAAACACCGTTTCACAGAAATTTGCCCACTATTACTTCGATAACAAAAACAACAATAAGGTATAGTGGAAATGGAAGGAAATGTCTTTTGGTTTGTACAAGTTCAGTGTAAAAAACCTTATCTTCTGTGGTACCAAAAGTATCAATTGAAAGTTCACGCTGAACAACACGGCTTCGGAGAGCTTGATGTGCTTCATCCACCATATTAAATTTCTAGTAAGAAGCACCCATAAATCCATCAACTTGATCATAACATTCAGGCCATCAGTTGAAGACACCAGTTTTCCTTCATTTGAAAACGGCATACACCGATTTCTTCGCCATTTCATACAAGACATTGAATAACACTTCAACAAACAAGTAACCAACAAACCAAATATCAGATTTTTAATAATGACAAAAAAACAAACTAAATCTTTCGAACAAAAGACATTAAACTTTCCTATTTTGCTGATAACCAAACAAAATGACAGCGTACGCCATTTTTGCTCACTTCACTTTTATACAAAATGAAATAACAAAAACAAGTTATGGTTAATAGGGCATAGAAGTCTTTCGAAAGAAATTAGAGGTAGAAGCTATAGTTGCTTGTAACTTTGATTTTTTTCGAAAACCTCCATGCCTATTGAAGACAAATTTTGAACTAAGATTAGACCAAAATTAAATGAAATTAGTGGAAATGTTTATAAATCACGAAACAAAATGAAGTAAACTTATCTGAAAAAAATGAAGATATCGTGCAAAATAACATGTGGGCGTGTGCGCTGGTTGTTAGATGTGGTGTAGAAGATGAACATGAAGATGTGAAGAAATAAGAAGATGATGAAGAAGAATTGAAACGGCTGGGGCTGGATCCGTAAATACCTAATAACCCTATGGTGTTATGGGATCCAGCTGTGGTCCACTTTCATTCGTTAGTGGGATCCAGTTGTGGTCCACAAACTTCCTTTTAATGCATTGTTTTTGAAGCCCAGAAACAATATAGTTGAAGCCCTATAATCGGAATTAAAGCCCCTAATCACGATACAGGGCTTAGATGGTATCCTTTTCCATTTAATTTAATTTTTTTCGATTTTTTTTTTCTGATTGTACGGAATTCGTTACATAACATGTGGCAACACACTAGAACTTTGATACCACCAAATACTCAATCTAGTATGGCATGCCTTAGTCATACAATATGTAGTAATCTAAAGTAATAGTACAAATGTCACACATTACTTTACAAGGGTTAGAAGTGTTACTAAGCAATTGTAATGGACTTGGTCACGGGGTATTTTTCTGACCATCCAATGCTCCCGTAAAACTCTCTAAAGTTGCCCACCTATGGCCCATCCACTTTGGACCGTCTCGACCGTCTCGATCAAGAAGAAAAATATGAGACCCACATCATCGGATGCATAAACAAAAGATATTCAAGCCTTGGAATAATTTGTGAAGCCCGGAACTAAAAAGGACTAGTGGGATCCAGCTGTGGTCCATAAACTTCCTTTCAATGCATTGTTTTTGAAGTCTATAAACAATGTAGTTGAAGCCCTGGAATCAGAATTGAAGCCCAGAATCACTATACAGGGCTTCGATGGTATACTTTTGTATTTAATTTAAATTTTTCGACAATTTTAATTTTTTTTTCTGATTGTACGGAATTTGTTACACAACATGTGGCAACACGCTAGAACTTCGACACCACAAAAAACACAATCTAGTATGGCACGCCTTAGTCATACAATATGTAGTAATCTAAAGTAATAGTGCAAATGTCACACATTACTTTACTAGGGTTAGAAGTGTTACTAAGCAATTGTAATGGACTTGGTCACAGGGTATTTTTGTGACCGTCTGATGCTCCCGTAAAAACTCTATAAAGTTGCCCACATATGTTCCATCCACTTTGGACCGTCTCGATTGGGAAGAAAAATACGGGACCCACATCATCAGATGCATAAACAAAAGACATTCAAGTCTTGGAATAATTTGTGAAGCCCAGAAATAAAAAAAGGACTAGTTGGATATAGCTGGGTTCAATAGCTGGGCTCAATGTGGAATAGTGGGTGCAAGCCCAGATGAAGCCCGGATTAAGCCTAGAAGCCCATAAATATAATTGGAAGGCTAAAATCCTACCCGTTGAATTACCTAATAACCTCATGGAGTTATAGGATCTAGCTGTGGTCCACTTTCATTCGTTAGTGGGATCCAGTTGTGTTCCACAAACTTCCAAAAATGCATTGAATTTGAAGCTCAGAATCAATATAGGTAAAGCCCTAGAATTGGATTTGAAGCCCTAAATCACTGTACAGGTCTTAGATGGTATACTTTTGCATTTAATTTAAAATTTTCAACAATTTTAATTTTTTTTTCCAATTGTACGGTATTTGTTACATAACATGTGGCAACACCCTAGAACTTCGACACCACCAAAAACGCAATCTAGTATGGGAAGCTTTAGTCATACAATATGTAGTAATCTAAAGTAATAGTGCAAATGTCACACTTACTTTACTAGGGTTAGAAGTGTTACTAAGCAATTGTATTGGACTTGGTCATAGGGTATTTTTGTGACCGTCAGATGATCCTGCAAAAACTCTATAAAGTTGCCCACCTATGTTCCATCCACTTTGGACCGTCTCAATCAGGAAGAAAAATACGGGACACATATCATCAGATGCATAAACAAAAGATATTCAAGTCCTGGAATAATTTGTGCAGCCCAGAAACAAAAAATGAACTAGTGGGATACAGCTAGGTTCAATAGCTGGGCTCAATATGCAATAACGAGTGCAAGCCCAGATGAAGCCCAAATTTAAAATTTTTCCCGATTTGTTACACAACGTGTGGCAACACACTAGACGTTTCCTTATTGCTATCTCACGCCCGAGTCAAACATTCTTTTTTTTTTCTCTCTCTCTCTCTCTGTGTTCTTCCACACAACTAGATCTACGAGTAAGCATTCTTTAGTTCTTCTTGAATTATTTTTTCGTTTTTTCTTTTCTATCTTTGTACGCCCTTCTTCGTCGATCTTGTTGATTTTTTGTTTTTCTTTTTTCATACATACATCTCCTTGCATTGGTTGTTCAAACACCAATTTTGTTAATATATGTACTAACATTGTTAAAAGTGTATTGTATGAAATGGGGAAGACATCTAAGAAGGTTCAAGGCTCTGAGACTGTTGAAGAAAAAACACCTTAAAAGGTTTAAAGCAATGGAATATGCAGTTATTACTTATTGTCGTTATTTTTAAAGAAGCAAAACCATATTTTTATGTTTATGTTGTGTCGTTGAAAGCTCTTTTTTATGTTTATGTTTATTTTGTTGTTGAAAGGCAAACCTTAAAGTGTTCTTTGACCTCAACATCGGCAGCCATCCGGTGGGTAGACTTATTATAGAGCTTTTCACCAATAGTACCCCCATAACAGCAGAGAATTTTTGGGCTCTCTACACCGGCAAGAAGGGAATTGGTAGGAATAGGAAGCCACTCCACTACGAAGGAACAATCTTCCACCGCGTGAATCCTAGCTCCGTGTTCAAAGGAGGAGACTTGACTGACGAAAATGGACTCAGAGGTGAGTCCATATACGGCAACAGTTTCACCGACGAAAACTTCGTAAACAAGCACACTGGTTCTGGGATCCTCTCCATGGAAAATACCGGCCTAGACACCAACGACTCCCAATTTAACGCAAAGACCAAGTGGCTCAATGGCACCAACATTGTCTTCGGTTAGGTCGTCGAGGGATTTGATATCATGAAGGTCGTCGAGAAGGTCGTCGAGAAGGTCGGTTCCATTTCCGGTTTGACATCCAAGCCCGTAATGGTTGCCAATTGCGGTCAATTGTCTTGATTTATTGGCGACCGTGGTTGTAGAGTTTGATAGTTTTTTTTTTTTTTTACAAGTTCTTATGTCTTGATTTATGCCATTTTGAATGGATTATGGTACTTGTATTTGTTTTTGTATTAGATATTAGTTATGCTACTTGGAATGGATTATGCTATTTGTATTTGTTTCATTCGCCCCACCAAAACAAAACAACCAAACCCCCCAACACACTAAAGCAACTGAATAAATAACACTTGAATAAATCATAAACATGAAGCACAAATTCAAGATGTTACAAACATACACAAAAAATGTTAGAATCACAAAATGTATTTAATGAATATTCTAGCCAACAATTAGAGCAAGGATATAATGACAAATCAATTAAATCTTATATAGCTCTAAAAACACATACAAATGAATTAATCTCAGATTTTATCAATCAAAGGATCAAAACACATTTCAAGAATTATTAATCATAAAATGATTCAATCAAGTCACAAATAATCCTAGATATCAAACTAATCACAATACAACTCTCAATCACGTGAAAAACCTAGAATCCAAGAAACTAGTTCACATATGTCTCTAATTAGACTTTTGATTAGGTTTGATTATAAAACTATCTTTCTCAATAGCATTCACTATACATACACATACATATAGAAGAAGAAACCCTAAGCAAATTGAAGGTTATAAAAGAAGAAATCACAAAGATATGAACATTACCTCAAGTTCACGAGCTGGTTTGTTTTTCTAGGTAGAACCACCAGAAATCTCGACCAAACAGCTGCAAGATCACTTGGTTGATTATTGAGTTGGCTATTCATCTAAGATTCGAGATGGCAGAGCAAGAGAAGGCCCATCATAAGAATGGTTACTACGCAAAAGAATATGTTTCAAAAGAAGAATAAGCACAAATGCAGAACGACCTGAAAAACATAGAGGTCCTGTAAGAAGAAAGGTCACTTGAGTTTTGAGTGCCCATAAAGGGCATCAGGAAAAAGCTATGATGATCATGAAAAGGTGGTGTTGGTCACTACAATGGCCTTGTTTGCCAACATTTCAGATAGTTGGTGGATCGGGTCTGTTCAGTAACTGAAGCTACTTATTCTCTTTCACTACACCAAACCCACGAACTTTCACCCAAACGCATACAGTTGATTCCACAGGTACCATAGGCATCCTACTAATGCCTGTTTGGACTTTGAAAAACTTATTGCCTTACCGAGGAGTGAAAGAGTCTGGTTTGATAGAACCAAGATTGAGAGTTTTTCTTCATCATCAGCAGCTTCTATACCCACCTAAGGTAGAGAACTCGATTACAAACAATCTCCAACTTGAATCACTCAATTCCGACTTCGTATGAGAAAGTTATGGTGTTTGGAAGGTGAGAGAAAATTGAGAGAAAATTCTACACATTAGGATTTCTAATTTTTCTTCTTCTTTATGAATGGGAGGGAAATGAGAGTTTTTAAAAGAATTCAAGAGAGGGAAAACGAGGGCCAATAGGAGCAAGCCATGTCACCGGCCCGTGTGGGGCGCGTGTGGCACACGTGGGTAGAGACCTGCCCAAGTTGTGTGGCACACAGCCTCTACACGTGGCTTCCCTTGCTTGGCCATTGGCCGAGCAAGGTCCTCTTGCGCTCCTCTTGCATTCTTCGACTGTATTTGGTCCTCCGAACTCCAATTTTGAATTTGTGTTCAGATTACAAATCGTGACTCCCTTACGCACAACTATGACTACAAAACTTTGACAGAAGGTTGAGAATTCATCTCGAAAAATGATGACGAAAACAACTCAATGAATGAGAACACAAAGTAGCGTAGCTACATCGTTTGGACTCGAAACCTAATGAATGAGTAACCGAAATGACCGAGACTCAATAAGGAATCATAAGAGATCATTTTCAAGTCCAAAATCAATAAAAAAGAAACAAATAAACATAAAGTCACACACGTATGCCATTTTCTAGACATAGTCCTAGAACATGCAATTAACATTGTTTATCAATTTGAATATAATGCATGAGCATACATTAAAACATGTGAATGTGTTATATAAATGGTGTACAACAATGCAGCGATACTCATGAATGAATTATGTGTGTGTGCCTAGCCTTGTAAGAGGAATGAGGTCTATTTTACCTTTATTGTGCAATGAAGCACATTCCTCCTTGAACAACACCAACTTGCATGAAATGTGACCGAACCTTTCTTTGAAGCTTCAAATCATCAATCCTAAGACCACTAATCGATACAAGAAAAACATCGCTTTAATATGGAATATATGCCAAGACAAACCAAAAACTTAACAGAACCAAAACCTAGAACCAGTCCCTCCACCAAACGCGCGCTCCGTGCCCTAGGCCCCGACTAATCCAGGAAACCAATTAGGACACCATGGAATAGCAACCTGTTGCTTTTGTAGAAAGTATTTGCCTCCGGATGATCGCCCAAGGGATACACCATTTGAAGTACCCAGGACCACGGGAGAGGCTAGATCGGGTACCCAAGAACTGGTCTTCAACAGACTTGGACCACCACTCCTAGTTTCAAACCACCCCATGGATTTCAGACCCCGATAAGTAAAATCGGTGGTTGATATCCCTTCCGAGAGGAACCAGCCAACAGCAAGACCAACAGCAAGACCAGCAGAGGAGAGGGCACAACAGCCCGATGTCGGTGGAAGTACCAGACCAAGGAGGAATCCCCAAGGCAACCATCCTTAGAGAGAAAGGCGTAAGGAGATGATCGTTGTGTTAGAAACCTTGGACAACGAAGGTTCAGAAGCCCGGTCTAGGAACGGTGGACCTAGGCACCTTGAAGACCAGATGGCCAAGATGGCTAAGGAGATCGAGAAGTTGAGAAAGGGAAAGCACCGGGGAATGCAGAAGGACCCCTTGAGGAAGATGAACGCACCATTCTCAAGAAGGAACAGGGAGGCAGAGTTACCCCCCAAATTCAAAATGCCAACCGAGAAGTATTCTGAATTAAAAGATCCCCTTAGCCACTTAAAAACCTTTGTACACCAAATAGAGATTCAAAACGCTACTCGATCGGCAATGTGTAAGATGTTCCCCTCAACCCTAACCGACTGTGCCAAGACTTGGTTCAGAAAACTACCCCAGGTTGTATAGACTCTTTCACACAACTCATCAAGGACTTCTATGCTTAGTTCCAGGGGATCAAGCCCCACCCTAAGGACCCTATCCTACTCCAGTATGTGGTCTAAGAACATGGCGAAACATTGAAGTCCTATGTGGAGAAGTTTCACAAAGAGGTGATCTAAATAGAAGTGTTCGCCTGTTAGGTTTTTGGTTTGTCTTGGCATATATTCCATATCAAAACGGTGTTTATCCTGTATTGATTAGTGGTCATTATCATGATGATTCAAAGCTTCAAAGAAAGACTCGGCTACGGTTCATGCAAGGTGGTGGCTTGTTAAAGGGAATTAGCTTCATTGCTCATCAAAGGTACAATTGACCTCATTCCTCTTACAAGGTATAGGCACACACACATAAATCATTCATAAGTGTCCTTGAATGGTTGTGCACATTTTATATCACACATTCACATGTTTTTGTATGCTCATGCATTGAACCCAAATTGTCATACATTGTAGAATTGCATGTTCTAAGACTATGTCTAGGAAATGGCATACATGTGTGATCTTGTGTTTAATTGTTTGTGTTTTATTATATTTGGACTTGAACATGATCTCATTTGATTCCTTACTGAGTCTCGGTCATTTCAGTTACTCATTCATTAGGTTTCGAGTTCAAACAATGTAGCTACGCTACTTTGCGTTCTCATTCGTTGAGTTGTCTTCGTCGTCGTTTTCCGAGATAAATTCTCAACCTTTTGTCAAATTTTTATAGTCTTCGTTGTGTATGAGGGAGTCACAATTCGTAATCTAAAGAAGGATTCTAAATCAGAGTTCGAAGGCCTGGATACGACCGAAGAACGCGAGAGGAGCAAGCATGGCCAACGGCCAAGCTTGGTGGCCATGTGTGGAGGCCGTGTGCCACACGGCCAAAGCAGCCCTCTGCCCACGTGTGCCACATGCGCCCCACATGGGCATGGTGATGTGGCAATAGCTGGTTGGTCCGTTTCTCCCTCTCTTTCATCTTTTTTAAATTCTTCATTTCCCTCTCATTCATCTTAAGAGGCAAAAATTAGAAAATCTCACACAAAAATTCTCTCTCAACTTTTTCTCACATTCCAAACACCATAACTTTCTCATACAAAGTTGGAATTGGTTGATTCAAGTTGGAGATTGTTCATATTCTAGTACTCTACCTTTTCCAAGTGGTCTTGCAGTTGTTTGATCGAGTTTTCGTGTGGTTTCACCATCAAAACCGAACCAGCTCATGATTGCAAGGTAGTTGTCATATCTTTGAGATTTCTTCTTTTATAACCTTCAATTTGCTTGGGGTTTCTTCTTCTATATGTATATATATGTATGGTGAATGCTATTGAGAAAGATAGCTTCACAATCAATCCTAATCAAAAGTCTAATTAGAGACATATGTGAACTAGTTTCTTGGATTCTAGGTTTTTCACATGTTTGGGAGTTGTTTTGTGATTAGACTGATATCTAGGATTATTTGTGACTTGATTGAATCATTTTATGATTAATAATCCTTGAAATGTGCTTTGATCCTTTGACTGATAATATCTAGGATTAGTGCTTGTGTATGTGTTTTAAGAGCTATCTAGGATTTAATTGATTTATCATTATATCATTGCTCTAAATCTTTGGCTAGAATATTCATTGGATACATTTTGTGATTCTAGCATTTATGTGTATGTTTATAACATCTTGAATATGTGATTCATGATTATGATTTATTCAAGTGTTATTTGTGTGAATGAAACTAGGAGCTTTTATGTTAGGTGTTTTCACATGCTCTAGGTTTAATTCATGTTTTGCATCTAGACTATATTACTTGTGTTTTCACATGTTTAGGTCTAGTTGTTCCATGGAATGTATTGATCACATGTTCTATGATGAATTGATTGTTTGCATCATTTGCATTCACATGTTCACACTAGGAAGTTCTTGTAAAAGACATGAAGTCTTGGCTAGGACGAGATGTCCGGATAGTTAAGCAAGGAAAACTTGGTTAGGACGTGGGGTTCGGATAACCAAGCAAGAAGCTTTAATTAGAGTCGGGATGACTTGGATAGTTAAGCAAAAAGTCATGGCTAGGTTCGGAAAGGTCCAGATAGCTATGCAAGGGAGGCTCTCTAGAGGCATGAGTGCCTTGGATAGGGAGTTGGCTTTCAAGTAGAAAGGACTCCTTATGTAGGAATGCCTGGTACCTTGTCTCGTCTTATAAAAACCTAGTGCTAAAGTGGCTTTGATTGCCTATCAGGGTTAGTTCACAAAGGACCAGGATCCTTCACGCATGAAGTACCTGGTACCTTGATTCACCTTATAGAAGGCTTGGTGCCAAAGTAGCCTTAGTTGCCTACAAATATCAGTTCGTTTTAAAGACCAAGAATCCTGGTACCAACAACTTGCAGGGTCTACATTACAGTCCTACACGAACTTAGGGGACTCTCTCCCCAAATCTTTCCTGAATAAGGTGAAGGTTAGATGCCTACCTACATCAACACTCCAAGTAAGTTTTATTATGATTATGGGACAGGTATCCGTGCACCAAGTCCAACCATAGATTAACGTGAAGCAGTAAACATCAAAAAAAAAAAAGAAAGGAAATTTCATTAACCAAGTAGGGTGCCCAGACTCCATTTGTGGGCAATTACAGCGGAAGAAGAAATTTCTATTAATCAAAAGGGAGCCCAAACCCCGTTTTCGGGCTGTATAAAATAAATAATAATAAAAAAACAACGTATCAAATGGGAGGATCATCATCCTTCTCCACTCCTACTTCCAGACTTACATCCACGGTTCTAGTAGCTTCGACCCCTTCAACTCCCGGATTAGCCTAGGTTTGTTCAATCTCCGATACCCCCGATTCAGCAGAAGCATCCATCTCCTTCTCTGTCCCGGCAGAAGCCTCCACCTTCTTCACCAGATCATCTTGAAGGGTAGGAGGATCAGGAAGCACTCCTTCAGCTATTTCTACAAGATCAGTTGGGGGAGGTAGGTTAGACCCCTATGGCAAGGAAAGAGCAGTAGTGGTAGCAGCTTGAGAGGGCGCCACTTCAACTGGAGTAGCACTAGAGAACAAGGAAGCCTTGGCAATGATCTCTTCCCGGTCCCACCTGAGGGTGGCATACAAATAAAATTGGGGGGGGGGGGGGAGCCTGAGCAATCTCATGTGAAGCAAAGAAGTACCCCTCCCCAAAGGAGGCATCTACTTTGGCCTCCAAAGCGGATACCACATTGCGTAGGGCCTAGTTCTCCTGCTTCAATTGGATCTTCTCTTCCTTCAGAGTGTTCCTCTCTATAGCACGGTGTATTGACTTCGACCTTTCTGTATCATAGGTGTGCTTTAATCGATCCATGTCTACCAATGCATCATCCTTGTTTTTCTCAGCGTCGGTTACGGTCCTAGTCAAGAAATCCACACTTTTTTCAGACTGGGCCAGATCCTTCTTGGTCTCTTCCAACTCGACTTTGGCAGCATTGGTCGCCTCTTGAAGAACTGTCACATGTTGTCCCATTGCCAAGGTAAACTTGAAAGCCTACAAAAAGGAAAAGATAAGTACCCCTCCTAGAATCACACCGGATAAGGGAGAAGACTGAGAACCATACCTCGGTAAGAAGAGCAGCCCCCTTTGTGACCAGGACATCCGTAGGCATGGAAGACATAGCCTGCAGACCACCTCCAAGACATGCTACCTTGAATCAGTTTAAGACCTCGTCTTGGCTGGTACCCCCCGACCATGAGCTTGAGCGAGGAGGATTAATAGAGGGAGTAGTCACTGTATCAGTACTCTCTATCCTCCCCCTTGCACTTGGACAAGTAGTAGGCATGGTTGGAGGAGGAGGAGGAGAAGCATGTTGGGAGGGTCCAACAAACGTTGCAGGCAGTGTTTGTCTTTGGGCCTGGCAAGGAGAGCCCCAGACCCTAGCAAGTATGGCTGCCATCTCAACCAGGGTGGAACGTGTTGAAGGAGGAGTAAGGGAAAGAGCAGAAGGACGGAGAGGAGACCGCGATAAAGCTAGGGCTGGGACTGTTACAGGCCAGCTCGATCCAAATAAGGTGTTGGCATCGAGATCAGGAAGAATAAAGGATATAGAATGAGGAATCCTTTGAGATGTTAGTCCCGACGAAGAAGGGGAGAGAGAAGTAGGAGGCACTGCAGAGACTGTCAGAAAGAGAAATTAGCATCATGAAGAAGGTTCATAAACTGTGAAGAAGCAAGGAAAAGTAGGTTGTATACCTAGGTGCGCAAGTGATACCCTAAGGTAGTGATCTACCCTGTCAGCCTCAAAAGCATCGGAGGTGGGAAACTTTAGGTTCACGTAGGATAGGTTGATTATGTTCCAAAGGATGCCCTCAGCCTCCACATAAATACTCCCCTTCTCCCACTTGGCCCTCCCACTAAACTGAGTGGGGACTTTGAACTTCGACCCACTGATGTGTAGTGAGCTACCCTAGTCACCCCCTATGACGACCCAATCACTGCACCATGGATGGTTCAACTTCCTGTTTGCCCCAGGAACCGTGAACTTCAGGGATTTGTTGGGCCACAAGTAAAATTGACCTTTTGGACCGGGCACCAACACCGCTACTTGGAATATATACTGAATCTCATCGAGACCCAGTTCCCTGGTCACCGTGTCTATCTCGCACTGCTCTCTCTAGAGCACCAAGAATCCAACCAGGTTCTTCCAGAACCCTAGCGTGAGTTGAAGTGGAGTAACTTGAAGGGCATAAAGCTCCCTACGAAGAGTATGATGGAAGGGTAACCTGACCCCGCATTCAAAGGCAACTACGTGGATAGGAAATTGACTAAAAGGGGGAGAGGACATATCATATCCCTGATATGAGAGAGAAATAGTAATGTCCGAGCCAATTTGGTAGTCCATTCTCAAGCATTCAAGGGTGTCAATGTTGCTGGTAGAGTCCGGGATGATCCGAGAATTGGGGTAAAGAGTAGGAACCCCACCTACCACAATCGTGGCATCTGCAGTTGGGGCATCCCCATTTCTACCTCAGCGGTAGCATCATCCATATCTTCATCAAAGAGGTAGACCGGAGCGTCGAGTTGGTTGCTAAAACCCAGCCCCGATCGCTATATTCCTGTTGGAACGATGACATTGGGATGGGGCAGAGCTCTCAACAGTATCGTCTCCACCTCGCCCCCTTTTTCTGGTCATCAAGCGAGAACTATCAGTCGAGTCATTCTTACTATGGTTAAGAAGCTTGTCAAGGTTATCCGACGACATTGTTGAAATTGAAAGGAGAGAAGGAAAGATTTTTCTAGTTTTGAAAGAGAAAATAGGGTTTTCTTTGATGATATGAGATAGTGTGAGTGAATGAAGAAGAAGAACAAGGGGTTTTAAATGAGAGGTATATGGTTACCAAAACAGAAAGGTAAAGTGAAAATTGAATGACCAGAGATGTGGGAATGACAGTTTCAAGAAAATCACGCCAAAGCGTCTCATTCAAACAAGCAAACCACTTCTCACTTGACGTGTGGACAATGCATTAATTACAAGCGTACTAGGAGGGGACTTCTTTCTAGGTAATGAAAACCAGCAATGGAAACCAGCGAGGTAGGATGGATAAAATCCTTCAAGCATTATGGATATCCTGACTCCAACCACAACCGAGTACTGGTGTTCAAGTCAGGGGCGACTTTTGTTAACCGCCTAATAAGGTTGTGGTGCAAAGAAGAATTTTCCATCCTTACCAAGACATCGTAAAGTAGATGGACAATACATGGAACATCTGGATATCCCAGGAGGAAGCCATGATTTATACCCATACACACCATTTGTGAATCAAGACCGGGATTGAGTTCATCCAATCCCCAGGTATCAGGTGAAAATACCTACAAGGTTATACTAAACAACCTAGAGGGGGGGGTGAATAGGTTGATGCACTAGTTTTAAAAACTCCTTCGTGACTTATGTCAAAACCTTGATGAGCAAACAAATTAACCTTAAACATGATTGTTATGAGAAAAACAATTAACACATGTATGCTTAATTCACAACCCTTAGCCTACAAAACATATACCAACAAACAATGTATCTCATATACAAGATATTCAATTAAGATCAAATTCCACAAGTTGTATTTTGATTATTACAATGTAAGTACACTAAGTAAAACTACTATAACTTGTTAATGAAGGAAATATATTAAAACCAAAACAAAGGATACATGAATTAATATTGATGTTCAATGTATATACAAATATCAATCTAGATATATCTATACAAAAGAATCAAAGAATAAGAGAATTATATTTACACAAATGAATTGTTGTTAGGATTATGCTCAATAGCAAGAGTGTAATGTTGTAATTAACAATCTTTTTCATATTAATAAAGTGATTTCTGGTTTAACAAATCGTATAGCATTTATAGTTTAATATTATAATTGTCAAAGTAAATAATCATAAGGTCTAAAGACTATGGGAAAAGAAGAATTGTTCGTACATCTGGATATGTATGTGGTAGACACAATTCTTTAGTTAGTCTTGAATAATGTTCACAACTTAAGTTAAAGGTTAGGCACCTTTATCTTGTTAAAGTTGTAGAATTCTTTTGCTAGCATTTGAGTGGGATCAAATGAGATATGATAAGTCTAAAATCATCGGAGTGTCTTCGAGCAAAAGGATCTAGTGCACTGGGTGCATTGAACTGGATCACAATGAAATACTTTATCTATAACCGTCAGTAGATAAAAGTCTTTTTATTATCAGGACAATCGGAGAGTCTATCTTAATCCTGAGATAAATGATGGACTTATGGTTGCAAGTGATATCATTTGAGTTATCAATGAGTACGATTATATCGCATAGTCTATCCTCGATAGTTTGGTGATATTCATTTGTTAATCGATAGAGGACTTCATTTATAGATATGGACATCGTGGCTCCATTTAATTAAATGAGAGTATAATATCATCATATGGATGTTTTGAGGTAATTGGATATTAAATCTCAACGTTGAGTTTTCGATAGTGTCTATTGAAAACATGGCTTCTGGACAAGTCAAAATATCCAAGTTCAAAACGTGGTCATATGAGTAAATATGGTAACTTGGAGAGTTATAGGCGGTCTATGAACTCTTGGCGATTACTGATATTAATCACGAGGATAAACTATCTCCTATATGATTGTCTAGGGTATGAATGAGGAGCATCTTCCTTTTCTATCTTTATTTAAGAGTTCAGTTTTAGCTTTTAGTGGAATGAGTTAAAATTAATGGATCGGACCTAAGTGAATCATTTGTTGATTGTGATTAGGTTATGTCTATTGAAGCTTAAATTTAGATGGCCCGCCAAGATCCCCAATCCACACGGACTTGCATGGATCACTTGATATATTCTACCGGACCAATTTAAGGGTCCATCTAGAATTGCATTTAATATATTAAAAATATAATTTGCACATTATTTATGTAATGGGCTGCTCAATTATATTTATATATTAATGAATGACATGTGGGCTTGTTTCTTTTAGTAAGAATGGGTCTGGTTCACATGTGGGCTTTTTATTTAAAGTCCAATGGATTAAATGAAATAAGAAAATAATATTTGGCCCATTTACTCTAAGTGGGGCGGCAAGGGTTATTTTTAACCTAATATATTATTTTGTTTCATTGTTTTAATTAAATAAGAATTAATTAATTTATTAATTAATTGTTTAATTAAAGAAACAAATCTTTTCTAATCAGGAAATATATTTCCTAAAAGTAAAAGTAAAAGACTTGTTTGATAAGGAAATAAATAATTAGTTTTATTTATTTAATCAAATAAGAAGTCTTTTTATTTAGTCAAAATAAAAGAATAAAAGATCTATGAGTTGGATTAGGGTTTGATGTCTTAAAAACTAGATGGAAATTAGGGTGCAACATAAGCCTATTGTGGGCATGTATTTTGCGGCAACCCTAGTTATTTCTAGGTTAGGATTTCGGCAACCCTAATAGAAAAAAAGAAGCAAACTTAGGCCACCTATATATTGACAAGTATAGAATTCGGCCACTTCATGTGTTCTTGATACAAATTTCTTCTTCTTCTCAATTCATAGAAAGATTTTATTCTACTAAAACAAAAAGGAGTGTTAGATTATTCTTTGATAGTATACTATTTGCTTATTCATCAATAAGCTTGTGTGTACGATATCGATCTAGGTTCACGCGAGTTTCGATCATTAGATTGAGAACTCAAAAGTGACCGGAATAATCTTAGTCATTCTTTTGATTGTTTTTGTGACTAACAAAGAAAAGAAAAGTTTGTTTTGTCCATTCACAGGTTTGCAATTCAAAGAAAAGGGAGACCACGCTCCTAGGTGATCCACGTTCGTGCTAGGATTGAAGATCTTGCGGATTACCATCGACGTAAGTCAATCGGATCACGCGACAAAAGGTATTCTACTTTTTGTTATTGTATATGTATGTTTAATTAATTAAAGGGTTTAAAGTTCATAAAAGGAAAAATTTTTAAAAGTCACTAAATCTTATTTTTTAGTATCGCTTCCGCTGCGTGTACTTCTTGGTATTTTTCCCTACAATTGTATATACTAAAATGATCAAAATGAATATTGATTACAAATCACACTTTACACAATCTTGCTTCCAAATATATCACAAGTGAATATTGTACCACAAGATTAAAACATACACATAAACATATATAAAAGAGAGATAGAAAGAATTGACACATGAGATTTTTTAACGTGGTAAAACCTCCAAGGAGGAAACATCCACGGGTTGAAATACAACCATTAGGGTACTATATTATTGGAAAGTAAACATAGAACATTCACAAAGTGACCAATCTTTAGCTCACCTGTTAGGTTGATAATTAGTGTTGGCATTAATTCCATATCAAAACGTGTTTTACTTGTAATGTTTAGTGGTTAGTAAATGAAGGATTTCGAAGACGAAGGACGTCTCAACCATTATTCGTTCAAGTTGCCGGCTTTTAAGAGTTTCGGACATTATCGGTCTACAAAGGTATACAAAGACCTCTTATCTCTTACAAGGCTAGGCACACACTCACACATATCATTCTTGTGTGTCCCTTCATGATTTTATTTCATTTACATTTCACTTTCACACACTTGGTAAAATATGCTCATGCATTCACATTTAGTTAATAAACTTTGTGTTTTGCATTTTCTAGGACTATGTCCGGAAACTAGCATATGTGTGTGCATTTGTGTTTGTATGTTTCTGTATTTTGTGTTTAGGACTTGAACATGTTCTTATTCAATGCCTTATTGAGTTTCGGTCGTTTCGGTTACTCATTCATAAGGTTTCGAGTCCAAACGTGTTGACTATGCCACTTTACGTTCTCTTACGTTGTGTTGACTTCATCGATGATTTCCGAGATGATTTCTCAACCGTTTTTCAAAGTTGTAAAGTCGTTTTCGTGCGTGAGAGAGTCACGGTTCGTAATCCGAAAACAGATTTGAATTCAGAGTTCGAAAGCTCGAGATACGGGCCGACGAACCGAGGGAGCACAGGAGAGGACAGCCCAGGCCGTGGGCCACATGGGCTGACCGTGGTTGAGGCCGTGGGCCCCACGGCCTGGAGCACCCTCTGCTCCCGTGTGGGCCACGCGCCCCCCACGGCCTGGGGGTGATGTGGCACCACGTGATTGGCCAAAAAATCTTTTCTCTCTCCTCCTATTTCTTCCCTCTCTCTCTCATTTTGAATTTCCAAGAAGAAAAATCAAGTTTTCCCGTCAGCCCTCTCCTCTGAATTTTTAGATTTTCGAAACACCATATCTTCCTCATCCGGAGTCAGATTTGAGTGATTCAAGTTGGAGAGTGTTCGTATTTGAGTCCTCTAACATCTCCAAGTGGTTTGGCAGCTGTTTGATCGTGATTTCCAGTGGTTGATCACTGAATTCCAAACCAGCTTCAAAATCCGAGGTAATGGTCTCATCTTAGGGATTTCTTGTTATTTGACCTTCCAAATGCTTGGGGTTTCTTCTTCTATATCTATGTTATTGTTTTATGAAAGCTATTTGAAAAGGTAGCTTGATTATCATTCCAATTGAAACTCAATTTATGGACTTATGTTGACTAGATTTTATGATTCTAGGTTTTACATTTGTTTGTGAGTTGTATTGTGATTAGAATGGCATCTTAGGTTGTTTAATACTTAAATTGAATTAATTTTGTGTTAAAATGACTTTGAGATTTGATTTGGTCCTTTGATTGAAGAAATCAAGGATTTGTGTATTTGTTTGTGATTTAGAGAATATAGGTTTTGATTGATGTGAATCTCAAAACCTTGCTCTATATTTTTGTCTAGTATATTGATTGATTTTAATCTCATATATCTAGTCTTTGATTGTATATTGATAGCATCTTGAATTAGGACTTAATGAACATTTTGTGATTCAAGTGTTATGTGTGTGAATGAGACTTTGAGTGTATGTGTTAGGTGTTTCACATGCTTAGGTTTCTATTCATGTATTTTTGCATCTAGACTTGATTAATTGTGTTTTCACATGTTTAGGTCTATTTGTGCCATAGAATGTATTGATCACATGTTCTATGTTGAAATGAATGTTTGCATCATTTGCATTCACATGATCACACTAGGAAGTCCTTGCAAAAGGCATGAAGTCTTGGTTAGAGTCGGGATGACTCGGATAGCCAAGCAAGAAGACTTGCCTAGAGTCGGGATGACTCGGATAGGTAAGCAAGGAGTCATGGCTAGAGTCGGGAGGACTCGGATAGTCATGCATGGGAGGCTCCCTAGAGGCAAGAGTGCCTTGGATAGGGAGTTGGCTAACATATTGGTAGGCCTAGGCGTATGGTTAGACATAGACTCCGATAGAGCGGGGTACACGGGATGTGTATGCACTCTTGAGGAATTTCTAATCTTCCATCGATGTTGGTTGAGTGTGTTATCCAATATATGGTGGTTCCGCATCATTGAGGGATTTCATACTTTCCAATAGGGTTGGGTAGGCTTAGACTTCACTAGGTTGGGTGAGCTAAAGATTGGTCACTTTGTGAATGTTCTATGTTTACTTTCCAATAATATAGTACCCAGTGGTTGTAGTTCAACCCGTGGATGTTTCCTCCTTGGAGGTTTTACCACGTTAAAAAATCCCTTGTGTTAATTCTTTCTATCTCTTCTCTTATATTTTAATTGTATATTTTATTGTCTTGATTCATAATATTCACTTGTGATGTATTGTGAACCAAGTCTTTGTATAGTGTGATTAGTGTATTCATTCTATAGATCAATTTGTATCTTTGATTCTTTTGTATATTGTAATATTTGTTTAGTGACATTTTACTCACTCTTGTAACACATTGAACATCTTATGAAATACAAGCTTATTTTGTTGTTATGATTATTTGATATTTTACCTCACATGACTTGTTGATATACTTAGACATTTCTCTTATGATTGTGTCATCGTATTGTCTATGTATGTCTACCTTGGCTTATTGTGTTGTGTGTAAGGCTACCTTGAGGGACAAATGGATGTTTGTTCAAGGGTTTGAAAAAAGGTGTAAAAACCTATTCACCCCCCCCCCCCTCTAGGTATGCTTTAAGCAATTTAACTTCGTTTGTGTACATTCAATTGGTATCAGAGCGGGTCGTCGGACGGCACTCGACGAGATCCGGGTTACACTTACGAGTGGATTGCTTAGGTATTTGCTAGAATGGTTTTCCAAGATGATGTGATGACCGAAGGGGCTTCGAATTCTAGGCCTCCTCTTCTCAAGGGTCACAACTACGGGTTTTGGAAATTGAGGATGAAGGCTTACATCCGATCTATTGATGAGAGAGCTTGGTTGACCGTTGAAGAAGGTTACCTTGCTCCTAACAAGATTGTGGATGGAGTGACCGTTTCCAAGCCTAGGAGTGAGTGGTCTACTAATGAGTTTGAGTTAGCAAAATGGCATCATCGGGCGGTGAATGCTATTTTTGGAGGTGTTGATAGTAGGCAATTCTCCTACATTCAAAACCTAGAAACCGCTAAGGAGGCATGGGAGGCTCTCTAAGTCACCAATGAGGGGACTAAAGCGGTGAAGAAGTCTCGTCTTCAATTGCTCACTTCCCAATTTGAGGTTTTGCAAATGGGTGAGGAAGACAAGTTTATTGACTTCCAAGATAAGCTTCTAGACATCGCCAACCAATGCCAAGCACTTGGTACTCCTATCTCCGGTGAGAGGCTAAATTGGAAGATTCTTAGATCACTTCCAAAGAGGTTCAAAGCCAAGGTTACCGCCATTGAAGAGAGCAAGGACGTTGACGTCATGAGCATAGATGAGTTGCTAGGATCTCTTCAAACTTTTGAGGCGTGCATGAAACCAAAGGCTAAGAACAAGGGTTTAGCTCTCAAGGTTGTCAAGGAAGCTAGTAGTAGCGATGATGATGAGGAGATGGCGTTATTGGTTAGGAAGTTTAGGAAGTTCATGAGGAAAGGTGCCAAGTCAAGTGGCAAGTACTCAAGGGACAAGGAAGTCAAGAAGTCCTTTACTCCACCTCATGAGAGAAGTGGCCATGCTAAGAGCAATAGGAAGGTCCAATGCTTCAAGTGCAAGAAGTTTGGACATTATGCTTCGGATTGTCCTAGTGGTGATTCTAAGAGGGACAAGAAGGGAAAGGCTATGGCGGCTACATGGAGTGAAGATGATGCCTCTAGTGATGAGGAGAGCTCAAGTGATGAGTCTTCTAGTGAAGAAGAGCTAGTAAGCAACTTTGTTGCATTCATGGCTTCTCACTCTACTCTAGAGGATGTTAATCAAGATTCATTGGATAAGGAGATTGATCAAAGTCATCAAGAGTGTTTAAATGATAATCCATCCTACATTGATCTTTTGGCTAAGGTGAAGTTTCTTGAGGAGAAGTTGAAATTAGCCTTGAGTGAGATTGATGAGAAGGAGGACTTGATCAAGATTCAAGTGGATGAGTTTGTTGCTACAACTCGTAGGCTCTTGCGTGAAAAGAATGCTATTGAAAAGAAGCTTTGCGAAGTTGAGGGTATTTTGCTTGAAAAGGATAGGATCATCTCAACTATGAACTTAGAGAGCTCAAGTGTAGCGGTGGTTGAAGAGAAGCTCATAGAAGCATCACTTCCTACTAGTGAAGCTATCATTGAAGAGAAAGCTCCTAAGAAGAGACGTTCCAAGAAGAAGAACAAATTGAAGAATAAGGTACCCCTTGAAACTCCCATTTGTCCTCCACCACCACCGGAAGGTAAAATCTCTCCTTTTGTTCCCATATGTCATTTTTGCAATACCTTAGGCCATATCAAGCCCAAGTGCTATAAATTCATTGAATATTGCAACTTAGAAAATGCATCTAGGAATAGAGCGATTGGACCTAATTCTATGCATGCTAAAGCTTTTGAATATGGAAAGCATGATAATTTGTCAAAGCATGCTAAAAATATCCGGAAGGTGAAGAATGCATATCCTACAAAGTTTGACCATGCATGTGTTGCTAACAATGTTGAAAAGAAGAGTATTAATGATATTATTGTGAATCAAGTTGTGGAAGAACTTTACTCTAGGTTCAACATTGTAGTCAAAGAGAATCTTGATGATGTTCGTGTTTGTCCACCCAAGACAAAATTTGTCAAGGGTGAGTGCTCTTACCATTAGTGTAAGTTGCACATGTGAGTTAGCTTTAAGACTAGTGTCGTTGATAAGAGGCTTAGTTTTTTGCTTTGTATCTTTACAACTTGACATGAACTTAGCTATCTCACTTTGTGTTGTTTTGATAGTCAAAATTTGTTGGTTAACTTTTGAGAAGTTTTTTTTTTGAATCTATATGATAACATTATTGTTATGGCTTTTAGAGAAAGTCATTTTTTTTGTTTGTTTGAGTTGGATTACATTGCCTTTAGTCTCTTGGAATCGACACACCTATAACTTGTAGTCATGAGGACTCACAAGCCAAGAGGACTCATAAAAAGGGTGAAGGCTTTGTATTTGGTGAAAATAGCGTGCGAAGGTATCTCTATATCATATTGCTTGCTTACTTGATTTTTCATCTATCAACTCATTGTTTGTATCACATTCATGAAGCATGTCATAATTGAGAACTAATATAGTGTTTATATGGTACTCTTTGACATTTGCTAGTTTAAGATCTTTTGGTGATAAGTGTTCACATTGATCTTATTTCATGAAGTGTGTTGTTATTTGTATGATTGTTGAGTGGCTAATATTTGAATAATGTGAGCTTCATATTCTTTGATAGCTACTCTCTTGAGAAGTAGAGATCTTAAGTAAGTCTCTTTACTTGCTTTTAGATATGTGCTTTTAGATCATGTGCTTTTAAGCCTTGAAATTGGTTTCAAAAATGCACTTTGCTTCTCTTGTATGTTTTGTTAAGTATGTTGAGCTTGATTGACGTTCGCTTTGGATACACCTTGAAGTCCTAAGGACTAGTACATTTAAAAATGACCAATGGTTGGTATCCATTTGCTTCGGCAACATAGAACTCAACGAGCACCCTCATGGAAAGGGCTACACACCTTGGTTGTGAAGCCACCCAATGTTGGAAAAGGCTACGTCATTGTGATGAGTGAAAGCCGCCATGAGGTGTATATGTTTATGTTAGAAAAATCAAAGAAGTGTTGAATTGAATCATAAAAAACAAAAAAATTCTTTGATTCAAGCCTTAATAAAAAAATAAATAAATAAAAAAATAAAAGGCTTTTGGAGTATAGTTGAATAATCAAATGAGCTCGGGTTGACAAATAGAAATGGGTTGACGAGCCACATGCACACACACGCTCACATGTTGAAATCTATTCTCTTTATAAGCAAAATTTCGGATGATAACCGGTTTGACCTTTTTATGGAAAGGCCTAAGATGAATAGATGTTGAAATTGTATGCATGCTTGATTATCAAACTACTTCTTTTCATATACTTGAAGCAAAATCTTCACACACTCACTTTTGCTTAATTAGTATTTGTGATACTTTAGCAATTTTTGATGACATATGAGAGTGATTGAAAATCTTGATGTAACTCTCTTAGATATGTGAAGCTTATTTGCAAATCTAATAAAAATTGCTTGTGATGTGATTGTGTGGTGATGTTTGTGAACATTTGTCTATCTTGATTTTAGATGAGGCACTTGTCAAGGGGGAGCATAATATGCTAAATTCTTGTTCTCTTTTATGACATGTTCACATGTTCTTCAAAGTTGTTAATTGTTGGCATTATTCTTATTTTTGATAAATCATAAAGATGCTATGATAAATTCTTACTTGCATGGTGATTTATTAAATATAGTGTTTTGCCTTTGTATATGTTTATTGGTTTCTTATTTGTTTCTTTGTTTCCTCTCACTTTGTTTTTAGTTTGTTTTGTGTTGCAAGATCATGGGTAAAGCAAAGAAGGTTGGTGGAAATACTTTGTTAGGATTCCCGTTGTTTTTAATTGGCTTATTTCGTGATCAAACCACATGTGGGGATGCTTTGTAAGGGTAGCTTAGATGTTGTTGTTATTGCTTAGGCCCTTTTGAAGACCTCACTATTGACAAGCACCAAAGGTAAATTCTATGTGCTTACTTATCTTGAAGAGATAGTTGCACACACTCACTTAGAATACTTGTTCATGTGTGCATTCTCTTCACATGTCACTTTACACACTAGCACTTTGATGTTGTATCTTGTTGTGTGTTTTTGTGTCTTGTAATTCGTTTCCCGATAGTGTTCGGAAACGTCCGCGCTCGCACTAGAATGTGCTTGGTTTTGCGTGAAGACCGCCTATGGAGATGCACTTGGCATCTCCTTGGTTTTCACCTCTGTTGGTGATCGGCGGTCGTGATCGGCGGCCTGGCCGCCGAATGAAACCGCCATTTGATTTCAGCGGTTGAATCGGCGGTTGGATGGCCGCCGATCTGAAACGCCGTTTCAGACCTGATTGATTTTATTTCTCCGGTTTAATTCGGCGGTGGAAACGGCGGTCACGAAACCGCCGTTTCTCCCCTGTTTCGCCGGGAGCAATTCGGCGGTTGTAATCGGCGGCCACCGACCGCCGATTGAAACCGCCGATTGGCGCGTTTCTTTGAAACTTACTTAAACGACCTCACTTTGGCTTGGCACCCTATATATATGCCATTTTGTCTTTAGGTCAATTAAGAGAGTTCATATTCAGATTTCATACTTAGGATATTTTTCAAAGAGAAGAAAAATTCCAAGAACTCATTTTTAATTACTCAAACACTTTTTCCATGATCATCAATCATCATCTAGCATCATCTTAGATCATCTAGATGACATCTTGCATGGATTCTTCATCATACTTTGCTTGGTAAGTTTTTCACTAATATCTTACATATTTTGTGTTTCTCTTATCTAGCAATCTCAATCTAATTACTTGTATGTGATTTTATATTTGTTGAATACAAGATTGAGATTAGTATGATGTATGTTTGAGAAGTTGTATTGTGCTAGCATATTAGGTTTTGTACTTGATATTGATTAGCTTAACTATTTGACATGTCATTTAGTTTTGATATCTAGGATTGCTCTTAATTGCATATTAATCATCTTAGATAAGCATATAGGGTTTCCCTTGCTCTATGTTGCATTTTGGATATTTTCATATATTCACTTAGGGTTGTATTCTCTTCAAGAGAAGCTAAGTCTTGTGTGTAGCAATCGGGATTAGGTTGCTTAGATCGCAAGCAAAATCGGACTAGGTTCACTCATACCGGGATTAGGTAGGTGTGTGATTACTTCCGGGATTAGGTTGTAATCGTTTGCACATTTAGTGGATTCGAGGTTCGAGTGTGGCTTACTTACATAGCCCGTGGTTTTTCCCGTGAGGGTTTCCACGTAAAAATCAAGTGTCAATTTAATTTCCGCACCATATTACACTTGCTTGTTTATTTTATCTTGAGGGTAATTTCGTAATTTTGACTAACACGAAAAATTGGGTAAAAAGCGTAAAATCTATTCACCCCCCCTATAGATAGTTTTATACACACCGTGCTATAATTAGTTTCATACTTCTTCATCTCCCATTGCCAAGTCGAAACCTACAATTTCGTCCAAAATTTCCAAAGGTAACAAAGTTGATGAATTGGGAATTTTTGGGTGCAAAAAGATAATTCAAGAAAGGGGTATTGACTTGGACTCTTGTATTGGATCATATGTCTATGATGTGCTTAAGAGTAGGAATTGGATTTCATGGGTCAACATGTTAGGAGTATCTAATGAGACCATTGTTAGAGAATTTTATAATGCTTACAAATCCGGTTCTACTGTGACTAGTGCTACTCTTAGCATAAGGAAAGTTGTCTTTAGAGTTTGCCCTAGGAAGGTTAATGAATTTCTTAACTTGTCCGATGACATTGAATCGGATTTCCTTGATGTTGATGTCTTGGAAAACCTTGATTTAATGGGTAAGACTCTTTGTGATGATGATGATTTTGTGTGGGGGAAACGTGCTTTTATTAGGCAAGGTGAGCTAACAAAAATTAGTGCATTTTGGCATTTATTTGTATGCTCCAATCTTATTGTTTCTACTAATGCTTCGGAGCTTAATAGAGACAAGATTAAGATTGTGTATGCCTTGGTTACTAACCAACCTATAAACCTTGGTGAATTGCTTGTGGAGCAAATTCAAAGTGCGGCTTGTACTAGTCGTTTGGACAAGAAATTGGCTTTTCCGGGGTTTATAACTCAATTGTGCTTAGCTAAAGGTGTGAGGAATCTTGATGGTGATGTTATGCTTCCTCCCTTAGAGAAGTTGAGTGAGAAACGTATGGCAACCATGTCATACAAGGACAAGGGAAAGTCTAATGATGTACTTAGGCTTTTTGGTGATTCTCTTGATTCTAACCATGTCCCTAACTTACCCGCTCTTCCTAGTTGGGCTTTAAAATTGAGGAAAGAGGTTGAAGAATCTCATAGGTTGATTGAGGCGTCACAAAGGAAGATTGAAGACCTTAGTGCAAAGCTTGTTGCTCAAGATGAGAGGATCAAAGAGTTGGAAGGAAAATCAACTCCAACAAGGCAATATGTGAGATCTGCACACCGTTCTTCTTTCCTTGGTGGCACAAGTGGCTAGAGAGCTTCATGAGGTATAATTTCTTACTCTTTCCCTTTGGCTTCATATCATGTCAAAAAGGGGGAGAAATATGAGAAACACATGGGAGATATCTAGCTTACTTAGCCTTATGTTAGTTGTTTTTATATTTTTGTATATTTGGTATCTAGCTTGAACTATATGGCATGTAATATTTTTGTTGAATCTTGGCTTAGAATATATTGATGGATAGTATGTATTAAGGGGGAGCATACTTGATCCATTTGAACTTATATGTTATTATTTTCTTGCCTATGATTGGATACTTGGATATTGCCATACTTGTTGTCTCTTGGATATTCTTGTGCTTTCAAGTTCTTTTTTAGGTGATATCAAGAGAAGACCAAGATGAAGTTCAAGACTTGATTTATAATTTGTGTCTATATGTGTAACTCATTGTACTCATTGTGACCAAATTTTCTTTGTAATTGTTTTAGTGTTTGTTTAGGGGTTTTGTCATGGAATTTGCCAAAGGGGGAGATTGTTAGGTTGATAATTAGTGTTGGCATTAATTCCATATCAAAACGTATTTTACTTGTAATGTTTAGTGGTTAGTAAATGAAGGATTTCGAAGACGAAGGACGTCTCAACCATTATTCGTTCAAGTTGCCGGCTTTTAAGAGTTTCGGACATTATCGGTCTACAAAGGTATACAAAGACCTCTTATCTCTTACAAGGCTAGGCACACACTCACACATATCATTCTTGTGTGTCCCTTCATGATTTTATTTCATTTACATTTCACTTTCACACACTTGGTAAAATATGCTCATGCATTCACATTTAGTTAATAAACTTTGTGTTTTGCATTTTCTAGGACTATGTCCGGAAACTAGCATATGTGTGTGCATTTGTGTTTGTATGTTTCTGTATTTTGTGTTTAGGACTTGAACATGTTCTTATTCAATGCCTTATTGAGTTCCGGTCGTTTCGGTTACTCATTCATAAGGTTTCGAGTCCAAACGTGTTGACTATGCCACTTTACGTTCTCTTACGTTGTGTTGACTTCATCGATGATTTCCGAGATGATTTCTCAACCGTTTTTCAAAGTTGTATAGTCTTTTTCGTGCGTGAGAGAGTCACGGTTCGTAATCCAAAAACGGATTCGAATTCGGAGTTCGGACGCTCGAGATACGGGCCGACGAACCGAGGGAGCGCGGGAGAGGACAGCCCAGGCCGTGGGCCACATGGGCTGGCCGTGGTTGAGGCCGTGGGCCCCACGGCCTGGGGGTGATGTGGCACCACATGATTGGCCGAAAAATCTTTTCTCTCTCCTCCTATTTCTTCCCTCTCTCTCTCATTTTGAATTTCCAAGAAGAAAAATCAAGTTTTCCCGTCAGCCCTCTCCTCTGAATTTTCAGATTTTCGAAACACCATATCTTCCTCATCCAGAGTCGGATTTGAGTGATTCAAGTTGGAGAGTGTTCGTATTTGAGTCCTCTAACATCTCCAAGTGATTTGGTAGCTTTTTGATCGTGATTTCCAGTGGTTGATCACTGAATTCCGAACCAGCTTCAAAATCCGAGGTAATGGTCTCATCTTAGGGATTTCTTGTTATTTGACCTTCCAAATGCTTGGGGTTTCTTCTTCTATATCTATGTTACTGTTTTATGAAAGCTATTTGAAAAGGTAGCTTGATTATCATTCCAATTGAAACTCAATTTATGGACTTATGTTGACTAGATTTTATGATTCTAGGTTTTACATTTGTTTGTGAGTTGTATTGTGATTAGAATGGCATCTTAGGTTGTTTAATACTTAATTGAATTAATTTTGTGTTAAAATGACTTTGAGATTTGATTTGGTCCTTTGATTGAAGAAATCAAGGATTTGTGTATTTGTTTGTGATTTAGAGAATATAGGTTTTGATTGATGTGAATCTCAAAACCTTGCTCTATATTTTTGTCTAGTATATTGATTGATTTTAATCTCATATATCTAGTCTTTGATTGTATATTGATAGCATCTTGAATTAGGACTTAATGAACATTTTGTGATTCAAGTGTTATGTGTGTGAATGAGACTTTGAGTGTATGTGTTAGGTGTTTCACATGCTTAGGTTTCTATTCATGTATTTTTGCATCTAGACTTGATTAATTGTGTTTTCACATGTTTAGGTCTATTTGTGCCATAGAATGTATTGATCACATGTTCTATGTTGAAATGAATGTTTGCATCATTTGCATTCACATGATCACACTAGGAAGTCCTTGTAAAAGGCATGAAGTCTTGGTTAGAGTCGGGATGACTCGGATAGCCAAGCAAGAAGACTTGCCTAGAGTCGGGATGACTCGGATAGGTAAGCAAGGAGTCATGGCTAGAGTCGGGAGGACTCGGATAGTCATGCATGGGAGGCTCCCTAGAGGTAAGAGTGCCTTGGATAGGGAGTTGGCTAACATATTGGTAGGCCTAGGCGTATGGTTAGACATAGACTCTGATAGAGCGGGGTACACGGGATGTGTATGCACTCTTGAGGAATTTCTAATCTTCCATCGATGTTGGTTGAGTGTGTTATCCAATATATGGTGGTTCCGCATCATTGAGGGATTTCATACTTTCCAATAGGGTTGGGTAGGCTTAGACTTCACTAGGTTGGGTGAGCTAAAGATTGGTCACTTTGTGAATGTTCTATGTTTACTTTCCAATAATATAGTACCCAGTGGTTGTAGTTCAACCCGTGGATGTTTCCTCCTTGGAGGTTTTACCACGTTAAAAAATCCCTTGTGTTAATTCTTTCTATCTCTTCTCTTATATTTTAATTGTATATTTTATTGTCTTGATTCATAATATTCACTTGTGATGTATTGTGAACCAAGTCTTTGTATAGTGTGATTAGTGTATTCATTCTATAGATCAATTTGTATCTTTGATTCTTTTGTATATTGTAATATTTGTTTAGTGACATTTTACTCACTCTTGTAACACATTGAACATCTTATGAAATACAAGCTTATTTTGTTGTTATGATTATTTGATATTTTACCTCACATGACTTGTTGATATACTTAGACATTTCTCTTATGATTGTGTCATCGTATTGTCTCTGTATGTCTACCTTGGCTTATTGTGTTGTGTGTAAGGCTACCTTGAGGGACAAACGGATGTTTGTTCAAGGGTTTGAAAGTAAAAACCTATTCACCCCCCCCCCCCCCCCCCCCCCCCCCCTCTAGGTATGCTTTAAGCAATTTAACTTCGTTTGTGTACATTCATCACCCAACCTAGTGAAGTCTAAGCCTACCCAACCCTATTGGAAAGTGTGAAATCCCTCAATGATGTGAAACCACTATATATTGGACACCACACACAACCAACATCGATGGTAGATTAAAAATTCCTCAAGAGTGCATACACCTCCCGTGTACCCCGCTCTATCGGAGTCTATCTCTAACCATACGCCTAGGCCTACCAATACAATAGCCAACTCCCTATCCAAGGCACTCTTGCCTCTAGGGAGCCTCTCATGCATGACTATCCGAGTTCTCCCGACTCTAGCCATGACTCCTTGCTTACCTATCCGAGTCATCCCGACTCTAGGCAAGACTTCTTGCTTGGCTATCCGAGTCACCCCGACTCTAACCAAGACTTCATGCCTTTTACAAGGACTTCCTAGTGTGATCATGTGAATGCAAATGATGCAAACAATCAATACAACATAGAACATGTGATCAATACATTCTATGGCACAAATAGACCTAAACATGTAATATCACAAGTAATCAAGTCTAGATGCAAAATACGAGAATAGAAACCTAAGCATGTGAAACACCTAACACATACACTCAAGGTCTCATTCACATATACAAGACTTGAATCACAATATGTTCATGAAGTACAAATTCAAGATGCTATCAATATACAATTAAATTCTAGATATATGAGATTAAAATCAATCAACATACTAGTCAAAAATATAGAGCAAGGTTTTGAGATTTACATCAATCAAAACCTATATTCTCTAAATCACAAACAAATACACAAATCCTAGATTTTATCAATCAAAGGATCAAATCAAATCTCAAGGTCATTTTAACACAAAATTAATTCAATTAAGTTCCAAACAACCTAAGATGCCATTTTAATCACAATACAACTCACAAACATATGTAAAACCTAGAATCATAGAATCTAGTCAACATTAGTCAACAAATTGACTTTCAATTAGAATGATAATCAAGCTATCTTTCTCAATAGCTTTTACCAAACATAAACATAGATATAGAAGAAGAAACCCCAAGCAAATGGAAGGTCAAAAAGCAAGAAATCCCAAAGTTGAGACCATTACCTCGGATTCTGCAGCTGGTTCAGAAATCAGTGTTCAACCACTGGAAATCACGATCAAACAGCCACCAAACCACTTGGAGATGTTAGAGGACTCAAATGCAAACACTCTCCAACTTGAATCACTCAAATCCGACTCCGGATGAGGAAGATATGGTGTTTTGAAAATCTGAAAATTGGAGAGGATTGTATTGCGGGAAACTGAAACGTTTTCTTCTTGTTTTTCAAAATGGAGAGAGAGAGGGAAGAAATAGGAGGAGAGAGAGAGAGACCATATCAGCCAATCAAGTGGGGCCACGTCACCCCCTGGCCGTGGGGGGCGCGTGGCCCACACGGGAGCAGAGGCTGCTCCAGGCCGTGGGGCCCACGGCCTCACCAACAGCCAGCCTAAGTGGCCTCACGGCCTGGGCTGTCCTCTCGCGCGCTCCCTCGGTTCTTCGACCCATATCTTGGGCGTTCGAACTCTGATTTTGAATCTGTTTTTGGATTACGAACCGTGACTCTCTCACGCACGACGAAGACTACACAACTTTGAAAAACGGTTAAGAAATCATCTCGGAAATCATCAATGAAGTCAACTCAACGAATGAGAACGAAAAGTAGCGTAGCTACATCGTTTGGACTCGAAACTAAATGAATGAGTAACTGAAATGATCGGAACTTAATAAAGAATCATAATAGAGCATATACAAGTCCAAATAGAAAAATACGGAAACATACAAACACAAAGACACACACATATGCTAGTTTCCGGACATAGTCCTAGAAAATGCAAAACACAAAGTTTATCAACTTAATATGAATGCATGAGCATATTTTGCCAAGTGTGTGAAAGTGATATGTAAATGAAATTAAATCATGAAGGAACACACAAGAATGATATGTGTGAGTGTGTGCCTAGCCTTGTAACAGATAAGAGGTCCTTTAATACCTTTGTCGACCAATAATGCCCGAATCTCTTAAAAGCCGGCTTCTTGAATGAATTGTGGTTGAGATGTCCTTCGTCTTCAAAATTCTTCAATTACTAACCACTAAACATTACAAGATAAACACGTTTTGATATGGAATTAATGCCAACACTAATTATCAACCTTACATCAGGAAACATTGAAGTCAAGATCCAGAGGATCCCGCTACCATACCATCATAGTTCTCTAATATCTAAAGAGTTCTGGTGTTGCGGTTTAACGATGCATAATACCCTAGTATCGCGATTCCCTCCTAGGACCAGTCTACTAGGCAGCAAGGATTATGATAACAGGAGAGGTTACAACGAGAAAGCTATCAAGGAAGGATGGACCGGTATACCAAGGGATCAAGACCACGCTAGTCACCATTTGTGAACTCCATTTAAAATGGGAACAATCAACTCTGTCGGTCTCGCCAAGAAGGGAAACAAATCACTTTATTTTTTGAATTATTCTTGCGCCTAAACGAAGCCACCATCAACGTCCTTTTGATTGCTAAATTGATTGATTGACTTAACGGAGTGAACGGTAAGAAAATGGACCAATAAATATTACAGGATTCTCGAAAGAGATGGGATCAAAGTTTTTCCACTTATCAACTAGCACAAGTTCGCTATCGCTTATTCTATCAAAAACATCATAATTACACCCTAGATAAATTATCATTGTATCACTAAAATATATGTTATTTATCAATGAAAAGAGTCATTTTGTTGTCCTTTTGATACATATACTCGTTTTTCCTCATCACTGATCATTTTGTATTTATCTCATTCATACAGGAAACATATCGGTATCAAATGTGATATCTCTCCAACTGTGACGTACCGAAGTCATGGTTAAAAGTTGTTAATTGGAAATCTAACCCTTTAACATTTTTCCACTAACAGTTTCCAAGGCTCCAACTCATAAATTTCTAGGCTTGAACACAAAGTCCTGGTAAAGCAACAATGTAAATGATCATACACAACCTGATACAGCAATGTAAACACCAACTATAATCATAATCAACACTGATGTAACAATCCTATGATAAAAGCACAACACAATAATATCCACTAATGTAAAAAACCTATGGCTAACTGGAAAGGTACATCTCGCCGTTATTGAAAATGTCGAGTGCCATTGCCTTCCAAATGCTTGGTATATCATTTTGTCCAAAATTGTCCTTCCATGGTAAAATAGCTCCGGATAGTAATAATTTGGTGAACTTTAACATGAAAGCACCGCAGCTGAAACTACACCATATGAAAATGCAAAAAAAGAATAAGGGTATGATAATGATTAAATGTAACTACACCAAGTTATATTGGAAATAAAATTAACAACCCATCGTCTTGTTGAGGAAGATTGGTTGGCAACACATTTTCGGCAGTGAATGGAGTTGTGTGCATAGGTATGTTCACTTCTTTGTAGTAGCTTGATTCCTTCAAAATGGAGGGTAACAAATATAGTAAGCATCGGATTTCTCCTATTCAATTATTTCTATCTTGTCTTCCCCACCATGAATCAAACATTCACACAGAGAACTCAGTGATCTCCGATGTTGCAAGGAATCAACACAGATGGTATGTTATTGAGAATATCAAGCCCTGGAAAGGGAGTTCTGTAAAGGGATGTCAAGCCCTGTAAAGGGAATTTAAGCCCTAGCAAAGGAATTTCAAGCCCTGACAAAGGGATTTAATGCCCTGGAAAGGGATTTTAAGCCCTAATTTGGGCAAACCAACCACTGATATTAAATTTCAACCCATAGTAAGGGACTAGGCAGTCAAACACAAAAACAAACTTAACAAGCCAAATCCACTAAATCCATATCCTTGCAATACATACAAACTTACCAAATTCATTGTCCACCACGGTTCAGTGTAAAGAAGCTCACTACCCCGGACTGCTGGTGGAGAAGGATCCTTCTTTTTCTTTTTTGCGTACTTTCTTACTTCTTTGTCTGATCCATCTTCCCCAGCCTTTTCGGCCTCCAATCTTTATGTTTCTTTCTTGTCAAACTCCTGTAGCTGCCTGATATTTTCTATCTCCTCCACTATAGAATTCCATTTAATGTTCAAATGCATCTATGTAAAAAAGACCAACCATCTTATAATAACAACAATAAATTGTACATGAGTACATCATAAGATAGAATAAGGATTGCTAATAAAAACAAGGATTCATGTTCTGATAAAAATTTATATATTCGCCAAATGCAGTAGCCATCACAGTTATGTTCTCCATAACAATGAATTTCAGAATCAACAATGACTTTATAATGGAATCATAAGACAGAAGAAATATACATCTACTTGCAGCTACAAATTGTAAATTTCCCTTAAGCAAATGCATGTTCCATAATCCAAGAATAAAAGTGCACTTAGGAAAATTGGGTAGGGACCAATCCTATATCCTCCCAGTAGTTAAACTCTACTCTCAAACGCCTTCTCCAAAGCACGTCGAAGTATCTGTCTATATGCTACAAGTACAAGTATTGACAGAGAACAAGTGTGAGGTGTGCATGTTAACCATAATGACAAAATTGAACACTATAAAAAGAAGTTACCAAGTTTGAAATCCATTTTTTAGGGTCCTTGAAGTCCTTCAACTCTTGAAGCGTCATTTCTTGCATTTGCCCGATATTTATACTGTTCATGGTCAACGTTAGTTTATATTATGGCACAACAAATCACAACTAAATACATTGAACTAACATTAAAAAAAATGGAGGATAGGAATGGAGCATTATCGGACTTCATCTTTGTTCTTCAAAAATGTTGTGAAGTCAATGAAATCCTGATTTTCTTCTTCTTTCTTCTTCTTTTTTGGCATAGGGTCAATATACGGGCTCCCGAGGAACCTTGACTGCTTTCAGCCTCTAAGCTTGTGATGATTCATCATGTATAACACTAGGGAGATTGGTTGGAAGTTCCTTAACCATGTTTACATCCGGGGTTGGGAAATCATCCACACAAATGGGCTGCTTACCATCACCCGTACTCTCACCTTCAGCTTTTTGAACAACTAGCTCACATTTAACAATACTCTCACCCTCGGCCTTCTCAACAACACTCTTATCGTCGGTCTTCTAAACAACACTATCAACAACAGTCTCAACACTTGTCTGATCCTTCTCAACAACACTCACACATGTCTGATCTTTCTCAATAGTCTTAACACCTGTCTGATCCTTCTCCATCATGGATGTCTCTCCGTCACCCTCACGATCAGACACACCATCATGAATCTCATTCACATTCACAAACTGTCCCACCTCACCCAAGCTATTGTTGCCATCCTACAATGAGAAGAATATATTTTAAGGACTCCATAATTAGAGAAATTTGAACTAAAAATTAAAAAATAGGTGGGAATATCAACGTGAAAGGCGGAAATGGAAAGCCTAGCCCATACAGTGTAAGCTATACTGGCATTGATGAGGCTATGCTTACCCTGTATGGGAACTTGGCAAGTATCCTTTTGAGAAAAATAAGAATTTGGCAAGCTTGAACAATATGTTTTTCTTAACCTGTATCAGAAGATGATATTACCAATCACATCGAAGTAAGTTAAAGTCAAAAAGTCCCAGGAATATTCCCAATGGATGATATTACTGATCTCTTACTCTTGTTTACTGCTCTGTGATCATTTAATCTCCCCAACAGTGAGATCAACTTCCATTCTGTCAACTTCTACGCCTTGCATATAGAAGACAAACAAGTTAAATAAAAATAATATCAGCAAATCAAACTTTCAAAAGTTACGTAATTAGAGTGTGCTGCAGATCAAACATTCAAATGTAATCACATTAACAATAAACATAATGAAATACAGTAATAGCAAAAAAAAAAAAAAAAAAAAACAGCTTCAAGACAATGAGATTTCATTTATTACCTAATATTCTGAAAGATAACCACCGTTTACTAAAAATTAACACCCAATTACCAATCACATGGCATAATGCTAATGATTAGATCCTGAGTACTGGAACCATATTTTCCCAAGTTAATGGCACTTTCAACCGAAATGGTGTATCATCATCATCATCACCCTCTATTTTAACCATTGTACCCAGAGTGGTCTGTGCCAATATCAAGTCTACAAAATCAATCAAATCTCATTGTTAAAATCTACTTGGACAACTCCCTTCAATGAAACAGATAAAATTTATAAAATTCTAGAGCCAAATAAACAAAAAATAATAGTGACCAATATGGTACTCACTTCAAAATGCAATTACCTTGCCTGAAAGAAGTCTCACAAGTATGCCCTCATCCACATGGTCACAATCCAACACCTTTCTTCCGCTCACATGAACCATTGAACAAAGTTTATAACCTTCTAAATATTAATATGTACCAAATATAACCTTCTAAGCTCTCATCTGCCTCCACCTTCGGTGGCTTTATCATATATATCAGACACTGCCTCTGTTTTTCTAGAACCAAAATCAGCTATCACTTCATCAATACCTATCAAATGTTGCATGTAAACTGCCTAAGACATGTTACTGTAAAATCCAAATAGAAATTACACATTACCGAAACCAAACCAGTGATTTATTGTACATCTTACTAGCTAGTAACAACATATTTACAATTTTGTTTTAACCAGTAAATTAAAGGAAATTGAAGACTCTCAATGTTATTGATGCTAATAAAACAAACAATTTCATGCATCTAATTGTTACACAGAAATGTGTTATTCAATAAATAGAATCTATTTAAACCCTAATTAATTGAAAAAAAATATGAAATTGACATCGTAATTAGTACCTTGCAACTGGATTATCGAGCTCGGTCGCTCTTCGGTACAAGGCGATAGCGATCTCCTTATTGTCCATCTCCTAGTACTCGTGAAACGCCACGATTTTAAAAGCATATGTCGAACGTGAAGGACGCGAAATTGTGAGCCATCGATTGAGGTGATGTCGAGTAGAATAGGTAGTTGTGAGCACTAAGCACCACCTAGCAACCAAGCTTGTAGTGCTTGTTCAACACTCGAGCCCGACGATCGATGATCCTGCCGGCAACCTTGGCGAAGGCAGTGGATGTGGCAAAAAAGTAGGGGATTAGGGATTTGGAGTGGTGGAGAGAGATGAGGGAAAAAGTTGGTGGATTTGAGGAGAGATTTTGAAGGACGATCATGATTTTTTGAATTTATTTTTTATTTTTAAAATACAGCGGTAATATCCGTAGAAAACAGGTGTGGCTAATACATTGCCACACCTATATCCATGGTAAATGCTAATTTTAAATTCATAATTCTGATTTTTAAATTGTATTTGGCACGGATTGACATCCATGGTAAAATATCTACCGGAAAAACAACATTTTTTTGTAGTCTCTCTATATTTGTATGTATAATCAATATATCTTGTTTAAGATCTTCATTTCCTCACATCCTTGTAAACAAGATTTTTGTAAAGAAAGAGATGCACACATTATTTGTTGAATCATCGTTTGTCTCTTGTATCTTTGTAAGTGTTTGAACTTTGTATCTTGTGATATCCTATAGCAAGTTGTAGAGTTCTACTTAGTGTACTTACATTGTAATATTCAAAGTATAACTTGTGGAATTTGCTCTTCATTGAATATACTTGTATATGAGATACATTGTTTCTTGGTATATGTTTGTAGACTAAAGGTGGTGAATTGAGCATACATGTGTTAATTGTTTTCTCATAACAATCATGTTAAAGGTTAATTTGTATGTTCACCAAGGTTTTGACAAATGTCACGAAAGAGTTTTAAAATTAGAATGTCTACCTATTCACCCCCACCCACCCCCCTCTCTCTAGGTTGTTTAGTATAACCTTGTAAGGATTCCCATATCTTGATTGGCTTATTTCGTGGACAAACCACGTATTGGGGATTGCATGTAAGGGTAGCTTAAGTGATTGATATTCAAGCTCAAGACCCTCTCATGTCCTCAAGGTTGATAAGCACCAAAGGTAAACTTCTATGTGCTTAATTTGCTTTGAAGAGATTAGTTTCACACACACACAACTCATGCATAAATTTTATTCTTGTATGTTGTGTGTTTTATATGTGTGCATGCATGTTCTTGAACATCTCTTCTTGCATGTTTTATTTTGATTGCATCTTGTTCATTGAAATGCCATGACATGTTTAGGCATTAGGATGCATTCACTTCCCACACTTGCACTTCATTATTAGTCTTAAGTGTGGTGTAATTCGTTTCCGTTTGTGTGATCGGAAACGTCTGCGCTTGCACGATGGTGTGCATGTCTTAGCGCGATGGTTGACCACTTGAGAAGGTCTCATTCTTCTCTTGGATAAGTGGTAGTTTTGATTTGATTGTTTGGAGTAAAGTGTCTAGTTTCAAAAGATTAGATTTCAATGTTTTAAATGTTTTTCAAAACTGACCTTTGCATGGTCTTGTGACCATAACTTTTTATAAAAAGCTTCAAAATGAGTTTTGAAAATTTCTATACAAACTAGACACCCATACCTTTCTAACGGTATATTATTCGTAATATTTCATGACCGTTTGGATTGGTTTTAAAATCTCCAAAGTTACAACCAAAACAGGGCAACTCTGTTGTTGTCCGTTTCTGACCTTTGGTCACTCAATTGACCATAACTTTTTCTATAGACATCGAAATGTCATTCTATAAAAACGAGTAGAAAGTAGACTTCCATACCTTTCCAACGATATATCATATGAAAGGTTTTGATGTCGTTTGGTCATGTTTCGAAGCTCTCGAATCTTGAGTCGCTGCACTGACGCGAGTACCGCGAAAATGCCCATATTTTTTCCATTTCTTCCAAAACGACATAGTTTCACTTGGGCATTATAAATACATATCTTTCTCATCATTTTAAGGGCTGTGCCACAAAATCAAACCCTAAAAAGAGAGGCTCCATATTCTTGAGAGAGAAAGAGAGATTTGAGAGAAAATCAAATCAAGAACTCACCTTTAACCACTCAAATCAAATCCCTTTTGCATCATATTTCATATTGCATCTTCTATTACTATATAGAATGCATCCATGATTGGATTTGCATCATCACAACTTGCTTGGTAAAATTTTGATTAAGTTCATCTTATTTGATTATTTTTATTATCAAGCTATTCTCTTTAATTTACTTGTATGTTTTGATCATATGATAAATACAAGATTAGAGAATTAATTGTGATGAATTGATTGAGTGTTGTATTGTGATAGATATCTAGGTTTTTATAATCTATGTTTATCTAAGCTATTATGACATGTCATTTAGCACTTGATATCTAGGATTGATTTTAATTGATTATCTCATCATCCTAGATAAGCATCTAAGGTTCCCTAGCCTTGTTTGTTATTTGAATATTCATACATATTCACATAGGTTGCATAATCTCTTCTTAGAGAATTAAGACTTGAGGCTAAGAGTGCTTAGGCCTCAAGCAAATTGGAATAGGGTTGCTAATAAAGGCCCGCAGGGTAGAAGTGAGGGGTTACAGACCGGATTGTTAGACGAGGTCTACATAGGTTGTAAACTTCATTTCAATTAGTGATTTCGAGTTCCGAGTGTGGCGCACTATACAGCCCGTGGTTTTTCCCAGTGGTTGGGTTTCCACGTATACATCAAGTGTCATTTTTAATTCCGCACTATATTACACTTGCTTGTATTTTTGACTAGTAGGGTCATTTTCGTAATATTGACTTGTATGCGAAAATTGGGTAATAATAGCTAAAATCTATTCACCCCCCCACCCCCTCTAGATTAATATATTGATAACACACCTCTAGGACTTTCAAACCTTATAGGTATTTTCACTGTGGCTTTGACAACAGTCTAGGGAGCGGTCAAAGAAGCGATCCAAAGAGCGTTGTAAAGACAATGAAGGACTGCTGTCCGTGGCACCGTGCCTTGGACAGTGGTAGAGGCAGCGTTCGCAAACCATTGAAGGACTATTGTGCCTTGCGATGTGCCTTGCACAATGGTAATGGCAGCGGTAGACATCCAAATGTTTCTACTGTGGGAAACGTTGTACTACAGACAGCGGTACTCATAGCGATTCGATGAAAATTTGCACGAATTAGGAAGTCTTCGATGGAAAAAGAAAAAACTCGTCTTCTAGGAAGTCCTTGTGATTAAGGAAAAAGACCTTACATGGAATAGGAATTTCTTGTGCGTGGAGAAAAGAACACCATGTAACATCAGAGAGAGTGTGGCGAGATCCAGGGGAGACCCTAGGTAATATCCGGGGAGGGATCCAAGGGGATATCGGTGGATCAAGTTAGAGATCCGTGGGTGATATTCAGGGGAGACCTAGGGGATATTTGGGGTGAGGGTACTCGGTGAGGATCTTGTGAGTGTGGTTTGGGGTTGAGATGAGAGAGAGAATCCTAGAGTATATGGTTGTAACAATTTATCATATAGTGGAACTTTCTCTATCATCCTAACAGCCCATGGTTTTTTACTCAATTTGGGTTTTCCACATATATCTTGTGTTGTGATTGTTTTATTTTCTTTCATCTATTTTTTCTGCTACTAACATTATTAATTGCTATGAGTTATGAGCGAATATTAGGCATGACGTTTCCGAGTTCATCGATTTGAATCCTCAACAATAAAGATTTACACTCTTTGATAAGAAATTATAAGTAAGCCGTAAAAGACCGAAAGAATAATTTAAATTATTAAGAGTTGATTTGTTAAAACAATATTTAGTGCTTTCCTATATATGATTGTAAATTACATATGTTATTTAATCAAGTTAAATGAGTTAGTTGGTTAGGAATGATCAACCCAAACACAACTCGTTTAATGTGTTGACACGTTAATGGCACGATTCTAATAAGATATAACCTCAACTCGTAAATATAGAGTCTTGTCACCAGATCGGATTCTCACCAATTTGCCACCCTTTACGGCGTTACCTTATAAACAGTGGGCAACAAAAATAGATCGATTGTTCACGGGTCATCCTCGATCAAGCGGCAATCCTAGAATCCCACGCGAAATCGTCATATCCACGTGTCTATCATTTTACATTTTCTCCGTAGTCCGTAGTGCATATCGCACACATGAAAACACCCTTTATTTGTTTCTTTTTAAAAAAGAACCGTTTACACAAGAGTGCAAGACTCCCGTGAAGAGCGGCCACTTTTCTTGTATACCAATATTATATGTTTTCCTCTGCGAAACGTCCACATATCTTCTCATAAAACCAACCAATAAAAGTCCGATACGTATCAACAAATTACCATTTTACACGTGTTATACACTCATTGGATAAGCTACGTACTGTTTCCGCTGTCGATTATATGTTATTTCTAACTACGTAACCGAACAAACCGGATCGAAAGCTTTTTCTTGAGATTTCCGAACCGGACCCACCAAAAAAAAAAATCTCATCTCTCTTCACCTTCTTCTTCTTCACGTATCCTCGTCAGTCGTCACACAACTCACAAACCCACCACCCAACCAGAAAACAAAATCTCCAAAACGACGCGTTTTATTGTCCACTGTTTTATTCTTTATACGAACAAATTACAAAACGCATAAAACAGACATCGCTCTCTTCGTCTCCACATCATCCACCAAAAAAATTGTTTTGGTTTTTTTTTTTTTTTTTTTTTTTTGCATGCAAAAAGTTGAAAAGTGAAAACACAGAGGATGGAATCGGAGAAAGAAAATTGGAATGCTTTGATGGGTATGTTTAGGAGGTCATCGTGGGCTCCTCTTTTGCTTCTCTTCACTCTCATAACGGTCATCTCTCTCCAATTCACCTCTAACCCGCTTTTCTCAATCCGGGTCGTGATTTCCGGGTCTTCCATACCCGATACACAGTCTCTTGGCCCGGAAAGCTGTGGTGGTGGGTTTTTCGTGGGGTCGACGGAGAGGAAGTTTGTCAAGTCGATCAAGGATTTTGGAGGGGTCGGTGACGGAAAATCGTCAAACACAGAAACGTTTCGAAGGGCGGTGCAATTCATGCAGCGTTTCGGTGATAAAGGTGGGGCCCAGTTGAATGTTCCGAGAGGGAGGTGGCTCACCGGAAGCTTCAATCTCACCAGTAACTTCACGCTCTTTCTTGAAAAGGGTGCTATTATTTTGGGTTCCCAGGTATTAAAAATATAGTCTTTTATTTTATTTTATTTTATTTTTTTTATGATCATGCAATTTGATTCTCATCTCAATATTTTAATCTAGTTTAGATTGTTTTAATGGGTTCTGATCAGTAACGTCACTGAATATAGTTTTTATTATTATTTATTTACATAAAGTTTACTTTGGCTTAGAGAGATGAGATTAGATGGCTTTGTAGTTGAAATAGTTGAAATTAGAGTTCGAAATGAAGACCCAAAAAAAAAAAAAAAAGTTGAAAAGAGAGTTGAAAAGGATAGATTAAAGTAGAGATGAGTTTGAAATATTCGTACCACTTAATTAATTTGGTCATTTTGTCCTTTTTGTCACCTTTTCTTCAAGAGAAATTAGGAAAGAAACAAACTGATACTTGATAATGGTGGTATATGCTGCTGATTTGCAATGTCAATGAGAAGGGACCCACCTATTAAAATTCATTATCATCATCACTCGTTTATATGAATCTCTACTGTATTTTGGAATGATATGTAGGACCCAGATGAATGGCCCATTATAGAGCCATTGCCTTCCTATGGAAGAGGTAGAGAGAGATTAGGAGGAAGACATATTAGTCTCATACACGGAGATGGTCTCACCAACGTTGTCATTACAGGTATCGATCAAGGCTTTTTGCTTTCTATTTTCCTTTTTAAATTCTTGTTTGAATGCCTGAATATTGTTGAAGAAAGAAGGAAAGAGTTGCTTTAATCATCGGTGAACTGATGAGTGTTATGGAGAATAATATGATTATCATCCCCCTTCTGAATAAATATGATTTAGTATCTATTAAGTCTGTGAACTGATGAGTGTTATGGAGAATAATATATAGACTTATCTAGAGTGATGACTTGTTGGAATTTCTATCAATAATGAAGTTTATAGATTGTTTATATCCCATGTGGATTTGGTCTGCATTTCCTCGATGAAGTAAAATAATTTCTCGCCAAGAAAAGATTGACTGATACAGCAAAATAATGCTGTATTGTGATCTGCATTGTGATTTTTCGATCCAATGATATATCAAGTTTGTGAGGCTAATTATATGGGTGTGCAGGACAGAATGGGACGATTGATGGTCAAGGGAAGATGTGGTGGGATTTATGGTGGAATAGAACTTTGAAACACACAAGAGGCCACCTCGTGGAAATAATGAATTCTCAGAACATTCTCATCTCCAATCTGACGTTCCTTAATTCTCCCTTTTGGACTGTCCATCCTGTTTATTGCAGGTTCGACATTTTTGGCTTCTTCTATCGTTATGTTTTTAATCGCTCTCTGATTACAATACTGCTTGTTAGTATGATAAAAGTTCAACAAAATTTAAGCAGATATTAAGTTGTAAAAAAATTAGATTAATATTTAGAAACAAGCTAATTTATCAAATTGTCGGTAGGCTTGCTATGGAACTATTGCAGCAAAGCATAAATATGAAACAGAAACATTATACTTATTGAGCAATTGTGATTATGATTTGTTTTTTGCCTCTAGTAATTTGTTGTGACTTCGTAAACATATTTTATACTAGAGCACTTTATTTGTTTCAGCAATGTTGTTATCAGAGACATGACAATCCTGGCTCCTCTGAATGCACCAAATACCGATGGCATAGATCCAGGTAACGGATGTTCTCTTTTCATTCTTGAATTCTTCTTTTTTCTGAATTTGCTCCAAACTTTGTATTTACTAAACCTGTAAAAATATACGGGAAGTGAAGTATGTATTTTTGTTCATATATTTTCTGATTATTTACAGACTCATGCACCAATGTGTGTATTGAAGACTGTTACATTGAAAGTGGGGATGATCTTGTAGCTGTGAAGAGTGGTTGGGACCACTATGGCATCGCCATGGCACGTCCAAGTTCAAACATCATAGTGAGGCGGGTTTCAGGCACTACCCCTACATGTTCTGGAGTTGGAATAGGTAGCGAGATGTCTGGAGGGATTTTTAATGTAACCGTGGATCAATTGCATGTTTGGGATTCAGCAGCCGGGTTGCGTATAAAGACTGACAAAGGTCGAGGAGGATATATAGCAAATATCACCATAAGTAATATAAAAATGGAGAGAGTCAAGGTACCCATAAGGTTTAGCAGAGGCTCTAATGATCATCCTGATGACGGATGGGATCCCAAAGCTGTACCTTACGTAAAGGGTATATCTATTAGTAATGTGGTAAGTGTAAATTCAACAAAAGCCCCCGTATTGAAAGGCATTGAAGATGCACAATTTGAAGATATTTGCATGAAAAATGTTAGCCTATTAGGCCTAGGCCCGTCTGCAGCATGGCACTGCGAGTATGTCTCGGGTTTTACAAGTCAGATGTCCCCTTTGCCATGTCCCCAGTTACAAAACAATGGCTCTTCGTCGTGGTGTTCATCTTCTTGAGCTACTCTGGATGGATCTTGATTGTGCTTTCAGAAAATTTAGGTATGAACTAAGGAGTTCATGGAGAAATTCATTGATGAAGTCTGCTTTGAGCAAATCGGATTTAAAGGTGAACCAAAATATCAGCATAATGGATATGGCTAGCACTGTACATGTGAATTGTTTATTAACATGGGTGTCAATGATGCTTGCCAAAGCTTTGCTGGCTCAATCGCGGTGACAAATTTTGGCAAAATAGGCGATTTTCTTGTCAAGTTGGACAGGTTTGTTATGTTATTCGTAGATGTTATATGATCTGTTTCCGGATTACACAATTTTGCCGCAACTTTATATTATCTAGTTTTACTGATACTACAAAATTTAATGTATAAATGGAGAGGCTTACTGAACATTTGAACTGTAACTAGGCGAGAGAGGGAAATGATAGAGAGATTTTTTTATTTTTTATTTTTGACAAAAAAAATAATAGAGAGAATTGATAGACATGTAACATGTAAAGAGAAATTGCAATTCATTTTACATATGAGAAATATAATCTCTAATTTTTTTATCAAAGCTGCCCTTTATATACTCATGATTGATATATCCAAAAAGTCAGATGAGTTTGTATGATTTATGGCTGAAATTGCTACTTTGATTACCCTGTTTGATTTCCAAAAATGATTAAACAGTATGTTGATTCAACAATAAGCATGATGGGAATTGAAATAAGCAGAAAACAAGAAAATAGATAGATGTAAATATCTTCAGTGGAAAATTAGATACATGGAGGGAGAAGATAAAAGGAAGGGTCGTGATTTGTGAAAGAGTTTTGTTTCCCTCTTCACCATTTCCAGAAAACATTGGAACCGCACTTGTATTTGTCCTTGCCTTCACATTCCAAAGCTATATCTTCAGAAAGGAATGGCACTTTCTGCAGAAAACAAAACACAATATGATGAGATTATAATAACCCTTTTGAAACAAATTATCATAATAGATATGATGAGAACAAGAAATGTACCTTTTGCTTGGCAAGATCTTGGCAGCCTGTGAAGTTCTCTGGGAACTTACAGGTTCCGAATTGAACGGTGTATGCTCTAGCAAAGTTGGCTCCACTTGTTGCCAACCTCTTCTTGTCATTCAATTCCTACAATAACATTACACTCCACTGATCAGTATCAGAATTATCAAAATCAAAACCACAATGGACATCTTGAAGATCAAACCTTGTTAGCTTTGCTCTTTTCAAGGTAGTCATCAATGACACCAGCATTGGCATTAGAAGAAGCAGAAGCAGCTGTGGTGAAGAGGGTTGCAGCCAGAAGAGCCATAGCAGCTCTCCTTCCTTCATTTCCTTTGGGGACAGCAGCAGCAGCCTGTTGAGCTCTGATCACAGGCATCTTGTGACCAACAACTGGGGAGGCAACAGAAGAAGCAATCTTGGCATTGAGCTCAGATGAGGCAGTGCCTGAAATGACATAGCTGCATGCCAACACACTAGAGTTCATGGCTGCCATTCCTGCAAAGCAAATGGGTTGTTTTGTTGATCTGCAAAGTTGAGAAGATGATTAATTGGATGATTTAGGGAGTTGTGATAAGGATGGGATCAACTCAAATAAAAGATTGTGGTGGGAGTGTGGATAAGGTGAGATTGCCTCACTCCTATTGGCAAACTTTTTTCTCTTTCAATACCTCTTGATTGAATTCAACTTGTGTGGTTACCTTAATTTTTGGGCCCACTTCAATCACACAACTTGTCTCTCCTCTCCTGTGTTGAGGCAAGATTATGCTAAATTAGCTTTTATGAAATAATTTGAATGGGATCATATAGTAAGCAAAAAAGGAATGATGTTAATAAAAATAATATATATATATTATATTGAAAAGCACTTTTTAGTGTTTGCTTTTTCAAGAATAAGATTTGTATTTGCATTGAGAATAAACAACAACCCCACTTTTCTATAAATAAAATGAGAGCTTATAAATATTGAATTTCAATCTATAGATGACTTGTCTTTTATCTGAACACATTGAGCTTCTAATTGATTATTAACAATTTAACATTAAAAATATAAAAAATAAAAAATAAAAATCCTAATCTTCCATAAAATGTTTTGGTTCCAAAAAAAAAGTGACATTTCTGTTATAAATGTAGAGAAATCCTTGTCACCAAAGCCAAGCCACAATTGAAGTTGTTGAGAATAGCATTTCCGATGAGAGAGGCAACAAAGACATAGCTCAGTTGATAGATGGACAAGTTTGAAGCTTGGGCAAATGACTCCTAAATCAGCGGCTCGAATCCTACCAATGGCGAAAACTTTTAAAAAAATACCTGGTCCCGAATTAATAGATATTGTCAAAAAAAAAACAAAAGAATAGCATTTCCTTCAAAGAACAATTAAAAATCAAAACATTCTGTGGAACAGCAAAAGACAACTTCAAATCTTCCAGCACCCTGCTTCAAACCTCTACCTTATCAAAATCTCTCCTTAATGACTTGACTTCAAGATTAATTCAGGTTTTTCTAAGTTATCACTTACATTATCATAATAAATCATTGCAATAAAACAAACAAACATGAAATTTATGGAATATTTCATTTTCCAAACACTATAATTTCTTTGAACTAGTTTCATCTTTTCGACTCTGCAAACTTGAAAGTTCAACACCATTGGAGATCTGCCTACAAATCATTCTATTCAATATCATGTAATAGTTTAATCTGTACATATACGTAAGTAAATTCCTCTTTGGCGCATGATCATCATAAAAACCAGTAATACAGAAAGTTCATTACTCTGAACAAAAATGTACTCTTTAGCTTCTATAAAAGCGAAAAAGAATAGCACAAAAAATCATAACAAAAGCTGAATGCTAATTGATACCTCTAAATTCTGTAGTGCTCAACTGCTACGCTATAAACAATGCGGCCGCTTAAGAATTCTCCCAATCATTAGTTTGAATGAATGCCAGAGTATCTAAATATGTCTTAAGCTTCTTCATCTGCATCTTTAGTCATCTTCAACCATTCAGAAACCACCACATTCGTCAATATAAATCTTCAGAAGTGGCAAGATGTATACTATCTTTTGTCAGAACATATGAATAAGACTTTGAGAAAGAGTTCAACTCCACCAGAAAAGGAGCTATATTCATCTAATCTAAGTTTGACAGACTAATATTGAATGATGCTGTAAGCAGAAAATCCAAATTCATGTTGTCAAAATTGTCCACGACGCACTTATTCCTACATGCAATGTCATCATCTAAAACGAGACAATCTTTTTCGCTTTCGGCTCTTTTTACGTGCAATTACATTCTTTGTGCCACTCTGAGAACCTAAGGGAAGAGCTAGAGTGGATGATGGTATACCAACAAAAGTCCTGCCTTTCTTAGAAACCCATTTCAGAGGCAAATCATTTACTACAGCCCTTATATCATTTGAACTACTCAGTTCAACAAGTTGTTTAATTTGATCGAGCATCTGGTGGGTCCAGGCCACAGATTGATCCAGTGCAACTGAATCATCCATCGGTTTTTTCCACAAATTCATCAAAATATCTTTCAATGACTGAAAAGACATGGAAGGTTGATATCCTTTACGGCCTGCACAGATCATATTGACTTTGATGATATGTTTGCAAATGTTTCCTTGCATTGACCATGAGCAATCACAAGAAGCAAATTCTGATCCAGGGTTCCACACTAAATGCATCAAGCTGCTGTCTTTCTGGCTGGCAACCTTGGCAAAGCGGTGCTCCTTGTCATCCAAGGTAACAGCGGTATCCGGAATTTGCTTTGCACGGTGCCATGATGTAGATGCTATATATTCTTCCTTAACATTTTGAAAAGAATTACTTTCGTCTGCATACCTATCAAGCCAGTAGCTTGAATGCAACTCAGTTGTCAACTTGTGTACTAACCAATCAACTCTCTGGAGTGCACCAAGATGTGAATCATCAAATAGTTTTGCTTTCAGCTTCACATGATAGGCTTCTATCGCACCAGATGCCTCCTGGCTTGCAAGTGGAAGGGTTCTCATTGTTGAAAGCCACATCTCTGTTTAAAAAAGAAAAAACAGTATTAAATTTTTTTTTTACCACAAACGTCTGAGATGGTTCAGAAAGATGTGATTGCATGTATGCCAGTGAGAGGAACATATATATATATATATATATAGTGAGAGAGAGAGAGATCTAACCAAGCTTAGGCATCCAAGAGGCCTTGAAAAACTCAATAAAGGCAGTTTGATCAACAAAATCCTGAGTTAGTTCTTCCAAGGAAACAAAAGGATCAGCTCCACCCCATATGCTGTACAATATATCTCCTAGACGTTTAAAAATTTCGCGCTGAATTTCAGGGTTACTGCATTTTCTAACGATTTTCCTTAGCCATGATCTACGAACACGCCATAAGGAAAACAAGACAGGACAACAAAATATATCCCTGAAAAAAGCAATCGATACCAAGCAAATATAAGAATGTAAACTTCATGGTAAAATTCAACCAAATCTAGAGCAAACAATCATGCCTTATGGGATCAATCTCTGCTGCTGCATCATCAATCAGAAACCCACTGATTTTCCAGCCAGATTCAATGCCTCGAGCTCGATCAAGTAAAGCTTTCATCCATTTAGCCACATCTGGCTTCGCAAAACTACGTGTGATGATCCATGCAACTGGGAGTGCATGTTGTCTTGAATCAAAGACAAGAAGTGTGCACAAGGGGTACTGCCATTCAGACAGAACATGGAATAAACATATATACACAAATGCTGAAGTTAGCAAAGGCAACAAAATGAATTGCTTACCTTAAGCTGCTTTATGCCAAATGTTGAATCTGCTGCAATGAGACTGTGATGGCCAAAACGGATCATTTGCTGCAACTGCCATTCTGTTTGAATCCCAAGAATAAAAGGATTTGTTTCGGACGAGTCCTGATAAAAGAATATGGATTTCTTATTGCGTTCAACCCACATTCGGATGCTAGCTTGATCATCTAGATCTAATTCATGGGTAGACCGCTTTATAATCATCCCCAATTTTTGTACATATTGAGAAGCAAGGCTATTGACTTTTGCATCTGAACCACAGTATCGCTGAATCCCCTCGATGTGTTTCTCTAACACACTCTCCTCAGGAATGCCAAGATAGATCATAGACATTGTTTGCTGTTGAATCTCATTACATATATAGGGAATTTTCTTGGCACCAGGGCCAATGGCATCTCTGTCAAGAGGTCCATGGCAAATAAAACCTGATTTGTTGACATGACGCCTATCATTATAAATAAGGAGTGCAAGTGATGGACGAGCATATAGCCGCTTCACTACAAAATGGCATGTACAGCCGCGCATGGACTGAGGTCTGGCAGCACGATTTCGAGTGTTAAGTCGATATTTTCGACTAGGTAATACACTACCACCTTCCCCATAATTTTCAGGACCAAATGAACACCAATACCTTAATGAAACAAAGTCAAAATCAGAACTTAAGTATTTAACTAAAGAAAGTAACTCGTGTGAGCAAAACATAGTTTTTCTAATAAACAATAAAAAACAAAGAAAAAAATTGTTTACATATATTCTAGTGAACATCTACCCCTAATTACTCACGTGGCTATTGTCACGAAACTTGACAGCTGAAATGGCAGGTTACTTTTAAACGTAATGTCATCTGTTATAGGCTGCCAAATTTCAGTTATAATATTGATCTCTAGTAGATGGAATTTGTCACCTTACATAAGATGAATATTTTTTTAACTTTAGTGAAGGGAAAGATTCAGAAAGTTCAAAGACCTATTAAAAGACATAATAATAGTAATAATAGGAAAAGGTAACAAGTTTTTATTGAAGTTACCATAACACCATATTGGCAATTTGGGGAAGATGCACCACCCGTGGGGCAGAGAAATTACAACTCCAAAGTGACCAATATGCTGTATGACAAATTCAACAGTTTCTACTTCCCCCAAAAGAATATTATTACACAAACAAAAAATTAATGGTTCTTAATCATCAAATAGTAGTGTCTCAAGTCAATGAAATGGCAATAGATATGTTGTGCTTGGGAAATACATATATACATTTAATGTATCTCTGTCTTCAATAAATAAATAAGAAGAAGGAAAATACAAGACTTACAGCCTGTATTCTAAATATTCGTCATTCTTGCATTCCTTCAAGCTGCCCCTTGATCGTTTTCTTCCCCTTTCAATATGGAACCGTGTAGGGCATTCTACATTAGAGCACTCTCCGATTATAAAAGAATCTACCCGTTCATAAGGAATGAGGGCTACATCATCATGGTGCTCAGCATTGCCAAACTGTGTCCAAGTCAAATCAGCAGAAGAGAAATCCTCCTCCGGTGGGTCTTGCACCGGAATATCAAATACGGACTCAACTATAGCCATTGGCTATACACCACCCCTTTGTTTATATACACTAATGAACCAACATAACATCCATAACCATGTCTGCAAAATTCAGCAAATAGAACAACAAAATTCAATAGATTATCTCAAAACAGATACATGTAGTATACAAAATAACTCCGCTTTATAATCTAAACAACATAAATTCAGCAACTTTCCGGAAAATGATATATTAAAACGAAAAACACATAATGCCCACCGGCTACTTGTAAAAATCATGGCTTTATTGAACACTAACAAGTACAGTAAACCTAAAGACTTCATTTCTTCATTAGTATTTTCATAACTCAGTTGAGTCAAACAAATCATTTATCAAGAAATATCAACAGCTAAAACTTCTCTTCAGGTTTTTGAGCTTTATACCCAAAAGCTCAAAACAAGCAGGCACCACAAACGTACCTCAAAAACAAATTCTCTTCAGGAACAGGAATGGGTCACCGGAGACGCTAATAATCGCCGGAAAATTAAGCGGTTCGGTCACCGACGTTTCCAGTTTTTTTTTTTTTTTTCTTCCACTATTTATCCTGCCTTTTTGTTTGATGATGAATTGTTTTTTGCCCTAAAAACCTGATTTTGATTTGAGGCAACAAAATCGGCATGGACTTGTCGCTGGTGTCTTTTGGGCCAAGATTTGACATCTCAACTTAATGGGTCGGATTAAAAGGTTTGGCCCAATCATCTTTTCAAATTAATGGGCCACCCGGAGATTCACGTTGAAAAAAATTTGAAAATGGTTTTGGAGGGTGTTTTGGTAATTTTATTAGGTAAATATGGTTTTGGAGGGATATTTCAGTATTTTTCTGTTTATGGAATAAAAAAACGTGAAACGTGATAAAAAAAAAAAAAAAGGTGAAACAAGTTTTAGAGAGAGATTTCGGTATTTTGTGTTTATGGACCGAAATAAAATTTCACGATATGGTTATTAACAATCAAAGTTTCGTACATGTCATTCCTTGTAGCAGGGCTATTAAGGAGGACACGCTGGTGTGGCACTATGAGAGTGATGGTAATTATTCTGTGAAGTCGGGGTATAAGGTGGAGCATGAGCTAGGGGTGGTTGGTCCATCTGGCTTGAGTCTTATAGAGGGTTGGGTGAAAGTTTCTTTGGCGCATTGGAATACCGTTAAAAAAAAAAAAAAAAAAAAAAAAAAAAAAAAAACATTTCATATGGAAAGCATCCCATCACTAGATCCCTATTATGTACGACCTTGCAAATAGAGGCCTTTCGATACATCCTTGTTGTCCTACTCCTATATGCACTAAAAGATGTGAAACGACGATTCATGCAATGTAGGGGTGTCCAAACTTGAAAAATGTACGGGCATCTTGTGCTTTTATGCAGGGTATTATTCGGGATGATGGTGTCCATTTTTTGGACTTCATTATTGAAGCAAAAAAAATCAGCTACAGCGAGAAGATATGGCACTATTATGTGTGGTCCTTTGGCATATTCGGTTCAATCATAATAGCATTGTGCACTCCCAACATGCTTGTTGTGTGGAGGATGTTGTTGCTTCGTCGCAAGCTTTTCTTGGTGATTTTAAAAAGGCTAATATAATAAGGGTGATGGAGATTGGTAAGGGATCTACTAATGCAGATGTTTGGTGCCCGTCGGCAATAGGCCAACTGAAGATTAATTCAGATGCTGCAGTTGATGTGTTGGGGATGAAAATTGGGATTGGAATTGTTATCTGTGACCATACTGGTTTTGTGATGGCGTCTTGTGCTTAAAAGATTAATGCAGGGTACTCTCCGGTGAGGCAGTTGCTTTGCTACGAGGACTTCGGTTCGCAAAGGATACGGGGTTGGGGCCTGTGGTGGTATAGACAGATGCAACAGTTGCGGTTTCTCATGTTAATGATTCAAATCCAACTTGTGCTAATGTGAGTTTGGTTATTAATGAAATTAAGGATTTCATGTGTTTTGTTGTTTGTCTTTCGGTTTCTCATGTTCCTAGACAATGTAATAGAATAGCCCGTGATTTGGCCAAAATTTAGTGCAGGCAATATGGGCCGGGCCCCGCCAACGATCAGGCAACCTAGCACGGCCCAGGCAAGAATCAGACCAGGCCAAGGCCTGGTACCAAGCATGCCCAGGCTCAGCCGCAATAGCGAGGCCTGCAAGCTTCACAAGCCAGCCTGTGGCCTATGGCCAATGACCACTTTGATTTTTTTTTTATCTTTTTTTCTAGATAGCCCAACAGCTGTTTGTACATTTTAATTTATGAGTAATGCTACTTTGCCCAAATTTTGTGCCCAAATCTGGTGCCCAAATGACGTGGCAACACTCTCATTCATTCATTTAAATCAAGTAAATCTAATACAATTTAAATGAATGGATAAGAGTGTTGCCACGTCATTTGGGCACCAAATTTGGGCAAAGTAGCATTACTCTTAATTTATTTATTTTTTGTTGCCGTTGGCTTGGCCAACTGCTATGTTTTTTTTTAAAATTAAAAATTAAAAATTCCTTTATAATTACAATTTCAACCTCAATTTTCAAAATCTATAAATACATCCAAAACAAATTTTATTCACACATTCACACCTCTCTCTCTCTTTACTCTCTCAATGTCTCATTTTCTCTCAATCTCTCATTCTCTAATCTCTCTCTCTCTCTCTAGTCCTTATACTCTAACTCTCTTTACTTTTAACTTTCTACACACTCTAATACTCCCATTCTCTAGTCTCTACTCCTTACTCTCCACAAAGGCACCAATTCACCATTTTCTACAAATTACAAACTACAAACAAAAGTATATTTTTTTTTTAAATTTTAAATTTATAATTTATGCTTAGACGCTTATTATATTAATTTATGCTTAGTAGTTAGTAAATTTAATATTAATATATATGCTTAGGTTTTTATTTATAATATTTATGCTTAATATTTTTATGATTTTATCCTTATGTTTATATTTAATATTTATGATTTTATATTTAGTATATTAAATATTTATGGGATAGTTTTTACTTAATATTAATATTTATGCTTAGTATATTTAATATTTATGGGATAGTTTTAACTTAATGTTAATATTTATGCTTAGTATATGTTAACCAAAAAAGTTTGCAACTTCCACAAGGAAGAACTTTTCCCGCCATATGAACCCAATCCATCACCAGTGCCTGACATAGAGATGGATCTAGTCCGCCAGAGAATCCAATGTAGAGAAGGATCATGATCCCCTTTAAGCTCCTGGTACAGAAAGGGACCCGGTCCAATAGGGACCCGACCCCTCCCTCAAGCTCCTGGTATAGAAAAGGACCCAACCCATCAAGGACCCAGTCCTCCCCATACAGAAAGGGACCCGGTCCATCAGGGACCCCGCCCCTCCCTCAAGCTCCTGGTACAGAAAGGGACCCGGTCTTCCCTATACAGGAAAGGGCCTGATCCGCTAGGGACCCGGCCCCTCCCTCAAGCTCTTGATACAGGAAGGGACCTAGTCCACCAGAGACCCGATTCTCCCCGAGCTTCCAATATCGAGACAAGACACGGCCCTTGAAATGGCACCAGGAACCATTGCCGCCCAGACAGACTGGTTATATATGCCCACCAAACCAACACTAATAACCACGAGCAGTTAGGATTAAACATTCAAGCACCCTAGAAAACATTTTGGAATAACCTATAAAGCTCCCAGCAAGTAACGACTCCCACTGAAGGCTGACGCTAGCCCTAATGCTAAACCACATGGAAAGGGAGAAAGAGCCGAGGTAACCTGCAAGAGCCCGACATTGCGCAATTAATGCGTGACGGCAAGCATGGAAGGGGAAAGATAAGGAATCAATGGCTAGGATCCCTCAGTAACTATGCCCCATCAACGGTCCTCCCTCGTTCCACCTAAGACCTACCTAATGTCAACTACCCCATAGATGAAGAGGGAATCTGTGATTCCCCAGTAAATCGCTTGCAGAAGATCAGTAAACACGAAGAAGGAAATGGTGGAGAAGGGTGCCTGACAGCGCATAACGAGACAAGTGCTGACGTTATCCCATGCTAACCTAAACCATTACAGCGACTTTCCACGACAACTGGGACCGTCTCCGACCAATCCAAGCGTCCCGAGTCACCACTAAAGAGCCATGTCAGCCCTACTAAAACGCCTAAAGTGGCCTAGGGCATATGTGGAGCAATCGTGGCCCTCTAAGGCGTGTGCCAACCATTGACCCGATCCAAAACAATGGTGAGGATTGATTCTACACATTTCAGCCTAGGGACTAGGGCTCTCACCTACCCAGACCAGAATCAAACCAAAAGGCACACCCCGGTGACACAATCCTAGCCCTCCAACTCTTGCCACCTCAACACTTGATTTAAGGGAATGACAAGGATAGAACCGGGCAATTCCTGCCTAAACGAGCATCCCTCACCTACCCCTCCAAAGACATACACACTATAAATACCCCAACTCTCAAAGAGTAAAGGGTCGGCCTTTGAAACCTCAAGTAACCCCTTTAGCTCAAGCTCCATTGTGACAGTTCTACTTGGTTACTACCTCACCTAACTCAAGCTCCTTTATGTGAGTCATACTTGGCTACTACCCCACCTAGTTCAAGCTCCGTTGTGTCAGTTCTGCCCGTCCATCACCTTCCTAAAATGAGCCACTACCTGCTCCCTACTCTCCCCATTATGTATCTTGGTTGTAATATTGTCTATGGTTCGAGGGGCCACACTTAATGTATTTCTTTGACAATTAATAAAAAGTGCTACGTTCATTCACAGTACCTCTTCATCCTACCCTCTAAAGAACCCATCTCAACCCCGTAAATCCCCTAGAACCGAGCCCGTACCCCAACGCCTATCCCTTGTAACCAGACCAAGGGCTTTCCCTGGTATCCATCCTGGCAGAACCAGGATGACACCCTACCCGGTTCGGGCCAACCGCGATGCACCAATACGCCGCGGTTATCTGTTGTCCCGGTGGTCTCCGATGGATTTTTCAGGATAACAGTATATTTAATATTTATGATTTTATATTTAGTATATTAAATATTTATGGATAGTTTTAACTTTTTAATTTTAATATTTATGCTTAGTATATTTAATATTTATGATTTTATGTTTAGTATATTAAATATTTATGGGATAGTTTTTAATTAATATTAATATTTATGCTTAGTATTTTTAATATTTATGATTATATGTTTAGTATATTTAATACTTATTGCCTAGCTTTTAATTTTAATATTTATGATTTTATGTTTAGTATAGTTAATATTAATTGCTTAGTTTTTAATTTAATATTTTATATATTTATTATGCATTGTAGGAAATGGATCCACATAGAATTCTTGTTTATTTCCAAGACGGATTGAACTTAAAAAATGATGATTTTCAAATTTTATCACCGGAAGAGGAAGTCGGGGAAGATACCGAATGACAAACCGATCCTTCCGCCTCGACACCGGGGTCAACCACATAAAAACCCAGAACCAGAAAGTTAAAATCTGTCGTATGAGACTGTTTTGACCCGGAAGGTGTAACCGGCCCAGACGATTAGGTAATATCTAAGGTTTGTTGTAAATTTTGTAAGAAATATTTGTCTAATACTGAGAAAGGAACATGACACTTATTTAATGTTGTAAAGTGCTATTGATTATTTTACTGAAATTACAGGTTATTATAATATGGAAATGGCCCTAGTGGGTGGTCCAACCTTATACGACCATGATTGGTATGTGGTAGAAATTTTTTATTAAATTTCTAAAGATTTTTTACGATTCAAATGTACTTATTTCCAGGTTCTATTACCCCACATCGCATCTTGCATTGAATCAAAACTTAGAAATGTTTGAAATGTTGTACTCTTATAAAGATGATGCCTTGTTAAGCACTGCAGTTGCGGCAATGGTGAAAAATTTTCAAAAATACTGATCTGAAATTCTTTTACTCTATGCCTTAGGTTGTCTAGTAGATTATATGACTAAATTAAATAGTTTAAAATCTTTTACTTAGTTTGTTGGTGGTTATTTGGATTTAGATCTTACTTAACATTTTACTGACCTGCACTCCAAGGCGTTCGAAGTTTATCGTCTTTATGAGTGCAGGTTTAGCGGGAGAAACATGCAACGGTCGAAACAATCGGACACCCAACTGATGAAGAAAAGTATGAAAATCCTAACCGGCAACCAAGAGTCTTCATCTTCATCATCACAACATTGCGAACTGAACACTTTCTTTGAAACTAAGTTCGACATAGCCCATCAAGGGGACTTCCAAGAATTTGATCTGTTGTTATGGTGGAAGAACCATAATGAGAGTTATCCAATATTGTCCCAACTAGCACGGGACGTACTCTTCATCCCTATGTCTATTGTTTGTTTAGAACAGGCATTCAGCACCAGTGGACATCAAACCTCGAAGATCTTGTTTGACCCCTCAGATGGTGGAGGTATTAACATGCGTTAATGACTGGGAGCATGCAAAGATGAGGATGCAATATCAACCGGTGAATGAAGAACTAATTCAAAGTTTTTCCAACATATACTTCGAATAGGCTTCTGGTTTTGGCAGTAACCGACAAGATTGAAGACTAAATTTTTAATTATACATGTATTTGTAATTTTATAATTCAATTGCACTCTTTTTCCCTTACCAAGCTTTTATCCCATTGGGTTTTTCTTGGTAAGCTTTTTAACGAGGCAATCACAAATCATGCAAACTGAAATGTGAATAAGTAAATAAAACTCAGATCTTTCTTAATTCTTACATCTTTATCACTTTATTTATTCTTTGAATAATTTTAGTAAATAAATAAAATATAATTTAATCTATTTCTTACATTTTATTTCATTACTCATTCGACTAAATAAATAAGAAATAAATTTTTAACCTAAAATGAAATAAGAAATATTTTAAACTTAAAAATTAAAATACATAAGTTAAAATAATATATAAATTTTTAACTTAAAATATTAAAAGATGAATAAATTTGTCAAAAATTTAAATAAAATAGGAAAATAAAAACAATCAATTAATTCAATTGATTAATAATTTATTTATTTTATATTTTTATATAAATTATATATTAGATTTATTATTATTTAATTGAAATTAAATAATAATAATAATAATAATAATAACCGGAGGCCTGTTTAAAGCCCACATGCCGACCTGTCTTGGCCTGCCAGCACGACCAGCAGGCCATGCTTCTGGCCCAGATCAGGCCTCAAAATTTTTTGACAAGCCCGGCCTATTTCTAACTTCAGGTTTTTTTGGACCTGGCCTATTAAGGGGGCCAGCACGCCCTTACCGAGCCAAGTCAGGCCAAGACGGTCCATATTGCCACTACTAGGCCAAATATGCCTTATCTTTGTGCAAATATCTGTTCTGGATTGAGGGTTTTCCCCTCAATGTAGGACAGGTGATTTCGGCAGATTGCCGGAATTGGTTGTAGTTTGACTTGTTTTTAATAAAATCTCAACTATTAAAAAAAAAAAAAACTTCGTACATGTTAAAAACAAATTTCATATATTTTTAGTAGTCATTTTTAATAATTCTCATTAATTAAATTCGAAAATGAGTCAAGTTCAATAACTCAATCACCTGTAGCAGTTTTATAATCAGTAAATTATGTCAACACATGCCAAAAGCAAATCATCGAGCCTATAAACTTGTATTTAACTTTTATCACTTACATATATAATTCTATTGTGCAAAACTCCACATAATTTATATCTTGATGAAATTTAAAGGGGATTTAAAGATTAGTCTCTAACATACGAGGAAACATAATTTTTTACTTAATTTGCATTTTTCATCACAATTTTTTATTTTTATTTTTTAAAGATCATCAAACCGGTCTTAAATTTGTAAAAATAGCTTATTTCTTTTAGTCGGACGTTGGTCAAACTTCATAATATGAAGAGTATTTTAGTCTTCTCACATGTCCATAATTTATAAAAGTATAAAACAAAATAGTATTATTAGTAAAACAAAATTTCGAAATAATAATAATATTAGATAAAGATTCATTTGGCAAATATAGCTAAAACTCGTAAGAGAATGAAAAAGGGTAATAAGGTACTAGTTTCAAAAGCAACCGTTCTAACTTCAAGATTCAATACAAACCATACACATTGTTTTGATTTTGTTTCAATGCCAAACTATACAATGAAAATCAGTTCCAACCTGTTAAACCTATTGTGTCAGCAAGATTATACAATACTAGTTTATTCCAAACAGGGCCAAAGAGGCGCTCCCCTCCAATGGCAAACGTCAATGCCCATGAGCAGAGAAGAGCAGAGAATACTGCGAACCCAACTGCTGATCCAACAACATCTGCAATAAAATATGTTTGATAAAATTATAAAACCTAATTGCATACAAGTATATGTAATGGCATAAAATATTCCCTCCAAAGCTCCAAGGCACTCAAATCTGCTATCTTCAAGGATTCCATTAAATCATATTGTAGGTATACGGGGCGTGAATGGAATCACCGCTCTAGAATTGGCAGCAGCAAAAAGGATGCAAACTAGCTAGCATCCTAACATGCAAATCAATACATAAAAATTCCCTTAAAGCAAGCACAAAACCTCTTAAAATCTGAGATTGAACATAAATGCAGAATTGAGAATGCTTTGATAAGGCTTAGAACTAAGAAAGTAAAAGGATAACCAAAGGAATTGAATAATGAATACCACTTGAAGCAAACCACAATCTTAAGTATAACCAAATAAACAGCAAACAAAAACCAATCTGAAATGCCAACTTTTCTTTCCTTTTTTCTCAATATTTTGATCCACAAGACCTGTGTATGCAAGATAGCTTGCAATGCTGCTTCACCGACCGATTGGTAAGAGCAGAATTAACACATTTTATTTTATTTTCATATGTCTCAAACCAGAAACATTGTCAAGCTGAATTAACACATTACACCACCATTCACTATCTCAAATAAAAGTGGTCTGGATAGCATCCTCTAGAACCTGCTAATTATATATGGATAAGCATTTAAAGGACTTTCTTCCCTTTGTTTTTCTTTTGACACTCAAAATCTCTACACATTACACTATCTCAGATTTTCTGATTTCTACATGTTGGACGGAATTAGAAATGATTTGCAATGTATCTACAACTACAAGACATGTCAAATTATAGAGAAATGATTTCAGCACATGAAAACCTAAATCAATTGCAAAACAGGAAGCAACACCATTTTCCCTAATCTCCAAAATAATACAAGAACAAAAATCGAAATCAAAGATCTGGAGAGTGGAAACTTACAGCGACGAATGGCAGGGAAGGATCGAGAGTGGCGGAGAACGGGCCAGAAGTAGAAGCAATTGACGGCCCAAAGCAGTGGCAGCAGAGCGAAGCCGAAGAGGTAGAACCTGCGAGCGTAGCTCAAAGACTCGTCCTCCGAGAGCCCGATTGGTCCGTCGACGGTGGGCCACACCGGCGTCGACGAAACGATCGAATTCCGATTGTTAGGGATTGAATTCGTGCTCTCTGACGCTTCCATTAACAACAAAACAAAATTAAATCTGAGAAATGTTAGATCACGAGACCATAGAATACAGTGATACTGATACTACGTCGTATCACCACCGGACTGATAAAAATGTATTGCTTGATTTCATTTTATTTTTGTGAAATGTTTTACAAATTTATTCAACTATTGGTCATTTATTTGCGTTGACTGTTTTAACATATATAAAAAGAGGAAATTATAAAATTAACCCTCTAAATTACTGATTTTTTGTTTTTAACCAAACATGAAAATTTCATCTACCCAGTAACCATACAATTACATTAATAGCCTTCATTAAACATATTTATTTCACGTTAATAGGTTTCGCCAACGGAATGTTTGACATGATTTCCACCTGAAATCGTTTTTAATTGTGTTTTCGATACATGTTCTTAAATTTATGTAAAAATTCGTGGGCTGAAGAACTGAAAAATCCGGTTTCAGTTCAAAATCGGAACCAAAACCTGAACCGAGACCTATAAGATTCCAATTCTGGTGCTAAATATTTTGGAACCAGTCTAGAACCGTCGGTTCCAAACAAGTAAACCAGGGGTTCCAGACCGATTCCTTTTTTTTTTTTTTTTTTTTTATAAATACCTGTTGGAGGCTCATTTTGACCGTTGCCCAACGGTCATTTTTTTATTTTTTATTAATTTCAATACTCCCTCTCCCATTTCATTTCTCCTCACTCCGATTCTCTCTCAATTACTCAATTCTATCTCAATTATTCAATTTTTTTTTTATTGCAATTAAATCGCAATCACATTTTTTTTACTCAATTCAAATTCATTTCCAATAATTTTTTCAAATTTATTTCTAACAAATTTTAAATTAAAAAAAAGGTTCGGAACCGTAGGGAACCAGAACCGGAACTGAACTGCGGTCACCTCTACTTCTAAGACCTTGAAGCGCACTATGGTGGACTCAATTGCATTAATACCAAAAGATTCATTAGGGTCAAAACAATTGCGTCTTATGGGCGGCCGAGAATGAGAGTTTGGACGAAAGTCTCATGAAGGAAGCCCTACCACGATTCTAGGAATTCTAGGGGATAGTCATCAAGGGTGTCACCCTCTTCTTCCAGCTCGTACTCATCTTTATACTCATACTCGTCTATCAAACGGTGAATTGATTTATATATATATATATATATATATATATATAATAATAAAATAAAAAACAAAATAAAAAAACACTTAAGTAATGACAAACAGGTGAAAAAAAATGAGAGACTCGTATGAAAAAATACCTATGTTATAGGTAAAAATAGTCATGAAGGACACGTCATCACCATGGAAGGCCAGGTCAGCAGGGGTCAAGATAAGTCAACTTATGGAGCAGAAACCTCCACGATAACCTACTCGGAAAAGAGGATAAATAGTCCGACCACAAACAAAGACGATCAGTTTGGGCAGCAGATCAGATTCAGGCACACTCGGGCACACTCGGGCATACTCACTCGGGAAACAATAAAACATTCGCCAACACTTGCAATCAGCAGCCAGCAGGTCCACAATAAGCAACAATGTGGACCATTAGAGTTTAAGAAGGAAACAAGCAGTTCTCCCGTGAATAAAGGAGAAAGAATCCCGTCTAAAATTGGACACAGCCGAAAAAGGGAAAACATAATCTAAATAGGACTAGGAAACCGCTTGAGACTTGGGGGCCACAACACTAAACCCTAGCGGTCACCTTAAAACCCTAAAAACGACATGTATAAATAGGCCCTCTATTCATAAACAAGGGGTACGCGAGAAGTAGAATAGAGAGAGAGAGGATCATAGTGCAAAGTTCTTGTAATCATTCTTTATCGTTCTTCATCTTGTAATCGTGATTCATAGTAGATTTGACTTTGTTGCTAAAGCAACAATCCCGTGGATGTTTCTCCGATCTTTTGGAGTTTTACCACGTAAATCACTTGTTATTTCTTTACAATCTTTGACTATACTCAAGTATAAACTGCAGTAATTCAAAAAACGAATCATTGACTTGGTGATCACCAAAAATCACCGTCAACAATTGGCGCTAGAAGAAGGGGGACCCAAAAATTTGTGACAACAATGGCTGGCGACGGAGATGGTAGCGATTCCAGGTACAGTCAAGGCATGCCAAGTAACGAGTTGGAAGATGACACCGCGCTCAATACGGCGGATGCAACTTTGACGACGGCAGACCAGTCAGCTGCCCTGGCTGGTATTCAACGTTTACCTACAGCTAATGAAGAAATCGCGCAACGACTCCGCGCTTCTCTACAACAACTCATATCAGACGCAGCAAGGCAGGGAATTGACCTTTCTGTTACGGAAGGTTTGATGTCACCTCATGAACTGTCCGCCCCAAGCCAGCAGACAGCAAGGCTGCGTTCCACAGTGGTGATACCAACCCCTGATGCACCCCCAAAGGCGAGACGAGATCCTACAGGCAGACCAGAGATGCTATCTGAAAGAGTGGCCAGGAGAAGTAGGGAGCACAGAGAGGGGAATGATTCCGACAAAGAGTACGATCAAGATCGGGTAGCCAGAGATCGAGACCGCCCTAAGAGGCGTGGTCACCGGAGAGACCGGTCATCCTCTGAAGAAAGTGAGCAGAATCATCATCGTAAGCGCCAAAGGGGCACAGTCCGGCTGCATGGCCTAAACCGAGATCATAGAGAGTTGAATCCCGAGGAGAGGGGCCAAAAACTGACCATAAGCCAAAACTTCAATGCGTTAGGAGAACTTGAAGGGGACAGAGACATACTTATACAGAGCCTCACCCGGGAAGTTCAGAATAATCGTCGGCAAATGGATGCTTTGGTCAGGCGGTATGGGCGTAATGAGCTGTCAGATGATGAATCCGGAAGCCCTTTCACCAATGGGGTTTTGAGGATGCCTTTCCCAGAGAGATTCAGGATGCCCCACATTAAGCTGTTCAAGAAGGATACCGACCCAAAAGAACACGTCCGGAGGTATAGGAGCGCTATGGCGCAATATGTCCATAATGATGCACTATTATGTTTGAATTTTCCCCAAACTCTTGGGGATCTAGGCTCCCGGTGGTTTGGAAGATTGCCAGCAGCAAGCATAAGTAGCTTCGGCGAACTGAGCAAGGCTTTCTCAAGGCAGTTCCTCGGGAATGTACACAGAAAAAAGTCAGTGGCTCATTTATCCCAACTCAAACAGGGAAAAGATGAGTCGCTGAAGAAATATCTAGGGAGGTTCGGTCAGGAAGTGTCCGAGATTGGAAGTGAAAACGACGAAGCAATAATTGCCGCGTTCATTAACAACCTTCAGAACGGCCAATTGTCCTTTGACCTCAGAAGAGCCCGACTAACCAGCTATGCCGATATGATGGACATGGCAGGGGGTTACGCCTTGGCCGAAGAAGAGGAAATTGCCACAGGAGGTTACTTCGTACATGGCGGTCGCCCAGAGGGATCCAAAACCAAGGACCAGACAAAGACGCCCGATACCAAAGGTGACAAACAGAAGAATAAAGCACGGGATGGTCGGGATGGTCGGGATGGACGACGAGCATACGACCCAAAAATTGATCAACCACGGCAGAGGTTCCAGGGCCGATACACAAATTATACCCCGTTGAAGAAAGATCAAGAAGAAGTCCTGGCAATCCTAGAAGAGAAGAACATGTCCAAAGAACCGCCTAAGCAATCGACATATGCTCGGAGGGACACCACCAAATATTGCTGTTTCCACAAAGAGAATGGGCACGAGACATCCAAGTGTTTCCAGCTAAGGGACTACATCGAGACTCTCATTAGGGAAGGGCATTTGAAGGACATTGTTTTCAAAAAGACGGACAGGGCAGATGGACAGAAAGATAGCCGACAGGACGGACGGGCAAGAAAACTTAGTCCCAAGAAAGCCGAGGATGAAGGGGCAATTAACACCATCTTCGGAGGACCAGCAACGGGCAAGAGTAACAGGGAAAGGACCCAGGAGATTCGGGAGGCCATGGAGGCACGGAGAGACCTGGACGTCAATTCTATCGAGCCCGACCCGAAAAGAATCAAGGAGGGCTGGGACCCGATCGTTTTCACAGAAGCCGACTCACACGGAGTGGATGTTAGGCCAAACGATGCGCTGGTGATCAGCGCACGGATCGGCCATAGAGAAGTTCATCGAATTATGATCGACAATGGGAGTTCAGCAGACATTCTTATTGCAGAAGTATATGACCAGCTGAGGCTAGACAGGAAAGACCTACAGCCGTTTCCCACACCCCTTAGAGGATTTGGAGGAGTCGAAGTAAGGTCGCTTGGCACGGTAAAGCTACCCGTGAAGATCGGGAAAGCCCCTTACCAAAAAACAGTGCTTCTCGACTTTGTGGTGGTAGATACGGAAAACTGGCCGTATAATGCTTTACTGGGCCGACCATTTTTGAATAAAGCCAAGGCGGTGACAGCAACTTATGCCCTCATGATGAAATTCCCGACCGAATATGGTGTGGGAGTGGTCAAAGGGTCACAAGAGATGGCCCGAAGAGCAAACTTGTCAGTGTATAAAGATAGGGAGGTACGCCAAGTATACATGGTAACGGCCCAACAAAAGGCTAGAGAACCTGAAGAACAGGCAGAAGTGCCGAAAGATTTTGAGTTGGATCCCAGAGAAGGACCGGAGGACAGGGAAGACGAGCCGACTCAAGAAGTGGCACTAGACCCAGAAGATCCGGGTAGGACAGTGAAGGTAGGGGCAAGTTTGAGCGTACATGTCAAAACCTTACTTATTACGCTGCTAAGAAACTACAAGGACGTGTTCGCTTGGAGTCATGAAGATATGCTGGGGGTAGACCCGAAGGTGATTTCACATCATCTTTCCACCAACCCAGAGTTCCGACCCGTGGTACAGAAAAGAAGATTATTCAATCCAGAAAGAAGCGTCGCAATCAAGAAGGAGGTGGAGAAGCTGCTTTCCGCGGGGTCGATAAGGGAAGTCAAGTATCCGGAGTGGGTAGCCAATGTAGTGTTGGTCAAGAAAAAGAACAAACAATGGAGGATGTGCGTAGACTTTACAGACTTGAACAAAGCTTGCCCAAAAGATAGTTTCCCACTACCGAGGATCGACCAGTTGGTAGATGCGACAGCAGGACATGAATTGTTGAGTTTCATGGACGCCTACTCGGGATACAATCAGATCCGGATGAATAAGGCAGACGAGGAAAAGACATCGTTTACCACGGACCAGGGCTTATATTGCTACAAAGTGATGCCATTCGGATTGAAAAACGCCGGGGCAACGTACCAGAGGTTGGTAAACAGGATGTTCACTCGGCAGATTGGGAAAAATATGGAGGTTTACGTGGATGATATGTTGACTAAGAGCACCACTGCAGAAAAACACACGGAGGATTTGAAGGAAACCTTTGACGTCCTAAGAAAGTATCAGATGAAGCTCAACCCAAGCAAATGTGTGTTCGGGGTACCTTCGGGAAGGTTTCTAGGTTTTCAGGTGCACCAGAGGGGAATCGAAGTAAATCCCGAGAAAATCAAAGCATTAGAAGGAATGGCTTCACCCAAGACACTGAAAGATGTGCAGAGGCTAACGGGATGCCTTGCGTCACTCAACCGGTTTATAGCCAAGTCAACAGACAAATGCGCCCCATTCTTTAAAGCAATAAAAAAGGGAAAAGGGCTCGAATGGAGTACAGAATGTGAAGAAGCCTTTCAAAAATTGAAAGAGTATCTGGGGAGAGCACCCATCCTTTCAAAACCGGTGGTGGGAGAAACATTGTACTTATACCTCTCGGTCACCGAAGTGGCGACGAGTTCGGTGTTGATCCGACTGGAGGAAGGAATACAAAAGCCAGTGTACTATACAAGCAAAGCATTGTTAGCGGCAGAAACCAGATACTCACCGGCAGAAAAAATAGCGCTAGCTCTGATCACATCGGCCAGGAAGTTGATGCCATATTTCCAAGCACATACAATAGAGGTATATACAGACTGCCCACTAAAACTCATTCTTCAAAAGCCAGAGGTGTCGGGAAGGCTGACCAAATGGGCGGTGGAGCTCAGCGAATACGATATCAGATACACACCAAAAGCGGCCATCAAAGGGCAGGCGGTATCCGACTTTATAGCAGAATTCACCGAGCCAGACGCCGAGGTAAGGAGGGCAATGGAAGATGAATAGACTACTAAATTCCAATGGAAATTGCATGTAGACGGGTCATCAAACACGCATGGCAGCGGGGCAGGAATAGTTATAACGACCCCCGAGGGGGATACTGTAGAATGTGCTATGAGGTTCGATTTCAAGGCAACCAACAATCAAGCAGAGTATGAAGCCTTGTTGGCCGGCCTAAGGGTCTGCATAGCATTAGGGGCAGATGAGCTGGAAGTTTACAGCGATTCACAGGTCGTGGTCCATCAGGTACTGGATGAATACCAGGCCAGGGAAGAGCACATGATAGCTTATTTGGACATTGCAAAAAGACTACTTAAACAGTTCAAAGCGTACAGAATCTCTCAGATCCCTCGGGAAGAGAACGAAAAAGCAGATGCTTTGTCCAAACTAGCTTCAGCCACCACAAACATCAGATCCAAAGCAATACCAGTGGCACACCTGACTAAACCAAGTACAGCGGAACCCGAGGAAATCATAATAGCAGAGATCCGACCTAGCCCGGGCGACTGGACATACCAACTCAGAAAGTACTTAGAGGAGAACATACTACCGGAGGATGCTGTGGAAGCTAAACGCATCAGATACAGGTCAGCCCGGTACACGATTCTAAGAGGAGAATTATATAGGAGAGGATTCTCAAAAGTGCTACAGAGATGCATTTCCGGTGAAAAGACTGGAGAGATCCTGAGAAGCATCCACAGTGGAGTGTGTGGGAACCACACTGGGGGTAAAAGCTTAGCACACAAGATACTCAGGCAAGGATTCTACTGGCCGACTCTGTTCGCGGAAGCGCAGCAATTCGCAGAGAGTTGCGAAACATGCCAAAGAGTAGCAAACGACATTCGGCGACCCCCAGAATTGCTTAGAAGCTTAACCTCGCCTTGGCCCTTTGCCATGTGGGGACTCGACCTGATAGGACCAATGCCCACAGGAACGAAGGGAGGAGCAAAGCATGCTATTGTGGCAGTGGATTATTTTACCAAATGGGCAGAGGCAGAAGCACTTGTACACATCACCGAGGCAAACACCACCAGCTTCGTTAAGAAGAATATAATATATCGATTCGGGATCCCGAGCATCATCATAACAGACAATGGAACTCAATTCGACAATAAGAAGGTCAGAGAAATGTGTGAAGAGTTCAAGATCGCAAACTACTATGCATCGCCTGCTCACCCTCAAACCAATGGCCAAACGGAGGCCGTGAATAAAGTGATCAAGCACACATTGAAAGCAAAACTAGAGGCAAAGAAAGGTGGCTGGGCAGACAAACTGCCCGAGGTGCTGTGGGCATACCGAACAACTGTAAGGTCGTCCACAGGGGAAACTCCTTTCGCGCTGGCATTCGGGACAGAAGCTGTTATCCCAGCAGAAACAACTTTTACATCCCCCAAGGTCCAGTTATATAGCCCCGAGCACAATATAGACATGCTGCAGCAGAACCTAGACGAGCTTGAAGAGATCAGAGATGCAGCACAAGTAAGAAATTCTGCATACCAGCAAAGGGCTGCTAGGTACTACAACTCTCATGTTCGGGAGCGGAGATTCCAACTCAGGGATCTAGTGCTGAGAAGAGTATCCCCAAATACCAAAGATAAATCATCGGGATCCCTCGCCGATAAATAGGAATGACCATATATCATCAAGAGAATCGTAGGGCACGGGGCCTACATGATAGCCCGACCAGAAGGTAGCCTGGTACCCCGACCATGCAACGCACAATATCTGAAGATCTTCTATCCCTAAAAGAATCTGATTATGGTTCTACAGTTTATTTATTCTGCTTTAGCTCAGTTTTTAGTTTCTGCGTTAAAATTTCAGATTTGTTTATTAATTTTATATTCATGATCATCTAATAAAGTTCAGTTGCTAATATGGTGTGGCGGAATCAATAAAATCCATGAGCAACATTTCAATGGCGGCCACTCAAGGCGACCGAATAAACGCCAAAAAGAGTCGGGCGCTATAAGGCCGCGAAAGAGCGGACGAGTGGTGCTCGAAGGGCGGAAAAGCTGTAGTAGCATGCCCGCCTAGTTAAGGCGATGCAAACGCGTCCCTTAGCAAAAAGGCAAAACCGAGGCACCAGGACAACTGGGAAAATGCTCGGAGCGCCGCTAGAAAGACTAGTGAGATGCGCAGTCGTGTTGGCCGGTACAAGTTACCCCAACGATTCGACAAACCCTTGCACAGATAAAACCAGGAGACGTCCTAGGTGACTTGTGCAAGGACCTCAACGTATGGTCGTGGCGAGCCTCGACGTAACGTGGAGGTTAAACAACCCCAAAAATCAAAGGGTGTAAGCCAGTTACATAAGATACTCGGTAAAAATTAGTTACCAGTTAAATAAGATACTCCGTCTAATTGATATAAGCTAGTTACATAAGATACTCGGCAAAAATTAGTTAACCAGTTAGATAAGATACTCGGTCTAATTGATATAAGCCAGTTACATAAGATACTCGGCAGCAATTAATTACCGGTTAAATAAGATACTCGGTCTGATCGGGTAAAAAGCCAGTTACATAAGATACTCGGCTGAAATTAATTGCCAGCCATAAGGTACTCGATCAAAGCATAGCCAAAGATTCCCGAAGGATCCATAAATTCAAAGATGGTTAGTACAAGCAGACGGTCGTCCCATTTAGGCATTGGTCGTACAGTAAAATAAAACAGTAAGAATGTAAGAGTAAATTTTGTTCTTATTTCATGTATAGAAAAATACAATGTATAAAAAATATACGAAAAATATACAAGTGTAGTTACAAAAAAGGGCTTGGAAATCAAGAGGAAGGCGTTGGGGGTGGTGAGCCGCTTCTGCCAACGTCAGGGTCAGGCTCCATCACATACTCGCTCAGAAGGCTGTCATCCGAAGGCCACACGATCACATCTTCCTCGTCATCCATCCAGTGACTGTAGTCGGTACCAGGAACGGGTCCCAAGTCGGGTCTCTCATTGTTGAACCCCGCCCTCTCACTAGCGTAAAAAGTGGAGAAAGACTCGGCGGTAGGAACCTCAAGGTGCATGGGATGTGGCGTTTTTCCTTTACTTCTACAATACGCCCACCACTCCTTCATCTGGATTCGAAGAGACTCCAGGGATGTGTCCACATGCTTCCTAATTGAGAGGCTCCAGTTGGCCCGGGCCCGATCAGTCGCCCTGTTCTTCTGCTTAAAAAATTCACCGGCCGAGACCATTCCACGCTGGAATTCCCAAAGAAGCAAAGCATCATAGGCTGGAGATCTCTTAAAACGGTCAACACTTTGTAGCTCCATTTCCAGCCTAGCTCCCTTCGACAGTTCCTTAGCCGTCAGGGCTTGACACTCCAAGTCTTCGATTCGGCGTTCATAAGTTGACTTGGCGTCTTCGGCATTTTGTTCGGCCCGAAGCAAGGCTTCCCGGGTGGATGACAGTTGATCCTGCAGAGTCCTGACCTCCTCCGCAGCAGAAGATGCCAGTTGCTCGACTTCCATTTGCCGTGCTAAGCACTGATTTAGGAGCATCTGACTCGACTTGGCCTCCTCCTGGCGAGCTAACTCAGCCCGAGAGCAATGATCTTCGCTCTCCTTCAATTGGGCTTCCAGCCTTCTTATTTTCTCCGCTTGGGCTTCGCCAGCTTGGCAAGCCCCAGACATCTCAGCCACCATCTACAACAAGTCAACAACAAATAGAAGTAAGAAAAGGAAGAATACGAAATGACGCATATAAGCAAAGGCGTTACTCACGTAGGAAGCGCTGTTAAAAAAATTGCGGAGTCGGTCAGACACAGTCCCGGTCCTGAAATGACTCCAGTGATCCTCCCCAATATAGGCTCGGCCTGAAGCCATGGCCCTGAACATGGTCTCTGGGGTGGGATCATCGATTTGGGGAGAGAAGCCCATACCACCTACATCGCCTTCGGGGAGTTCGGCAGATGGGGCCGCCCGAGGAAGGTCGGTTAAGCCACCAGCACTATCTCTGACCTGCTCCCGCGGAGGGGTCACGCTCGCATCTTTTTCAACATCACCCTCCCCCTCATCCTCCGAAGAGGAATCAACATACGCAACTACTCGGGGAATCTTGGGGTAAGGGCGACCAAAAGAAAACGAAGCTTTCCTCTTCCCAGTCTGCCCAGCTTCAGTGTTGCTGTCCCCAGGGGTGGAAATCGGATCAGCAGGGGCTGGAATCTCCGAGGAAGAAGGATTCGGCTCGACTGAAGTCAAAATCTTCGGAGCTACCGCACCTGAAGGCCCCCCAACTGCTTCAAAGGGGACGTTTGGCATATTTGCAGCAGAGTGGGGAGAACCAGATCCGCTGGGGAGATTCGCCTGCTCGGGCTCAGGGAGATCCCCTACCTTCTATTTCCCCTTGGAAGAAGGACCTGATGGATTGCCCGAATCAGCAGAGGTCCTACTTACTCCAAAGTTCCCCGAAACGCCCGCGGCTTCCGCCGAACACACGGTCGTTTCTTGATCATGAGCCTCCTCGGGCACATAATCGGGTACTCCCTCCTCGTCATCTCCCTCGGGAAGATTCTCAGGAGTACCCTCATTAGATTCGTCTTCGGGAGGGGCTATCCCAGCATCTCGCTGGCGAAGGACTGCTTTTCGACTCGCCTCCACGATGCCTTTCATCCGGCGTGCCAGAGCATCGCTGACTATATCTACATCAAACACTTACAAAAGGGGAGAAAAAGGGAACCCGAGTCAATAGACTAATAAAAGAAAAAGAAAATACGAGAGCAACTGAGCAAAACGACGTAGCTTACAGCGTTTGCGACACGCAGAGATTTGAGGAAAAAGACGGGCTTTAATCATTTTGCCCTCATTATAGAGGTAGGGTTTCCCCCTTTTCTCCAGAGGGCGGACCGCCGCCCGAGCCAGGGTCTTCAGTTCCTCGTCGGCAAAGGCTGAAGTCGTATGATTCCATTGAGGCGTGCAGAAGTATCGGGGCACCCGGCACGTCATCCGAGTACCATCCAGATCAAAGCTTATAGATTGGCCCCAGCGTTTGCCCACGAAGAACCAGCTGTTCTTCCAAAATTTGTTTGAGGTCGGGAAGCCCCAAACAAATCCTTTCATCTTTTCGTCCGTAGTCGGTTCGACTCTACCCTTGACCACGACGTCTTTTGGAATCCAGAACTCGGGCTGATTCGACTGGAGAAAGTAAATCCTGGTCTTCCCCACTGGCCTCAGCGAATAGAAGTGACGAACCTCACGAGGGGTGGGAGGTGGCCGTTTCATTCTATGCCACATGTGCCACATGCATATCAGGATGCGATAACTATTCGGAGTTAGCTGAGCCGGAGCGAGTCGGGCTTCAGCCAAGAACCAAGTGATGAAAGGCTGGAGAGGAAGAGTAACACCGCAGGTGAGCATGGACCCGTAAATTGCCACGTGGCCAGGGGTGGGTTCCATGCAGCTCGACCTTCAGCTGGAATCAGCGAAACCTCATTGCTGTCCAGATCGAACCGCCGCATATATCGCATTATCTCGTCAGGGCCGACCACATTCGGCTCAACATCATAGATGCAAATCCGCGATCTGGAGAGAAGGGAATGCGAATGGCCCTGTGCTCCTCTTCAATATCGTCTTCAACGATCCTCTGGGTCGCCACTCGGCTCTCCCGGGGGTCACAATCCTTATAAATCTTCCGACTACTCATCCTCTTCCCCGGTCTTCTCCAAGGTTGAGTATCAACACAGGTGGAAGCCGAAGAGTCTGACCGAGCTTCAGGCTGATAGGAGTCAGGCTGCGATGAACCCGAAGAAACAGAATGAACTTCAGGAGTAGGAGGAACTCCGGAAGTGGCAGGGCTGTCACGATAAATTCTAGAAACGTCGGCGTTAGTAAAATGCGGTTGATCAAAGGGAGGTTCTTTCAGTAACTTGTGAACAACTGATGCAGTGAGAGTATCATTTTGCTCAATGGCAATCATACCAACAGTAAAAAGACGGTACCTAGTTGTAGAATCCATGAGAACTAACCTTGAGATGGCGAAAAACAGAGGCGATGCAGACCCCTGAGGAGGAAGAATCTTCAAGAAAAAGCCTGGGGGTTGAAGCTGATGATCTCAACGAAGCAGGTTTGAGAAGAAAAGTTGAAAGACGAAGCAAAGTGCCTGGGAAAACAAGAGAGTCGAAGAATACAAGCAAAGTAATGGAAGAAGAAAATAAAAGTGGATAAGTTACAGCGGAGCTAAAATATATAGGCGACGAATCAAATTCAAAAGGAACAAAACCCTAGGAGAGTACAGAAGCGGGAAAATAGAAGGACGTGGGCCGTGACGTGGGCTGTACGCAGGCGAAAAGAAAGGTTATGTCTCATAAATGCGCTGTACCACGGCCAAATAAAAAAAAGAGAAGTGGCAGCCGGGGAGCGTCTTGAGCCGTCAGAGAACAGAAGCATCACCATCAAAAGATTTCCGAAATCATTGAGGAATCGAATGTGTGCGGTCGTAATTAAGACACGTCATTTAAAGCTTTGAGTCAAACGAGGATACATTAATACAGAAAACGACGAATGAAGATCAATCACAAAGAAATATCGAGGTTAAATATTAGACCCGAGAGGGCCTGACTAAGCGTGATCGGCTCAAATATTTAAGGGGGTATTGTTATAGGTAAAAATAGTCATGAATGACACGTCATCACCATGGAAGGCCAGGTCAGCAGGGGTCAAGATAAGTCAACTTATGGAGCAGAAACCTCCACGATAACCTACTCGGAAAAGAGGATAAATAGTCCAACCACAAACAAAGACGATCAGTTTGGGCAGCAGATCAGATTCAGGCACACTCGGGCACACTCGGGCACACTCGGGCATACTCACTCGGGAAACAATAAAACATTCGCCAACACTTGCAATCAGCAGCCAGCAGGTCCACAATAAGCAACAATGTGGACCATTAGAGTTTAAGAAGGAAACAAGCAGTTCTCCCGTGAATAAAGGAGAAAGAATCCCGTCTAGAATTGGACACAGCCGAAAAAGGGAAAACATAATCTAAATAGGACTAGGAAACCGCTTGAGACTTGGGGGCCACAACACTAAACCCTAGCGGTCACCTTAAAACCCTAAAAACGACATGTATAAATAGGCCCTCTATTCATAAACAAGGGGTACGCGAGAAGTAGAATAGAGAGAGAGAGGATCATAGTGCAAAGTTCTTGTAATCATTCTTTATCGTTCTTCATCTTGTAATCGTGATTCATAGTAGATTTGACTTTGTTGCTAAAGCAACAATCCCGTGGATGTTTCTCCGATCTTTTGGAGTTTTACCACGTAAATCACTTGTTATTTCTTTACAATCTTTGACTATACTCAAGTATAAACTGCAGTAATTCAAAAAACGAATCATTGACTTGGTGATCACCAAAAATCACCGTCAACAACCTACGAAAGGGAAAAATTCCTTATGCTACCAAGTCTTTAGTCCTTCCAAATTGCCGAGGAAGAAGTTTTGAAGGGAAAAAAAAAAGGGGGATTACAAAAAGGAGGAGGATGACCTATAAAAAAAATGATGATGACATCATCTGAGATTAGGATTAGGTCATCCTCACCCCATTAAAAAAAAAAAAAAAAGAATGAGGTCCTTATCCTCAAAGTTACCCTTTGGTCCCGGGGATCCAAACCATTAGGGGCGGGTTTAACCGTAACAATTAAATTGGGGCCGGTATTTTTTTTAATACCCGATTTAATTTCAGTACGGTTACGAGATTTCAAGTCCCCGCCCCGCCCCGTCCCCGTACCCCGTTATCTCAATATATATATATATATATATATATAATTGAAGCACGTAATTAGTATTGGAATTAACTCTTAAAAAAAAAATTAGTACCATAACTATTGTCTTCAGAAAATATAATTTTCTTTCATTTTTTCCCTCCGACTAACATAATTTTCCCTCTCATTTTTACCCATTTTTTCCCTCCATTGAAACACTACTCCATTCTAGATCATTACATATAATATACCCCGCACTATTATTTTCATATTATTCAATAATATTTATATGATCTTTATCAAAAAGTCATTAAAAAAAATATATTAATGGGATAGGGATGGTATGAGGCAAAAAACCGATCCCTTAATGGGGAATCCCTGTACCCGCACCGTTTCTTTTAAGGTGGGTATTCATAGGGGATAGTATTTCTCATACTAATTGGTATTGGAGATGGTATTGGAAAACCCGTACCATTGACATTCCTAGATAAGGAAGATGTCACCAAAAAATATAAAACTACTATCATTTTACTAACATCATACCATGTGCATACATAAAAAAAATATAAAAAAAAATAAAAAACGCGTATATAATATATACATATATAAAGAAGAGAAAGAGCAGGGCATAGGTTTGATAACCTTAGAGCATCTCCAAGGGGGCTCCCAAAACCCCCTCCTTAGCTAAAATAGCTAATAGGGATGGTTTTAGAGCATTCCAAGGGGCTCCCCAAATGCCTCCCTATTTTAGAGAACCACCAAGAGACTCTCTAAATGTAGAGAGCCATTTCAAGCTCCCTATCTTCTCTCTCTTATTTTTACAATTTAAAACAAAATAAATTTATTTATATTTTAAATTCAAAAAATATTAAAATATTAATGACTAGCTATAATAGAAAGGATAATTGGAGTGAGTTGCTAACTAAAATAGCTAAAATTTAGAAAGCATGGTTAGAGATGCTCTTAGTATGGAGAAATAAAAAGAGCAAAGCAAGATAGAAGGTAAGTACAACAGTGAGAACATAGACCGTTTATATAGGGTGCAGAAGTAGGAGTTGGAGGGAAATTTCCCTCCAAAGTAGTGATGCTCCCAAAGTGGTCTAACACAGCTTAATGATGAGAATATTGAATGGCTATTGATAAGATAGTATTGAAAGACAACTCAAAAAATGCAAAGAGGTTGTAAGATTATGATGATGAGAATATTGAATGGCTATTGATAAGATAGTATTGAAAGCAGTGTTCGAAAAATCGTTCTGGGTGGCCGCCTAGACGCTGGGCGGCAGTCGACTGTCCCGACCTGACCAAATCGCCGGAAAAAAATGGTCAACTCGAAATCAACGGTCAAACTAGCGGTCAAACGCAAAGTCATTGCAAATCCCCTTTCAAACTAACCAAAATTGAAAATACCAAATCAAAAATCATCCAAATCCCTAATCGCAAAATCGCAAAATCGGGCAACACCAAAAAAACCAAATCGCAAAATCACTAGGCTCGACTGTCGCTGCCACTCTCGACGACTGTCGACGCTCTTCTCACTGTCAGTTTACTTCTTCGATCGACCAAACCAGGCTCCTCTTACTTCTCCGACCGACCGACGTTCATGGCTATGCTTCCGAAGGCTCAGAAGGGTGAGGAAGGAGAAAGTGAGATGGTGAGAGTGATGATGTTTGAAAAAGACAACAAAGTCTTTGAAAATTGAAAACTGAAAAGAGAGAGCTATTCTTGCGAAGGCTCAGAACTCAGAAGGGTGAGGAAGGAGGAAGTGAGATGATGAGAGTGATGATGCTTGAAAAAGACAAAAAAAAGTCTTTGAAAACTGAAAAGAGAGATAAAATCAGTAATAGTGTAAGGAGATAAGGTCCGTAAACTGAAAAGCCTTTGTGTAATTGTGTACCACATGTTTATTATATTATATTATAAACTGGTATTGAATATGAAAATTTGAAGACGTGTGTGGGTGGAGAAATACATGAGTTGAGAGACAAGTTATTAGTTTTTTATTTATTATTTTGATAAAAAAAAAAAAAGAATTTGGGTCAAAGTGGGTCGGTTCATTGATGAAATTAGTAAAAGTGTGAAAGAAGATTTTTGACTTTTAATACATATTTGTAAAATAACAAAAGAGACCCTCTTTCAATGTAAAAATCTAAAATATATAATAAAAAGTAAAATTATATTAAACAGGTACAAGAGATATAAACAATAAGGGAATTTATGTTGATGATTTTATTTGAGTTTCATCATAATATGAATTTCGTCATAATCGGTCAACAGAAAAAGTCAACCACCTAGAAATCCGCCTAGGCCGCCTAGGTGCTAGGTGCTAGGCGCTAGTCCACCGCTCGACTAGCGCCTAGCGTTTACTAGAACACTGATTGAAAGACAACTTAAGAAATGCAGAGGGATTGTAAGATTATGATGATTAAATTGTTGAATAACTACTGACAATTGAACGGGGTTGAAAGACCACTCACAAGATATGCGGCAGAGTTGGGAATCAGAGGCATAGTGGTGGGTGTATAGCAAGGCGGATAATTTGCAGCTTCCAAATGCACGAGTTAATATTGCTTTTGAAAGTTGGGGCCTTTGTTATGTCCAAAATCCAACATTACATGTGTCGCCATCATGATGTTCAAACCTTATTCATCATCCTTTAAGTAAGCTAATCGTCCAGGTAGCACATCAATCCAAAGTAGGTGTTCACCTCGATCCTAAATCTTGACCAAAGTCCAAAATGGGGGTCACCTAGATCCTAGGGAGGTGTTGCTCATCTCTATCCAACCAATGGCTGGAGGTCGCTCAATCTGAGATTACCTCGAGAATGGGTTATCTCACAATCCTAAGTAGAGGTAATCACCTTCTTTTCCTCGATCAAGAGAGCTCACCTCAGACCATCACTAAGAGATAAACCTAGTATAGGCCAAAAGTGTCCTACCCAACATGACAACATATCAAACGCATAATTGTCGATGAGGAACCGATATGTGTGGGTTTCAAAGCCACGCCACTTCGGGACAAATGTCTCTGTAATGGTAGCGCTGATAATGACACATGTCCCCATGGTCCAACTAACCTCATCCTATATAAAAGGTAACTGTATACCAAATTGAAGATAGGCTAAAAAAACGATGACAACGTTTTCTCAATACTAGAGCTTTTAATCAAGTGTGAAAGCTTGACTTGAGCATTAAAGGGTTTTCGTCAGCAACAACGCCGATGCTTTTGACGTTTCTCTTTCTTTTACAAATATTCCATTACATTCAAATACAACACACAGCTCAATCATTCCCTCAAAGCTTTAGTCCTGAATTCTTTATCGAGCTAAACGCTTACGTTGAAGGTGATTCTTATACACACTCAATCTCGATCGTTGGCACTTTTTAGGTATCAACAATGTAGAAATTTATGTTGGGTTGATGTTTCAGCAATGAAAAATTGGTTTTTGATGTTACAGATGTTAGATACGTTCCAAGTTGGTGAGGTTTCCCCAAAGTAAAACATGGGATGTTTCTTATTGGTGAGGATTCACCAACGTGAAACAGACCCGTCAACAACAAAAAGTCAAATCTTCACTTCCAAACATCAATCCCAAATGTTGGATGTTGTTCGCTGTTGAATCTTCTTCCAAAAGTGCCACTTCTTCTTATAGCGGTCAAATAGGATCATTTGCTTCTCGTGACCTTTTACTTTTTTTCATCATGTGGGAATTACAATTAATTCCGGTTTATCTACTTCTATCAGCATGGGGTGGAAAGAAACGTCTTTATTCAGCTACAAAGTTTATTTTGTACTCTGTAGGAGGTTCCGTTTTTCTATTAATAGGAGTTTTGGGTATCTGTTTATATGGTTCCAATGAACCAACATTAAATTTGGAAATATTAGCTAATCGATCGTATCTCGTGGCACTGGAAATACTATTCTATATTGGATTTCTTATTGCTTTTGCTGTCAAATCACCGATTATACCCTTACATACATGGTTACCAGACACCCATGGGGAGGCCCATTACAGTACTTGTATGCTTTTAGCCGGAATCTTATTAAAAATAGGAGCAGATGGCTTGGTTCAGACCAATATGGAACTATTACCGCACACTCATTCTCAATTTTCTCCCTAGTCAATCATAGTAGGTACGATGCAAATAATTTATGCAACTATAACATCTCCTGGCCAACGCAATTTTAAAAATAAAAAAAAGAACCGCCTATTCCTCTATATCTCATATGGGTTTCATAATTACAGGAATTGGCTTGATAACTGATACAGGACTCAGCGGAGCCATTTTACAAACAATTTCTCATGGGTTTATTAGCGCTACACTTTTTTTCTTAGCAGGAACGAGTTATGATAGAATACGTCATGGTTATCTCGACGAAATGGGCAGACTGGCTATGCCAATTCCAAAGATATTCATGCTATTTAGTATCTTATCAATGGCTTCCCTTGCATTACCGGGCATGAGTGGTTTTGTTGTAGAATTGATAGTCTTTTTTGGAATAATTACTAGCCAAAAATATTTTTTAATAGCAAAAATACTGATTACTTTTGTAATGGCAATTGGAATGAATGATATTAACTCCTATTTATTCATTATCTATGTTACGGCAAATGTTTTATGGGTACAAGCTATTTAATGGCGTAAACTCTTATTTTTTTTTATTCTTGACCACGGGAATTATTTGTTTTGATCTCTATTCTTCTACCCGTACTTGGTATTGGTATTTATCCGGATTTTGTTTTGTCACTATCAGTGGACAAGGTCGAAGTTATTCTATCTAATTTTTTTATAGAGAATTTTCATGAATAAAAAAAGAAAAAATAAATTTGAATTGTAACAAAACCCCTTTGGGGTTTGTGAGAACCTTTTGAATCAAGTAGTGGAGTGATTCAAAAGGTTCTCGGCGGTTTCCACTCAGTTTCGTTTATATATATGTGCTGTCCTATGTTTGTCTTCATCAAGCCCTTTCTTTTCTTCAATTTGCAATTCAATTAGATGTGAATTGTTAATTAAATGAACCATAACTATGTAACCCTATTCCTAATAGATTAACCCCGAAATAACATATCCAAATTATAACAAAGCCCATAGAAGCCACAATTGAGGAATTTAAACCTTCCAAATTTTTATTTGTTCGAGTATGGAAATAAATCTCGAATATAGTCCAAGTAATAAATGCCCAAGTTTCCTTTGGATCCCAATTCCAATATGATCCCCATGCCTCATTAGCCCATACCATGCCTGAAAGAATACCTATGGTTAAAAGATAGATCCTAGACTAATAATATGATAACTCCAATGATCCAATTGTTGAATCAATTGATACCTGTAATAATTTCTAGCAGAAAAAAAAAATAAGTATTTAGTACAACATTGGTTTTTGCATTCATGTATTGTATTTCACGGAAAATGACTCAATTACAGTTCCATTTAATAATTTATTGCTTTTACCAAAAATCCTTATCACTTTTCAAAATGTAATGACTAGAAGAGTTGTGGATAATGATCCGCATAAAAGGGTTGCATAGCCGAATACCATCATACTTACGTGCATCATTAACCACTGAACTTGTAGAGCGGGCACTAATATTCCAGATTGATGCATTTTGGTTAACAAACACGAAGTTGCAAAGCCTTGGGTAAAAATAGCACTTGGCACGGTTATTGCGCTTAAATGATTTTTTGTTTTAAAATACTATGAATAATGGAGAAACTTCATGACAGAAAGATTAATGATTCATATAAATCACTTAATGGGAAATGCCCCGAATAAATCCAACGAATTACTAATAATCTTGTTAGACATAATAGGGTAGCTATCATCCCCTTTTCTGATGAATCATATAGTCCTACGATTTCATCGACTAATAAGGTTATTAAATGAATTATAATTCCAATTGAAATGACCGAAAATGATATATGAGTTAATATATGTTCTAAAGTTGAAAATATCATAAATAAAAAATGAAATTAAAAGTAAAAAGTGAAAGTCTCTCGAGTATACGGAATGGAAATCGGAAATTCAATTCATTATAGGGTTTTTATATATCTTTTAGAAGATGTTATGCCGCCACTCGGATTCGAACCGAGATGCTCTAGCATTGCTTCCTAAGAGCAGCGTGTCTACCGATTTCACCATAGCGGCTTGCTAGAAATAATAATAACTTATTTTTATTTAAACGTCGAGATTGAAAGTGAAAGAGAAAGTTTCAATGAAATACTTTTTATTTTTAGGAAGCATTCAATTGATGAATAAAAACTTGTTTCAATAGAGATTGAAACAGTCTCTTTTTTATTGTTTTATTTAGTTATTTAAGGTTTCAGTTTTATTTAACTTAACAATAACATATTCTTTTTCTTTTTTATGGATCACGCTCACAATTTAAACATAATATCCAATAATTCAGAAAAAAATTATTTAATTTGCATAACTTTTGTCTTGTGATAATCGTTAGGTTTTTTTCTGTATGAATTTGTCTCACCTATTTGTTTGGGGTGCCAATTTGGCTAGTTTTACAGAATTTTAATCCTCTACTCTCGAATAATAATGTTGGGACATCACAAAATGTTTAAAAGCTTAGTAAAAACTGTAATCAATAGAAATCCTATTTCAGTACTATTATTGACAAAAATGGAAGTTAAATAATGCATGAACTTTTGTCTGAAAATATTCATAAACTTAAGATCACACAATACCTTCAATTTTTTCCCAAAATCAACAATTGCAGCACTAGGATTTTAGGTCATTATCCATCCATGAAGCACAGCTACACTTTAACACTAAAATCAATGGTAAATGATTCATCCAATGACCATGAATGCAATTTCTAGTTGATAAGGAACAAGATATTCCAAAAGAAAACTAGTTAAAAAAATAATATACATTACTTCTAAAAAAAAAAAAAACAATCTCTTTTTTAGCATCATCTGGTGGCGTTCATTTCTATTCTTACAATAAAGCAGGACCAAACATAACACAACAAAAGCACCTGATTCTAGAAATAATGTTATACAAATTATGAGTTCCCCAATATACTACACGTAGAGGTCAAAAAAAATTAGTGGCAGTGTCTTTCCTTCAATATCAACCAATCCAGATGTCCAATGCAATCCGATAGAATCCTATTTCCCTTATACTGCGGGACTTTCACATACAAGCATGTCTGACATGTAAAAATAAGTTGTTCTTGCACACCTCTGTCTTCAGTTGTAACTGCAATCTCCGTATTTTTTGAGTTATAGTATACAAGTGAAGATAATATATTCAATTTCATGTCATTTGATGCCAATTCTCAAAGTACTACACTTCTAGTCATTGTGCACCAGATACACAGAGCACTTAATACTTCATCTTGACTCGGATCTTTCCCGCATTTTGGCTCTGGCAAAAATCACTCCAGCCAGAAGACCTAATAGAATGCAATTACTTTAGAAAATGCCCCATAAAGAAAGTTCATGCTACAGTTTGGAAGATTTGTGCTCGAATATTTAGCATAAAGCATTAAGCTAGCTTGATAGAGAGAACTTACCAAAAAAGATGCTTGCAGCGTTTTCTAAACTGGTGGGGACTTTGAAAAGAAGGATGCCGGCAACAGACAGAGGGATCTTATTAAGCGATCCCACCAGGCTGCAAATTGCAAACAAGTAATGAGAAACGTCTGCTCTTAAAATGATCAATAGCATATCACAGTATGACAAAAATAAAGCACAATACTCAAATCTTATGAAACGTATTTGACCTAACATGGGAACATATTCATATACAATGCTGGTTCAAGTTAAATTGAATATGAGATCTAATGCATCACTAACTAATCAAATTGAAACAGAATCGGTCAAAACCAGAGCAAGCCATCACTTGTCTTTACTTGTAGGCCTAAATAACTTAATTCAACCATCGTTTTCAGGTCCAGTAGGCTGTAGGTTCAGGTAACATTCCAAATTATTTCAAATACTGATGGCATATTATCAGGATCTGAACAAAGCCTTTTAAGGCAAACTCAATTTGATTTGTATTAATTAACCAAGAAAAATCCAACATACAATTACAATCGGAATATAAAAATATATAAATTCAATTATGCGATAAGGTCAGCTATGTCTCATTTTGTCCAACCCGCATTGCACCTCAAAATACAATTACATTAGAAAGTAAATATTTTTCCATCTTACCTGTATGTGGTAGCACCAGTTTGATGAAGAAACCACATAGAGGTGAAGCTGATTGCCAGGCCAAGAAATCCACTTAATGTCATTACTAACCAGAAGCTAGGCAACCTCAAAAGCGGCCTGCAAAATAATGTATTTTCAGGTTTAGTGATAATCAAGATATCAATATAAATGTCCTACTAAGTTGCAAAAAAGTAACAGAAAAATAACAAGGAAAAAGATAGAACACCAAAATGCCTGACCAGACATGTCAAAAGTGAAAGTGTGAAACAGGCTTGTGAGGTTCTGCCATGTGAGTAAAGGACAGACAGACAGACAGGGAATAATTTTCTAAATCACAGTTACCCTTAGTCCCTTACCTTAGCTTTGTCAAGCAAAAAGGCAAGATGAATATCAAATGGGATTGGAAGCAATGAGCTAAAGTTTAGGAAGTAGCTTAGCTAACGCAGTTGGGAGGTCGTGTAATTTTAATAATTTGAATGAGCTTGCTGTAAGATTAGGTGAGGGAAACTGACAAAATCGGACAGTGATTTTGGTTGATATGTCATGCAAGCAAGTGATGCATAGCAATCTAGGTGCCAAGCATGTAGCTTATGTGGAAATGTTAAGAGTTTATATTAGACTAATATCAGTTTTTATCCTAAAAGTTGAGTGAAATGTTTGGCCAAACAATGCGAGGTAGAATACTTCAAGGGAATTCTAAAATGCTTTGGGCTGTTAGACCTCTAACATGAACATGATTCTAGCCTTAGATATCCTTGCACTAGCTGTATTTATTTATTTTCTTTAATGTTTTACAGTTTCTTTTTCTCTAGTGTTGGAAGGTTTGTCATATATGAACAGTTCATTTTTCAGTTGCTCCCGTGATTCCCGTGGAGTATCCTCACCTCTTCATACATCCAACATCTAAAATCATAAATAAGTAAAACTGACCAAAGTAAAGACGATAAAAATAATTCATTTTCAAAAGTTCTGCATCAAAAAAAAAAAAAGGGGGGGGGGGGGGGGGGGGGGGGGGGGGGGTTGGGGTGTGGAAAACTCATCTTGGTACATTACAGAATGTTTTCTAAGAAGTTAATTCTCTTTTCCAGATGCAGATTCAGAAATAACTATTGCCAGGGGTGGATCTATTAGTTGGGTAGTCCATACTCTAGAGTCTAGACTCAAAATAATTTGAATTACCTAAGAATGATAGTGATGGGGACCACCCAAAGGCTTACATATGTCATATATAGAGATTTAAGGCGGTAAATTAATAACTTCTTGTCATTATATATATATATATATATAGAGAGAGAGAGAGAGAGGGTCCTTCTCTAGTCAAGTCTAGTCCTGAAATTTTGCTTATGGGCCCGTTGGAAAGATGGGATATGATGGGATTGGGCTTATTTTAGTCTCTTTCCCATGTTTGGCTGGGCTGGTGGGATAGGTATAATTAATCCCATCTAAATCTTGTATCCCATTGCAATGGGATAAAATAAAACTAACCAAAATTAAGGGATTCATTTGAATCCCATCTCCTTCCATTGACATCTCTCTCTTAAGCTAGGGTTCCTGCTACTCTCAACCAAATTGGTATATGTGATAGGATAGGATTATTTTTATGAGATATGATAGGATAGGATTGGATTAATTCTTTCTCTGTTCGTTATTCACCCAACTTCATCTCTCTCTCTCTCTCTAGATTTTTTCTTCTTTCTCATCTGCTCTCTGTTTTACGTATGTCTTTTTTTTTACTTCTTTCAGACCTCTAAAAGGAAGATGGGTATTTTTATCCCAAAAACATTAGGTGCTATTCTCACATCAGAGAAAGCACCTGTGTCAATAATCATCTAGTAAATATTTTTTAAAATTCTCTCTCTCTCTCTCTCCAGATTTTTTCTTCTTTCTCATCTGCTCTCTGTTTTACGTATGTCTTTTTTTTTTACTTCTTTCAGACCTCTAAAAGGAAAATGGGTATTTTTATCCCAAAAACATTAGGTGCTATTCTCACATCAGAGTAAGCTCATGTGTCAATAATCATCTAGTAAATATTTTTATAAATTCAAATATCATGCATGATTGAATATTGATTTGGTTGACTGAAGCAGGAACCCTAGCTTAAAAGCTCAAGAGAGAGATGTCAATGAAAGGAGATGGGATTCAAATGAATCTCTTAATTTTGGTCAGGATTATTTTATCCCACTACAATGAGATACAAGATTTAGATAGATTAAATAAACCTATCTCACCAGCCCAGCCAAACATAGGAAAGGGACTAAAAATAAGCCCAATCCCATCTTATCCCATCTTCCAAACGGGCCCCTAAGCAAAATTTCTTAACTATACCTGACTAGTCCCGAAGGACCCTCTATATATACATACATACATACAAATTCTTACACAATTTTTAAGCCATTAGATTATAATGGATTGAATGGTTAAGATTTAATCTTTTCAAATATCATAAATACTTATCACACCCAATCCCCTCTCATGTCCTCAATATTATCTCTTCTCGATTTTATATATATTTAATAAAATTTAAATTAATTATTTCTCTCTCCTTTAGATCTATGCCTTACACTATCTATCTTTTTTTTTACCTAAAATTAAAAATAAAAAAAAAAATTGTTGAAGATTTCTTATTTTTTCCGGTAAATCTTAGTATGAAGAGTTTAATCTAGTGATGCATAACAAGTATGATATACATTGCAACTAAAAGAAGTTTATGATTGATTTTAAAAATTTCTGCAAGTTTATTGGATTGGATTGAAGAAAACTAATAATAATATTTGAGTCTCAAATATTTTATTTTTTTAAATAAAAAAAAAACCAATCCAATAATTTTTTTTTTTTTCAAAAACCAATCCATCAATTTAATAATCAAGTATAATATACATTGCAAGTAATTACCCCAAGATTAAATTTACAAGTTTTGGTTGGTATTAGTATCAGGAAAAAAGTTTAGAGAAGATAGGAGAGAAACAAAGAAGGAAGATGTTGGAAGAGATGAATAGGTGAGAGAAAGGGTTAAATTATTTTTATTAAAGAAATAGTAAACCAGAGAGAGCAAAGATAAGAGATGAGAGATGATTTGGTATGATTGTGTATTTATTACATCCGAATAGATTAAATCTTAACCATTCAACCCATTATAATCTAATGGCTTAAAAATTGTGTAAGAATTTGTGTAAAAAAATGGGGCCATGATCCTACCCCATATATATATATATATATATATAGATAGAGAGAGAGAGAGAGAGAGCAATGTTCAAGTCAGTGCGCACTGATGTAAATATATGAAGACATTGAATGTAAGCCACTCATTTTCCATGCTTTGACTTGGTGTGTATGCTAGGGATGGGCGGGGGAGGGTACCTCCACCCCCACCACCTCCCCCAAAATCCATTTGGGAGGACGTTCCCCCACCCCCAAAACCCATTTCCCCCATTTCATCTCCTTTTCAATTCTAAATTTTAAATTTTCAATCCGAAAAGTAATAAAAACATAATAAAAATACAATACAAAATCCAAAATACAATACAAAATAATTGCATAATACATATATATATATATATATATATATATTAATTTGGGGATTAATTACACCGTATAAATGAACAACCATAACATTTAATTTTAATAATTTAATATTATAATTTATAATTTGTTTTAATTGTTAAAAATTTTATATAAAAATAAAAATAAAAATAAAAATAATATATATATTATTTTTGGGGGCCCAATGGGGTTTTGGGTTTAGGGGGAGGTACCCCCACCACCTCCCCCAAAATATGTTTGGGGGCAAAGTTTGCCCCCACCCCTACCCCCACCCCCAAAATCCATTTGGGGGCAAAATTTGCCCCCAAAACCCCATGGGGGCCCGTGGGGGATGGGGCTCCATAGGGAAACGCCCATCCCTAGTGTATGCACTTGTCAAAACATTTCCATAATGAGTGGCTTACATTCAATATCCTTATATATTTACATCAGTGCGAACGCCCATTCCTAGTGTATGCACTTGTCAAAACATTTCCATAATGAGTGGCTTACATTCAATATCCTTATATATTCACATCAGTGCGCACTGATGTGAATGAGACCGTATATATATATATATATATATATATATATGCTTAAACGGATCAATTTTAAAATAAGAAAATATTTTTTATCTCGTTAAATAAGAGATTGACTTAGTTTTAGTTTTATCTTTATCGTTTTTAGGTCTAGATTATATTTATCTCATTTTTGGCTATCACATTTGAAATAAGTTTTGAATGAAATTGATTTGAATTACTCTCTTACCTATACTATTCTCTTACATTATTTATTTTTTCTCCTTCGGTTGTAGTTATAATCATCTCTAACTACACAAAGTTATGCTTAGAGCATCTCCAATGCAAGAGTAACTTGCATTCAGTAAATATCGGTATGTCAACAATATTAAGAGACTTGCTTCCTACGTGGCATGAAACCAAATCAAAAATCTATCTCCAATACTCCTGTTTAAAATACAATATATTAATGACACATCTAGTTATTTTATTCTTTTTTATTTTTAACCAAATAACTTTCTTAACAGTTTTTTATACTTATCTACAATGCTAGTCAACCTATAAAATTACAATAGACCCTCCGAAAGTAGACAACCATCTTAACAGTGTCGGTCTATAAATTGTTTTTGCCACATCAGCTTGACATTGAATAATCATGATTGCATTGGTAAAACATATTTTAACACAATGTCTATTTGGCATATAAATGTTTCACAATCCATTGTTACATCGAAGATGCTTTAAGTATAACCTAAGAGCATATTTAATACTACAATGGATTGTGAAAAAATTAAATGTTAAATAGGAAAAAACAAATAGACAATGTGTTAAAATATGTTTCTCCAATGCAATCATGGTTATCCAATGTCAAGCTAAGATGGTGACCTTCTTTCAAAGGGTTTGTTGTAGGGTTATTTTATCGGTTGACTTAGCAAATATTTAAATAGAAGCATTGGAGACCCAAAAAAAAAAAAAAAAAATCTGGACGCATCATTAATAAGTTGTTTTTTAAATAGAAGCATTGTAGATCTACTTTTGATTTGGTTGTCTACTAAGTATACCTTCTATTCCATGTAGGAAGCAAGTCTCTTAATATTATTGATATATCAATACTCTTATTAAAATGAGTAATGTTAGACTGCCCAAATTCATGCTCAAATGATTTGGCATGTGAGTTGTTATTCATGAGATTCATGAGATTATACGGTGAGTGATGTGATTTTGACAATTCACATGCCACATCGGTATTTGGGCAAATTTTTTGGGCAGCCTAGCATTACTCTGTTGAAATACAAGCCACTTTTGTATTAGAGATGCTCTAATATCTTTTATTATCTTGTTATTACTTATCGGTTGTACTTTTATTTTTTGTTATTCATTTAGTTTTAAAATAAAAAAGATCTCTTATCTTATACAATAACATATTAAGAGATAAACTACGTTTTTGTTAATCTTTTGTTATTGTTAGGTTTAGTTCATCTTTACCCTATATGTTTCTAGCTACTGTAAAAGGCACGCCATTGTTATTTGAAATCAGTCTCGAATGAAATTGATTTGAATTACTCTCTTGCCTAGACTATTCTCTCTTTCCATCCGTCCGTTTACTTTTCTTCTCAGGCTTCACTGTAACTACATGAGACAGCTTTAAATATTGGCAATTTTGTAGATAGTTCAGTAACTTCAGTTGTATAAAAACAATATTGGAAGTCTGCTAAGCTATCATTACCAATATGGCACCATCATTATGGATTTCCCAATATTACTAGTTTACTACTCAAAAAATTACTAAAGCACCCCAAGTTTCAATGGAGAAAAGCAAAAATTTTGAAGTTCTAGTTGTGTTAATCTCTATGGGGAAAAATATGACTTCTGTGCTGGAATTATTATTTTTTTTAAATTAGTTTCTTCATCTTTAAATTTTATTCTTATTTTTATACAGAACATGTGGGGTAAAACTCATTATGTTCTCTTACTAGGTGAATATTGTTTTTATTAACCAAATTATCTGGTAGTGTCTATGATCATTTAAAAGAGTTTTCATTTAGGCAAGCATTGTATTGAACAAAAACTACAAAAAAGTGTAGCATGTCCAAATAAGGTCATTTTCCAAACACTAAAACAAGAGAACACCAGAGATTTGTCATCCTGAAGAGTAAAGAAATTGGGTAGATGTAACAAATATGCATAGTCCATACTATTACTAGAATTTTAAAGAAAAATAAGAAAGGGCTAAAAAGAAAACTCACGTTTTGGACAGATAATCCACCTCATTGAAAACAAAAATGAGAAGAACTCCCAATGGCAAAGAAAGTGTGTTATTTAGCAAAACCATCGAAAATTCATTCAAGTTTCCAGACTTGGTAACTTGCTTGGCCGTATCCATAACCCTACGTAATGTGAGCTGCACCAAAAAATAAAAATGTAAATAATCTATTAACTAAACTTTTTAATATTGAAACAAAACATGTTAACAACAAATAAGAGGAATTGGTATCAGATACAATTGCACTGAGGAAAAACTAACAGATCTTACAAAATAATTAGAAGTAAATACAATATATAAAATCACGTTTTCAAGCTTCCGACCAAAGTTCAAGTCTAACTGGAATGATATATACATAACAATTTCAAAAAATAAAAATAGACTAGAAAGCACATAACTTTATTAAAAAGTTAAAGAACAATTTATTTTCTCTACATATTGCCATGTGATTCTACATATGCAAGAAATTCATGCCTTTATCAAGTACTTATGAAAAGCTTTGAGTATCATCATTCTTGATGTGCCAAACAATCACAACCTATTAATTATCACATTAGGAGCAAATTCGCCCATACACATAAAAGGTTATGATTGTTGAGGAGAAGCACGTCTTATTTTTAATGGCCAAAGGGAGTTTATGATAGTGTCACTGTCACCCAAGCTAAGCAATCAGTATCGCAAATTTTTCATAATCGATTGGCAAGTAGAGAACATTTCCAACTGATCAGACTTTCTTTACTGCAGTAAGCACTATTTAGTCAGGTTAAAAGCACAACATGACCTTTTATTAAGACAATCTTCATATAACATTATTTATTTATTTATTTATTTATTCGAAAAAAAAAAAAGAAAACTTATATTAATAATAAATGAAAAAGAAGTGAACTTCATATAATATTGTGCTTATTATTGCTTGATAAAATCAGCATAAAAGGCATGTCTTGAATTACAATATTGATAGATATTAGCCTTAAATTACATAATTTTGATATAAGACTCTAGGCACATCCCTAATTCAATTTGCTTTAGAATTATTGTTCATCTTATATTATCACTCAATTATTGGTGCAGAATTTCAGTCGAGGGAATATCAACTTAAGAGAATAAAAATAAAATGAGTTTATATACAGATACATTCAAATATTAACTGATGAAAAATCTGATCAAATCACTTTGAAAAGGTAAAGGACGGTGAGAGAAAATAATAAGGGCTGTAAAGAATGAAATTATGAATGCAGAACAGACAATAAAAGCATTCAAGTTATTTACTCACAGAATACGCTGCAGTTAAGAAACAGTTTATTAGCTGCCATGAATAGCCAACAGCATGAAAAGATAGATCAGTGATCCCTCCAGAAATTGCTGAAATGATCTGGCACCAGGCAAAGACAAAATCTTTCAAAAATTGTGAATTTGAAATTTTATAATAATCTATAACCACATTAATCAAACAAACAACGATATCTTCAGATTTCAGAACAGTGGACAGTCAGTAATAATACACCCAAATTATGATAATGTTGAAACAATTTACATAAACTAAATCACAGCTTCTCTTGGCAGCTGTGAGAATAAGTCATATACTACAAGACACTTAATATATTAGTTAAAAGTTTCAATTCTTCTTTAAGCTTGAGTGTGTTGTTTGCATTAACATAAACAATTACGGAAATCTTTTACAGCAATTTACGCATTTGGAGTTAAGCAAAAGATGAAAAGAAAGAACTACTATGAATATGAGTTTCAGTTGCCGAAGAGAATCCATAAACTAAATCACAATAATCTTAAGTTGATTATGTTATTCTACATCCTGATCTAATATCCCTCAAAAGTCAAAACAACTGAATCCGAATATCACAATTTGATTCATGGAACTTACCATTAGGAATAGAGCAGCCCAGACTCTGCTGTCATGATGCTTACTGAACAAATACATCTCACCCAGTGCAGTTATTACATTAGTAACATTCTTCAGTACTGTGACCATAGCAACATTTATGTATTTTAAACTGCAGACAACATAAAACATATTTAATAAACAAGAAAAGTTAGACGTGAACATCAGTCCAATGTTGAGTCAAATTAATTCATGAATAGATATCAATTCGAAAATGTTCCTAAAAAACTTAAAAGAACATGGAATTACACAACAAACACAAGGGAAAATCCATGAGCATGCAATGATCCACATGTAGAACCAACAAACAATGATAGATAAGATTTCTTTATGATTTATTCGCATATACAGAAGATCCGATAAGAATTTCTCAGTTTCTCACTAAATTTAGAGGGGAAGAAAAAAAACAGAACAAGAACTCAAAAAGAATGGTCATGAATATCCCAAGAAAGATACTGCACTATGTCAGAGACATTGTCAACCCACAACTATCTTAACTCTCTCAATATCATGTTAAGAGATGCACGATTTTTTTTCTCATTTTGATCAATACACAGACATAGTGGAAGCTAACCCCGAAGAGATTCAATACACCAAAATAAGAGATGGTGTGCATCCTCAAATCAAGTCTTGGAAAATGAATATTCAACATATTATACAAGAAAGAGATAGCACGCTATAGAGAAGACATGTCAGTAGCAAGGTTAGGGGAAAAATAAAAACTCCACTCTAACAAACATGACATTATCTTCATAAATGAACAGTTCGATAAACAGTAACTGGAGTTAGGTTCGTACCTAAACATGCTGGTAATGAGCATCCCCACAAATATAAAATTTACAGGCAACCAGACCTTTATCAGCCTCCATGTTAGTGGTTCTGTTGATATTATCCCCAGAAAACTCAACATCGACACAATACACACTGAGATAAAATTCTGGATCCACAAAAGTTTCATGAGTGTGTTGAATACCAAAACTGTTCTTAGATCATTTAACTAAACAGAATCAGTTAAATTCCAAGAAAATAGTTTCCATAAGACAAAAGCATAACATTCTATTTTAATAAGGTACAATAATTAGGATAAAATTACCTGGTACACCATCAAAGTTATTCCAGCATTGAAATCATAGCTGGAAAGCACAAACTTGTTAACCAGTATCATACTGCAGGAGGAAATGCAATATGCAAGGCCAGACAATAAGGCCTGATTGTGTATTTTAACTATCCTGCTACTACGTATCGTTTTGTCTCTCTCTTTTTCCAACTTACCACCTTCCAGGTCAATTTCATCCTTTCCAAAAAACTTCATGGTAAGTAATGACCTATATAAAAATGAAACATGATCAATAAAGACTAGCAGTTTATTATTGTTCACTATGTTAAACAGATTATAGACAAAGTATGTATAAGTGCAAAAGTTAGAAAGAAAAATATGAATTAGCTGACTATGAATCTCATTGGTGTGATAAAGGCATCAAGAAAAGGAGTAAAAAGAAATAGGATACAACAGGTGTCAAACCAGCCATTCAAAAAGATTTCTTAATTTGAGAATAATACTCATGCTTAATTCAATTTATTAAACATACTTATAGTTAAAGAAATGTCCAGAAACCTTTGTTTTTCAATATTAAAGTCAGATCTAATATATGAATTAAGGAAGAAACACAATGCTTAAAACTAGATAGAAACTTCTAGTAACGGGCAAAAACTTCACAATGGCTACACTTTGATGTAAATCATAAAAAGAAGTGTCATCTAGCATGTTTACTTGTGGAAGATTGTAAGACTTCCTGCTACAAGTCTACAACCACCAAATTTCCACCTTCACCGGGAGTTTTGCACCCTTAAGAAACTCCAAAGTCACTTCCAAAATAGTACTGTGATTCTCAGCTATAGACAAAGTACAATTTCAATTTTCATGCTGACACTGCCTATTGCTAAATTCGTTAGCACATGGCTTACTGAAGAAAATTGATTTTCTTAAAAGTGAGTACACTTATTACCAGGATAATACAACAGCATATAGTATTTGTTTTGAATACTTTCACATATGTAATATCATGTAAATATTAGAGAAACTTAATAATGAAATATAAAACTATGCATATAAAGAGTCAGAAACATGAGTTTCAGCAACAAATTAAGATGCAGCATCAAATATGTTAGTTATTATGCTGATTTCTAGAGATTATAGTTTCTAATTTTATTCTCCTTTATTGTAGCTTTATTGTCTTTCCTATTTTGTTTCCTAGATTAGTGAGATGTAATTTCCTACATTAGTGGGATGTGATTCCTTGTATAGTCCTTGACTTGCTTGTATATATATGTTAGTATACAGACCAATAAAATTAAGGCAATCAAGCCTATTTCTTCATGGTATCAGAGCACTCTCTGAACCCAAGCAAACCCTAATTTTCTTTCTGCTCTTTCCGGCAACAAAACACCAAACAATTTATATATATATATATATATATATATATATATATTTCTCTCTATTCTACTGCTCTTTCCAGCAGTAAACCATCCTAAAACCACTCCAAAAATCAGTCATGTCAAACGACTCTAAAGAGGCTGTTTCCGGCTCAGATTTCCCTAAAACAGACAGCAAACGGATGATAAGTCAGCAAGCATCCTCCACTATAGCAACTGGATCATTGGTTCACTCAGGTAATTTTCTACTAGCCATGAATGCAAAACAAGTGTCTAGTCAAACCTGGATAGTTGATTCCGGTGCCTCAGACCATATGACTGGTGATTCCAGTGTATTTAAGACATTCTCACCTTGTGTTGATAATCTGAATGTTCGTATAGCGGATGGAACACTATCGAAGGTGACTGGAATTGGTTCAGTGGCTGTCACTAAGGATTTGGTCCTAAAATCAGTTTTGTTTGTTCCTAAATTAAATTGTAATTTGCTGTCTGTAAGTAAGCTGACCCAGGAACAGCAATGTACTGCTAATTTTTCTCCTTATGCATGTATTTTTCAGGACTCGGATTCGGGGAGGATGATTGGCAGTGCTAAAGCCTTGTCTGGACTCTACTTTCTCAAAGCAGAATCCTACGTGAAAAAGCAATCAGATCTAGCAGCATGTGGGGCTGGTTGTGAGGTGTTTTCTAGCTATCAAAGTCTCTTGTCTAGGTCTAGTGATGATAGGCAGGTTATGATTTGGCATTATCGCTTAGGTCACCTGAATTTTTCCTATTTGTCCAAAATGTTTCCCTCATTATTCAAAAATAAAAACCCCAATCTGTTTCAATGTGAAGTGTGTCAATTTGCGAAACATACTCGCAATGTTTATCCTATTTCATCTTATCGAACTTCGAAACCTTTTTCAATGATTCATAGCGATGTTTGGGGACCCTCACGAGTTCCAAACATCACAGGATCTAGATGGTTTGTTACATTCGTAGATGATCACACTAGGATCACTTGGGTATTTCTCATGAAAGAAAAATCTGAAGTTACACGTATTTTTAAAAATTTCAAAAATATGATTCAAAATCAATTTAAAACGTGTATTCAGATTTTAAGGACCGATAATGGGAAAGAATTTTTTAATTCAACTCTCAACAATTATCTTTCTGATGAGGGTATCATTCACCAAAGCACATGTGTTGATACCCCTCAACAGAATGGAATTGCTGAAAGGAAAAACCGTCACATTTTAGAAATTGCCCGATCTTTACTTTTTTCTAGCAATGTTCCTAAAACTTTTTGGGGTGAAGCAGTTCTTACTGCTGTATTTTTGATTAACAGGGTTCCTTCAAGGATTTTAAATTTTTCCACACCCTGTCAAGTTTTTAAAAATGCTTTCCCTCATACCCGACTTGTAACTGATATCCCGTTAAAAATTTTTGGGTGCACGGTTTTCATTCATGTGTATCCATATTACCGTAGTAAATTGGATCCTAAATCTGTTAAGGGAATATTTATTGGATACTCTCCTTTTCAGAAGGGATACAAATGCTACTGTCCAGAGACTAGAAAATTTTACAATTCAATGGATGTTACGTTTTTTGAAAACCAGCCGTTTTTTTCCAAAACCGATATTCAGGGGGGGACACAAAATCAAGAAGGTGAATTTCTGTTTTGGGATACAAATCCTGATCAAATTATTTCTTGTCCTATTCAAATTGGTCCTCTCCATGACAGTAGGAATCCCAATCCTGGTCAATCTCTCAATCCAAATCAATCTAATCAATCTCCTAAAAATCAGCCACAAGATCTTCAATCCTCTCTTAGAAATTAGACCTCTATCAGTCCTAGTCTCCCTAGGAATCTGCTACCACATCTTACAAATTTTCCAATAAACCAGCTGCCAGAAATCAGCCTTGAATCTTCTAGGAATCAGGCTAGTTGTGAGGATAATTCAAATCAGCCCTCAAACACTAAAAATCAGAAGCCTCTAGAAAGTCAAATAGAGTCTAGTCAGTTTGTTAATCCACCTCACGTGCAAAAAGACCTGATTGTCTATCACAGAAGAGGGAATATGCGAGAAACAAGAAATCAGACAGATTTTAGCTCTATCCAGGAGTCTGAACCGAATTCTATAGTCCCAGAAACTGACTCGTATGAAACAGAAAAAGAAACAGTATTAGAAGGAATTCAAGATCAGCCTATTGCCGTCAGAAAAGGATATCGAGAATGCAGGGATCGTCCGTTGTATCCATTAAGCAATTATGTTTCATATGAACGACTCTCACCTCAGTTCCGGGCATTTGTTACCAGACTTGTTGATATTCCAATTCCAAATAATATTCAGGAGGCTCTAAAAAACCCTGAATGGAAGAAAGCAGTTATGATTGAAGTTCAAGCCTTGGAGAAGAATGGGACCTGGGAACTAACGGAATTGCCAAAAGGAAAGAATCCTGTGGGATGCAAGTGGGTGTTTACAGTCAAAACACGAGCTGATGGAAGTGTTGAAAGACTCAAAGCAAGATTGGTGGCAAAAGGGTTCACACAGTCATTCGGAATTGACTATCAGGAGACTTTCGCACCTGTGGCAAAATTGAACACTATTCGGGTCTTACTATCTCTTGCTGCTAATCTCGACTGGCCCTTGCATCAGCTGGACGTGAAGAACGCTTTCCTGAATGGGGATTTGGCAGAAGAGGTCTATATGGAGGTACCACCTGGACTAGAGACAGCTGCTACTGTTAATAAAGTATGCAGACTCAAGAAATCACTATATGGCCTCAAACAGTCCCCTAGGGCTTGGTTTGAGAAATTCACTTGCGTGTTGAAGAAACATGGGTATTTCCAAAGTCAATCGGATCACACCATGTTCATCAAATACTCTCAAAAAGGGCAGCGAGCAATTTTGATCGTTTATGTAGACGATATCATCTTAACAGGAGATTTTCTTGATGAAATACCAAGAATAAAAGGTTGGTTAGCTGAGGAATTCGAAATCAAGGACCTGGGACATCTCAGGTACTTTCTTGGTATGGAGGTGGCTCGGTCAAAGAAAGGTATTATGATTTCACAGCAAAAATATGTGTTGGACCTACTGCATGAAACAGGAATGCTCGACTGTAAGCCAGTTGAAACTCCTATGGATACAACCATGAAACTTGGAGCTGACACTAGGAGTGCACCGGTAGACAAAGGAAGATACCAACGGCTGGTGGGAAAGCTCATTTATCTCTCACACACTAGACCGGACATCGCTTTTCCAGTAAGTGCAGTAAGTCAATTCATGAACAATCCTACTGAGGAACACATGACAGCTGTACAGAGAATCCTAAGGTACCTGAAATTCACACCTGGAAAAGGACTGTTTTTCGCAAAAACAGCAAACAGGGAAGTAACTCTATACTCAGATGCTGACTGGGCAGGATCTATCACAGATAGGAGGTCTACATCTGGGTATTGTACGGTTGTTTGGGGGAATTTAACCACATGGCGAAGTAAAAAACAATCGGTTGTGGCTAGGAGCAGTGCTGAAGCAGAATTTCGTGCTATGGCACATGGAATATGTGAGGGGCTTTGGATCAAAAGGGTTCTGACCGAACTTAGGGTGCCTATGGAAAAGCCTATAAACATGTTCTGTGATAATCAAGCTACAATAAGTATTGCTAAGAATCCGGTTCATCATGATCGAACCAAACACATCGAAATAGACAGACATTTTATTAAAGAGAAGTTGGAAGCTGAAATTCTAAAGTTGTCTTACATTCCAACTGGCCAGCAAGCAGCAGACATATTAACTAAGGCACTACCTCGAAACAGATTTGAAGAGTTAAGTGTCAAGCTGGGATTAATCAACATCTACGACCCAGCTTGAGGGGGGGTGTTAGTTATTATGCTGATTTCTAGAGATTATAGTTTCTAATTTTATTCTCCTTTATTGTAGCTTTATTGTCTTTCCTATTTTGTTTCCTAGATTAGTGAGATGTGATTTCCTAGATTAGTGGGATGTGATTCCTTGTATAGTGGGATGTAATTTCCTACATTAGTGGGATGTGATTCCTTGTATAGTCCTTGACTTGCTTGTATATATATGTTAGTATACAGACCAATAAAATTAAGGCAATCAAGCCTATTTCTTCAAAATATCATACCCGCAGCAAAATGAAATGGCACACCGTTGGGTGGTATATACCTGTTAACTACATCTCTTGATTCTCTTCTCTTTGGACTAGAAGTCTGCTCTACTATCACATTAGATTCATGAAATTTGAGGCCTCTTTCTCCATTTCGAGTGACCTTACTTGCATCTTCTATAAGAATTCTTTCAAAAACAGGATCAGGGGAATCTAAAGAATCACCTAGAGACGTTGATCTTCACCATAAAAAAGAAGTTATCATCAATTCCAAGTCCAGATAGAAAACTATCAATTTTAGAATCAAGGGTCAGCAATAGAAATCTTAACCATCATAAGAACAAGAACAAAGTGTTGAATAAGAAAATCCATAGCACCTTCCAAAACTTGAGGCAAAGTGTTAAGCCATATATAGAATGGAATATAGTGGCTTTAAGGCAATTAGCCATTACACTGTGAGAATAAGAATATCCAAGTAAAATGAAAGGAAACAAAACTTTACATTATACAAATCCCATCTCCTACTCACATTAGGATTAAAATGCACAATTGACCAAATAGAGTTACCTGCATTGGTCTATATTATATTTAAATTCCCACCCGAGTCTACCAAAAGGAGACTCACTATACAAACTAGCTTAAAACTGAGACAAAGCATGCAATTCAGTTAAGCATTTTCAAACAACAAAAGAAAATCAAGCACCGCCTCTACCCTCACTACTTAATTAGCTCCCAATCTACATGAGCATATCCCCTCTCTCCTTTACTAAAAATAGAGAACTTATGACAAGATTAGCCTAATACACAAAAGGACCCAACTTCAAATATGAAAATTCACTAGATTCAATGAAATACTGAACAAAGCTACTCATCAAATCATTCAATGCCTTAATAGTTCATCTTCATGAAACATGACCATTCCTAGATTTTGGGCATTTAATTTTCTGTGTATTCACGAATCACTTAAAAAATGATAATTTTAAATTATCATGCCAACATGCAAAGATTTCCAAATTGGGAATTTAAATGCAACCAAACATTAGAATTTAGGTTCTCCACAACCAAACAGAGTTTTCACCAAAAGCAGTGACTTAAAATAGTTTCAAAATCAGTAAAGATTACTTTCATAATTAAAGAAAAAGTTGGTAAAAATTCGAAAGTTTTTACTTTCATAATCAACTAACTACTGATCATGTTTCTGTCAAAAACAAAAAACAAAAAAAAAAAAAAAACTACTGATCATGTGAACAACAACAGCAACAAGATTAAAATTACCATCCAAATTAACGCACCAACTTTCCAAACTTAAAACTTAAGGAAATTAAGTGTCTAAAAAACAAAACAAACAGCAAATACTCAGCGTCCAAATAATCCAATCAAAACCCCTAAAGTATCAAAATACAGCAAACCCAATAGCACGCACAAAGACATAGTTGAGAGAGAGAGAGAGATTACCTTGAACCCATTGGAAGATGAAAGTTCAACAGTTCCAAGTATGTGCTTCCAAGTCACAAAGAACTCATCGGAGCTCACAGAAGTGACGATAAAAAATAAAAAAAATTAAGACATAATTATGAATATGAAGGGAACAAAAAGAGACCCTTTTGAGATTTGAGCAAGAAAAGCAGAAATTGTTGTTTTTCTATAGAAAAACAAGTCCAGGAGCTCTTGTTAAGAAATTCAAAAAAGCGAGAAAGCGAAAGAAGAAAAGCTCAAATGAAGAGAAAACCCTCTTAAGAGAGAGAATGAAATTTCAAAGTGGCCTCAGATTTGAAAATGCAAGTTTTCTTTGAGTTTGATTTGTTATTTCGTACGTTAAAAACTGTATAATCTCTGCTTTTCTTCTGGCTATTTATTTTATTTTTGCTTTGACTTTTTTCTGGGGAAATGTTACAATAGAATTTTTCTCCTTTGGGATAATATCAAATAATCCATATATACTAATTGAATTACAAATGTTTTGTGACTTTTTAATTTATGACCAAATCGGACCCTAACTTCTTATAAAATACACTTAACTTTTGAAAAATAACCCAAAAAAAAAAAAAAAAAAAAACTAATAAATCATTAACCGGTATTATCTATAATCAAAGGTGTCAATATTTACACACCCATTTTTTGTTACAGTTTTATATTACTAAAAAGTACTGATTTATACCCAACTCTCTAATTAAAATTGGAATCCAGAAATTAAAATTAAAATTGGTATAAACACTTTACATTGAAATAGAAATTTTTATAAAACTCATCTATCAACCTACTTCTAAGCTCCAGCAAGTTTCCAATTTCCAATTTCCAAGCTTAGAAAAATTCAGTTGGTTGGTAGGCAATGGTAGCGTTTTTATTTTTCTTCCAATTGAAGTCTAAGTTACATAGATTCAAGGAAACCCTAGTACCAAAAGATTTTCCTCTTACCATATAAAATTTTTTGATTAATTCATTTGAAAATATTTTTATTTTCATAATCCTTCTTGTTGATGGTGTTTAGGAAAACTTTATTACAAAAAAGATTTTCCTCTCACCAATATCAAAAACTATGATCATGGGCGAAGCCAAGACGTATTGTTCAGGAGAGCTAAATTAAGTATTTTTTTTTTTTTTTTTTTTTGGTATACAATTACAGTGCAATGACAATTTTTTTTTTTAGTATACAATTGCAGTGTGGTGACTCGAACAATGATGATCATTTATTATCAAACCACACTAGATGATAGTACAATTTTTTTAAGCAAACCTTACAAACTTGGTCGGACTTTAGCAAATAAAGAAGGAATTCAAAATTTGTTTTTTTTATTTATTTATGGAATGCTAGGAGAATAAAAGGAAATGGAAACTTAGTGTCAATAAAATATATATAGAGTATGTCACCCTAATGAATATATTGAGATTATCTCAATTAAATTAAATTGTAAACTAAAACATTTTTTTTATGAATTATCAAGTAATGTTAATTTTAAAATTCTCTTTCATTTGTATTTTTACTTCTTTAAAAAAATTTATAAAAAAATAAATAAATAAATAAATAAATAAATAAATAAAAACCCTCTTTAATATTTTTATTTTTTTAGAAAAAGCTAGCCTAAGTTGAAGTCCGAGCTAACTTCAACATACCTTCGCCCCTGACTATGATTATTTACAATTTATAAAAGATGTTTTAAACTTTGTAATCTTTCTTATTGTTGTGATGTCTTTAAGAATAGAGGGGTCGAATGGAGGTAATGTTAGTTGGTTACGACTTGTGCCAATAGCGCTAAAGAGATAGAGCAGTGTAGAATTTGGATTTGGTGAAGAAGTCACAAGTTTTAAATTTAATAATAGGTACATAATAATTTGGGTGTACTAATGAACTAATCAATCATGTGAGTCGTAATATCAGCACCCATCATCAAAAGTTCAAAATGTTAGTTTTGACTTGTGAAAAAACAAAAATATTCAATGAAATTAAATACTCAATCAAATTAAAATTTTAATATATCCACACGCATTTATATAATAACTTTGTGACCAATTGAATATCTACCCTACAAAATCCTTGAGGAATTTTGAGATCTCTACCATGATTTCACGTAGGGGATTTTAAGGTTCACTCGGAAGAAGAGATAAATCTACTCTACGGTAATAAATCTACTCCACTATCTTTTGTGCATTTCTTATCAAAATTCCTAATTTTTATTTAAGTTTGAGTTAATTGCAATAACATACCCTAACAACTTGCAATAATATAGATTTATTGAACTATGCTTTTAATTACAGAAAGGTACCCTTGACCACCTAGACCGTCATTAAATTTAATGATGGAAGGATAAAAATGTCTCTTTGATAGTAAGTAATATATATATATTATTCTAAGAGTAATGGAAAATGAAAAAAAAAAAAAATACAATTATTAGATATCTGGTTTGAGGAGATCCAACCTCGAACAAATCTCCAATAGAGATTTGGTATTTGGTGTGAGGCTCGCACTAACCCCTTCCCTATTTTTTCCCTTTAGAACATCAACCTCAATTGCCTCATCCTATGTCGCACCAACCTGATGCCCCAGTATGTAAAGAATATTGTGATCTTGTTTTTATAGAATATTTGTTTTTATCAACATAAAATCTGTTGAATTAATTTTAGAGGATAAGATGATATATCCCTTACTTGACTGTTAGATTTATCGAAGTTCTAATTTAACACTCTTTAAACATTAAGACTAGTTTGGTTTAAAATAAAAAAAAGAAGATATTTTATGGAATTAAATGAAAATGTAGGGAATATTTCGATAATTACCCCTTTCACTTTTTTTTTATTTTTTTGTTGAGATTTGAGAAACTTCCCCTATCTAAATTGGAAACGTGAATATTTAACTTATCTTTTCATTTTCTTTTAATTGAGTCCCTAAATTATGAAAAATGGCTAATTTAGGTCCCTCAGACAAATTTTTTGATAGTAATCAGTAGGGGTGGTGGGCACACAAACCGTGAAACCAATCAACCTGCCCAAACCAAACCAGTTTAAGCGAGTTGGTTTGGTTTTGCTAAATAAAATAAACACATTAGGTTGCATAAAAAAAATAAATAAATAAATAAATAAATCGTTTGGGTTGATTTGTGGGTTGTGTTGTATCAAACCGAATAACCTAACTCAAACCATTACATAGTTTTAATTTTATTTTACCATTTTTGTTTTTGTCTTTAGAAAATTTAAATTAGTTACTTTTGTTTTATTTAGAAGCTTAAACAAATTAGTGTTATTTTATAAGTTTTAGATATCTGCAATTTTTTTTTATTTTTTTTAAAGGTTTAGATGTCTGCACTTGAGTTAAATATAATAATATTATATTATTTATCATGTTGATAAATGGGTTTAGCTAATTATATAAATATTATTATATTTTTTCAAATAAAAAATATGTGATCATTTAATTTTAATTCACAAAAATTTTAGGTAATGAAACAACTTGAAAAATTAAAGTAAATGAAAAAAAATATCTAAATTAAATTGATTTAGTTGTAATCCTAAACAATCAAACCAAACCAGACCAAATTGATTTTTATTGATTTTGTTCGGTTTGATTTTACCTTATAATTAGTTTGACTTTGGTTGTAAATTACTAAACTGATTAACTAATGGTTTGGTTTGGGTATATTCAAAACCAACCCATGCCCACCTCATCAGTCACATACTCAGCAAAAAAAAATAATCAAATTTGCGCTCAAATTATGATTTTGCCCTTGGACTTTAATTAAACCAAGAGAATTATAACTTTACTCTCAAATAAAAATAAAAAATAAAAATCTACAAAGAATCCAAACTAAAATATAATAAACTTAAAATTTATAAAATATTTTAGTTTTTTATAAAATTTAAATTTAGTTATTTTATTTAATTAAAAAATTAAACACTAGAAAATAGATAAATAAATAAATAAAAGTTATAAAAAAGACAAAGCTACTAAAAATTAAAAATTAAAAAGAGTATTGATTTTTTTTTAAGAGTATTAAAAATATAATATGAGAAACTTGATCCTTTTCAATTTATTCAAAATAAAAATTGAAAAATGGTCATATTTTCGCATTCTATTTTTAATACTCTTTCTCTTTTAATTTGTTCATTTTTTTTTTTAAATGTTAATTTGTTTACTAAATAAACTAACTAAATCTGATTTTGTTTAATATTTTATAGTTTTTTAAGTTTTTTTTTTTTTTTATAATTTAGTTTATATTTTTTATAGGTTTCTTTTCTAATTAATTGATTAATTAATTTTTTTATACCTTAAGATCTGTTAAGTTTGATAACGACCTAAATGAATCATTTTGGATACATATTATAAACCTCTCCTGACTAGGAATGACAATGGGTTGGGTGCGGACGGGTTTTGATAAATCCAAACCTGAACCCATGAATATTTTTAACATCCAAACCCGCCTGTGAAATTAAGCGGATGCAGGTTCGGGTTTCCACTAGCTGATTTTGGCCTCACCCATACCCGCCCGCAAACCTGCGAACTGATGTGAGTTAGTGTTTCACTTGCGATAATCAACAATCAAACTCAATTCGGATTTGTGTCTTTTTTACTATTTGATTGAAGTGATTCTCTTCTCAATTCTCACACATATTTATATAAAAGTGAACACATAAGTATTTTTAATTGGGTGTAAAAGTACATATTTTATTCTTATCTTTTCTCTTAACAGTTTAAGTAAAATGATTTCAAGAATCAAGAAACTAAAATCAAATACTGCAATCAAAATTTTAGCACCAAATAATCACAACGGTTGACATTCTAAAATAACAAAAAAGCATACTAAATTAAAACGAAAAAAGAAGAAGAAGAAGAAGAAGAAGAAGAGAGAGTGTGGCATTGGTGAAGTGAAGCGGATGAGATGGGAGTTTAGGGTTGAAGAAGATGAAGAAGAAGAAGAAGAAGAAGAGAGGGTGTAGTGTTGGTGAATTGAAGCAGATGAGATGGGAGTTTAGGGTTTAAACTCAAAGCTACATAGTTTTGAGTTTATTAAATTGCTCAAAACTACGTAGCTTTGAAGTTTAACTTTTTAAAAAATTAATAAAAATTATATTTTATTTAAATCAAGCAGGTTTGCGGGTTTACCATCGTTTTTTTTTTTTTTTTTTTTCCAAACCCTTACCCAAAATGGGTTGCAAAATCACACCCAAACCTGTCAGTGGGTTATATTTTCAAAACCCATACCCTCCCTTCAAGGGTCAAGTTTGGGCGGATGCCCACGAGTTCGTGTGAATTTGTCATCCTTACTCTTGACCTTTCAACTATTATTGGATGGGTAGAGAACTATGTTTTTATTCAACAACCTCCCATGATATTTAACATCGTTAGGATTCCATTAAGTTGACTTTCGTTTGACGAATGAAAAGACTATTATACCCATTTAATTTCTTATCTTTTAACAAATTAAACTTTATAAAAATATTTTAAAAATTAAAAAAGGAAATATCAATGGTCGGTGGTTCAGCCACCTCCACTAGTCGAAACAGGTTCCCCACTCTTGTCGACAAGCATGGAGGAACTAGATCTCCTCCCCGTTGGTGGAGGAAATTCACTTGTCCTTCGTGTTGGTAAAGGAGATCTCGGATCTCCTCCACTAGCGCGGAGGAAATTTGTGTCTCCTACATGCTGGTAGAGGAGATCGATCTCCTCACCAGCGTAGAGGAGAATCAAGGATCTCCTCAACGCAAGTGGAGGAGATCGATTTTCTTCTCCAGCATGGAGACCTGCAACTCCACCACCACCAACTGTGGATGGCTTCCATCTCCACCAATACTGACCGTAGATAGCCTCCATCTCTACCAGCCGTGGATAGCTTTTAAGTTCTATCCTTACAAATCCATCGACAAACCAACCAAACCATAACACATCCACAAACAAAATCCATAAATTGTTTTGGTGATTAAAGAAAAACATTGTTTATAAGAGAGGTGAGAGAGTTCAGAGAGTTATGTAATTGAAGGGATGATGGTGCAATACACTAATGCTACACTGTTTCATGAAGGCATAGAGATTGATGGTGTAATACTACACCGTTTCAGGGTAAGATATATATATATATATTTTTTTTTGGTTTTATTTTAAGACTCCTTAAATGTCCAAAATACCCCTTCACTGTTATTAACCACTAACATCTGTTAACCTTTAGGGGAGGTTGTTGAATAAAAGCATAGTTGTCTTTCAATCCGATAATAGTTAAAGGTCAGGGGAGGTTCTTAATATTAAACCAAACATTTTTCAAAATTTAGAGACTAACCTAAAAAAAAATGTAAAAAGAAGTAAAATATTTACGTTACCAAATTAGTTAGGGGTTAAAATGAAGTTGGTCTTGTTTTCTTGTATGAAACGCTGAAATGCACAACCATATGTTGGTCAATTATAGGCTTGTAGATGGACGAACTTAGGGATTAGGTAAATGACTCTCAAGTCAGTGGTTCAAATCCTACCAATGATAAAAGTTTAAAAAAAAAAAAAAATACATGATCTAGATAGATAGATGATGTCGAAAATAATAATAATTGTAGGCTTGTATCTTTGTTTGAGCGTATCAGCGAACGTGTAAAGGAAATCGATTTCTTAATCGATTCAAATTACAAACAGCTCCCTTATTGAAAGTTCTAATTCCAACCCTGGTTTTGCTATCTCCACTTTTTAATTCGTTATTAATTTTTTCTCTTAAGTGGTGTTTGTGGTTATAGACTATCGTATGTAAAAATTCTATCTTTGTTTTAAATTAATATAAAATAAAACAAATTATGTATTTTATATTCCAATATTGTTAAACATCAAATTTAGTGATGTATTTCAATTTAGTGATGCCTAGTTTGACAAATGATACTGTTGATTTCTTATCTAAAATATAAAGTTTATCAATATAAAACTAACTTGAAATAAGTAATTTAAAATTTTTTAAAAAGGTTTTGTATATGTAATTTATTTTTTCACTTTTATAAATTATTCTTGAAATATTTTAAATTCTTTTAAAATTGTAAATTTAAATAAAATTGACTTCTTTTTTTTTTTTTTTTTTTTTTTTTTAAGAAAAAAACAACAAAATTGATTTGATAAAATATTACCATTAGAAGTGTTAAATAAAAATAGACCATTCTCTTAGAATTTGATGAAGAAGAATTAGAAAAGTATTCATACATTATTATCTAAAAGAAATTGAGAATGGGATATTATTAGTCGATGGCAAAAGAATAATAATTAATTAGATGTCTCTTTTTATGAAAAATAAAATAAAATATTTAAAATTATATCTTAAATTATCATTAGGATTAACCATTCAATTAGATCATTGAAATTTAAAAATAAAATAAGAGGCATAACAAATTGTTTGGAATGTTAATTTGAGTATGCTATATTGTTCAAATTATTTGCCCAAATATTATGGCATATGAGTTATAACAAACACATCAACCACTATATTATCTCATGATTTAAACGGTGCTTACAATTCAAATATCATGTTACTTGGACATGAATTTGAACATGGGGAATTGAGCCAAAATAAGACCAAATTCATGTTGAGTTTCGTGAATATCATCAAGTTATTAAGTTTATATAGCACAAAAATAACTAAGTGAATATACTTTTAGAATTTTTAGATTTTGTAGTCTTAATCCTCTCAAAAAAGAAAATATATATATATATTTTTTCTTTTTTCTTTTCAACCTATCTCAAATATACTTTTTAGAATTTTTAGATTTTGTAGCCTTAATCTTCTCAAAAAAGAAAAAATATATATATATATATATATATCTTTTCAACTTATCTCAAATATATTTTTTATAATTTTTAGATTTTGTAGTTTTAGTCTTTTCAATATATATATGTTTGAGATATACTATACATATATACACACACTAAATATAATTATCTGTTTCAAAAAAAAAAAAAAAATTGATTTCCAAAAAATATCTAAAATAAATTAATGTCATTCACTTATTTACCAAAATGCCACTCATTGGATGGAATTTGATGGAAATAGATGGAAATGAATGGAATTAGATGAAATGACCATTAGTGTAACAGTGTTTGCCAAAAATGGTCATTTTGAAACCAATTCCTCGTCTGGTAGCCATTTTGATAGTGGTGGCATAAGTTGATGGCCACTAGGGTAATTACCTCGTTTTTCTTTTACTTTTTCTCTTTCTTCAACCTCATGTTCAATGTCCTCTTCTTCTCAAAAACTTTTCTCTCTCATTCTCTAGTTTCCTCTCCCACTTCACATATTCTCTTGTTTGTATATAATCTGAGACTTATTTTCTTGTTTGTAAGAAAACAATTTACAAATTCAAGACTTATTTTCATGTATCCGAGACTTGATGTACATAATTCAAGACTTACTTTTGTGTTTGTAAAAAAAAAATTACAAATTCGAGATTTATTGAGGCAAATTTGAGACTTATTTTTACAATTTCAAGACTTATTGAGCATTTTTACAAATTCGAGACTTACCGAGAAAAATAAGATTTTTTTTTATAATTATATTCATTGTTCTATTCAATGAGGGTTTGCGAACAGATCTCCATAATTTTTTTTTCTAATCTCCAACTAAGGAGATTTGTTCTCAGAATTCTAAAAATGGAGGTCTGTTCAATCTCCATTGATAGAGGTTTTTGAAAAAAAATGCTAGAGAAATGGATAGAAAAAAGACTAAAAGAAAAAACGAGTGTATTTTTATCGCTCATCATACTTTGTTGCCATTTAAACTCAAATTACTAATGTGATGCCAAACCCACAAAACACTTTATAAAGAAGATTGCTATAAAATTTTTGGAATCATTCAAACATTAGAGTTTATCAGGAAAGCAAATAGCATAAGATTTCCATGAAGACCATGAGGAGATTTTTGATTTGTGAGAAGTTGAAATTGAGGTAAGAGGAGTTGCCCAAAGTTGACTGTTGACTGCCTGACTAGTCATGTGGTATGAGGAGGAGAAAGGGTAGAAGGGAGCATCAATGTTTCAATGTCAAAGTCTTATTGGTTTTTTTTTTTTTAAAATGTATGCAAGTACCAGATTTTTGGGACCATTTTGAGGAAATGAAAAGTGACCTTTACCATCAAACACTTCAATCAATTGCCAAATGTGAACATGTATGTGGCATTTTAAGCCATATTACACGTGACAAATTTAGGGATTTGACTTTCTTTTTTAGTGCTTGAAGTGGTTGGTGCTTTTTTTGGGCTTATGGGCAGGCACCATGAATCTGGTACTTGACAAACAAGATTTCTTTGGTAGAATCCACTAACTACAATAATGGGATGGAAAACTACCAGACTCATCAGCCCATCAGTTGCCTGTGTGAGTTAGACACATATCCATTATTATACTTTAGTGGAAGAAGTGGATGCAATAATTTCAATGGAAAGGTTGATAAATTGGTTGTGATGGGTTGCATGTAGGTCACATAAATATGCTGCCATAAATTTGTTTTAGCTTTTGGAGAATCAACCATTCACTATTTGGATTCAAATCACCTGTCAAAAAATGGTGTCCCAATTTGTATCTAACCAACCAAATTAGACCATGTGTACACGTTTTTTTTTTTTTTTTTAAATAATTAAATGTAAATGATAGTGGTTGATATGGTTCAATTTGGTTAGTTAAACATAAATTGAGATACCATTTTATGACAAGTGATTTAAATCCTCACTATTTTTGACAACCAACCAAAACTGTTCGATTTTGTTCATCCAATACAGCACTAGTTTTAAGGGATGTCAATGAGGTGGGTTCGAGGTGAGGATAGGAATTCCCAACCCCGACCCCGACCCGATAATTAAAGCGGGAATTTCCGGGGTTACTAGGTTTAATTTGAATCCTCAACAAAATAGAGAATAAATAGAATTGCATATTACATTAATGGGACTAATATTGCATGATTATCTTATTATACAGGAGACAACAAGGAGGGAAAAAGAAGAAGAAGAAGAAGATTTTTCAAGAGTTTATCTGGTTGGTATAAGAGGATTGTTGTGTTTTGATGAAATCCATTATGCTTGCTCCATCTCCATGCATAACAATCTTTCCGTGTTCCATGTAGAAAGCACCGTCTGCATACTCAAGTTCTTCTAAGCGATGTGTCACCCATAAGGCCGTAACTTCTCCAGAATTACCCAACGAACTTTTGACCGCTTTAATCACTCCCAACTGGCAAATGAAATGGAAAACAATCTAGTTCAGAAAAGCTTTGATATTATCAACAAACTATAACTAAGATTGCAGTCAATTTAGAACAAAAAAAAAAAAAAAAAACCCATTTGAGACTCGGGTTTGCATGATTTATTGCCTCTATTATCACACAAATAGATTATTTTAACCATCATCGATATCACAAAGCATTAAACATAATCGATTCTGCCTATCATTTAAATTACCTGGTCACTTTCATCTAAAAAAGTTGTGAGCTCATCCAGTAATAACACTTTACATGCTTCTGCTAAAGCACCAGCTATAGCAACCCTTTGTTTCTGACCACCACTGAGAGTTTGAACTGGTCTCTGAGATTTGGACCAGAAAGTAAACCCAATATATTCATGAAAGAATTTCAGCACATGGTCCATTTATACAAAGAAACATACTTGCATAGCATACCTGCAGGTATTTAGACATGCCAACAGCATCCAAAGCTTTTGACACCCTGGTTTTGACTTCATCGCGAGGCAGATTTAACTTACCTAGGCCAAATGCGACATCAGATTCTACAGTAGGCATAACTACCTGAAATGTGAGAGATATTTCCATTGTAAATTTGCACAATACTTGTCATTTTAAATATTCCACGTAAACAAGGTGTTCTACAAATGGCCAAGCTTATTGAACTCATTTAAATCATGAATTTTCATTGACCCATTGTATAATTAAAACAGATTAAGGCTTACTATAAGTTTACTTGGGATATTTACAGTTTTTCTTATTTCACACCCAATACAATTATACAAATATAAAAGCAGGATAAAAGAAGCATAATCATAATATCATCCAACCAAAAACTACTACTGCTAAAATGCTAGACATCAAACTGCTTAATTCTACACTTCCTACTTTTACTAGTTTGATATGTAAATCATTGATTGATACCTCTCACCACTGGTCACTCCATTCACTATTCAGTCGTACCAGTACATCTTACCCTTCATGTGCTAATGAGACAACACCTATCAAAGACCCGCTCTGGCTGGTGGCTATGGCTTCTCTCTCTAAGAATACAAATGTGGCAAATAAGAGAAGATGATAACACTAAGCTGGAGTCGGATGGGTTATTGGCAATAAATATATGTGTGCATATATATTATCAAGAATGGATTTATTTGCTTCGGTTCATATCCAAACCTTAACTCTTATGTTAGTTGAAAGAAAAAATTACCCAGTTCTTTGGTAGCCATAGGATGCATGTGATGGTTGAGTTTTGACATTCGAAAAATGGAAGTATGAACATCCGTTCTAGAGGACTATTATAGATATAGGGTGGATGGGGTGGTCACTGTTGACGATCGAACTGAAAGTCAAGCTCTCCTCAATGACATATACTTGCAACTGGACTAAAATTTCATTTACGGGATTATACACTTTCAATACATGGTGATTGAATTCAAGGAGAAAAGTCAAAATCATTTAAATTTGTTTAATTGTTAAAAACCAACATATCACCATTTCTTTTCCAATGTCCGGAGCTGTGGTACCTAATACAAATTATACAATACATCTTTACCTTGTAGATCTCAAAATAAAGGAGCCACTTTCATTTCTCATAGATTACAATGTTTGGTTTGCATGATAGAAGAGTATATAAGATAAATATGGAGGAAGTTTTATTCCAATTTTCCTCTGAGTTCACACAGATTGTTCTGCAGAAAGAGTGCATAAAATAACTCAGAAAGGAAAATCATACAAAATTTTCAGCAGAATGCAGGTGTTATTCATGTTCATTCAACTTCCTATTCAAGAAAACTTTGAGCACAGACAAACTTTGAGCACAGACTTTATCTTCCTCTCTTCTCTTTCGCTTCCTTCTGTATTACTACTTCACAATTTCATGTCCTTTTCTAATTAGCAAAATGGAAACAAATAGAAAGAAATAAACACCTCATTGACTCTACATAACTAGTAAAATTAATAATCAAAAGTCTACAAGCAGTGTATAATGTATCAAGCAGAAAGCAAATTTTGAAATTCCAGAAAAGCAAAATATGAGAGATATGATGCTCCTAATCACTGTACTATAGTCCACAACTTTCCAAAATTACTAAACACATTTTATTCTAGGTCAGATGCAAGCAAAGAAAACCACTAATTCACAAAGAAAATTTGTATTAATTAAATTTGGTTTCATTTTAAATCCTTGAATCTCTGAAAGCATAGTACATGAAATATATCTTATACGTCCAAATCCCAACTGAAACAAAGAAAGAAAAGCCATGAAATTTAAGGAAATTAAATAGAAGCAAAACAGCCAGCACGAAGGAAAACTGAACTGGTAAAATATAAACAAGCATGAAACACCAACCTGATGGTCTGGATTTTGGAAAACATAACTCTTGGGCCTCTTAACATACACAGTTCCATTTGTTGGTTTCAAAAGACCAGCCAAGATCTGCACACTCCAAAACACAGTACACCCACAATTATTCATTACTCAAATTGCAAGCTAGAACACAATTATCAAAACGGGATGTGTACCTTCAAAAGGGTAGATTTTCCACAACCATTAGGACCAAGAAGCATCCACAACTGCCCGGAAGGAACAGAAAGCGAGCAGTCCTTCAGAATGGGCACCGATTGATGCAGCCTTGTAGTGATAGAATAGTTGAGATTGCTACATTCAATAGCAGCAGCGTTATTTTCAGTGACATCAATCCTGCATACACATACACACACACATAAAAAAGAAATGACACATACTCACATGAGAAACAACCAAAAAAGCAGTAGAGAAAGATAAGCGTGAAAGGTGTTTGAAGAAATGCCAAGCTGAACCGGGAGGGAGATGGGGAGAGAGAGTACCTGGAGGGAAGTGTGGAGTGAAGTGGAGGGAGAAGAGAGAGTGTAGAGTGTCGGACGAATGAAGAGAGATTCATGTGTCTCGTGATTGTTACAGTACAGACTGCTATTTAACTAACTGTCTGACCATGGATTCCAGACTGAGTTGGGTTTGGACTTTGGTCTGTCTAAGAGGGTCTTCAAGACGAGAAATGCTTCAAATAGGTTCAACTCAATTATATATCATGTGGCATTTAGAGCATCTCCAATGCAAAAGTGGCTTGCATACCAATAATTGTTGATATGGCAACAATGTCGAGACTTGCTTCCTATGTGGCATAAAAATAGAATTGATAGACAATCAATTCAAAATTTGGTCTCCAATGCTTCCGTCTAAAACACAATTTTTTTTAATGACGTGTCCATATTTTTTTCCTATTTTATTTTTTATTTTATTTCCTTACCAAAAATATATGAAAAATTAATGTCAATTTTAAATATTTGCTAAGTCAACCTAAAAAATAGCTGTGCAACAGACCGTCTGAAAGTGGACGGTCATGTTGACAATGTCTAACATTTTTTTTGTCACGTCAGCTTGAGGTTGAATATGCACGGTTGCATTGGAGACACAATTATTAACATAACGTCTTTTTATCCTACGTGACATCTTTTTTTTTCACAAGCCACGCTTGCATTGGAGATGCTCTTATCTCTCCTACTAGGTTATTCATGTCACGTGTCATAATTTGATTCACGTGTCATAATTTGATTGGGTTGAGCATATATACTAAACACGCCGAAGCATTTCTTTGAGACCTTTAGGCAAGGCCGGCCTTGTCATTTTAGAGGTCCGGGGCAAAAAAATTTGTTTTATTGTCATTGAGCATATATATATATATATATATATATATATATTAAAGAGTGACAATTGTAGGGATCAATTTACAGTTGTTGTAGACAGGGCTCTTGCAACTTGTCGGTAGGGCCTTTAGTGATCGAAACCTGCCGACTGCTCCGAAAACCTGCAAAAGAGATGAAATGTGAGCAAAAGTGGGTTGAAAATTGATGGTGCCTCGAATTTAGTCTTATTTTGTTTGGGCCGAGCGTAGAATGATAACGAAGGTTTCAAAGCTGAAATTTGCTCTCAGATTAATGGGTTAGGGGGGATTGACAACAGTTTTCCGATGATCGGAGAATATTTTGGCAGAGTTTGGGCACGCAAATAAGCTTTCTAGTTTAGAGAAATCAGAATCCTCTCTTTGTAAAGAAGGGGTCATATTTATAGGCCTCCTTCCACTCAATCACGTGGTTCGTGTAGGATCAAGTCTCGTTGATCATGCCCGGATTTGAAGGGATACTCTATCTTGAGTTCAAATCAAATTATCTTCATTTGTTATTAGATGACAACTGAAGCCAAACTTAGTCAAATGCTTGTTATCTCAACCACCAAGTTCTTGGGTCGACCCATAGCACATGGGCTTGACTTGAATTACTTGCTGGATCATTCACAGGGCTGGATCTTTCATCGTCGATCCCAGCATCTCGGCGAAAATTTTGTTGACTAATCGTTGGTAGGTCACCCTTACACTTTTCAAACCAAATGACATTACTTTATAACAAAAAATACCTCGTTCAGTGACGAAAGCGGTTTTCTCTTGGTCACTTGGATGCATTAGGATCTGGTTATATCCAAATAAGGCGTCCATGAAATTAAGGAGTTCATGTCCTACCGTAACGTCGACCAACATGTCGATATATGGTTGAGGGAAAGGGTCTTTCAGTCCCGCCTTGTTAAGGTCCATGAAATTTATATAGACTCTCCACCTCCCATTTTTCTTCTTCACGACAATGACATTTGCCAGCCAATCCGGGTGCTTAACTTCTCTAACCGACTTGATGTCGATCAGTTTTTGCACTTCTTCGTTGATCACTTTGTTTCTTTATGGTGCGAATTTCCTTCTTTTCTATTTGACTAGAGGATGATTAGTGTCTACCTGCAAACAATGAATAATTACTTTTAGGTAGATTTCTACCATGTCAGAGTGTGACCAAGCGAAGCTTTCATGATGATCCTTTAAGAAGTCGATCAGTTGCCTTCGGATCTCTTCGGGTAGCCTCGAACCAATCAGAACTTTGTGATCCAGATGGTCTAGATGGATCGACACCTCTTCGAGCTCCTCTATCTTTGGTTTATTTGGGGTTGGTTTGAGCGTTGGTTCCTGTAGTTGCTATAACAGCTCATTCTTCCTTTTCTTCATGGCGTTTTGGTAGCATTCCCTTGCACCTCTCTGTTCACCTTTGATCTCTCAAATTCCCCACTTAGTGGGAAATCGAATCAACCGATGCTAGGTCGATGGCATAACTTTCATCTCGTGTATCCAAGGTCAGCCTAGGATAACGTTGTATGAATAGGGGATGTCGAGTACCAAAAAGTTGATGTAGAGATTTACTTTTTCAGCATATACTAGTAGTATGATCTCACCCAAGGTGTTTTTTTGCTCGCCGTTGAATCCAATCAACATTGTTGAGCGTTGGCTGATCTTGGACTCCTCGACCTGCATTTCCCTAAGAGCACTGTAGAATAGAATATTGATTGAACTGCCATTGTTAATCAAAACTCTTTTAGTTAGACAATTTGTTTTATATAAAGAAATAACAAGGGTGTCATGATGAGGAGTAAATAAATCTAATTTGTCGATGGCTTTGAAGGTTATATTCTCATCGAACATTGACTCATGTTCTCTCCTGGGTTGGATTTCTGAGTTTGACACTTGTCGAATGTGCCTCCTTGCAACTGAATGGGTCACGCCGCTTACTTCTGATCCACCTGCAATAAAATTAATGACCTTATCATGTCGAGGAGGATCCGGTGGACTCTCATCTCGACTAGTTTGTTGTTTTTTGTCGCATCGAGCAAGTGTTTTCTTTCCTTTGTCAGTTAGAAATTCTAGCAAATGTCCTCGTTTCAGGAGTTCAGCTACCTCCAATTTGAGTGCGATGCAATCCTCTGCTCGATGACCGTGATCTCCATAGAACTCGCATCGAAACTAGGTGTTTCAATGTTCTATGGGAGCGTTCTTCTTTGGCCACTTGTCGGTGTTTCCCATTTCCTTCATGACTACTACGAGATCGATAGGTTCAATGCTGAGGTTGTATTCTAGGATTGGTATGTGCGATCGACCTGACCTGACCTGGATTGATTAGGCTTGTACGACTTCCTATTGTCTGATCCGTTGTAGTGGGATTGATTACCGCGTTGATCCCCCGTTTGGTAGGGTTCGACTCACTTATCAGTTGAACTTCGATCGACATGATCGTTTCGTCTATTGTCATAGTTGGTCGTCTGGGCAACGTGGTTCGCTTCATCCTCCTCCCATTTGATCTGAGCTCATGCCTTAGCTAGCACGTCATTCATCGTTTTGCACGGGTACTTAGTGAGTTCTTTGTAGAGATCGGAATCGAACCTAAGCCCTTTCCTGAACGCAGAAATGGCGGTCGCTTGGTTACAGTGTAGGATCTACAGCTTCTCTCTATTGAAGCGTTCGACAAAGCTTCTTCATTTTCACCACGCCTATGTATTATGGTATAGAGGTTGTCCGACTGCTTCTGTAGTTTTCGACTACTCACGAATTGGTCCACGAACGTATCTGTAAGCTGCACAAAAGAGGTTATTGAATTATTGGGTAAATTTGTATACCATTGTAGAGTGGGACCACTGAAGCTGGATCCAAACGCCTTGCACATGCATGCTTCCCTAAGATCGTGTGGGATTGTTGCAGTGAACATGCGTTATTTATATTATGCGATATGGTCGTCCGGATCTGTCATGCCTTCGAACTGCTTCATGTTTGGGAAATTGAATTTCCTAGGCATTTCGACTAGAGCTATAACGTCGATGAACGGTGAGTCTGCAAAGTTGTTCGCTATGCTCTTCTTGATAGGAGTTGGGACTCTTGGGATTCTTTAGCTGAGTGCTTCCATTTCTGCAAACCTGCAAGAGAGTTCAGAGTTACCAAAAATTAGTGGGGTTGGATTGGGTTTTACCAATTCTGGGTTTGCTGGATGGACATGGGGGTCCTAAAGGCATTTTCCAACTGTGGATCGCCATTCTGGTTTTTATCTCGTGGTGTTCCTTGAGGGGTCGACATGTTGACTGGATCTGCTTTAGCATGAACTTTCTTGGTCATAGCCTATGGATTCCTTCCTTCACAAGCATTGATCTGTTCTGGTGTTTGTGAATTTATCCTTAGTACAACCGGAGTTGTTCTATCGCCGCTCTACGTGATGTTGACTGCTTGGATTGGAGGTGCTAGTGGAACAACATTAGGCGTGCCCTCCATTATGGCTCGGAGTTCTGCATTATGGGTTCGGATGGCTACTTTTTCAATTTCGAGCTCTTGCAGCTTCTCAGCGTTTGCGGTAATTTAAGCAGTTAACATGACAATCTGCTCATCGACAGTTGGTGGATTTCCGTCTCTCGACATTTTGAACGAGTAGTTGTCATGATCCGATTTGCTCATAAGAAAGTTGTAAATGGCCCTACGGTAAGCGTCAAACTGTAGGGGGTCGATCTACAGTTGTTGTAGACTAGGCTCTTGCAACTCGTAGGTAGGGCCTTTAGTGATTGAAACCTATCGACTGCTCTAAAAACCTACAAAAGAGATGAAACGTGAACAAAAGTGGGTTGAAAATTGGTGGTGCCTCGAATTCAACCTTATTTTGCTTGGGTTGAGCGTAGAATGATAACGAAGGTTTCAAAGCTGAAATTTGCTCTCATATTATTGTGATAGGGGAGATTGACAACAGTTTTCCGATGATCGGAGAATATTTTGGCAGAGTTTTGGCATGCAAATAAACTTTCTAGTTCAGAGAAATCAGAATCCTCTCTCTATGGTCATATTTATAGGCCTCATTCCACTCAATTACGTGGTTTGTGAAGGATCAAGTCTGGTTGATCATGTCTAGATTTGAAGGGATACTTTATCTTGAGTTCAAATTAAACTCTCTTCAGTTGTTATCATATGGCAACTGAAGCCAGACTTGGTCAAATGGTTGTTATCTAAGCCATTAGGCTCTTGGGTCAACCAATAACACATGGGCTTGACCCGAATTACTTGCTGGATCCTTCATGGGCTTGAAGGTTGGGCCTAGGGCCCGTTTTTGGCTACTATAACGATATTTACACCCCTAAAAAATAATAAGTGCACCCCTTTTTGTATGTACACCCCTTTAAATATTTAAAAACAAAATGAAATCTTGTAATCACACCCACACATTACTAAATATGTCCTTTCTTTTAATCTTTTAAAAATATTTTAAATAAAAAAAGTATAAAATATAATATATAGGTATTGGACATGGGAGGAGCTGCACTTCTCCCAAATTTGGGAGGAGTCACTAGTCAAACCTTCTCTTTAGTTTTTGACGGAGGCGGACTGTGCATATGGATTCTCTTGCTGTTGATTTTGCCATCAACATATCTCAATACCCATCACATAAACCCAATGTATTTAAGGTGCCAATTGGGAATCACTTCAGTGCAGCCATCCCAAATTCCCAGTAGATGAGAGGAATCTTCTCATGCAACCCATATTCTTCGATGTGTGTGTTGAGCTCTTTCTTCTCACTCAAATCACATAAACTCATCCTCTAAAATAAAATAAAATAAATAAATCACATAAACTCAACATGTGATCATGGCAAAATCGTTGAATTTTCATCTCCCATGTTAAGTGGGGGAGATAAGACTTAATTGATTTGGGTTTTTGTTTTTCTTTATTATTATTTTTTTTCCTTTTTTTTAAAAAAAAAAAATTTTGATTTAGTTATTTAAAAATTCAAAAAGGTAAAATAATTATAAAAATTAATTATATTTTTGAAGTAAAATATTAATAATTTAATTTAAAGGCAATGTTGAAATTTTCAAAATATATAAATTTGGGATGTATATACAATTTTAGGGGGTGCAAATATCGTCACTCTAAAAAAAAAATTGACCTCTTTAGATAAAGACATAAACTTAGAGGCTTAAAAGTTAAAATATAGTCTAATAACTAATACCAAGTAATTTTAGATCTATTTCTTTAAAACAATTTAAGCCCCTTCGTTTAAATTTTAAAACATGAACGTCTAGTACTTAAAACCATATTCTAATCTAAAAATGTAATTTTTGTTTGTTAAAAAAAATAAAAAATTAAAACCGGACCATTTATTTTATGGCTTCAACCGCATGACATTATTGTATACACACCTGAAGGCAGAGCAGGCTGTCACGACCCAAAATCCGGATACGTGATTTTAATATATAATATCGAATCAAAAACAATTAATTTTGTAAAATCATTCTACTTCCACTCTAAACCTCGAGGAAATAAAAATTGTACAAAAATTTTGACATAGATTCCTCTATCTCTTATGTATTCCTTAAATTCTTTTCACCTGCATTTTCAATTTCTAAACTCCATAAACAATTTCTATCACAAGTAGAGACTCAGTCTCTATACAAAACATTGATACTTCCCTTTATACATAATGACTACATTACAACGTATATATAGTTCCAAATTTACATCATTTACAGCTCAACTTTGAGTTATATATCTATAAATACAATTTTCCAATTATATAAAAGATCCAATATTACAAAAACATTTATAACTCCAAACATCAACCAATACCATTGCAAGATATCAAAAAATTCCAAGGAATATTACAAAAGTCCCAACACCATATAATTTACAATTTCCAATTATACATATGCATTTCTCATAGATTCCTCTATCAAATAGAATAAAAGAGAACCATTTTACATATCCTACTAGTAGTCCAAAACAATGCTTGATTCAGAGTTTCCAATTGCATAACATCTCGCTTGAGCAAATCCGTTAATCCGTTAATTATTTCCTGAGGGGAGAAGTGAAAGGGTGAGCTTTACAAAGCTCAGTAGGAAGTATCTAAATTCTAAATATAGTTTATTTTAACAATATGTTCTTTCTTTTCCTTTAGTATATTTCAATCATTTAGATATTCTCAAATGATATGAATAAACTTCCGTAGGCAAATCATATTAAAATACATCTTTCAGCTTACTCAAAGCATAAGGTCACATGGCGTTTTAATGAATTGACGAATAATTCAATCTCCCTTTCCAGCATACTTAGGGCTCGTTTTGTAAGCGTTTTTCATTTACTGTTTTTCGAAAATAAAAATGAAAATGAAAACAATGTTTTTTGTTTCAGTTTTGAATTCTGAAAATGTGTCTGGTAGCATATACTAAAAGATGTATTCTGAAAATGAAAACAGTAAAAATGTGTTTGGTAGCTTCATTGAAAGCTGAATTCTAAAAATGAAAACAATAAAAACACGTCTGGTAGATTAACTAAAAACATCAAAAACTGAAGAACTTCTACATATGTAATTTGACTCTCCCATCTCTTTAAAATATTTTCATAAGGTTGTAATATTTATTTTCATCCACTTAAATTTATAATTTATAATTTAATATATGTGAAATAATTATACAATTGTTCATAATAATATAATAACTTGAATTTAATCATTTCTTACATACCATTCAATCATTTTTAATTGAATTACAAACAGCACAATGCATGAAATTGTTCCTTGATAGAAGGAATCTCTTAAAATGAACAATATAAGATTTAATCTATCACATATGACAAATGGATGGTAAGAGTTGAAAGATCGGAAATTCTCCATTAATCATTATACACATACAGATATGGCTATTCGAATATGAGACCCTCTCGTTATGTATACCAATGAGACACATACAAATAAAATTATTATACATATTTCAAAGCCATTATATGTTCAGACAAATAACAACAATCTCTAAAATCTATTTTCTTTGCAAAACCATTATTTCAACTCCAACTAAGATCTCTGGTCCACAAAAACAAATCTTCTCAAACAAATACAAAATTACACAAACTTCTCAGGTCAATCGAAACCAATTGAGACCGATCAATGAAGTCAATAACACAAACCTACAAAATTCAATTTTACATATCTACTTATAGATGACTTGTGGTGGTGCAAGTTCATCATCCTCTAAGAATAAAATTAGACATGGTGCTTCCAGGTCCTACATAAGAGTCAGAGGAATGTCAGAGCAATTTACAAGGCAGAATTAGAGACAACTTAAGGTGGCAACAGGCCAGATAGGAACTTACAATTGAGGAGTATAAAGTCTGCCAATACTCAATGCGTTGAGAATCAAACTTAGTAAGACATAAACCATCCAGACCGGAAGAAATGCCTTTTGCAACCCAAGATACAAGTTTTGACGTTCCAGGCATCTTCTGAATTGTGGGTGGAGAGAAAATGGGGCACAAAAATCACTTGTAAAATATATATGACTGGAATCATAGATATTCCCAGCAACACAGTTTCTGACCAATCTACTTTCATCCTTAGTTAAGAAAGGAAAAAATAGAAAGAAGATTTCAGAAATGAAGTTCTTGAAAATGACAATCTAATACAAAATTTGCTTTTGACATGCTAAGTTTAGTTTAAACCAAAAGAAAAACAATTCATGCCACACTAAGTTGACTTCATATGTTCCCTAAATAATCTGCATCATCACAGGTAGTAAAGTTATTGCTACCACCACAGTTCAAATGCATTAGGAATTACTATAAAAACTTCACTTTAATTTGTCTACATGCCATAGAAATTGTGATGCATAATATAACACCAATTTTACTTGAAAAATCTTTTACATATAAGCTTTTGGACCACTAGAAAAAGCTATGAAGACTACAGAACATGGTTTAATCCTTAGCTCCTGCATATTAAAAAATAACAATAATAAATAAATAAATAAAAAGATTTTAATCCAGACATCAAAGTGACAAATAGATAAGCTGCACAAATGCCTTTATTGTGTAATATACTCCCAATAAAACTCATAAATTCACAAATAAGAGCATCCACTACTACAAAAATGTTAAAAGACATCGGTGCTTTACATCGGTTTTTAGGTAACCAATTAAAAAAAAACACTTTTAGACATCGGTTCATAAAAAACCGATGTCTTAAATATTGGTTTGAAAAGACAATGGTTTTTGGGCAAACCGATATTAAAAAAAAAACATTTAGATATCGGTTTTTATATGAACTGATGTCTTAAATATTGCGGTTTGAAAAGACAACAGTTTTTGGGAAAACCGATAGTTAAAAAAAAAAAGAGTTTAGACATCGGTTTTTATATAAACCGATGTCTTAAATATGCGGTTTGAAAAGACAACGGTTTTTGGGAAAACCGATATTTTTAAAAAAGAAAACGTTTAGCCATCATTTTTTATATGAACCGATGTCTTAAATATGCGGTTTGAAAAGACAACGGTTTTTGGGAAAACCGATATTTTTAAAAAAGAAAACGTTTAGCCATCATTTTTTATATGAACCGATATTAAACTGATATTAAAAAAAAAAAAAAAAAAATTAGACATCAGTTTTTATATGAACCGATGTTTTAAATATTACGGTTTGAAAAGACAAACAGTTTTTGGGTAAACTGATATGGATTTATTTTACAATAAGATATCGGTTTTTGGGCAAACCGATATTAGATAAGTAAAATTTTAAATTTAATAAATTTACTTTTAAAAAATTCAAAAAAATAATTTTAAAAAAAATGTTTATTTATTTTGCATCCTCATGTTTCATACTAAGAGACACGTTAATAATTCAATTACCCATATAAATTAGTAATTCAAATCTTACATCTGTTCATTAAATTGTAAGATGCATGTAGAGAAATATCTTCCATGTAGTGAGAGTTGTATTCCAAATCATGCTTATTACAATTGATGTCACTAGTCTCCTATAGAGTATAGACCCATAACTTGACTATATATGTTTTAAAAAATATAATTTTATTAAAAGTTTCAATAAATATTTTTTAATATATGTTTGTCATAAAAATTAGAATTTTGATTAGTTGAATAAATTTAAATTTATCTAACAAGTTTATATATTTATTTCTAACAACTCATATAGGTTATATATAAATATTGTGCAATTGTTAACAAATCAAATCTTGTAGTCAAGTAGCAAAGGCTTACAATTTTTGACTTGAGGTTTCAGGTTCAATTCCTCATAATAACAATTAATCAGAAGTGGGTCGGGCCGGTGGTGGTGGCCGGACGGCGGCATTAATTTTTGTAATACATCCAGTTAGATGTAGTCGGTTTTATATATAACCGATGTCGTTGCATGTAATTTTTCTACATCACTCAAATCTACATCGGTTACAAAAATTTTAAAAACCGATGTCTTGCATGTAAAATAACCGGTGTCTTTTAACATCTTTGTAGTAGTGATCACACAATTGATATTATGGACCCCCGAAAGAAACGAACCTCGACAAGTCCATTGACGAGACCAAATGCTAGAGATGTAGCCCTCTCAGGATAGAATTTGCACATGAGAAAAAAAAAAATCACCAAAAGAACTTTTAAAACCATTTGAGAATGCACCAAACATACATGAATCTAATATTATGAAGAATACCACACAAAGATCTCAAGCCTGTAAAAGTACCCAGTAACACCGTCCCCAAATAAACAAATTAAAACAAAAATGTTGAAATTGTGCCTGAGAAGTCTACCCTCCTCACCACATACTATAGAAAACTAATCACATTCTTGAAAATGATTGTTGTACATCGTTTCAAAGCCATTATATGTTCAGACAAATAACAACAATCTCTAAAACCTATTTTCTCTACAAAACCATTATTTCAACTTCAACTAAGATTTCTAGTCCACAAAAACATGTCTTCTAAAACAAATACAAAATTACACAAACTTCCCAGATCAATCGAAACCAATTGAGACTGATCAATGAAGTCAACAACACAAACCTACAAAATTCAATTTTACATATCTACTTAGCACCATAAACACAGCACAACCAAACAAAACACGATTTTTCAAGAGTATACGAGTAAAAACAAAGAGAAGAAGCTTACGAGTTGAGAAAATCAGCATGATCACTCGTATAGACAACAAAACAAAAATGAAAATCATAAATAACAAAAATAAAGTGTGAAATCCTGAGATAAGAATCAGATAAATAGGAAAATCACCTTAAATTGAGTAAGTTGAAGTGTAAAATTTGACCTTTCGAAAGTGCTCAAAGCTTCTAAACCAGAAGATCTGAAGAAGAAGAAGAAGAAGATCTGTAGAAGAAGAAGAAGAAGAAGAAGAAGACATACCTTAGATGAATTTGTAGAGATCAGCCATAGAGGAAGAGTTGAGCTGAGAGTGTCGACTGTCGAGTAAGTGAGAGTGTTCGATTGAAGTCAAGAACTTTTTTAATTTTGTTTTTCAAATTGTTTTTTAAATTCAGAAAACAACTTTTAAATGTTTTTCAATTTTTCAATTTTTCAATTTTCCACTTTTAACACTGGTTTTGTTTAGTGGTGGCCATGGTTCCGGTTAACTGACGGTTTTGTCCGCGGTTAAACTGAAACCGTACGGACAAAACCGGACCGAAAACCGAAAACCGAAAACCGAAAACCGGTTGGAAACCGGACAGTACGGTTTCGGTTTCGGTTTCAATTTCGGGTGGGTGAAAACCGGCCAAAACCGGCAGTTTCGGTTAAACCGCCGGTTTTTGATTTTAAAAAAAAAAAAAAAAAAAATTAACCAATAACACGTTGCCACGTGGCATAATCTTTAAAAAAAAAAACTAACATGTGACAGTTACTTTGCAAAAAAAAAAAAAAAAATAATTAAATAAGTTAACCAATCAGACGCTGCCACGTGGCAGCGTCTTTTTAAAAAAACTGATAGATAACAGATGACAGCGACAGGTGCCAGAAAAAAAAAAAACTAAATAATAATAATTGAACCAATCAGACGCTGCCACGTGGCAGCGTCTTTTAAAAAAATAGACAGGTGACAGCGACTGATGGCAGAAAAAAATATATATATATATTTCAACCAATCAGTCGTTGCCACGTGGCAACGTCTTAAAAAAAAAAGAAAACCGAAACTAAACCGAACCAAACCGAAACCAAAACCGAAACCGGACTAAACTGAAACCGAAACCGAAAAACCGGCGGTTATAAACAGCCCACCAAACCGAATTTTCGGTTTCGGTTTCGGTTTTAGTGTTTACAAAAACCGAAACCGAACCGTGGTAGTTTTGTTTTCATTTTGTTTTTGTTTTTTGAAAATAAAATGAAAAACGATTAACGAACACGAATCCGAAATCATTTTTTAAAAACAAAAATGAAAACAGGCTGAAAAACGGCTGCAAGTCAAGCCTTTAAATTACACAATAAGTACGTAATGTATGACAATCGTCACCTTTTACATAATCATGCACATGTTATAGAATATTTTTCTAATGCACACACATGGCAGTATAACATAATTTTGTTTGTTATAATTCTTAAACCGTGGAAATCGTAAACAAGTGCCACAATACAAGAGTACTACCCTCATCCAATTTGACATGAGTGCTACAACTCCCTCAAACAGAGGTCGTTCCCAAGGGCACCAAGGGTTAAACCCTGACCACAACACTATATTCAAACAAATCCACATCTTTTCCATTAATATTTCCATTTAATCATTTCTTTTACATTTCATAAACATAACACATGCAATGCATGAAATACGAAAGTTATATAACTCAATCGTATATAAATACAACACATGGAATCATTATCACATAATCCAAGAACATTTATCAATATTTTTATAACATCTGAATCATAGTTCATACTCAAATGATTTATATACGAACACGGAACACGTGAGACACAACACAATTTCCATTCTTTATTTGATATAATATTCTCTTATATTATCAGTAACATACTTATTTTCATTTCAACGATACAATCTTTCAATCATCAACTCATTACAAAATCAATGGACACATCAATTTAATTAAATCCATATTTAATTTAGAGTTTAGAATCTCCTTACCTTGATTACAAGAAATACGATTTTAACTTTTCAGATTGAATCCACTCTCAGGACATTCACAATTACATCCACCGTAGGTAACAGCATACCTACAAGATTACGAAATATAAATTCAATACAAGTTCAAGTAATAATAATTCTAAATTACCCAACATACACGGAATTATGGACAACTCTTAACCTCAAATACTTCATCAAAGGCTATTAATCATAATTTCATAATATACGAACCCAATTATAATTGATTCTTAAACATTTCCAGCACTTGAAAAATATATACTCTAATAAATAACAGCTCAAAAGCTATTATATTCCTCTTTCTTATTTCCGAAATTCCACCAATTAGATAACATTATTCTCATATAATAATTGACATCAAATAATTTTAAATAATCTAAATATTCATCAATTCTTTTGATGTCACAATTATCCACAGCCTTTATACTCTTCAAATGATTTTTAATGAAACCCAATTGTTTTCATTCACAAATTCCACTTCTAAAGTTACTGCAAGTAGTATAATTATTCACTAATCTTATTCAAAAAATTGTTTACTTAACTTGTAAACAACTATTTAAACTTAAATTTACCCCATATATGAGTATATCATTCATAGAGAGAGAAAACTTCATAAAAATGACAATAATAACAATTATGATATCAAATAAACTTTGAACATTTACCTTGAAAACCCAAAGGTAAGTTTCAGCCTTTCTCTTTTCTTTCTCCTTTTCTTTCTCTTCTTCCCGGTTCGTTCTTACTCTCTCTCTCTCTCTATTGTATTTCTATTTTCCTCTTCTTTTTTCTTCTTTCTCAGTTCTTCCTTCTTTCTTATTTCTCTTCCATGATTCTCTCTTTTATTTTTCTTATTTTTTTTATCTTCATCTCTCACTTATCCTTATCTCCTTTAGTCCACCGAATTGCACTTATCAATTTTAACCCCCCCCCCCCCCCCCCCCCCCCCCCCCCCCCAAAACCAGGGTTGAGCATTATCCTCGTTTCCAATAGCTGACATGTGCCCCAAACTTAACCAAAGGTTAACACCTTTAACTCTTATTTATGTTCTGTTATTTTTTCGCTTGAGTTTGTAAAAGTAACAAAAAAGTAAAGGACACCTACAGAAAAGATAAAAGAAAAAAAAAAAAAAAACAGTAGAAGACGAAAATACAAATACAAAAATACTCTATCTAATTCTTATTTTCCCCTTGTTTATGAATGTTATTGATATCAAGTTTTTTCTTTTTTTTTTAATTAATTTGATTAATCGATTTTCAACTTCTTTTTTTTTTGGTTTTTTTTGGGGGCTGGTGCGGGGCGGGGCGGGGCGTGGGGTGTGGATATGCTCTAAATTAGTCCATTTTGCTTTTGCTTTGTTGGTTTGTGATATTTTTTTTTTTGCATTTTTTTTTTTTGACAATATTTATTAATTCGGGACCATGTATTTTTTTTAAAAGCTTTCGCCATTGATAGGATTCGAGCCGCTGACCTGGGAGCCATTTTCCCTAGCCCTAAGTTCATCCATCTACCGACTGAGCTACGCCTATGTTGGTTGTTTATTTGCATATTCAATATGTTTATTAATTGCAGTCAAATACAAAATAGAGACCCTTTTGTTTTTGCTTTGTTGGTTTGTGATTTGTTTATTTGCATTTTTTTTGTTGTTGACAATATCTATTAATTTGGTAGGATTCGAGCCGCTAATTTGGGAGTCATTTGCCCAAGCCCCAAGCTCGTCCATCTACCTGCTGAGCTACGCCCTTGTTGGCTGTTTATTTGCATATTCAATATGTTTATTAATTACAGTCAAATACAAAATAGAGAATCAATACGAATACATAAGTTATAACTTATACATGTATACTGAACTTTCTCACAAAATTGACTCTTAATGGTTCGAAGGTATATTTTTTTTATTATTGTGTTCGTCATTCCGAATTTTTGCATTCTTTACTACACAAAATCTTCATGTCATGATACCTAATATTACAAAAACTTAAAAAGATGAAATCAAGTTTTTTTGATTAATTTGATTGACTGATTTTCATTGGTTTTTGATTGATTTGTGAAGTTAGTATGCTTTGATTAATTTATTGTTTGTTGGGTGGAAAATATGCTCTAAATCAATAGAAAGTAATTAGATTTTGTTTTTTGAAGGGAAATTTAGCACAATTATTTTATGTTCTTAACAAAATGAAATAAAGTCAATGATGTTAAAAATGACAAATACATGAACTGCTGCAATTGTATTTATAGAAAATCACGAAGATGAATTTAACACTCAATATTCAAATAGCATTGAAGAATGTAATGATAACATGCACTTAGATTATGATTCTTGAAGTGTTAATATTTTGGACGATGGTAAGGAAAAAAGGAAGAGATATCAATGAAGCAAGGATGTGCAAGACTCCAGTAATTGATATGAGTTTTGATAATGATTAGGATGCATATCAATATTACAACTCATATGCTAGAAGTGTTGGTTTTAGCGTGAGAAAACAGAGACTAAATAGAAACGAACAGGGTGTGATATGAAAAAGACTTTTTATTTGCTCTTGCAAAGGTTCTTATAGTAAAAAAGCAACTCCACATAAAAAAAGAGAAGAAAGAAGATTTGAATATGAGGCAATGCTGGAGATCAAAATTAATAAAAATGGAATACATGTTGTGCTAAAATTCAATTTCGAACATACTCATGATCATGTTCTTGCATTGAGTTCACATATTTTGAGGTCATAACGAAAAATACAACCTTCGTAAGCTTGTTTGATTAATCAAATTCACTATGTTGGATTAAAACTATCACATATATTCTCATACATGGCCATAGAAGCAAGAGGGTTCCAACACTTGAATTTCATTGAAGCTAACTACAATAATTTCATAATGAGGAAGCGTGGAGAATTTCTAAAAAAAGGTGTGTTAGGTTTTGACTTATATTCCTAATCGAACCAAATGTGAACCAAACAAGACTCAAATGATGTGGAGCTTCCTAGAGTTGTGAGATATGTTTGGAAGACGGAATGGTTTGAGGGAGGTTGAAGATCATGAAAAACTGAAGAATCGACAGTTGAAGACAGTCGCTAAGGGTACTGATCGAACCAAAATCGGTATGATTTTGACCCTCATTTCCTTCTCTTTTTACTTGATTCTTGGGCAATATCCCATGATTTAATAGTGAGAATTAAGTGTTTTCAGGTATTTCTAAAGTTCAGGGGCATTGGTGTAATATTGGTCAGTTAGGGGTGAAAGTGTAATTATTGAAAGAAGATTAAAGATATTGAGAATTTGAAAGAATGCAAGGGAGCTTTCCGTAATTAACCACATAAAGCAAGCAAGTACGCCACGTCAGTTACATGATGCTACGCGTTTTGATGTGTTAGGTGTGGGCTTCTAAGCGCACCCAAGCCCAATACTAAGTGCATCGCAAAGAGGACAGGTCTTTTAAGACTGATTGCACCCCAGCCCATTTCTTCGTGAACCCCTAAAAAAAGACAAAATGTCATGCGCCTTAGCGCACCCCAGGCCAGTGCTAAACGCACCCCAATGAAGGCAAAAAACCAAAGTTTGCGTGAACATCGGCCCAATGCTGAATACACCCCAAGTCATCTTCAACCTTCTTCTTTCTCAATAGCTGATCGCATCAATGGCGGCCTCCCCAAACCCTAACTATAATCTACCGGAAATCTCCCCTCCCGTGACTTATTCCTGTCGGTTTTCAGCCTAAAATGACGGTGGACTCAGCGCAAACCAAATCGACACCTTCTCGGTCCTCCAATTGTCGTTGTGCTTAGCCGTGGACGTCGCCCTTTTGAAATTCCATTAAGTAATAGTGTAAAATATACCTAGAGGGGGGGTGAATAGGTACAGGCCCAATTTCTTCCAATATTAAAAATAATGCGGAATATAACAAAGAAAATGCACACTTGAAAAGATTCAACAAATGAATCGATTTAACTAATGCAAGAGTAAATCAATATACAAGATATGCAATCAATGTAAGATATAAAAGATAAAGAAATATTAAAACGAAAAATGACACAAGGATTTTTATGTGGTAAAACCTCAAAGAGGAAACATCCACGGGTTGATACCACAACCATCGGCAAAGCAATCCGCTATATGAAAGGACTTACACACTCAAAGCTATCTACTCAAGATATCCGCTCTAAGCTATCACCTCCTAGTCTACCATCGGGCTAGTGAACCACAACGCCTACTACCTATCCAAGGTGTGTCCTACACCTTAAGGTAGCAACATCCTATCCAAAGCTCTCAAGCTTCTAGGATGATTTCTTGCTTAGCTATCCGGAGTTTCCTACTCCTAGCTAAGTCTTCTTGCTTGGTTATCCGGAACACTTTCCTAACCAAGACTTCTTGCTCTTTCCACAAAACTTCACTCACTTTGCAAGAGACTCCAACCTTTCACAAGGCAATGATCTAAGTGATGCAAATGATGCAAATCACAATCAAATAAAGCTAGATGATCAATCAAGCTAAATGTACATGCTTAGTGATAAACTAGAATTATGCTTTCAACACACAATCACAAATCTATCTAGAAATCAAAGCATATGAGACAATAAGAACAAGATATAAATATTCAATATATCACATGAAAATCTTAGTTCTTAGATCATGAAATTAAACCTAGATAATGTCATTAGGCACAACATATATGCTATTTCTAGAATCAATTTCAAGATAGGTCAAGTTTAGTAAAATATGCTCAAATGAGATCTCAAGACTAAAACTCAACAAACAATCAATCATATAACCCTAGCATATGTACTAGCATTCTTCTCAATATATTTCATCAATCAAATAGAAAGAATAAAAGAGATGATCAAAAGAAATTGAAAGAAGAACAAGTATCACATACAAAGTTGAACCTCGGACTGAAATCAGATCACTGTGAATAATCTCGAATTCAAATGACTTTAAAAATGGTTGGGATTTGTAGCTCTCATCGAGATCAACATTTTTGGCTTTTGGATCACTCGATTTCGAGTTCATATGAAAAAGTTATGATCGAAATAAGAAAACGAAAATCATGAAGAAATTTCAGCACTTCTCTTTTTGAAATTTTTCTTTAAGTTATGTTTGGAGGGAATGAGGGAAGCTTTTAAAAGATTCAAGGAGGGAACAAAAATGAACCAATCGAAGTGTGACAACACACAATCCTAGTGTGGGGCGCGTGTGGCACACGGGACCAGAGGACTGGTCTGGCCGTGTGGCACACGGCCTTCACACGTGGTGGTGTGTGCTTGGCCTTTGGCCGAACAACGCCTCCTCGCGCTCCTCCTGCATTCTTTGGCCGTATCCAAGCCTCTAAACTCTGATTTTGAATCTGTTTTTGGATTATGAATCGTTACTCCTTCACGCACAACAAAGACTACAAAACTTTGACAAATGGTTGAGAATTCATCTCGAAAAACAATGACGAAGACAACTCAACAAATGAGAATGCAAAGTAGCGTAGTTACATCGTTTGGACTCAAAACCTAATGAATGAGTAACCGAAATGAATGGAACTCAATTAGGAATCAAATAAGAACTTGTTTAAGTCCAAAATGCAAGAAACACAAACAAATAAACACAATGTCACACAAGTATGCCATATTTAAGTGATAGTCATAAAACATGCAAATCTACAATGTTTGTCTATTTGAGACCAATGCATGTGCATACTTAAATAAGTGTGAATGTGTTATACCAAATATTTGCACAATGATACAGGGACACACATGAATGGATTGTGTGTGTATGCGCTTACGCCTTGCAAAAAGAAAGAAGGATCTTGATACCTTAGCATCCAAGAACGAGCTTTCCCTTTTGAAGACGACATTTGAATGAAACGTTGCTTTCCACCTTTGAAGCTTCTTTACTTCAATAAACACCTAAGCAACTAATCAATACAAATAAAGAGAGTTTTGCAATGGAATCAAGCCAATAAAGATCTAGGATCTTACACCTTTCCCAAATGGCAACATCACCGCGAAGTGTACCCAATCATTGTCGCCATTTAGCCTATCGATGTTGCCATGGCGACAGGGAGTTGTTTTTACACCTGATGGAGTCGCCACTTGCATCGCCAAATTCGTTGCCATGAACCAAACCGTGACATTCACTGTGCTCAACTGTGATTGGTGGGAAAATTACAAGATGCACCCTTTGAGGGGCCAAAATAGCAATTTGACAAGTCTAGGGGATGTTTTGGTAATTGACTATCCGTGACCTAAATTGAAAACCCTATAAATACATCACTATTTTTTCCTTTTGAACAACTCTTGACAACCAAGAAACCTCCTTTCTTCTACCATTCATAATCCCACCATTTCTCCTCTATCCCAAACTCAACATCTAGATTACCTTCCCCCAATCATTCCTTTCTTCCCATCTTCTCCACATATCTCCTTAGTCACTTCCCATTTGACTCCACCTATCTAGACACATCCTCATCATCCACTCTTTGCAAAAGAGCATCAAAGGGAAGGAAATTATAAAGTTTTACAAAAGGAGACCCAATGGTGATTTCCTAATATTTTACTTGCCTTCCATTTGATTGTAATATGTGTAACTAAACCCCCTTTCTAGGGCATTGATGTGAGAACATTTGGATTGGGTTTTGCTTAAGCTTTAATATATATTTAAATCTCTTTTTGTGTTCTATTCATTTTATAATTAGATTCTATTCATTATATAATTGACATGTATACTCACTAGTTGATTATACTCTTGTTTAGGATAATTTGTTATATAATCTTGATTGGATTGACACCCTTGATGGATTGAGGACATAGTGATTAGGATAGATTGTCGGATGGTATATCAACTGCGATTATCTAAACTTTCAATTGTAACAAACCGATCCCACCATGACCCCCTCTCCTTAATCGGTTAGGCATTGCGGTGGGAAGTTGTTTAGGGTTCATAGTGATGGTCTAAACACAATTAAGAATACAATTGGTTAACATTTGCGAGATTGATTCACTAAGGTAGCTTGAGAAACACTTCCCGTAATCCATTTGTGACTCCGTCAATTCCCTAGCAATTCTCTTAATTGTTTATTCCATATATATTATCTAGATTTGTTGAGCATTCTATTTTATTAGTTTTATTAGGTTTATTTTACATGTATGTTTGATGGCTTGACAAACCATACAACCATCCATTTCTTATGATTTACTTTACTGCATTTAGGAATTGTTAATTTATTCAACTAATTACTCTAATTCCCTGTGGAATGAATCCTAACTTACCACTTTACTAATTTTACATCTAAGTGGAATTTCTAGTGGTGAAATTGGTTTTCAAAACGATCACATAAAATCATTATTTTGTTGTGCAAAACGACCACATCGGGTACCGCTATGGGTTTTCACAGCAGTTGAAGACCAGAGGAGAGCGATGTGTATTGTGCTGTGAAAGCCACAATGGTCATAGCGACAATGGTTAGGTTTGTTTCAGCGTATGGATTGCGGTTTTCTGAGCGACGTAATTTAAGGTGACTTATAACAGTTTAGGAAGCGGGTGCGCAACCGTGACCCAAATCATAGTTAATCATAAAGCATACGTGAAACGGGAAATCTTCAACGGAAAAGAAAGTAGTTTGTTTTGGGAAGTTCTTGTGCTTGAAGGAAAATGAATACTCTTTACAAGAAGACTTTTCATAAAAGGAAATAGTATTTGTGTGAAACAAGTAAGTCTTGTACGTTTAGGAATAAGATTTTCTTTTATCTTAAACTCCCTGTAACTAGTATAAATAGACCTAGTATCTATGTTATTAGATTAAAAAAGGTTGTCGAGCAAAAAGAACACCATGTAACATCAGAGAGAGTGTGGTGAGATCTGGGGAGACCCAAGGGAATATTCGGGGAGGGATCCAAGGGAATATCGGTGGATTAAGTTAGAGATCCGTGGGTGATATTCAGGGGAGACCTAGAGGATATTTTGGGGGTACTCAGTGAGGATCTTGTGAGTGTGGTTTGGGGTTGAGGTGAGAGAGTTAATCCTAGAGTATATTGTTGTAACAGTTTATCATATAGTGGAACTTTCTCTGTCGTCTTGACAGCCCGTGGTTTTTTACCCGATTTGGGTTTTCCACATATATCTTGTGTTGTGATTGTTTATTCTCTCTCATATATTTTTTCTGTTTATTGACGTTATTAATTACTATGAGTTATGAATGTATATTAGGCATGTCGTTTCCGCGTTCATCGATTCGGAATTATCCCCGACAAGGTGATACACAATGTTAGCTTCAATATTTTAAGCAAAAGAAAATTGGTGATAAGTCTTTCTTTTATGTAATTAGAACAAATAGTGAGAATGAAATATATGGTTTCTTCTTTTGTGATGGCAAGTCAAGAAGAGACTACGCTTTACTTGGTGATGCAATATACTTTTATACGACATTCAAAATGAATAATTACAACATGGTTTGCGCTCCAATTGTTGGTGTTAATAATCATGGTCAGAGTTTACTATTTGGATGTGGTTTATTAGATGGAGAGATAATTGAAGCATGTAAGTGGTTATTCACTGTTTGTTTTTTACAAGCAAAACTCATCGTCGCCACTAGAATATGTAGCTTCCCCAGACTCTTCCTCTTCAATTGTCTATGATAAACCCGAAACTAACGCCTGATTTGAACCTAATGATGATAAAGAACAAGAAGAAGAGAATCCATTGGGTGGTTTTTAGAAATGAAACTGAAAAAGAGAATACAAAGACGAAGAAGAAGATGTAACCTTGTCTTCTGAGAGTTCTTTTCTTTGTTATTGCTTTTACAAACACAAGGGGTAGAAATGGTTGAATAAAAAAAAGAGTTAAAGGTGTTAACCTTCGGTCAAGTTTGGGACACATGTCAGCTATTAGGGATGGGGGTAATGCTCACCCCTGGTTAAATGGGTTGAGCAAAAAAGAACTATATCAATTTTCCATTTTTTAAAAATAATTTCTCCTTTATACTACAACTGGCCACCCATTTTCAACTCATCAAATTGGATTACAAAATGTATTTTCTATCCATATTATTTCTTATTCACTTTCAAATCATCAAATGCATAGAGATTACAATCTCTTACCCTTGAATCACACTACATTTAGTTTTGGGCTTGGATCAACTAACAATTTAATTGGGGTTGGGCCTTAACATTTAGAATAAAAATAAGCCTAAATACCAATTGATTTGGGTCTAGTCCAAATCATTACTTATCTTGTCATAATTATAATCATTGCCAACACTATCATTTTGGGCCTCAAATCTTTTAGAATTTAATTAGAGTCCAAATTCGTAATAATTTGGGCCAACTATTACAAATGGTTTGATCCATTTTCAGGATATTACACCCGCCCTAAGTCAATGCAAGAGGTGTTGTATTTATTTCCTACATTTATATGGACTAGCTTAATCATTATAAATATTATGTGGACATCCGAATAATATGTTTGGTTAATGTCAAATATATTTGAGCATTTTGTGTAGGTCCATTTGACTTGTGATCATATTTGTTAATGGACCATTTTGGTGTACCCGAATCCAGTGGTATGATTTGTATTAGTGTGACCCTGTTGTACCCTATTGTGTTTTGGACCCATGATGGGATGGGTCAATATTTGTCTTACATGGGAAGGTCCTTACACTTATCCGGTCATATAAATATGGGGCTGGCCCGTTAGGTTCCGTAACTTCTGGAAACCGGAGAGAGTGTAGTCCTACTACCCTTCTCTCACTCTTTTCTATGTTAGACCTATCAAACTCATCACCGCACTTACCATCTCCGTTTCCGTTTCCAACTGCATCTCCGGCGAGTAATAGCCCCGACGGCAAGGACGCTTTTCCGTTTCCGTTTCAAGCACAACCAGGTTAGTTCTTTTCAAGCTCTTAAAATGCACATGTCTTTGAACTTGCAAGAGATCTTGGGCATGAATTTTATCAAAAATTCTAACATGTGGTATCAGAGCCGAATCTTACTTCAAGTTCATAGATTGTTCATGAGCTTGCTTTAATGGTGATTGTAAAACAAAAATCACAATTTTCGGTTAAAAAATCCATGAGACCCATTTTCGTGTTTGTGTTTTATTTGGGAAAAACCAATCGATCTATGTTTTGGAGTTTTTGGTGGTCACGAAAATGTAATTTTTGAGCTTGTTTAGCTTCAAAATGGTTGTCTTTTGATCGGATCGGATCGGATCCGGGTATCCATATGTAGAGAAACGGGCTTTTTGGAGGTAGAAGATGACTGGCGCGTGTGCCCATGCGCCAACTTCAGCATATTGGGCGCATGTAGCCCACGCGCCCACAAGTCTTCTTCAGGCGTGCTTCGCACATGCCCAACCACCTTCTGTTTCAACGTGTTTTACACGCCAATACCCAAAAACATCTTCTGTTGATGTCATGCTTGTGTAGCATAGGCCATGTCCTATTGAACGAATATTGTTGCATGAATTATAATGTCTTGTTTGGTTGGAACCATTTTTATTTTTGTTTAATTAGGCTTTTTTTTTATATACCCATTTAGCTTATAATTCATTTATTTCTTGTTACCCATTTATTTGTTTTTGTAATATTTGGATATACATTATTTCGGTCCATAATCACAAAATTATATTCACACATAATTGAGAATTTGAGATTATACTTTTGATTATTAAATTTTCAATTATATGCACTTAGATGTTGCATGTTTTCGGTATTGAAAATTATTTATAATCTCAAATAAATTTTGCTAATTGCGCAAATATCATGTTGAATGACAAAACCACCAATTTTGATTGATTGTGTACTCAACTGTCGTGGGACCAGTCAGGATAAATTATTCTGGGTTTTGGAAAGTTGATTTTGCTAATTATGTGAATATTATGTTGAACAACAAAACCACCAATTTAGATTGATTATGTGCTCATCTATTGTGGGACTAGTCATGACAAATTATTCTGGGCTTTGGAAAAATTGTTTATACTGTTGATATTAAATAATTTTGTGGTTGCTTTTGATTTTACCAAGATCCGTATGAGTAATGATTTTTCCATATCGGATAGTCATTGCTTAGAAAGATGCTTGGGACGGTAAAAATTTTAGTTGGGCATGTTGCACTTAATGATTTTGTTCATCTTGTCGATGACTGGTCATTGTAAGTCTTATATTCAACTAATTTGCTTTATCTCCGTGTTTTGTTATGAGACAGTGTTGTGTGTATGGATTTTGTGGAATATTTTTTGATAGCATGATTTTGGGTGTGCATGCTTTATGTTGTTTATTCTGAATTATTCATCCAGTTTTCCATAATTCTGACATGTCCCTATAATTGTTTGCCATCAAAACTTTAACTGGTTCTAATTTTTTTTAGTGGTTGATATGAATCACTTTTTAACCTTCTTGGGCATTATGGATCTGGATTTGGGGCTGAAAGTTGACCCACCTTTCAAACCCACAGTTGTGAGCTCTTTTGAGGACAAAACTCATCATGAAAAGTGGGAACACTCTAATCGAAACTGTCTGGTAATTATAAAGCTCTCTATTGAGAAATCCACTAGAAAGAGTGTTCCGCATCTAGATAATGTTAGATGTTTTCCTGGATGCTATTAGAAAGAGAGATGCTTATGAGCATCGAGAATTGAATGAAAGTTAAAACTGAATACGTAGGAGTAGCCAGATTTCATTTGTCATTAGACCATTTTGGAATTAAATGATACAGTGTATATTCTTAGCATTAGGAAAATGTTGATATTGGTATCGTTTTGATATGGTCAATTATACTTTTCATTTATGTGATGGAAATGTATTTTTCTGTATTATGACAATGTGTATGTTGGTTCTGGCTCTCTATGTGATGGTCTATATATGATTGACTTACATTCTAATATTGGTCAATTTTATCAGATTTTGCATGTTGTGAACAATATTGTTGCATCTATATATAGTAGAATAAATGAACATTCCTTTATTTGTGACATAGTGTTTGGGTCACATTTTCAGACAAAGGATTAAGAGTCTTGTTAAAGATAATGTTGTTCACAACCTTGATGTTTCTTATTTTCGACACTTATATTGTTTTGTGTCAAAAAAAAGAAATTTGCTGATAAAATTAGGAAATACATGATTAGTAGGAGTTAAGAAGTTTTGGACTGAATCATACCAATACTTGTGGATATTTTACACCTATTGCACTAGGTGGACATAAATACTTCATCACCTCCATCTATGATTACCTTTATTATGGTCATATATGGTGCATTTCTGAAAAGTCTGATTCTTTAGATGCCTTTAAAGTTTTTTTTTTTTTTTTTTTTTTTAATCCGCCGTTGAATTTTTCAAAGAGTAATAAAATTAAGGTAATAGAATCAAACAGGGTGATAAGTATTATGGAATGTATGAAGGTATGATGAAATTGAGTATAATCCTGAATCTTTTGTAAGTTTTCTACAAGATTGTGGTATTAATGCTCATTATGCAATGCCCGGGACACCTAGACAGAATTGAGTTGCAGAAACGAGAAACCGTACATTTCATGATATTGTATGGTGTATGCTCAGTAACTCCACATTACTGAATTTTTGGTGGGTGAAGCTTTAAGAACTGTAACTTATATTTTAAACTCGATTCCCAATAAGTCAATTCTTGAAACTCTTTATGAACTATGGTCTTGCAATTAGCCAAGTTTGTTTCATTTCTATGTTTGGGGATGTAAAGCAAACGTAAGACTTTATAATCTTCATTCAAAGAAGCTTGATCAGAAAACCCTTAATGGTTATCTTATTGGCTATTGCATTGACTTGAGAGGTTCTGCATTTTGTTGTCTTTCCCACACTGCTGGAAGCAGTGACTATGACCATGTTGTATATTATGAGGATGATTAAGATAGTGGGAGTTCTGAGCCCTACAATGTTATCTTTAGGAAAGAATGTGTGGTTGTGCGATCCACATTGAACATTCTAGTTTTTGATGGGATTGCCACCAATTATACTTTTTATGGTTGATCATCCTACGATTGATGTTGATTCCTCAATTCCTAAACCTGGACCATAATTTGAAGAGATGATTATGATGATCATGTGAACGATGTTCCTTTAATGAGATCATATAGGACCGTGAAACCTGCAATTTTTCGATGTTTAAGTTATTTTATTTGCAGGAACATGTATATGATGTTGATATGCCTTCTCATTCTGTTAATTCTTAGAAGGCTATCAATAGTTCTAACTCTTCATGAGGGGATGGCTTTTAAGTGTTATGATGGTGTATGGGATTTGGTTGAATTACCATGTGGTTGTGTAACCATATTAGTTGTGAGCAGGTTCACAAAACAAAAGTAGACTCCAAATGGCCAAGTAAAAAGACATGGCTTATGGTCAAAGCCATTAGCCAAAGAAAATGTATTGATTGTATGTGAACCTTCTCATGTATTTCTACAAATGATTCTTTTCAAATCAATATGACATTGGTCGCTCATTTTGATTTAGAGCAACATCAGACAGATATATAGATAACTTTTCTGAATGGAAATCTGTTTAAAGATGTATCCATGGAGTAGTGTTATGGTTTTATGATTCCTAGCATAGAACATATGATGCATAAGTTGAATAAGTTCATGTATGGACTTTTCATTTATGGACTTATGTAGGCATCTAAGAAATAGTACTTAAAATTAGATCAGATTGTCACATTTTGTTTTCAAGGAGAATGTTGTGGATAAATACATATACTTGAGGGTTAGTAGGAGTCAATGTGTATCTTGTACTCAATATTGATGATATACTACTAGCAAATAATAGCATTAACCTCTTGTTTAAGACAAAACGTGTGTTGTCCTATCATTTTGATATGAAATATCTTAGTGAGGCCCAATTTGTGTTGGGGATTTAGATCTTTTGTGACAGATCCAAAGGTGTTTCCATTTTGCCTGAGAAACCTACATTGATCGTGTTTTGAGTAGATTTAATATGCTTTCTTATTCTCTTAGTAAGGCGCCTACTGTGAATGGTGGCAATGATCTAAAACTCAATTTCCTCAGAATGATAATCTAAGAGTTGCGATTTCGTATGTTTTTAGTTGTGGGTATTCTTGATGTAATCTCAAGTATATACACGTCTAGTAAGTATACTTGGGAGATGCTTGAGTGATTCTGGATTAGATCACTGGAAAGTTGCAAAGAAAGTGCTGAGATATCTTTAAAGCATTAAAGACTTTGTAAAGACAAATCAGCATTCTAACATTCTTGTTCTTTATCAGATATTCTGATGCTGATTATACTACTTGTCCAGATGATAGAGAATCCACTTCCGGTTATATATTCATGATGGCAGGAGGAGCTGTTTCTTTGAAAAGTATGAAATAGTCACTTACAACTTCCAAGTAGAGTATGTAGCATGATGATAGAGAATCCACTTACAGTTATATATTCATGATGGCAGTAAGAGCTGTTTCTTGGAAAAGTGTGAAATAGTCACTTATAGCTTCCAGATAGAGTATGTAGCATGTTTTTGAAGCTATATGCTAGGCCATATGGTTGCAGAATTTCATCTCAGAGCTGGATTCTATTATTTCTATTCCGAAGCCGCTGAAGATGCATTGTAATAATTCTGCAGTTGTTGCATTCTCTCGCAACATTAGGAGTTCCTCACGCTCCAAAATATTGATACAAAATATTTGTATGTTAGAGAGAAAGTCATTGAATCCCTTTTTGTGTAGAGCACATACATACAAGGCTCATACTTGCTAATCCACTAACTAAATTTTGACTCCTAGAGAATTTCATATTCGTGTGACTCATATAGGCTTGGGAGAGCCTTTTGTTGTATTAAGTTAGTGGGAGCTTTGTTTATTGAAATCAGTTACAATCGTGTTAATGGATTCTATATTGCCATATATATATATATATTGTTTACTTGTGCACATTTATTGATTATGGCGATATTGATGCATGGAGACCTTCTGTGTAGTCTCGTGTGCTTGTGAAGCAAAGCATCTAGTGATTTTGTGGTATGAGGCATTCTATGTTAGTCTCATGTGCTTCTTTCGAAGCAATGCATCATTTTGTTTGGATGCATGGACCTTATGGAAATGGATATTTGATCACATTTTTGCATATCATTTCCATTTCACACTAGCATACTACTACTTTATGGAGTGTTTTATGAGTGTGCATTTGTATCCTATCGATGCTTATGTACTTTAGTGCTTGTAAATCTATATTGTGTTAGATTGTGATTTGGGTATTTGCTCACATTTGACTTTTCTTGTTATAACCATTCTACTTAATCCAGATTTCATTTTTGCAAAGATATGTATATGTATTAATGTATGTTAATTTTAAAGTTACCAAATAATGACTTATGCTGTTTGACCACTCCTAAGTGGCACTCGCAATCGTACGAGACCGGGAGTGTAGTACAATAACAAGTAATGTTCGTTACCACGAAGATTGAGTGATTGATTACCAAAATTGATTAGCCTAATTGTTATTCAAACAAGCAATAAAATATGGTTTTCATAATTGAATTCTACAAGCAAGTTAATTTAAACTACTCAAAAGGTTTTATGCTATTGCGGTAAGAAAATAGCAAGTAATGAAACCAAATGTAATAATGAGGGAATCGATGCTAAGACCGGACTCCACCCCACCCTCTCCTAATTCCTCTCTACACTCACTTGCATACCCAATCTATGCTCGTGCAATTTTTAGACTCGTGCACCCAATTGTTAAACTCTACTCTCGGTTGAGTTATAGAGATTACACCCAAAACACACCCGAGCCTATCTCTCGATTACCTCCGAATATATGTATGAGTTTAATAAGAACATTGGCACACTAAAAGGAGCCATATACGCTAGCCTCGATTGGTCTACCTTACTAGACATGCATAGAAGACATTTTATCAAACACAGTGTGTGTGTGTGTGTGTGTGTGTGTGTGTGTCTCCGATCGGCTCATAACACACCACTGAAAATCATTCAATAGGAGATCAATCTATTAAAAGCATTAATTACTCTAAAACATCCATACAAATCACTATTGCACATAATGGATAAATCAAAGGACAATATATATAAAGTCAAGAGTGAGGTTTCATCAAGTCCTAGCACTAGAAATTTAGCTCATATTATAAAAGAAAGTCATACAACATATATAATCAAATGAATACATGGCTTTATAATGAAAATGGAAGAGATAAAGTTGTAGAGAAAACTATGTAGAGTAGTGTTCTTTTCTTCCTTCGCTCTTCTTCTCCTCCAATCTCCTTCAATTCCTTATTGCCCCAAAACAAGAAATGATCATGGATTTGATTCAAAGTATTAAGTGGATGTGTAGGATTTTAGTAATGTCGATGTAGGAAAATGGTTATGTGAATATTCTTGGGTGAGGGATTGGTACTTTTACCTAAAAATAGCAAATGAATAAATAGGGAGAAGAATTAGGTCAGGGGTAAGGGAGTAAATTCCGTAGACAAAACAATTTCTGGGCAAAAAGGCAACTTGGGGCGATCTTGATGAGCTCTCCTTAAGGAGTGATTTCCGAACCCGAGCCATTAGCGACCTTGAAACGATCTTGGTTGGGGTTGACTTGGGGTCGCATTTTTACTCTGTTTCAAGGAGTTGGACCCGAGAGGATAGCAACCTTGGCTGGACTTGCCCTAAGGTCACCTTTAGGTATGTTGTGGAAGGCTGAACCTGAGGCCAAAGCGATCTTGAGTGGGCTTACCTTGGGGTCGCCTTTGTGCTCTGTTTTGGAAGGCTGAAACCGAGACGATAGCGACCTTGAGGCGAGCTCAAGTGAGCTCGCCTTGGGGTTGCCTTTGTGCTTTAACTTACCTTCTTGTTCTTCATTTCAACTTCGTCCAAGACCATTAAGCTCCAAATCTAACTTGACCCTACACGACTTATTTAAAGCATTAGAAACACGGTTTTATCTGAGAAACGAACACAAAAAGATACGGAAATTGGGCTACACAAGGTGTAGAAGTGAAGCAATCACTGTCCAAGTGGGAGAATGTTGTATTTATTTTCTACATTTATGTTGACTAGCTTAATCATTATTAATATTATGTGGACATCTGGATAATACGTATGGTTAATGTCAAATATGTTAGAGCATTTTGTGTAGGTCCATTTGACTTGTGATCATATTTGTTAATGGACCATTTTGGTGTACCCAAATCCAGTGGTATGAGTTATATTAGTGTGACCTTATTGTACCCTATTGTGTTTTGTGTTTTGGACCCATAATGGGATGGGTCAATATTTGTCTAACATGGGGAGGTCTCTACACTCATCCGGTCATATAAATATGGGGTTGGCCCATTGGGTTCCATAATTGGAAACCGGAGAGAGTGTAGTCCTACTCCCATTCTCTCACTCTCTTCTATGTTAGACCCATCAAACTCGTCACCGCACTCACCACCTCTGTTTCCGTTTCCGTTTCCGTTTCCGTTTCTGTTTCCGACTGCATCTACAGCGAGTAGCAGCTCCGATGGCGAGGACACTTTTCCGTTTCCGTTTCAAGCACATCCAAGTTAGTTCTTTTCAAGCTCTTAAAATGCAGATATCTTTGAACTTGCAAGAGATCTTGGGCATGAATTTTATTAAAAATTCTAACAAGAGGTGCACCCGCCTTGGGCCGGCTCAGCCTTTAGGTGTATACATTAATGTCATGCGGTTGAAGCAAAAATATATTGATATAAAAAAGGGTTAATTGCACTAACTGTTCCTAAATTTTGGTCATAATGTATACATATGCAACTTATTGATAATCATAAAAAGAGCGATTATAAAAAATCTTAATTCAAAGTAATTTGTAACTTCTATAAAAATGATTAATTTAGTCCTTATTCTTTAACTTTTTATGAGAATACCAATTTAGTCCCTATTATAAAAAAGAAAATTCTCAACGGTTAGTTTTGATGCGTTTATATATGAAAGTACTGTTGGGAAATCAAATAGCTAAGAACTTTTGACTTGAAGAATTTTTCATTGTATCATTATTAGACTTTAAGTGTGTTTGAGATTGTTTATAAGTTTTGAGAAAAAATGTGTTTAGTAAATTTCTTAAAATCATATTATTTTTCTTATAATTAGTTTTGAGTAATGCTCGACTCAAATTATTTGTCCAAATAACATGTCATCTGAGTTGTCAAGATTATATCACTCACACTATAATTTCATAAGTTACATGATCTTGACAACTCACATACCATGTTATTTGAGCATGATTTTGGATAAATAAATTGGATAGTCTAACATTATTTATTAATTCTTAGTTTTTGACAAGTGGGTGGGGGTTGTTTTGAAAACCGGTTAGTAGAGAAATTAACTTATTTCTTATGAAAAGAAATAACCATAGTACCCTTGTTAATTTTCTTAAATGGCAATAATATCCAACTGAAAATAATTAATTAATAATAATAATACTAATTGTGGCCACTTCCCTTGCTTTACAATTTTTACCGCGAACCAACAGAATTCTGTGGTGGACCGTTAAGAAATAAAAAAATAAAAAAAGGGACAAAAACGACAATGAAATATAAATCTCTTATCAATTATGAGAGCCACACCTTGTTGGTCCTTTAATTTGTTACCAAGCCTCTCACTCTCACTTCCATGGCTTTCTCTTCATCTTTCTTCTCGCAGAGCTCTTTCTCATGTCTCTCTCCGCCGTCAAGAAGATACCCACTTCGTTTTTCATCCATCATACCCATAAAAGCCGCCGCTGCTGCTTCGGCCGAACCTGACAAGGAAAAGCTAGCACAGACCAAAACTGAAGACTCCAGTACTAGTACTGCTAGTACTAATGTTCAAACTTCCAAAGCAGCTCCTAAGCGTCCCAAGAAACCTGTTTATTCCAGTGAGTTTTTTAATTTACCATATTTTTTTTAATGGGAAAATGCAATGCAGGGTTGGTGTTGTTGATAATTATTTTCTGGTTTTGGTTTTGTGGGGCAGTGAAGAAAGGTCAGATTGTTAGAGTAGATAAAGACAAGTATCTTAACAGTATCAATGTAAGTCATTTCTTCTGATGATTTCATTACCATTTCACAAGATTGAGAATTGAGATTATCAACTGTTTGGTTTCAAAATTTTCAGTATTTATCGGTTGGGCATCCGCCTTACTACAAGGGCTTGGACTACATTTATGAAGATCGTGGTGAGGTACTATAAAAGATTTTAAGCCAAGAATCAAGAATGTCACATTATCATTTGATCTGGAATCTAATGCCATTTCGATATGTTTCAGGTTCTGGACTTGCGTATTTTTGAGACAGGAGAGTATGCACTGGTAAGTCATTTTGACCTCTGAAATTCAATCATTATTCAACATTGTTAATCAAACCTTTGATTTTGATGAAGAGATAAGATAACCCCCATTTGGTTTTGATTTCATCACAGGTTGCATGGGTCGGAATACCAACAGCACCGGCTTGGCTACCGACAGATATGCTAATCAAGGTAATGCTGCTACTAACTGTCTCTCATTTTGCTTCTCTGTACCGTCTGTCTCACTTTAATGACCAACATGAGGCAAATATGCAATTGCAACTTCTTTGAATTGCTCATTTTTGTTTTGATTAAAACATAAATAGAACAAATACAGTTTGTTTCTTTGATGTTTGATCAAGTTTTCATTCTTTGCGCGCTTGCTTGCAGTCGGATAAGCTGGACTATGAGAGATTATGAATCATGTCCAAATGTGTAATTCCTTGCTTCTAACGATGGATTTGACTGTTTTTCTCGATGTGTTCTCGAACATCACTTGCTTTGGCAACCAATAAATTACATTCATCTAAATCATTGTATTAATATCACTGATACTAATCATTCAATTTAGGCTGCCTGTAACATTTTGTGAATTGGTATGGAATACAATACAATCTTTAACATCAAAACTGTATTATTGGCTAAAACTGTTGCATACAATATGATGTTTATCTAAATTCACAGAAGAATCAAATCGTATAACTAACATTTTCACCTGGCAAGCAGAAATAAGTGCATAGAAATTTTGTAAACAAACCCAAATGCACTGGTAATTTAAATTGTTTTGTCAATTCTTGGATCGAAGAAAGCAATTACGGGATACTTTTGTTCATTTAGACTAGAACTCGAATCTCCTCTTTGCTCGTTTATTGGCATTCATAAGCTCTACCAAGGAGGGAAGAGGCTGAGGTACAGGCACATTCCTTGACCTGTATAACTTTCTCAAGCTCTCACTAAAGCCACTCGAAGAACCAATGAAGGAAACAGCAGAAGAATTATAACGTCGTTTCTCCACCAAATTCCCACATAGCATTGCTGTAGACATATTCTCATGATTCACTATAACATCCACCTCTCTGGATGAGAACTCTTGTTCTGATTTATTGACAACTATTTGAGGAGGGTCATCTTTTGCGGATTCTAGTTTATTTTCTATGCAAGAGGAACCAACACGAGAGCAAAAAGAACTCTTATAAACTTCTTTTTCCAACTTCTCAAATTGCCCTGTAGTAAGCTCTCTCTCCTTGTTCCCAATATCTTTTTTACAATTTTTTTCGGCATCCACATCTCTAGATGAGAGTTCTTGATTGCTTTTACGGACGATTATTTGTGGAGGGTCTTCTTGCTTGGAATCTATTTTCTTCTCATAGCATACGAAATTAGAATCCTCAAGACTAAGTCTTGCTCTACCAAATAATGTAACAGCTGGCCTTGTGCCTGGAGGAGACAAACTCAACAGCTCTTTCCGACCAGGAGATCTTGTAACTGGTTTCAATTCAAATTCTGTAGAAGATTGGGTGGGCACTTCAACCACATGAGCACAATCTGCACTTTTGATTGATTCATCTAATTTTAAAGGAGCTTCCACACTAATGTCTAGAAGCTTCCAAAGAGGGTCATCTGAAGTTATGCGAGCACCAAAACAGTGCTTCCTTACGTAATCCAACTCCATAGCCCGGCAACTTGGGGTTGTTGATACAACCCGTTTAGGTGCAAGAAGTTGCAGAGCCCACTCTAATTCCTCCCTGGATGAATGCATCGAGTAACAAACGTGCCAAACACCAAACTGGTCTTTCAGTGCTTCATTGAATCTTAGTTTTCTTTGACTTGGAGTCTCCAAATTCTCTTCTTCACACACATACCACTGTGCTGAAGGGCGGATAATGAGGGGCTCAGGCTGAAGATTAGCTCGGGCCTCTGCAAGCTTTGCAGATGCTCTTTCATACAGTTTAGGAAATCCATCAAACATCTGAAAACGAGTAGATGGATCTTCAGATACGACTTCAGGTGCTATGAGCATCAGAGATTGGAAACATTCTGGTTTGGTGGCTTTATCAACAAATATTTTGGACCCAAAATTTTTAGACACATTTGAGAGAATCTCTTCTTGACCAAGTAGATCGCAAGTCAGATACACAACAGGTGCACCAGGGTTCTTCCATATACAACTGATAACCTGGGTCATAACAGATGGGATTAGCATTTAACCTGCGATTGTAAGATAAACACCCAAAGTTTCGCAAGCCACACACATTACCACACCCATGCATAAGAGCACACATGCGCACATAAGAGTATATTAATTTTAATTTGAAACTTCAAATTTGTAGAACAAAAAGACGAAAGAAAAATAGGAAATGCAACTGAAAGAACTTTATCTCAAAGAAACAAAAGTGTTATGAGTCTATATCAATTTTTAATCATTATACAAGTACAGATCAGCACCATGTCTTTCTCTACATTTCCTTCAGTTCATCACCAGATTAACAATGTCTGATACTTAATCATATCAATGAAAATGCTAGGGAACTGGTTTCTGTTGCAGAAATGATGCAGGAAAGCAGGAGTGAGCAAAACAGCATTTACTTAAGATAGCCAAGTCAATCTCTGATACTAAATTGCACTCATTTTGAAGCCACTGATAGAAACTCTATACTTCCCATAGTCCTCTACATAAGGGCCAATATTTTACCTTCACACATCAACTACAAATTTTCATGCTAATAATAAAAGATAACAATGATTATCAACAGCACAAGATTCTAGACATGCTAATCAAAATAAGATTATTAGGACTGAAGAATACCAAAATTACTTAAATGTAGGCAAAATCTTAGGGATAGTGTAACATCAGAAAGTCTTAACATTGTGTAGCTGAAAAATAACATTAGAGGTATGCATCCTTATGCCAATTGCCAGTACAAATTTCTCAGCACTATTAAACAAATTGTGCCTCTATCATGCATATTTATATGAGGTATTTTTTGAATAAGCAAATCTTAAATTATTTTGAATTACACCACCAACACAAACTACGGTTCATGTCTCAAGAATGATCTTTCTAATAATGCTCCCATCAAATGCTACAACTTACTATCATCACCCTCTGTCAGAAATTAGTTTGCACTACAGAGAAGAATTACATGAGAGACAAACTGAGAATACCTGACGAATTGCTGAATGCTTGCTTGGAAGTTGCTGAGAGAACTTCCCAAATGTGCAGTCTAGGAAAATATAATCAAGTTGGCATCTTGGCTCCTTTCCTTTCTTGCCAATATATTTCTCCGGTAGACTTTGTAGGCACTCAGACGTTAGCCTGCAATCTCCGGTGTGCAGGATAGAACCAAAATCGCCTTCAAACAAGAACATAAGTGCTCCTGAAGTTTATACAATCCATTCCAGAAAGGACTATCTGTCAATAGGCTGTTCCCATATCATTGCAAGTCATACAAAGGATAAACAAGGAGTACCCTCCTAAGTCCTAAGATAATATATACAATTTCTTTATTAGAAACCTAAAAATACATCAGAGAAAAAAGAAAAACAAGGAGACTGTCAACAATAAAGTGAACCTGCTGTACAAAAAATTAGGCAGCCATTGGGCACATCAAAAGGAACTATGCAAAAGTCCCCGAAAACCTAAAACTGTAGAAATGACCTATCCCCCTCAATGCACACAAACGATATACAGTCGAGCTTGACTAAAGTGCAGATTTCAAAGACAACCACAAGAATATGACCAGGCAAACAGATAAAAGAAATGATTGTGTTTACACTTTACATGGATCTAATTCAGTAATCATGGAGTGGCTTTCCCTCTGAACTTCAAAATATAATCAAGAGTGATGTCTGTAAGAAACAATCTTCCAAACACCATGATATCAACATGTTGCCATTTAGCAAAATACAACATTCCTACAGGTCACAATCAAATCAAAATAAGAAGATATTTAGATTCATAAAAAAAAAAATATATATATCCTCTGCTTCTTTGAACATTTTAAGCAGAAATGCACATGTCAGCTATATTATTTATATGGTAATAGATTTTCCTATTGTTTTTGTAATGACGAAAAGGTATGACAGTTAATTGTCTTATTGAAAGACAGAATAATGAATGCCTTCAGAATGTTGCCAGCAGATGTATTGGAACTCTTATTTAAGTCCATAGAAAGCACATATTAGTTCAACTGAATAATCTTTTTTCACTTGAAAGGAAATTCTCCGTCTCAGGGAATCGACTTGGGCAAGTAGGTGACATTAGCCACACTGAACTTCATCCCCTGGAGGTTTACCTTCTCAGTTAGCATGCTTTATGGTAACAGTTTTAGTGTTTCATGAATCGAATTCTTTTAAGAAAGATATGGATTTCACCATGGAAATTAATATTGAGCTTGGTCCATTGAATTATCAAATTTATTGACCAGAGGACATGATATTTGATTTCACAACACAAAAACAATAAAAAGCAAACCATTGTCGCTCATCACCAAACAAAAATGATATAAATCTCCCAAACTCTCTGAATGAGAAGGATACAAGTAAAAAGAAATGTCTCTATTGTAAGAAATTTCTAAACATACACTGAACCACCCCTTTAGTCTATATTTTTGAAACAGCACCGTCTGTCATAAAAACTTCCAGATAACAATAAATTGATGCAGCTATCTTGTTTCCCATGGATGAGCGAAATGTTTTCATTTAGGCATATTCTAAAACCAAGGCATGGAGATGTTGAATGGGAAAAAAAAGTATGGTCACAAGTGGCAATTGAAAATGACACATAACTATAGAAAAGATCCCATGAAATTGTCACTCACTAAAAATTGTGCCAAATCCAGAACATTGATAATATATGCATTCTGCATTATGATTTGTTATTGAACAAACTTTGCTTAGGTCCAAGGAAGTCTTAACTCAACTCAACAATAGGAAAATGGTCAGGAATCCATTTCGATAACATTTAACATAACATACCATGATAAGCCATAAACAAAAAGAATCCTCGGAACAATTCAAAATCAAAATTCAACCATACTCACATAAACCATACAAACCCCAGCATCCAAATACAAGGCAATTATGAAGAATTCAACAAATAAATCAACCTAATCAAACAAAAACAATACAAATCTCCAGAACATAAATTACCAGGACAATGATTCGCATCATAAGCCGAAACCTTGAATTCCCCATCCGGATCATCAACAAACAGCGTCTGCCCCACTTCGATACCCACAAACAATGACTCGTCAAGCTGCAACAACAACAACCCAGAAAAAAAAAAATCAACAAAAAAGCATAAAGGGTACTGAAAACGAAGGGATTAAAAACAGAAACCTGAGAGTAGTGATAAAGAAGAAGCGATTTGGTGATGTGGGTAGAGTAAATTGGGTAGTGGGAATGAGAGGAGATGCCGACTGTGTGATCTTTGTGAGCGTGAGTCAAGAAATAGTGTCGCTTCTTCTTGGATGATGGAGTGAACGTGTCCACAGAAAAGGGCAACCCTTTGGGCATTTCTATCGGCATATCTTCTGGTGGGTGGGTGTGTGATTGTTGTTGCGATGAGAAAGTGAGAGAAATTTCTGGGATTTGAAGAGTAATGTTTTGGCTTCCTCAGGAAGGAATTGCAGGAATATTTATGTGTAGCGGGAGGGGAATTTTAAAATGCCGCCATCTTCATTTTTTATTTGTTTTGGTGATTATCCATTTGGTCCCTATCTTATTTAAACATATCACTTTTGACCTATTTTTGTTTTTTTATTGCTAAAGTAGTCTCTAAATTAACCGACCTGAATAAATCTAGATCAAACAATAAAGGGTTAATTGCAATAATTTACCCTAAGGTTTTCCAAAAAGGCATGATATTCAACTAATAGCCTTAGTTGCAGCAGACTCCCTTACCAACAGTTGATTTCTATCCAATTTAACTATTGACTGAGGTATGTGTTGAAAAGTCCACAGTACCCCTACACTTTATTGAAAAAGTCTTAATTACTCTCTACCTTTTAAATTGTTAAATAACATTTAAATAATTAAGTTTAAGAAAAAAACTTAAATAATTAAAATAAAAGACACTCTCACATGTACCAAAGAAAGAAAAAGAAACTTTCACATCTAATTTAAAAGACCAAACATCTTTGAAAAAGCCATAAACAATTTTTTTTTTTTTTAAAAAGGGACAGCTTTGAGCATGAGTGTTTTGGGTTTTTGTTAATTTGGGTCTTGTTCTTTAATGGTGGATTTAAGGGGACCGTGAGCACGGCATTGCGACCAGGTTTTCTCAACTATTGTTCTCAAATGATTTTACTGTTGTAGGTCTTGATTTGAAATATCATCATCATCAGATGATCTTTAATAACAGTAGTTTTTTCGTGTTCTTCTAGTTCAGGTTTTTCTTCTCATGGAAAGCCTCCAAAAATTCTTTACTTTGGTGAAAGATCTACTATTTATAATAAAAGCACTCTTCAGAAAATTGATGTCACTGTTTGCATTAAATCTATTTGTGAAGGTAAATTATAGCAAACTGCTCCTTCGATGGAGGAGTAGACCGTTCTTCCATGTGAAGAGCGATCTACTCACTTGGAGCAAATCTGCTCTTTCCATGGAGGTCTGCTCCAGTTGATCAAAATCAAAAGGAGGCCCCATATAATCAAATCAAATGGATGGGGCCCATTTGATCTGATCAAATGGTTGAGAATTTTCCTCCATATGATTTTTTTTATTTTGTTTTTTTTTTAATTAAATTTTTAATAGTTTTTTTTTTGTTTTTTTGTTTTATATTTAAAATGATGATTTTACCCTTGAAAATTTAGTCAATCGTTATTTCTAATGGAGTTTGACTAACGGTTTGGGGGACTACAACAATTAATGTCATTTGTTGAATATTAAGCTTTAATGGTAAAATGTAGGGTATGTTATCGCAATTAACCCAACAATATACTATTGGTCTCACCCTATAGTTGATGACTTGATGTGCTTTTTCATGACATTTTATGTGTTTTGTGTTATTTTTACTATTGATTTTTTTTATTAATTGATGATTTGTTTTACATAAGTATGATATACCCAATAATAAATCGATAAATTAATAATTTATTAATTTATAGAGTGTATTTATGTTTCAATGTATATATAAACAGAGTAATGCTACTTTGTCTAAATTTGGAGCCCAAATCTGGTGTCCAAATTTAGTATAATCCATCCATTTAAATAGCATTATTTAAATGAATGGATTATACTGATGCCACATCAATTGGACACCAAATTTAGGCAAACTAGGATTATTGATACAAATAACCAACTAAATATTCAAGTAATCTATTTAACTAAATATCATTAATCAACTAAAATTACATTAAGGATTCGTTTGTTTTTTTTATCTGAAGATTGAACGGTCCTGAATTTTCCCGAAGACCGAAGAGGGACTGAAAACTAAAACTGAATGACATGTTTGTTTTTATTTTTTCTCACATCTGAATATAATGTCAACTTGTTTGGTTTTAAAGATAAAATTGTTTGAAAACAAATGATCTGACATTTATACCCTTATTACTATTAATTGTTATATATTTTAATTTGATATGATACAAACAACTAAATAAAAATAATTGAACAAATACATAACCATTTTTACGTTAATAATGATAAGATATTATTCAATGTTAAGATATGATAAATAATGATATTGAGAAGATTTTGATTTTTACATTACAAAATAAATAAATAAATAAATAATTGAAAGTTCAATAATGGAGTTGAAAGTGACATTGTGATTAAGGTTTTTTTTTTTTTTTTTTTTTGTTATTATTCTATCTATAGTTATTTATCAATAATAATATGTCAAAAGAAAGAAATTTGTATAATATAAAATCATGGTAATATTGGAAATAATTATCTTTGGAAGGATAATCTTGGAAGGAAATATTTTTAATGCAATACAGTGATTTGGAATTAAGTGAAAAGTCAGGATTTTTTCTTTTTTTTCTTAAGTTGTTCAGTGGTATTTTTAAGTTGTTTAACCACTTAAAAAAACAAACAAAACAATTTAATAGGTTCACTTCAAACCCACTGAGTGTTAAGTGGAAAAAACAAACGACCCATAAGTCAATAATAAATAAATAAATAAATAAATAATTCCATTATGCACTCAAAGCATCAACAACACTTTATAATTTTTTGTTGCAGTTTGAGAATTCAACTCTAGTACTTCTAGGTGCATTGAGAAAAAAAAAAATTAGAGATGAGATTCAACTAGATTTGAATTTCAAGAAAAAAAAAAAAATCAAACAACAAATAGAGTTATATTTCAAGAAATAGCTAATTGCACCAAACTCCCCTTAGGTTTGCCCTTTTATACTAAAAAACAATTGTATAATTAATTGACATTCACCTCCCCTGCTATTAGGGTTTGACCATGATTGACCGTTAAGTTTAACACCTTTAAGGGTAATATCATCATTTTACCCTTAATTTAAAACAATAATTGAAAATCAATTTTTTTTTTAAAAAAAGATCAATAATTGATAAATAAATAAATAAAGATCAAATTAGAACATGATTTAAAACAAAAAAATGAAAAATGAAAAAATGGAATATAATCTTAAATTTTAAAATACGAAATTAAAAATCAATGCAATTTAGGGCCAGTTTGGTATTGCTTTTGAAAAGTTAAAATCACCTTATTTTATAATTTTGACAAAAAATTATGTTTGGTAAAACTTCCAAAAGTGATTAAATGATAATCTGGTAAATTTTGACCGTGATTTTGAGAAGCAGGTGAGAGGTTACTTTTTGAAAGTGATTATGGAATAATCTATTTCAGTATTTAATGAATGTTTTAAAATATCATTATTATCCTTATGAAATAAAGTTAAAATCATTTATATACCTTATTTCATCTCAAAATTAATAATTCTACTTAAATATTGATTTGATTTATAAAATCTTTTAAAAATATTTTCATTGTTCTTATGGATTTTTTTTTTTCTAATTTAAATATTCTACTTAAATATTGATTTAATATATATAGTTAATGAAAAAAAAAAAAAAAGTAGGGTTATAAAATCATTTATATTTTAGTCATTATAACTAATCTCAGCATTTTTACAATAAAATTACAAAACATATGTATACTGGTTTTTAGCTATATAGTAGTTTTAAAAATACAATTAAATAAATATCTACTGATTATTCATTCAGCACAGATAACAGTGATTATTATAAAAGCTACAGGAATATCAAATTGACCCTTAAAAGGGAAGGATGAGATTTCAACAAAAAAAAAAAAAAAAGTCAACTTCATCCAACAAAACCCATTACCAGCATTTCTCAACCAAACCTTCATCTTCATCATCCAAAACACACCATCCACAAACATCGAATCAATCAAAGAAAAAAATCATTTAAAAACCTGGTAACATAATTGTGTTTTTTGTTCATCCAAACCCAGCACAAACACAATGCATCCTCCAAACTCACTTTGAGTAACATCGTAGCAGGCAACAACAGATGAAAAAGAAAAAAATAAAATTGAAGAGCTTTTGATGGAGACCTCCATCTGAGATGGAATCGCGCTCCATCTCAAATGGAGTCACGCTCTATCCGAGATGGAGTCGCTCCATCTTAAATGGAGCGGATCTACTCCAAATCATCTTTTTTTTTTTTTTTTTTTTTTTTTTTTTTTTCTTTTTCTCTTTTTAGATTGATTTCTGGTTTTTGTTATTTGGTTTGACTTAAGATGAAGATGTTTTGTATTTGGATTCTTAAATTTTGTGTTGACAACACCGTCCATCATGATTGATGGATGGTGGAGATCCAATCTGGAGATTGGATCTCCACCTCTTTGCTTTTCTTGGATCTTCACCTCTCTTTTTTTCGATTTTTTATTTTTTTTTATTTTTTTTTTAGTTTTTATTTTTTTTTTCAGTTTTATTATTATTTTTTAAATTCTATTTAATCTCCACTACCTATCTCAAAGATGAATGGTGGAGATCCATTTTTAATATATATATATATATATATATATATATATACACATCAGTTTTTTAAATTTTTTTTAAAATTGCTTTATTTTTAAATTTTTGAATATCTTAAACATTTTAATATCTGATTTTTTTTTTTTGATTTTTTTAATTTTTTTTAAATTCAAATATTAATCTCCACCGTCCATCTTTGTGGTGGGCGGTTAGAGATCCATTTAGAAAAAAAGGTTTTTTTGTTTAAAGGATTAATTTTTAAAGATTTTTTTTTTCTAAAGAGAACTTTTTTTATTTTGTGATATGAGGGATATTTTCGTCTTCTATAAATTTTTGCTTTTAATTTCTTTTTAATTAAGCGTTTTAAGGGTATTTTGGTATTTTAACGGTCAAACTTAATCAATGGTTAAGTTTGACCAAGTTTGACTAATAGAAGAGGAGGTTAGTATCAATCAATGATAAAGTTATTTCTATGTGTAAATAGGTAAATCTCAGATGAGTTTGGTACAATTTGCTCTTCAAGAAAGTATGAAAGTAAATATATTTGTAATTTAGTAAGTTATTAATTTATGATATGAATGAGACCACAAATTTCTATAGAGGTTTTCTTAAATTAATAAAAATATAAGGAAAACCATTATGTAAGCATATTGTGTAAAATAGGCACATTCTCATTGGTCATCATTTATGTGATTGAATGGTTGACAAATGACAAAACCACCCGGTGACCCTATGTCATATGATAAAAGGCGAATAATTATTTACTAGTTTGAAAAAATGGTTATCCATAAATATAATTTTTAAAAGTTTAATTCTTTGTTGTTCTTTTATCAAGTAGCCGCCTTATGCAATGGTGTTGTCTTCGTCCACGATAAGGAATGATGTAGGCCTCATTCAATGTATCTGAAATTGCCAAACAAACAGATAAGACAAGACTGCATCCAATACTCTCACAGCTCTTTTTTAATACCGCGTGACCTTTTGTTTTTTAAATACCACATGCGATGACAACGACCCAAACCCAAACGTAAGATATTTACGAATAAAGTTGATGTGCACTAAACCAAACTCATTTGAGGTATAGCTGATCCTGTATGAGCAATATCTCATTCAATGTACTAGTATAAAACATCAATGTAGTAATTGATTACCTTCCATTTACAATAATATCCTTACAAAGATCAACCAAATCTCCCTCCCTTAGTCCCTCCCTCCCTCCCTCTCTCCTTCGCGCACAAAAAGTCTACTTACCCCTTTCGGAAAACACCACCTGTCCTAATTTCTCTCATTTTTTCGAGGGGGGGCAATGGAAACATAAACACTACATATATCTTTTCTTTGCAGAAGAGTGTGATTTCACTACATTGTGCATTTGGGGAGATAAAAGTCGTTTTTTCCGTATTTACACTTACTTATATTGGTCTTCTTCTTGGGGATGCACCTGGTGTATGGGCTTTTAATAATGAGGGTTCAAGGAATGGATCGTGAATGAATCTCGTATTTGATTTCATTGCATATCCGGATGAGTATTCACCTAAGTTGTAAGCGCTTTGTCCTACTAAGGGATATGCTGGGTGAGGAGGAGAAAGAAAACAACTCTTGTGCGCAGGTCCATGTTGTCGTAAAGGGCTTGAACAAGGAGATACAGGCAACGAAGTGATCATTCTAACATTCTCCCTGCATACAGAAACATTGTCAAGAGGTTAATCGGAATGTCTATTGAAATCATGAGCAAGGACATGACATGAAACGCAAAATCTTACTACCTTGGATTATTTAAAGCTCTCGAAGTCATGGCCATTGGCTTTGTCGTGTAATCTCCATCACACAAAGTGATACTTTTTCTGGTGGGAATGGGATGAAGATCCAACACTGGCTGCTCACAGATTACAAATAACAGATCCATTAGTTTCTGATACCCACATTTGAAGAACATAGATTTACATCTATAAAATCATAGCAAAATTATGTACCAACCATCAGAAAAATAATATATATAATATCGATGTTCTTCCTTCAAACCTATCTTTGGTCATGTCATCTGTAATTTTCCAAATTCTTATAAAGGAAACTATGATGTAAGATACACAATATGTGCATGTTAGGAAGAGAGGATTAGGTACATGAGCATTGAAATTATCCAGCTAGACGTACGTTGAAGAATGAAGTAATAACCCTCCACGTCTCATAACCCCGGCACCCAACCTACCTAATAAAGGCTGGATTTGGTCACAGGCCCTGGAACTCGACTGGATAGACTATATACCGCTTGACATTCATGCTATTAGTAAAATTGAAATATAAATTCATATTTTCAAACAGAGATTGGAGAGGCCGCTAATTAGATGAATGATTGCCATCATCACACTTGAACTTGTATATTTGTTTGACTGAAGATCCTGACAATCACACAAGGTCTTATACACAATTAAGATTTAACCTAACAAGTAATAAAGCCTTAAGAATAGACACAAACTACTTGAACTTCATGCAGAAACCCAACATATTTCTCCAATAACACATTAACTTAAGATTTTTATACACCTTCTTTGTATTCCATAGATCCAAAACCCAGTTATCAAAACCATTATGATAGGAAGCATAATTAAGCACCGACATACTTTAATTTTATATAAATAGAAATTTTAAATAATCTCAAATTTAGTAGAAAGTATGAGCATTTGGAGGCCATACCAGTGTCCTACTCCCATCAAATGTGTAAGGAAAGGAATCCTTCGCTAAGGGGGCACTGGCAGCTCTTCCTATTGCTTGATCACGAACAAAGGGATGGTCTAGCAGTTGCGAGGCTGTAGGGCGTGCTGAAGGATCTCGCTGCAAGCAAAGCTTTATAAAGCTTTTGGCATCAGTTGATAGGTGATCAGGAATATCGGGAACATCTTTGCTGTTTCCAATTTTAAATATTGCTGCCACCTGTCAATCAATGAAATGGATCAATTTTTGGTTTACAAACACTTATAAATCTGGTCATACAAATGGATGAGTTCCATATAAACACATTCTGAATAATTTATATCGCACCCCTTCATATTGGCTCCATGGTGGTTTTGAAGTTGCCATTTCAAGAACTGTGCATCCCAAGCTCCATATATCCACTGTAAGACTGTAGCCATTTGTATTCATCACAACCTGACATTAGAAAATAAGATAAACATGAGAAAAGAAATCGTGGAGAACTATAGACGTTAATCACGAATATAATAAACTCAAAATTATAAATTAAAAGAAAAATAAAATAAAATGCTGATTGTTCTGAATTAACCAAAGAGAATAATACCTCAGGTGCCATCCAATAAGGACTTCCTTTGAAAGAAAGCATGGAAGAACAAGAAGTTATCTGTTTTAGGAACGAGACATATCAGCAGTGACATTAATGATTAACCACAAGCAATGTCAAAAGCAAACAATCCATTTAAACTCTGTTTACATTACAGCCCTTCTTCTCAATCAAAAGGATCTTTTTTTTCCCTTGTAATGAAAAACATCATTTTCCCCTCATCTTTAATTTTATTGCTTCTCAAAAGATTTTTATTATTACATGCTAACATAAAAACTGAGACAACATTGTTCAGTAATCTAGTAACAAGCTTGTTATATATGAGATAAAGATGAGACATATACATGCTTGGCCATGCCGAAATCCGCTAACTTGATTTCACCATTAGGATCTACTAATATGTTTGCCCCTTTAATGTCCCTGCAATGCAAAACAGGCCGCTTTAAAATCCAAGAGAAAGAAGAAGCTGCACGTATTAAACAAGTATAACTAGTCATAACTAGTATTGACAACCAAATACCTATGCACTGTATTCCTTGCATGTAAGAAAGCAAGTCCCAGAAGAATCTGTCTGGTATAAGTTTGAATAACAGGCTCTCTGAAGGGACCATACTCTTGAAGCAATTTGTGGATTGAACCACCAGAAACGTATTCCAGATAAACTGAGAGCGTTTCTTCGGCCTGGGAACATGACAATCCACATTTATTACAAACCCGGGTCCAACACTCACAACTTAAAGCATCAACGGAATATAGAAGAAGTGAGGAAGTGGTCAGCATTTTTGGAAAAGAGTTTTGGTAAACACTTTCTTCCTTACTCCCCCTCACTTCCCTACAGATGTGTTCATGACTATGCATGCGAGAAAGTGTATGTGGGCATAAAGCATCAGGATAACCCATACCATTTCGCTTCCATAGTATCGAACTATGTTCGGATGTTGAAGCTGGCTGAGTAAGTTTATCTCCTGTGTGACAAAAGAAAGATAGGTCACAAATTCATCAACTGCTGAAAGGATCAAATGGACAACTTGTAAACTAACTTTTAAGTTCTCTATTCAAAGAGTAACTGGAAAAATGAAATCTGATAGATATCAAGCATTAAGCACGAAATATTCAGAAGGGATTGGATAGAATAGTTACCTGGTTCAGTTGCTTGAGACATTCTTTTGATGACTGATCGTCATGAACAACCCGGACTTCTTTGATTGCACACATCTGCCCCTTCTCACTGTTTAAGTAGAAAATACAACGGTTAGCAGAGTATAATAAAACTTGCACAGCAATCTAATTGAAAAAAAAAAAAAATTATAATCAAAATTATAACTTACAAAGTAATAACTAAATAATCTTCTGTTATTCATTCAAACACCTGTTTTTTCATAACATCTGTTATGATACCTTTATATTGCTTTCTAGCACCTTTTGAATAAAACAATCTACTTTATGATAGTTAGCATGACAATGGCCAATTTGGTTAACTTTTGACAGTATAGAAATCATTGGAAACTAACCGCGACGCCATTACCTATTAAATCCAAGGTAAACATGCCCAAAAGTCCCCCTTCCTAAAAGCTTTCCTTTCTTCCAGTTTGACAAAGTATTTTCAGTTCTTGAGGTGGGCAAAGTCGAAGGGCTAGTGGGGGAACCTGGTGGAAGAGTTGGAGAACCTGGTGGATGAGTGGGGGAACCCGGTGGAAGAGGGAGCCGATGACATTGAGATTTCCCATCTTCGAGCCTCCCAGTAGGAGACTCGAGACTCACACCAGACAACCGTGAATGCAGAGGAGATGTGGGACTTGTTGGCCCTCTTGATCCAGGACCTGGACTTCTAGGCATCAAATTGAACTTGCCGTCACTATGTGTGACTCTCGGATCACCATATGATCTGCAAACAAAACGAGTAGCAGCACTTGATAAACAAATCAAAGTAAATCTAGTAGCAATTTTGTGAACAAAAGCAGAATCAGTTCTTCTTATAAATAAAAAGTCCAATCATCAAATTTTGTGTAGTAATTAACATTTTGAAATCAGTTCAATATGATGAAAATGAAAAACAATCGTCTAATTGGATTTACATAAATTAAGAAACACAAAAACTTTAAGTAAATTTGTAAAGGAGAAATCATGATCCAAGAAAACACATTATCCAAAGCAACCAGGTCTGACAAAGCCCTACAGAGGCAGAACAAAAGTGAATTTTGGGTCTGAAATTCTCAGAGAACATAACTGACAGCAGATTCATGTCAGTAAAAAAAATCTGACATGACAAAATTCCAAGAGAGAGAGAAAGATAAATGATTCAATTAAAAAAAAAACAATCTTTTTTTGGTAAGAAATTAAATTAAACAAATGTAAAATCATATCAATTTCCATAATCTGAGAAAACAAGTGATGATCATCAAAATTAATCAAATCAACTACCCAATAATCTGAACAAAGAAATAAACGAAAAACCCAAAAAAGGAAACAAACAAACCTAGCTCCACCAAATTGAATCTGATCAGTTCCAATCAGATGATCCTCGGAGGAGCCGGAAGAGCTGACGCTGGAAACGGAAGCATAGCCGGATCCCAGACCGATTCCGTGATCACTGTGCATAGAGGAAATGGAAGGTCTGGGCAAGGGATGTCCTCTCTTCTCGACGGAATCGGAATCGAAACCGAGGAAGCCGGAGGAGCCAGCTCCGTTGATGGCGAAATCCCTGCTCTCACGCGGCGAATTGCGCGTGAAGATGACGTCATCGCAGGACTTGGTGTTTGGGTCGTCGGTGGTTGGTTTCTTCTTGTTGCTGTTGTTGTTGCTACTGTTGCTATCAGAGTCAGACTTGCAGGTAGAGAACTTGATGAAATTGAAGTGGTTGCTGCTGCTGTTGTGGTTGTGTTGGTTATTGTCTTCTTTGTTCTTACTTGATTTTTTACCCCACCAAGCAGGCATTTTTGCATCCCAAAAACCAAACTCTCTTCTGTTGTTTTTTGTTTTTCCTAAAAAATAAATCAACAAAAGGAGGAAGAAGATGATGATTTGAAGTGAGAAGAGAAGAAACAGAGAAGAAGAAGAGAGGTAGGGTGGGCTGTGTGAGAGAAATAAGAAAAGTTTGGTGGGGCTGTGTGAGAAGGATTTTTATATGAAGAGGAAAAGAGGAGGAAACAAAGAAGAAGAAGAAGAGAGAGAGAGAGATGGGTCCCACTTGGTGCTACAGTGATTAACAGCTAAGGTTTGCGGGGTGGGGGGGCTCAGGGACGGCAAGCGGTGGTTGGATAATCGCTACTTGCTTACGTGGATTGCCATGACGTGTTTTCTTTTTACTTTTTTTCATTTTATTTTGTGAAAAAAGAAAAAAGAAAAAAAAAAAGAGTGTAATATGTGCGTGTGTTTACGTGAGTGTACGTGTGTTTGTGAGCTCACTAGTTAGATATGCATGTTAATGTTGTTGTGCATTAAGAGAGAGAGAGAGAGAAGAATCCCATGGATGAGTGTGTATTGTTTGCTCGCTACACCTGCAGAGAGATGCTTCGATGCATCCTAATTTTACGAGAAAAACTTAGAGGCAACCGATGTACCACGTTAGAATCTGATGGTAATGCATCGGTTCCACCCATGAGTGACATGTGGCACTCGCTAAAATTAAATGATATTTTTTTTCCACTTTTAGTTTAAGCCCAATTTCTCTTTTATCTTTTTTCACTCACATATCTGAACATCAACTTGTCGATATCGTTTTCAGTGACCGTCATCATCGTTTTCAGTGACCGTCATCGTCATTGGTTGCTTCCAAGTTTTTTTCCAATCTTACAATATTTTTCCACATGGGTGAGTATGCCCCTATCCATACTCACATTCCAATTTGGAAAAATAAAATAAAAAAAATTGTGTCCATACTAGTCTAATGTATATCCAATTGTGATTCTGTCTCGTGACAAATTTTGTAAAAATTATAAAAAGGGAAAAATATTATATTCATTAGATTTTATTTTACATATTTCGTTATGATTCTACATATGATAAATTTCATAAAAATCATAACGTGAAATGCAAACTACATCCAAATTTCTCTACCCATTTTGATATCTGCACTTATTTATATACACATATTACATATACCATGTAAGGTATGGAATATTTTACATTTTTACCTATGGCCATTCCCTTTAATATATATTTTTTTTAGAGAACATCCCTTTAGTTAATATAAAAATAATAATAATTTTATGAGGTTGTAATAAACCATGTCATTATAAGACATTATGAGTTAGTTTTTATAGGGATGAATTTTCATACTCATAATCTAGTCGTACTCGTGATGATGAGTAGTATATCTTTTTAACAATATTCATATTCATCGATAATTTAGTATCCTTATCCCGTACCTTATACTTTAGTTGGTGAAGACTCACACTCTTCATCCATCCATTAAGATTCAAAAATTGATCGTTACCGATGTCAAAAGCTATACATCTGAAACGTACTTAATTATAAGTTATAATGTGTGTTCTCTCGCCAATGGGCTCTTGCCACAGTGGCTGGACTCTCCTTGTGAGAAATCCACCACCATGGTTCAAACCCATGGCATGCCTTTTGTGTATATATATATATATATTCTTTGTCCACCTTGGCTGTACTTCCAAGTGTGGTGTTGTCTCACCAATGTGTGAGTGTTATCTCCCAGTTCGTGGGAGCTGTGATCGTGGGAGTGTTATCACCGGTAGTCGTTGTAATATTAAAAAAAAAAAAAAAAAAATGTGTGTTCTCTCAATAAATCTTGATATGCCATTGTAGAAATAATAATAATAATCATTATTATTATGATTATTATCCATGAATAAAATTGTAATAGAAATTGTGTGTACATGATAAGCGATCATATATTCACATGTATATATATATAATCATGATGATGGCAGGGGAAAGATAGATAGAGACGCTTTGCCGCTTTACACTTCAAGTAAAAGCGTGTGGGTCGTCGGTACGTCCCCTGGATTTGGATTTTGGATTTTTGGATTCGGTGTCTATAATTATTTATTTTAATTTTATTTTATTATACAAAGTGGTGTAAATCATGTGGAGTTGAGTGCAGACTTTTTGTGTGCATTGTCAGTGCTCTCACTCGCTAATCGCCACGTCATCCATTTCGCTTTGGGGTTGCTTACCGACATTTCACTTTATTCCTATATACATCACTTCACAATTCACATTATCCCATTCAATTTTTCCATCAAATGTATATATCACACTCAAATAAATGCTTTATCTATTTATTTATTTTTAAATGCTTATAAAATGCAGATGATAAGACTCGAAAGTAATTAGAGAAATCCCATTCATATATCTTTAGTGATCTCATATGAATTAAAAAGGTAACAAGGAAGAAACGATGGGTTGTTGTGTAGGTTAATATAATATTCAAAATATCCTTATCTACACGGGGATACAAGACAAAATAAATTAATTATTATTATCAAAATCCTAAAATATAAGATATTTTTTTTTCAACTTGTAACGTGTACCAAGGACATTAAATTTATTGGGTGTGGGATTGTGAAGTGAGTCGATGCCGGCAAGTGGTGAGGTAGTTAATGGTTTGTTTGGTAGACCTATTTTTCTAATACCTTTATTGCTTTAGCGATATGTATATATATTTTTTAATATGTCTATAGCCTCCCGATTATTTAAGTTGTGGGTTCGAATAATTTCACAGCTTCAAATTTAGTTGTGGAAATTATAATTCAATCCATGCTTGTAAAGTCTAATATTATTAGATCCTGACAAATTTCTGATACGGTGAACTTTAAAAAAAATATATCTATATCTCATACCCACATCATTAAAATATCTCCCTTTTCAAATCATAAATTATGAAAATTTACAAAAAAACATGTTGAATTATATTTTATAGTAATTTTTATGTGCAAACTGTCCAAATTAACATTTTTATCTTATTAGCTGCTTCTAAATACTAATATCTAGAGTTAACTCTTAAATTTAGGAGTTCACAAAATGACAAAAATATACTTAAAATTTATTCGAACCTTCTATTTACAATAAAATAAATAACTTAATTAATGAATTAGGTTACTCAAATTCCCTATTCGAGTAGGATTTAAATATTGCCAACTAATCTAATTATAGTATTCCACTTTATAAAAGTCGGGAACTACAGGTATGTTTGCATGGTCTAAAACAGATAATAATTACCTTATCTTTCCATCTAATTATATCTCTATTTGATTATAGTAGTTACATTTTTAGTAAACGAACCACCCAATGTGGTTTTGTGGTAAATAACATTTATTCAGCCCTGTAATGTCATATTCGAATAAAAGAAAAGTTACTCTCTTTTTGATAAAAGTTTATATGGCTCGGTGTTAGGTCCCCAAATTTATATTTCAAATTACAATAAAGTAAAAACGGTTGAATGATTTATATTTCACATTTTGTGAGAAGAATGGGAGTTCTCATTATTGAAGAGACAGTCCTCCCTTTAGTAGCCTTGGTTACTAAAGTTGTGAGTGTTTACGGGTTATCTGCTATCTTAGCATCTTTCTCTTCTTCCTTTGGATTTTCTTTCTCTTTGTCTCTTGTCTCTTGTTGGTGAGTGATGGACGCAGATGAACTTGAAAGGTTGTGCAGTGCTTTGTCGATTAAGGAATTAGAAGGTCCGGTTAAGTCTCTTGATAAGGGGATGAAAAATAGCAGGGAACGAAAGTTAGTGTTGTGCCTTGTGGGGAAGGTTTTGACAACAGCGTTGGTGAATAAAGATGCCTTTATCAGGGTTTTTGACTCGATTTGGAAAGTCAGTGAGGGGGTTGAAATCAAGTGGGTGGAAGGTAACTTTTTTACGTTCCAGTTTTTCAATATGGAGGATCGAAATCGAATAATTAATGGTGGACCTTGGAATTTTGATAAGGCTTTGGTAGTTCTAGAGGAGATGCCTCTTGATGGGGACATTTCCAGTCTAAGTTTTAATAAAGTTGAATTCTGGATTCAAGTACATAAGATACCACCTCTGTGTATGTTAGAGGAGATAGGCATGTTCCTGGGTAAAATGATTGGCGAGGTCAGGGAAGTTGATTTGGCTACAGCAAGGGAGGAAAACAACCGCTTTTTAAGAATTAGAGTGGTAGTGAATATATCTGAGCCGTTGATTAGAAGTCTGAGGGTTGATCTCATGGGGACTGGGAAAGTTACCACAATGCTCCTTCTTTATGAAAGGCTCCAGGATTACTGTTATAAGTGCAGGATGATCGGCCATGGTATAAGGGAATGCTCGGTGGATGGAGATATCAAGGAGGTCACTTCGGAAGCGAATTACCATTTGTGTATGTGGCTTCGTACGGTGAGTCCGAGTAAGAAGTCCCAAGGTCGTTTTAGGCAAACGGAGAACTATACCAGAAGTAGATTCATGGGGGTAACCCCTGCTAAGGTGACTCAGTCAAATTACAGAAGGCTTCAGGATAATTGGAGAAAGCCATATGATCATATCTCGGTTGGAAATTCCGGTGATCGGAAAGGCATTACTCACAAAACGACGGGTTTGGAGAAGGGGAAGGGTCTTCTTGATCCAATGAAAAGTTGCATTAAAAATTGTGCGGTTGATGGAAACATAATTTCTAGGGAAAAGGAAAACGGCAATGCTATGAAGATAGATGGGGGAGGTAGTAATGAGGAAGATAATACGGTGGGGATTTTAGGTTGCATGGGTAGGAATATTAAGAAGGTAGGTAATGATGAGGTGGAACACTTTTCTGCTAAGGGTACGGAGCCTAGCGGGAAGCTTAATAAGGATTTGGGCCTGGTCAAGCCCATATCTGAGGTTCTGGACTCAACCCAATCCTCAAAGAAGCCTGCTTGTCTGAACGAATCTTATAAGGTGAAGAGATTGGACCAACCCAAAGCCGAGGGGTCTTGTCTTACTAATAATACTAGTTATAAATGGAGGCGAGTGGGGCGGACTTCCAACTCTGCGGAGAAACAAACCCTTTCTGGGATTGAATTGGGGAAAAGAAATGGAGATAACCACAGCACTAACCTTCGATATGCAAAGAAAAAGGCAAGAGTTTCTAAGGTCGACGATGTTGGGGATCAGAGGTTGGAAACTGGAGAAGATGGCAGTATTAAAGATTCACAGGGATCCAGGTCTTTGGAGCATCCTGAAGGTAGGGATTCTCACAAGGTGCTGTACATGAAAGATGGAATTTGTGAGGAACTCGAGCAAAGAAATGAGGAAGGTAAGTCTGACAGTTCTTCTGCGGCAATTATTACTAGTGATCAGGTTTTAAAGGCTGCAATCAATGGTTCTACTACAAGTGTATCTGCCGACCGATCTCTATCGGTCCGTCGAGAACAATGAAAATCTTCGTCTGGAACGCTCGGGGGCTAGGTAGCTCTCGAGCGTTTAATTCCCTGCGTTACCACAAGCAGGAGGTGAAACCAGAGGTGATGTTCCTAATTGAAACAAGGTGTGGTCACGATAAAATGGAAAAATGGTGGGTTAGATTGGGTTTCAAAGGAAAATTGGTGATTGATAGTTTGGGAAAGGTTGGTAGTCTATGTTTATTTTGGGATAACAGTACTGAGGTTAGTTTGACTTCTTATTCTCAAGCTCATATTGATGTTTGCATTATCAGAGACGGCATCCAGAAGTGGAGATTTACGGGTTTCTACGGAAATCCGGACCATTCGTAGAGAGGCCATTCGTGGACTTTACTGAGAAGACTCTCTAATATGATTGACCTTTCTTGGGTTTGTATGGGTGATTTCAACGAAATCATGTCCGACTCTAAGAAGTGTGGGGGCTTAAAGAAGAAGTGGAGGGATATGGCCAATTTCCGTAAGGTGGTAGAGGAGTGTGAATTGGAAGATATAGGATACAATGGTCCTAGATTTACTTGGAGCAATAAGAGGGAGGGGTCGACTACGGTTATGGAATGTCTCGATAGGGGTCTTTGCAATAGTTGTTGGAAAAACTTGTTTCTGAGAAACAAAATTAGTCACCTGGATTTTTGGGGCTCGGATCACCGTCCCTTGGTCCTCGATTTTGAAGAAAAACATTAGGTAAGGAATTGGTATGGGGCGGGAACCAGATCTTTTTTCTATGAGGAATGTTAAAGAGATGAGACTGAATGCAAGGAAATTGTTTCGAGTACTTGGAAGACTAAGCTTCATGGGGAGAGTGTGATGGAGGACATTGTGAGGAAACTCAATTTGTGTGGGGTTAGGTTGGGAACTTGGAATGGGAAGAAAAGGGCCAATCTAAGGAAGGACATTGTGGCTAAAAGGAACGAGCTGAGAAAGGCTAGTAAACCAGACGTGCCACATTCCTAGAAAATGGTTGCAGTGTTAGAAGAAAAACTTAATTCAGCCCTGGACACGGAAGAGAGGTATTAGAGGCAACGTTCAAGGACTGAGTGGCTTCAACATGGGGATAGAAACTCTAGTTTCTTTCATGCTAAGGCTACTGTCAGGAGAGCATGTAACCTAATAAGGGGAATCACTGATGTGGATGGCCGTTGGAGAGAAAGTAAAGATGAGATTGCAGAGGTTATTTCTGAATACTTTAAATCGTTATTTGCTACTAGCAACCCATATATGTCTGCAACTAATAGGATTCTAGAGGGAATCTCTTTGTCTCTTTCCGAACAGTCAATGAGGTACTTGGATACTGAGTTTACAAGTGAGGAAATCAGAAAAGTTGTTTTTGGGATAGGGGCGCTCAAGGCTCCGGGAAAGGATGGTTTCCCGGCTGCCTTTTATCAGAAATTCTGGGGAGTCATTGGTATGGACGTAACTAATGTTTGTTTGGAGGTTCTGAATAAAGGTCGGCCTTTGGATGACATTAACAGTACGGTTATCACGCTAATTCCTAAAGTTCAAACTACCATGAGGGATTACAGACCCATTAGTCTTTGTAATGTCCTCTACAAAATAATTGCCAAGGCTATGACCAACAGAATAAGGGATGTTTTAGGTGATATTATTTCAGAAGCTCAATGTGCGTTTATTCCTGGAAGGTTAATCTCCGACAATACCATCGTCGGTTTCGAGTGCCTTAGCAAACTGAAGCGGAGGAAGAGGAAAAAAGGGTCCATGGCGCTAAAATTAGACATGTCTAAGGCTTACGACCGTGTGGAGTGGAGCTTTATTGATCAAATGGTGGTGAAATTGGGATTTTCAGAAAAGTGGAGGAAGCTTATCCAGAATTGTATGTGCTCTGTTTCGTATTCTTTCAGGCTAAATGGTGAGGTGTGTGGTGACATTAAACCTTTTAAGGGGTTGAGACAGGGCGATCCTCTGTCTCCGTACCTTTTCTTGCTTTGTGCGGAGGGCCTTTCGAGCTTAATTCAAGGTGCTTATGAAAAGGGAGAGATAACTGGTTTTAAACCAAGCAGGTTCGGTCCCACAATTACTCATCTTTTCTTCGCTGACGATAGTCTTATTTTTACTAGAGTTGATGACAAAAACTGTGAAGCCATCAAAAGAGTTTTAAGTAACTACTCTGAAGCTTCGGGACAGCTTGTGAATTTCAGTAAATCTTCAATTTGTGTGAGCCCATCGGTCGGCACAGAGGAAAGGAAGAGATTGGCCACCTTGGTTGGTATGAACCTAGTGGATTGCTATTAAAAATACCTTGGGTTGCCTTGCTTTTCGGGTAGAAGTAAAAAGAAGTTGTTTGCTGACATAATTGATAAGGTTTGGAATAGGATAAAAGGCTAGGGTGAGAAGCTGTTGTCAGCTGGAGGAAAAGAAATTTTGATCAAAGCTGTTGTGCAATCCATCCCTTCTTATGCTATGAGTATTTTTAGGCTCCCTATTAGTTTCCTGGAGGAAATTCAGAGGCTCACTGCGAGGTTTTGGTGGGGAGGAATGAGAGAAACCGAAAAATGCATTGGTGCAAATGGCAGCATCTGTGCAAGCCTAGATTGGAAGGAGGTCTTGGCTTTCGTGATCTTGAGACTTTCAACAGAGCTCTATTGGCTAAACAATGCTGGCGAATTTTCAAAAACCCCAATTCCCTGGCTGCTAGAGTGTTGAAAGGTTGTTATTTCAATAACAAAAATATTTTTAAGGTGTCGGAAGCTAGTAAGGGATCTTATGTGTGGAAGAGCTTGATGTGGGGGGGCAAGATTCTGGATATGGGGATGCGCTGGAAAGTGGGTAATGGTAAGAATATCCGTGTGTATGGGATAAATGGATCCTAAGAGATAATGTGTCTACTATTATCTCCCCTCCAAAGTTTGATGTGAACATCAAGGTGGACCATCTCTTGTCTCCTTCTAGCGAGTGGGATACCCAAAAATTGGTGCAGAATTTTCTGCAGTATGATGTGGATGGTATCCTTCAGATTCTGGTTGACCTTGGAGGGATGGAGACAGAAGGGTTTGGTAGTTTGATAAAAGCGGAGTGTATACGGTTAAAAGTGGGTATTGGGTTGGTCGTAAATTGGCTACTGATCCTAACCAATCTAGCCTATCTTGTGAGCGTCAGTGGTGGAGAAAACTATGGAAGTTGGAGATCCCGCTGAAAATCAAATTGTTCATTTGGAAGTCGTGCTATGACTGGATTCCAGCTATGGCAAATCTGAGCAAAAGAGGAATCAAGTGTAGTGACAAGTGCCCAGTTTGTTGCAAGCAGCCGGAATCTACTATACATGCCCTTTGGGAGTGTTCCATTTTGAAATATGCTCGGGTTTGGTGGGTGCCTAGGGTCAAGCTTCGTAAGGTGTCTTTTCCTAGTTTCCTTGATATGTTGTGCTTTTATTCAGATTTACTTTCTGTAAGGGATTTGGAAATTTTATGTGTGACGCTTTTGAAGGTTTGGATGACAAGGAATGACTGGGTGCATAATAGAAAGAAGAGTGATGTGAGTAATGTGGTTTGGTGGAGTAGGAATTACATTGATGAGCAGCACAGAATTAGTGGCAAGATGGTGCCTACTAAGTCGAAGGTGGGTGATAGATGGAGTCCTCCTGATCAAGGTTTGCTGAAGGTCAATTGTTCTGCTGCTATGGACAAGAGGAGGAGGCGTATTGGTTTGGGTACTGTCATCAGAGATTCTGAGGGCAGGGTCATGGCTTGTTGCTCCCAGGTGTGTGATGCGAATTTTGATTTGGAAACAGCTAAGGCTATGGCAGTGTACAAGGGTCTGAAGTTTTGGGATGACTGTGGTTTGGGGAGCTGTATTGTGGAAACGGATTCTTTTGCTGTGATCAATAACATTAATAAGGGAGGCCTCTTGGATTCTAGGTATGGTAGTTTATTGGATTCAATTGCTTTGCTAGCCTCGAATTCTAGGGGTGTGGCTTTCAACTGTGTCTGCCAAGTCCAATAGAGTGGCTAAAACTCTTGCTATCGAAGCATTGGGAATTTCGGAGGACGTCTTTTGGATGGAGGATGCACCTTTATGCATTAGAATTTTACTGGAGGAGGATTTGAGGCTCTAATTTTGGGTTGTTGGCGTGTTGCCTTTTTTTGTTTGGCCTTTTGTTTTTGTTTGCCTTCTCTGTTCCCGCCACCACCCCCCCCCCCCCCCCCCCCCCCCCCCCCCCCCCCCCCCCATGTTGTGAGAAGAAGAATAATGATTTATCTAAATTTGTAAAAACTTACATTGATTGAGTTCTAAAATTTAATAGCACATTATGAGTTTTTTTTTTTTTTGGTGAGCTCACTAGTTTATTAATTCGAGTTTATGTAGTATCTGAAATGGTTTTGGGACAAAAATACCCTTCAGATATATGGCATTTGATTTTTTTTAAAGACATAAAGAACCGTAGAGAGAGAGAAAAAAACACAATGTAAGAGAGATAAAGTAGATGTTAATAAAAAAAGTTATAAGTTTAGGGAATGTGACTTGATGATAAATAGAGCTCTAATTAACAATGTCCAAAGTTGGATTGTATAAAAATAAAATTGAATTTTGTAGGGATTAGATAATTAGTGTTTGTCTTGTCTGTCAATGTGGTTGTACGTGCTGTTGGATTCTTAATTAGTTTTTGTGGTTTGGTTTTTTGTAGATGTAGCTAGTGGTTTAGAATTAATTAGAGCTGCCTGCATGAGGCATTGTTGATTGTTTTTGCTTAATTAGTGATTAAACGTAATCATCCACCAAATTTCTTGATGTTATTTATTCTTTAATTAATCTTCGTTTCAATTTACAATTCATGTTGGATATTAATTTGAAAGAAACCCTAAAGTGATGAGAACAAAATGCATGATTGGGAAAAATAAAATTGAAATAATTGGGTTATCGAAATGGAAAACTTCCCTGTGCACGCCTTACCTTGTAGGGAAGCTGGAATTGGATTCTAAATTACAATGCTTACCCAGTAGTAGTAGTAGTAGCAACTTGATCAACATATCAGTGTGATTTTCGACTCTATATATTCAACCAACTTTATTAATATTCAGTCCTTCTCATGTGCCATCACATCATATCCTACTTTATTTTTCTACGAACAAATCTAAATCTCTAAATCAATTCTTTTTATATATCAATTCTTTATTTTATACCCCGTTAGAAAGTTACTATATTATAATTATATATATATATATATATATATATATCCCTTATTTTAATTTCGGTAAGGATATTGATGAAATTATATCGATTTTTTTTTTTAAATTTTGATCTGAATTTTCTTGTGCATGATAGATAAGTTCATTAACATCTACTTATGAATAAAATATGAAAAAAATTCAAGCACAAGAACTATTTTTTTTGAATTTTCTTATATTTCATTCATTTTTCAATGCTTTCATATTTAACAAAATCGGGATAAATAGTTTTAATGCTTGAAAAATTTTCAAATTTTATTCATAGGTATATTTCTTTTAACTTATGATCATCCACAAAAAATAAAATTCAGATCAACATTCATAAAAATCGATGTGATTTTATCAAGGTCCTTACTAAAATTTAAATAAGGAATCCTTTATGAGAGACTATATATATATATAGAAAGTTAAATAGATTTCTTTTAGCATGATTTGAGAAATAATCAAATGAGAATCCATGTGTCATCATATTGCAGGTTGGTTTTTTTTTTTTTTTTTTTTTTTCAACGGTTGAGTCAAAGGTCTATCGGGATAATTTCAACCACTACAATTACCATACAAAATAGCGACTCACACTACAGAAAAGGGACAACACCCTTTATGATTTAATAGATAAATATGAGAATCAAATTCTTGTTACAAATATGAAATGGAAAATAAACAACTACTTTAGAATTTAAGCAATCTGATCGACAATCTGTGATATACCCTAAAGCTTTCGGATTGAATACACACATTTTACCAACAAGGCAACAAGCCACATTTTGCATTGGAATTTTGATTTTAGAAAGGATGTATGGGAACACTACAATGTATTTCTACTTTAAGGTTGTTTTAAATGTTGTGATCCATATTCGAATCAAATCTGTATTATATGCATCTTCCACCCATCCCCACCTTTTCATAAAACTATTAAAAACTCTTCTTTTTTCATTTTATAATTGTTTTTTTACAGAAAATTTCGAACCAGAAGACTTCGACATTTAATTGGGTTATTTTTAATGTGCCTACTGCCTAGATTTTATGCACATTTGATACAATCTCAACTATGAAAGTGCATTATTAAATGATGTATAAATGTGTACAATTTGTGTAAAATCATTGTGATCATGTGAGGTTTAAGTGTGTAACAAATCATATATATATATATATATATATATATACCTACCACATGCGTTAGTGGCGACTTGAACTTATAACATTATCAGAATGAATGTATGAGTACTCTTATCATAAAACCACATCAGACGAGAATGTGTAACAAATAATTTGATTGTATGTAACCACTTTCCACTCCATTTATCATCATAAAAATGTGTGATAATATTTAGCATATTACTCGTATACATTATTAATTATAAATAAGTTGCCACATCATTATCGTGAACTAAAATTATTGTTCAGTTTTTATTGTATATATTTTACGGATTTAGCTATTATTATATGGGACATGTATAGTTGTAAAGTAGTTACGAGAGGGGTTATTTTCGTTTAATTATTTTAAATTTTCAAATATTTGATTTTTTTAGAGCCCTATATTAAAATCCAATAACTAACAACTAACCATATAACCTTTCACAAAAATAAAATAATTAACTCTGTAACTATACAAAATATATAGCTAAACCCATATTTTACTAGACAAATAGTCTACTAAAAACTTCCTCCTTCTCCACATTTGTCAAGATACTTCATATATTGGCCATGAACTTTAGTTAATTAATTGCATTTCGAATCGAAGTACTATAAATGACAACTACACCATGAAAGCAATTACTAATAATAATTTTTGGATATGCATTACCTCTTTTATCAATATATGCATGGAAAACCAAGGAATGACACATGACACATCATACAAATAATTTCTAGGAAATTAAATGGAGCTAATTAAGTCCTTTTCACCAATAATGTGTTAACATTCTTTGTGAAAATAACATCAATATAAATCATGGACCACGTAATTATAATAATTAATTTATACTTAAATCTATCCATTTCTCGATTATACAAAGAGATCAAACTAAATATCTACGTAAATATATGTACACATACCCCATCTCGTTTCTAGAATACAATAGATACACTAAAACTATAACATATGCTTTTATTATTATTTTAAAAAAATTATTACTATAGATATATATATAAAATCAAACTCCACCAAATTTAATAACACTTCCAACATTTACTTGAAAAAATAAAATAAAAATTGTAACAATTGTCATTTATTTGTTGAATTTGGTATGGTGTAAAAAAGAAACTTAGGATTTGTTGAAGATATATTAATTAATTAATAAAATAGGAGGTGCTAGTGAAAATTGTGAGTCTCCTTTGACAAGGTCAATTATATACGTGGACTTCTTTGTAGACTGAAGTCTTTAGGAGACATAAACATATGGGCAGTTGTATTATTGTGAAGACCATTTCTTTGACTTTGACCATTTCTTTTGCAAGACCAAATCAGCAGCCTGACATGGTCAAATGGGCGCCCCCCCATCTCTTCCTCACCCTCCCTCCTTACCGGTATATATTACTTTATAACGTTCATTATCTCACTATGTAACATTATATAGTTAATTTAATCCCGCACATAAAAAATGTGAGATTTCTATACCAAAAAATGACCTTCTTCATTTATGATTTATGGAGGTAATGGAGGCGCATCCTCCTGTTGATATTCAATTTTAGGGTTAGGGTTGGAGTTTGATGAAATATGAGATTTTTTTTTTATTAATTAGATATTTTTGGTAATAATTTAATTATATGAGATTATTTAAGGAAATTAATGTTAATATGTTAATTATTACTTAATGATCAAGTGAAAAGTAACTTTTTAATTTAAGTTATTATTAACTGAATTTAAGATATAAATTAAAAAAGAAACGGATAAAATCCAATTAATTTAAAATTTATGGTCAAAAACAAAAAGCAGCCTAGTATAGTTAGCTATAAATCATTATATGATTAAAATTAGCAACCTATATTGTTAAACTTATAAATATGTTAATTTTTGGTCATTACATAAATAGTGTTACATAATATTAATTAAAAATTTGTGACTTCAATTTTTTCTTTTTTCTTTTTTTCTTTTTACTTGAAAATCCAACCATCTATTATACTCTTTACTCGATAACCATTATACACTCTTGGTTGGTATTACTTTTCTATTACCCAAAAGAGCATTTTTAATGTTAGAAGCTCTTTTGAGGGTTTTTTTTTTTTATTTTTATAATAATAATAATAATAATAATAATAATTATTATTATTATTATTATATATATATTTTTATGGTTTGGCAAAAGTCAAGAAAAGCTCTTTTAACAATTAAAAAAAAAAAAAAAAAAATCTATTTTATATCTATTAGGAGAAGCCCAAAATTTAAGCTTTTCCAAGAAGCTCTTTTTGAGCATTTTTTTAAAAACATATGAATTTTCTCAACTACCTTTTATAAATTTTAGATATTCCACCGTATACCTCTTTCATTATAAATAATTAAATATATTGTCAACACTCTTTTTGTAATTTATAGAACCAAAAGCTCTTTTTTCAAACAATCTATTAAATTAAAGCGTTTTTAAAATCGAATAACAAACAACGTATTGTTAAAAGCTCAACTTAATAAAAGCTATATTAGTAAAAGATATACTCCAAAAGTTCTACTTGAAAAGCTATACCAAACACACCCAACTTAAGTAATTAAAACAATTTAAGGACAAGAATCGTTCGAGTACCCACCCTGCCGATGAAATCAAGGCATTCACTTTGTTATTTATTTATTATTATTTTTTATTTTACTTTCACCATGGAAGGAAGTTAAAGCACATCAAGCAACATCAATGGAGGATTTATAATATTCAGAAACAAAGTATGCAATTGTGGGGAAAAGGCTAGTTGGAGACAAAAATATAGGGTGAAATGGTTGAAAGAGGGTGATAGAAATTCTAATTTTTTTCATTGTTTGGCAAATGGGTGAAGGAGAAGTAATTTTGTCGGCGATATTTATTTTGATGGAGTGAGATGTTTGGATCCACACCGAGTTCGGAATGGGGTTGTTCGTTTTTTCAAGGAATATTACAAGAATGCAGATTGGCAACGACCTAAGATTAAAGGTTTGGCGTTCAAACAATTAAATCAATTGGAGAGAGAGATGTTGGAGGCCGGTTTTTGTAGAGATGAAGTTTAGGTAGCGGTATATGGTTGTGATGGTAACAAGGCGCTCAGTCCTGATGGCTTGAACCTTAGCTTTATATGTTCCTATTGGGAGGTGATTTAAGAAGATTTTAAAATTTTATTGATGAACTTCATAAAGATAGCTCCATTGTTAAAGAGTTGAATAGCACTTTCATAGCTCTCTTTCCAAAGTGTGTTAAGCCGGAATCAATGAGGGATTTTCGACCTATTAGTTAGGTTGGGTATATGTATAAAGTGTTAGTCAAGGTGTTAGCAAATCAGATGAAGAAGGTGATGAATTCGATTATTAGTGAATGTCAAATGGCGTTCGTGATGGATAGGCAAATTGTGGATAGCTTTATCATAGCGGAGGAAATTGTGCATAAATGGCAAAGGGACAAGAAAGGGGGTCTCCTTATAAAGCTTGATTTTTTGAAAGCCTAGTGTTGACCACTCCTTCTTAGATGATATGATGGTAGGAATGGGGTTTGGTGTAAGGTGGAGGAGATGGATGAGAGATTGCATTTCTTCCCCAACTCTTTCGGTGTTAGTGAATGTTTGTCCTACTTCTCAATTTGATCTAGAGAGAGGTCTTCAGCAACGAGACCCATTATCTCCATTTCTTTTTAACTTGGTTGTCGAAGGGTTGAATGTTTTGTTCACGAAAGCTTATGATTTAAACTTGATTAGAGATGTCACTTTTGGTGAAAATGAAGTACATATTTATCATCTTCAATCTATGGATGACACTATTCTTTTTCTTGAGCCTAAAATGAAGTTTCTTTTGAATTCGAGGAGGATCTTGAGGTGTTTCGAATTGGCTTCCGGTTTGAGATTAAATTTTCACAAATCTTATGTTATGAGAGTGGGTAAGGATGAAAAAAAAGGGGGGGGCGGGGATGAGTGGGCTAGGTGATTTAAATGTAAGAAAGCTTCACTACCAATAACCTATCTTGGGTTACCGTCAGGTGGTTGATCGTGTGCATTGGATTTTTGGAAGCCCTTGCTTAAGTGCATCGAAAATCAATTGGCACATTGGAAGAAGAAATTTTTAATCAAAGGTGGGAGGTTGGTGTTGATCAAGGCGGTGTTATTTAGTATTCCTATATATTAGTTATCCGTTTTTAAAATTCTGGTTAGTGTTGCGCTCAAATTAGAAAAGTTACAATAGAGTTTCTTTTGGGATGATGGGATGGAGAAAAAGAAGTTACACTTGGTGGGGTGGGATCTTATTTATAAAAGTAAGAAGAAAGGGGGTCTTGGAATTGAAAAGATTATTGACAAAAATAAAAGTCTTTTGGTTAAAAGGGTTTGGCGCTTTGGTAATGGGATAACTTGCTATGGAAGCGGGTGATGTGTGCTAAATATGGTACTTCGAAAAGTGACTTGAGATGGGATTGGATGAGCAACTATTTATTATTATTATTATTATTTTTTTTTTTGTGAAAGCAGTTTGAAGCTAGTTTGAGGAGGGGTCCAAAACGGTGAACATTTTTGAAGAGGGGTTGAAGGTGATTGTTGGTAAAGGTGATAGGGCTCAGTTTTGGAGTGAAATTCGATGGGATTCCATTCCTTTACAAAGGGCCTTTCTGAGGATCTTTGCTTTAGTTAATAACAAAAATGGGGTGGTGAAAGATTTTGGTCATTGGTGTGGTTCCAAATGGGTTTGTGAAGTGGCTTTGAGAAGACCTCTCTTTGATTGGGAACTAGACCAATGGAAGTGTTTTAAATCTTTTCTTGAATGTATTCCTATGCATGGAACGGTTTCGGATGCCATTGCGTGGCTTTACAACTCAAATGGTATTTATCTTACGATAGGCTCTTTTCGCAACTGTCTTGAGGAGGATGGAACCATTTCTTTACAGGAAAAAAAGTTGATTTGGCAAGGGACTTTCCTTCCAAAGGTTGAAATGTTTGTGTGGCAAATCATTAATGGAAGGATCATGGTTCGAGAGGTGATGCAACATTTTAGGTGTGGTAATTTAATGTGTACGAACTGTCCGTTGTGTAATATGAGTGTGGAATCCGTCGACCACCTCTTTTTGCATTGTTCTTGGACATGGAAGTTATGGGTTGGGTGCATGAGATGGTGGAGTGTGTACAACTGCCCTCCTAAAACGGTGAAGGAATGGATGTGGAGTTGGTCGGGTTTATGCCCCAAGATAGATTATGGGAGAGCATGGAGTTCACTATTTTTTTTACGATTGTTTGGACTGTTTGGGATACTAGAAATAAGCTTATTTTCAGGGGTAAAGAGGCGTATTTAATGCATCTCATCGACATGGTAAGGTTCAGAGTTGCTTGATGGCATAGGAAATGATCGGTTGAACATATCACTACTATACTCCTAAACTTAAAAGAGTGTTGCATTGATCATGTGTCGGTTAAAAAAGTGGAGAGGAGGTGTGGATTCATCTATCTCAAGATACATTGAAATTCAACGTGGATAGGTCCGCTAAGGATATGCCGGGGCCGGCGGGAATGGGGGGTGTTTTACGGTGTTCAAGCGGGAGAGTTGTGTGTATGTTCTCCAAGCATTTAGGAATCCAAGACTGAAACACGGCGGAGATCATGGCTATTCAAAGGGCTTCCAAAATATGCGTTTCTAATCCCATGTTTGTAGGAAAATTTTTTTTACTATAGTTAGCGACTCAAAGGTTGCGATCTCTTGGGTAAATGCCGGTATCTTTGGAAACATTAAACACGTCAATTTGATTTACAGGATCCGTAGAAACGTGAACACGCTTGGAAATACGGTGGTTACATTCAACTTTAGAGCTTCGAACTCGTTTGCGGATATGCTAGCCAAGAAGGGGTCTAATATGGGTGTTGATATTTTTGTTTACGGTAAGCTTTAATTTGTTGGATGTGATGGGGTTCTTTTTGGTCAGTATCATAGTTTTTTTAAGGCGTTTGCATATGTATTTGCATCAAGTTTGATGTTCTTTAGTGGTTTCTTTTTGTCAAGCTTTATGCTTGATGCTTTGTTGTTTTTTTTCTTGGGTCCGTGTGTGCTCTGTGGTTTTGTTGTTGGTCTCTCCGTGGGCCAGCTTGGGCTTGCTCTGCTTGGTTCTTTTTGGTGGTTGGCTGTTGAGCTGTCTTGAGCCGGTTTTGATGGGGCCCGATCTGGGCTTCTCCGTTTGTTTTTGTTCTTTCTCTTTTGGCTTTCTTTGCCTTCTAATAAAATTCTAGCCATTCAAAAAAAAAAAATCTAGTTAAGTTGTATTATTTGTGTGAATAAAGGCAATGCAATTATTTTACTTGGTGGCAGCTAAATTCAAGAGATTTTATAGCAATTTTGCAAAATGCTGAAAAAATGAATAGAGATTCAACATTTGATGAAGAAGAAGTGAAAGTGCTAAATGCAAATATGCACATCTTGGAAAAAGTTTAAATGGAAGAATGCTTAATTTTGAGTCCATAAAAAGTGATACCGTTCCTAATGAAATTAGTTTAGGTAATCAAAAGTGTGAGAGGTCACGAATAGCTTAGGTTAAATGATGTGTTTGTGGATAGTGTTTAGGCTTAGGATATATGGATAAATTTAATAGATCAATTACCAAATTCTGAGAACGCCAACAATCCATTGAAATCTAATCGTTAATAATTAATACCTATAGCCTTTAATTCTGATTGAGACACATGGAAGACATGATTTGGATCTCTCCCATGCAGCCCATGCAAACCATGCAAGTCATGCACTTCACGTCCATTCTCATCACAAAGTGGCCTAAAGATGATGATGCTAGTTATATCTGTGTTATTTGTTAGTTTGTTGAAAATGTGATGGATATGTAACATACTTCCAAGATTTATATGAATGAAAGAAAGTAGCTATTTTCAAGAACATATATTGTTGTAAAACATATATATAATCGGCATATATATAATATAGATACATGGTTATAATCAGAATATAGATACATGGTTATAATCAGGATACATAGTTTAATTTTAGAGTAATGCCACTTTGCCCAAATTTGATACCCAAATAATGTGGCATCACTGTAATCCATTCATTTGAATTAAGTAAATCTAATACAATTTAAATGAATGGATTATAATGATACCACATCATTTGGACACCAAATTTGGACAAAGTAGCATTATTGTTAATTTTAACACCATTAAAGGCAAAATAACAAGTTCAAACACCTAAGCACTAACAGTTTAAGTGTTAGCAAAATGCAACAAAAGGTAAAAAGTACCAGCAACTAAGTACTATAATAAGTTTAAGAGCTAGCTAGCAAAATCCTAATTACATCAAACAAAAGAAAGCAACAAACACTAACAGGTAATAAATCCAAGTGCATAGTTACTTGAGATTATGGTTGAGTGTGAACCTGTGTGGGAGGCTGTAAAGAGGATGCACCAACTTCTGCTCATGGGTTTGCAACCATTTGTCTCTGTACATGTAAAACCAACAAACAATCAGATTGCCAAATCCCAGCAATTAAAAAAAAAAAAAAAAAAGCAATCAACAAAATGTTATTTACCTTATTGCGTTCAGAAGTGTTAACACCTTTCCAAGTCCTTTTGTAATGGCCGGATTATTTACAATTTCCATAAACAATACTGCCACTCCTAGCTACTTTGGGTTTCTAATTTGATTCTCTCTTCCTTAGAAGTTTTGGTTTACTGGTTTTCCCTTTTAGTGGTGGTGGTTCCACATGTGATGCTTTAACATCAACCCATACACATAAGTTTGGAATGAGATAGATCATGGAGCTGAAGGTTTTGAGAAAGGCCGACTTGGACAAGCATGTGTCAATAAACTGAATTATGATGTCCTTATTATCACCCAGTCTATAATAATGTCTAATACAAACCAATGCATGATTGCATGAAACCCTACTAATCTGCCATTAGCTACATTCACAGATTTTTTCAGGTAACTTAGCAGTATATGCCCTAGTTAAACCCAACGTCTCATATTTCCTCTTTCCTGAATGTAGAATTTTAAAGATTCTACTCTCCACATTATTTTTCACTATCTTCTTGTTGATAGATGGTGGTATATCAATTTTCCACATGCTTCACTCATCTTTTTTCTGTTGGAATCTAGTCATCACCATTCTTCTAATGAATTCCATCAAGTTCAAATATGTCTTAGCTCTAAAATACTCTAAAGTACTTCATTTAATTAAATATCATAAAACTTATTTGTTAATCATTTAACAGGTCTATCTTCAATGAAAGTGTTCTTAAAGATATATTATCTAAAAAGTCATACTTGACTTCTGCATCTAGTTCTGCAATTCCAACCATTGAAGATATGATGAAGATTAACCAAATAAAAAGCTTACTTGTAAAGGTAAACTAATTTTCCCCTCTCTTACTTTTTAGGCTATCGCTTTTTCCATATTAAATATATTATCATAACTGGTTTTTAATATATGCTTTCAGGAAACCAATTTTTGGGTCAAAGCATCGATAACAATAACAAACTTGAACCAAAATTTTTGGTACATGTCTTGCAATCAATGTAACAAGATGATTGGTGCAGAATATGAAGAATCATTTGTTTGCATTCATTGCAAGCGAAAGAATGTCAAATGAGCCCCCAAGGTATTTACCGAATCAATTATATAGTGAAAATGCTCATAATCTTCTCTTTCAAATCAAATTGCCAAAACAAAAAGAGGGTTGAGGTTTATGATACTGCTTTATATATGCAAATACAGTTTAAGATGCATATGTATGTGTATGCATTTTTGTGAATTGTCACTTGATTTTTGATGCTGGAGTCATAAGACATGGTTTAAAATTAGGTTTTAATGCTTGGGATCTTAAATTATTTGTATGCATCTTTTTAACATGAAGTTGCAATCTTTTTTATTTATTATTATTTTGGGAAACAATAATAATTTTTTTAACGTGTACGGCTGATAGCTTTTTCATTAATTTGTGTTGTTGAGGTAGGCATATTTCATTAAATCCTGATTTCATGGATATGCAGATATGTGCTTTTTTTATTTTTGGTCTATCAACTCTCTATTTCTGTTATGTACTTGGTTTAACCATAATCGTTTATACTTATGTGGTTTGTTTACGTTCTGATTTTAACTTTGTTTGACAGTCTTTTGTCCTAAAAATCAACCAATCTCATTTTAGACACTTATAAGTGTTGATAAGTTATTGTTTGGTTTCTAGGTTTTGCTCTTGATTGCAAAAAAGTTAAGTTCTCCACTAATATTTTTTATTGTTTTACAAGTTTTGTATCAAATATTTGGAGATAATTTGTTATGGGATCTATTAATGTGATCAAATAATTACTTTTTTTTTTAATACCAACTACATCTTATGTTTGAGGGTTTTTTTTTTATTTTTTATTTTTATTTTTTAGATGTTTCAATTAAACGTTAGTTCTTCTAAATTACAATTGTATTGTTGGATGTAATTGGAAATGCATGTTGATCTCATTTTTTCTTCAATGTTATTTTTTTCTTCTTGTTTTTTCAGATTTGACGAATTTTAGAATTTTAACCTTTAATTTATCTAGTTATGTGTTGCTTGGGCTGATTACGGTTTCACCTTTGAATGTCTAAGAAGAATTTGGATCTTAAAAATGCTTTGTAGATTGGTCTCTTTGATTTTTGTAATTTTTATTCAGGCTTGAATATATCGTCAGTGTTTTTTTTTTTTTTTTTTTTGCTGAAATATAATTAAAACGGAGTTTCGCTAAAACTTCTGAATAGTATCACAATAAATAATTATTCCTCATTTCAAGCCTTCTAGATTTTGTTGAATGTTCAACTGATTTGATTTAGATTGTTATTCAATTTTGAACAGTTTTGCATCTTATTTTATGTAGATGCATTATGCATTTTATTATACTACAATTTGCGCCATTGGAAGATGCAATTTCTGAATATTTTATCAAATTAGATTTCTATAATTTAAGTGTCTATCATCTATTATGATTTATATACGTGTATGTCCTGTTAACATCTGACTTTGTTACAATAAAATAATGGCAAATTACATAAAACTCAAATTTGTACTGTAATAATATTTATATTGAATAACAACTTCCTATTTTACTATAGTACAATAAAATTGTATTGAATAATCCAAATATAACTTATATTTGCTATTTCATCTCAGGTGCTGTTTTGAAGTGGAACAACATGATACATCTGGATCAATTTTGGCCACAATATTCGGACAAAATGTAGAGACGTTTCTATCATGCTCTGCAAAACGGCTGATGGAATAAACAAATGAGGTATGACATATAATCTATCTAACTTCATTCGGGATGGTAGATGGATTTTGGAAGATCGCTTTCGAGCTAGGTTCCCGGCTTTCTGTTTTCGGATCGAGAAGATTGCTATTTTTCCAGCGACAGATTATTTGTTGTGGCCTCATTCTAGGAACAATAGGGTTTCTTGTAATGCTGCTTACTCTAGGATGTTTCATGACATTCCGCAGGTGCCCTGGTGGAGGGACGTCTAGTCTAGCTATATCCCTCATTCCCGTTCGATTCTAACTTGGCGTCTTTTGCTTGATAGACTCCCCACCGAAGATCGTTTGTGCAGGTTCGGTTTTAATTAGCTTCTAGGTGTAGTGTTTGTGGAGCTAGCTCGAAATCAGTAGATCATCTTTTTCTAAAGTGCCCTTTTATTGTTGCTCTTTGGGAGGCAGTTTTCTTCGCATTTCAGAGGCGTGTCTCCCTTGACACTTGGGGCTCTTTTTTCAGACAAGCCATGTCGGTTTCTTTTAGTGGTCTGGAGTGTGTGGTATTCCCCTAACCAGTAGATTTTTGATGGGAAATTTGTTGACTTCAAGGCTGCTTTATCTTTTGTTTGGCGCTCTATTTATGATACGAACTGTTTAGGGATCGGCTCTATGCGTAACTGTGTTGATGATTTGCTGATTCTTTGGTGGATTGGTCTTAATGGTTATCCTGGTAAGGCTCTGGTTATCAGGAGTGTGGTCTGGTTGCCTTCAGCTCCAGGGTAGATCAAGGTTAATACGAATGGTGCAGCTTTAGGTTCGCCAGGTGTAGAGGGTTGTGTGGGTATTTTTTGGACTTGCAGATCTTTTGTTAAGGCCTGTTTTGTGGTCCCTCTGGGTTAGGTTTTTGCTTTTGAGGCTGAGCTCCTTATTGCTTCTTTAGCCATTAATTATGCTTGGAAGTTAGGTTGGCATAGGATCTGGCTCGAGAGTGATTCTTCTTATGTTGTTTAGCTTCTTTCGGATAGGTCTGATCAGGTTACATGGCGTGTTTGTCAAGCTTGGCAGCGTTGCATTTATTAGATCTCACATATGGAGTTCTAAGTTTCTCATATTTTCAGGGAAGGAAATCAGGTGGCGGATGCTCTCGCTAAGCACGCTTTGGGTATTCCTTCTGATTCCTGGTGGTCCTCCACTCCTTCATTCTGTTCTTCGTTAGTTGGTAATGACTGCATGGGTAGATAATCTTTTAGGTTTTCCTAGTTTTGTTTTTCTTGTGTGGCTTACATGCCTCTAGGTTTTTTTAGGCTGCGTAATCTGTTTTGTGATGTTTTGCTATTATTTTTGTTACTTTTTCTCTTATATTTATATATTTCTGGATACTGTCTAGGGGGTTTTTAACATATGATCTTTTATGACGCTTTTTCCACCTTAGGTCAATCCAATTTCATATTTAAAAAAAAAAAAAAAATGCTTTTTTTCATCATTTTCCTTCGAAAAACCATGTGCAATAAACTATATATTTATATCTAACAGGATGGAATCACTTATATTGAAAGTGCTGCCACACTTTCTAATCCACATGACTACCTTATTCATATTAAATCTACTACATATGAAAGTCATAAAAACACAAACAACAAACTCAATATTGTTGCAATCCATGAAACACTCAGTGAACACATTATCAAACCAGACAATGGCAAGGGCAAAAATGTGATCAAATAAGACATAAATATTTCAAGAAATATGTATGACAATATAAATATATCTTTTTCTTGAACTCCAAATTAACAATAGTTGTTAGGAACTTTTTGTAATACGGTAATACCTATCTTTTGAAAGTTTATAAATCTTTCTATAGTTGGGTTTCACAATTTTGTATTTGTAAATAATGTAAAACTCATTTTGAAAGTTTGCAAGGTTTTCAATCAGTGAGCTTTACAATTTTGTATATGTTGATAATGTAAAACTCTATTTTTACATGAACTAAAATTGTACTCTATGTTATATTAACATACAGTATTTAGATTTTAATTGCTTTCTTGTTTTGTAAGGATATGTATATTTCAAAACATGAAACTCAAATATTGATATAAGCACATGCCTTGCATGTGTCACCTAGGGGTGGCAATGGGGCGGGTCGAGGCTGCCCTAAACCCGTAACCCGGTTTTCAAAGGTTGCCCCAAACCCGACCTATGACCCGGCTGGGTCAAAAACTTCCGCCCCAAACCCACCCCGTTTGACCAGTTTCATCAAAAAAAAAAAAAACAATTTGCTAGTAAATTTAATTTTAACATAGCACAATAACTGAGTTTAATAAACACTAAATCATAGGTAAAGTATAAAATACAAATCCCAAAATAACTTAAACAAAAATACAAAATACATAAAACATTTTTGGTATCAATAAAATCTATTTAACATCTTCACTAAAATAGTTTAAACACAAAATTTCAATAACAAAATCCATCCAACATCTTCATTATCACTCTATCTTCTTAAAAACAAGCATGATTTTTTCAAACACGAATTTGTAGAAAAAAAAAAAAATTTAGTAAAATTAATTAATTGACATTATTAATGTACAATATTAATTATATCATTACCTCTTCACCTAGGGTTTGAATGCAATGGACTTTAAATTTTTTTCTTTCAATTTTTTTTTTCACCTAAGGTTTCTTGTCTTTCCTTTTATATTTAAAATATATACTTTTTAAATATATATATATATATATATATATATATATATATATTCCGGATCAAACGGAGCGGGTCGGGTCAAAATGAACCGCCCCAAACCCGACCCGGTAACTCAGTTGTGTCACAAAATGTGCCCCAAACCCGCCCCGTTACCCGTTTTCTTAGCCCCAAACCCGCCCCAAATAGACCGGGGCGGGGCGGGTTGGGTATTTTTGCCACCCCTAGTGTCTCCAAACCTAGTAATTAATAAAATTGATGATAGTAATAATAAAACCATTATTAAAAAAAAAAACTTTAGGAATCTAGTAGAATTTTAATGATTTTAGAAAAATAATCATGTTGTTGAGGCATGAAGTAATAGCGAAATGAAAATCCCAAATAAAATAATAATAACCCATATGATTAGGACAATGAATTTAAAATCTTTTATTCCTTCTATTATACCCTCTTCCTCTGTTTTTTTTAAATTTAAAATTTTTTTTTTTAAAGAAAAAGCGATAAATTTGATGAACTTCTTTAACTACCTTATGATCACCAAGAAGATACTGTAGGACCCACATAAATAAAGATTAAATTTACGGGCATGATTGGAATTAGGTGATTTTGATAGTGATGTATGTAATGTGCCATTGGGCCTCTTGCCAATGTGGTGTGACTCTCCAAAGGGAGACTCCACCACCACGGTTCAATGCCCGGCACCGTGTATATATATACACCCATTATTTTCCTGTCCCACCTCATGTGTGGGTGTCTTCTTTCCTCTTGTGGGAGTAGTTGTCCGGACTGTGTTAGTAGTGTTCAATCCTCGTAAGGTCCCGGTAGTTGTTTTATATTAAAAAAAAATGTATGTAATGTAAACAAGTGTGGGTCCCCAACACCAATAGAGACACTTGGCCATTTATTAATGGAGGTTGATCATCATCAATTTGCTTTATATCATAAAAATCAATAATAATTTGATTTATATCAGTAAGGTTGGTATCATATTATCTTATCAGAAATAATATAAAACAAGTAGTAGGGGAAAAAAAAACTCTCACGTATCAAAGTATTAACAGTCTTGTTTCATTTGCTGACATGTGTTTCTTTCTCACCAAAAAAATGGCATTTTATCTGTGAAATTGGACCCCTAAATGGTTGGCAGCTCCGCTCTAAAAACATTATCAAAACTGTTTTGATGTTATGCACGCAAATTTGTGTATAAATAACAAATTATCATTGTAGGTGGACACAGTTTTATGATTCAGATAAATCAAATCAAACCGAATCTAAAATAATTGTTTAGTTCGAGTTGCATTATTAAGACGACTCAATCAGATAAAAAAAAAAAAAAAAAAGAGTTAATTGCACAAACTGCTCCTAAGGTTTAATAAAATTATATGAATATGACAGTTTTAGATATATAGTCACAAACTTCCATGACTTATGAAGAATGTTGCTGAGACATTCCCGGCTGTTCCTAATGGCTAGGGGTAATATAGTCTTTTTACTAGATAAAAAATTGAAAAAAAAAAAATTTATTAATTAATTTTTTTTTTCTCCATGAAGAAATCTCCATTCTCCATCTCTCCAAAGATGGAGAGCAGTGACACATTTGGTCTCCAAAAGCTTCCGTTGAGTGCGGCACGTCTAGATCTTTGTTGTGAACAAGACTAAATTTTAATGCAACTCATATGTGATAAAATTATATATATATATATATATATATATATATATATGCAATCACATGCGATCACACACCGTTACATCAATATAACATTGCACATTAGAATAGTGGTTATCTCCTAAGAGATCCTTTATTTTAACATAAAGTAGTGACCTCCAAAAAATCCATCGATTTAAATAAATTTCGATATGATTTTTTTTAGTGGATGATAAGTTCAATGAAATATACTATTAAACAAAATTTGAAAATTTATCAAGCACAACAACTATTTTTTTCCCCAATTTTGTTGAATTTGAAGCATCAGAAAATGAGGTGTAAAATAGGAAAAATGAAACAAATAGTTATAGTTCTTGAAAATTTTTCAAATTTGGTTTATAAGTAGATTTCATTGAACTTATCATCTATAAAACAATTTATATCAAAATTTATTCAAATGGATGGATTTTATGGAGGTCCTTACTTTATTTTAAAATAAAGGATCCCTTAGGGGAGAACCGCTATAAATATAAATATATATATATATATACACACACACACACACACACACATGGGAGGGATTGGAGGACACAATTTTTGACATAATCTTTGAAATCTGGATGACACAGTTTTCAGGTCATGTTTCTCTGGTTTGTGAAGTCTTTATTTTGTGCTGTGTTGACGTCGATTTCTAGGAAATCTAGTCAACAGTGACACGTATACAGATCGGCGCATGAGGTAGCCATCAAATGAGATAAGAATCCTAATTTGTTCAAAAATTAGACCTCAATCATAACTCCCTTTTACCTGAACTCAAAATGTACCTATGAATGTTCTATATAGAGGACTACTAAACTCACTAATTAACTAAAAAAATTAGTAATAACGGGCTAGGGACTAGAAGGCCAAGGCTCTTGCGAAATTGGAGGATTTGAGTAGGCGTACACAAGCAGTGGAAGGTCTAACTCAGAAGTCGGAGGTTTCCTGTGGTATCCAGAATAAGCAAGATGAATACCAGTCTCTGGCTGAATCAACCGTGGTTGCTAGCAAATCTGGAACATCAAGCTCAGTTTTGGTTTGTAATTCAAATGTTGCTCAATTTAGTTATAGTGGCACCACTGCACTAGTAGAGTTGAACAATCCCACATTGACAAAATACTAACACATTTCGCTGTATATAATACATTATGGGATCACTATGAATTGAGTGGCTAATAGGCTTAGATTTGGGCCCAAGTCTGTTGAGTTCCCCATATCATATGATACATGAGTTTAGGTTCTTGCCTCAGGATGCCCGTGCCTGGGCCTTGTACAGATGGATATCTCTTTTTTCTTTTTTGTATTTTAAATTATCTTTATTTTTAAAACTCCATAATACCAATCAAGTATCGGTTATAAATTATTTTGACTTATAATCAATAATTCGATTATTGATAAAGTTATATTTGGTATGCCTATACAATATTTATACTCTTATATGCAGTCCTATTTTCTTTAATTTATAACCGATATTCACCGTGAGGGTATGAATTGATTTCTAAAAATAGAGTATGTTATAAAGAAATCGGATAATGATTCTCGATTATAACTAATTATAGTTAGTGATGGATACATTTGTTGGCAAATTGTTTTGACTACTTTGATAATTAGATAATACTTTGTGCATGGGTGGGTTTATTTGATTAATTACCATGTAATTTTCTTAATTCTGAACGGTTCATGTTTTTATTTGGAAATTGTTGGAGTTTACATTTTTATCTGGTATCAGTATCATTATCAACAAACATGATGTTAAGAAAAGATCTTTTGCAGAAAGGTTGACTAAAGATTTCTTGTAAAAATGGTTTCTGGGAGCTAGCCACAGATGGATAAGATTTTTAATTAATATGCATTTCCCTAATCATGAACTATTATTTAGATAATAGAGCGTATCTTTTTGGTATCGAAATTGAAATTCATTAAAGAATGCAACCCATGTTTAATCGAATTTCTAATAAACAATGGAAACATGGGGATAAACATGGTGATGTACTTTATATAAATTTCATTACCCCCAGAATTCATTTGCTATTACTTGCCATAACAAATCAATAACGAATAATCGATGAATTAATCAACAATGGGATTAGAGACAGTTCAATAATATTTATTAGCACTATTAAGAATACAGAATATAACATTAATCTTATTTCCTAATTAGCTAGTACAAGATATGTACACATAGCACACTGGCTATTTAATGTTTACACACTTGTTAATATCTTGAATGCTAAAATAATAGCACCTATGTGCTTTTAATCCGGGAGTTATAAATACATTCAAATCTCAACCATTGGATTAAGAGCACATGAATGGTTGAGATGTTGAAGTTAAAATTTTAAGTTGATTTAGCTTGACCCTTTTATTTATGGGTTTTGATTTTTGAATAATTTTGACAACGGTGCTTGTATAATATTAATAAAAAAAAAAACAATTATATAAAATGGTAAAAGACTAAATTGGGAATGAATGGCAACTTTGTTTATAAAATAATGGTATAATTTTGGAATGGCCGTTTTGAAACGAAATCCCCATATAATAGCCATTTTGATAGTGTAGGAACAAATGGGTGACCACCGGGGTAATTATCCCTTGTTTATATATTACTGATTCCATATGTCATAAATATTTATACTTATAAACTTAACAATCCAATTAATATATTAATTTATAAAACAATTGATATATGTGACGGTGACATATTCTAAATTTATAAGACTGAAGCTGATACAATCGAGTTTAAGATATATCATCCGTTTTCAATCCTATGCATAAGATATAGTACAAGTATAAGAAGAAATTTGGGAAGACGCTGTGGGATGTGAGACCCCAGACATGTGAGACAGTGAGAAAGCTGAATAAGAAGAAATAAATTTTAAATGAGTTTGCACATGGAACAATACAAAAGAAAAGGTAATTATTATTATTATTATTTTTTTTTTTGGTGAAAAGGAAGGCAATCAGCCCGAGACAAAACAGAGACTAAAGGCTAGGCACCAGCCTAGTAGAGGTAACACCCATAAAATCGTTCTCCAGATAGATAGAAATTTGGGAAGGGGGTTCTTCAAAGATAGTAATCCCCAACCCAAGAGAGTGACCCAAATTCGCAAGACAATCCACCACTTTGTTACTTTCCCTGTAGACATGCTAAATACTACAGCTCCAGTCATTTGTCATAAACGACTTGCAACGAAGGATGATATTAAAGAGAGGATGATTAAGAGAAACATCATGATTGAGAAGAGTCACAACAGTTTGTGAGTCAGACTCCATAATGATGTTTCTATAGCTAGCCTTTCAAGCCAAATTTAAACCCTCCAAAATGCCCCACAACTCAGCTTCAAGGACACTTCCCATACCCTTATTCAGAGGAAACCCAATCAGCCAATTCTTTCTATGATCCCTAACAACTCCTCCGGCATAAATAGCACATGACTCAGGCATCATGCTACCATCAACGTTAAGCTTTACACAATCAGGAGAAGGGGGGCTCCAAGCAACACAACAACTCTGCATCCCAATAGCTTTATTATTATCAAAGTCAGCTTTTAACCAATTGAAATTCCCTTAAGCAATATAGTGTAAATATACCTAGAGGGGGGGGGGGGGGGGGGGGGGGGGGGGGGGGGGGGGGTGGTGAATAGGTATAGGCTCCAAATTCTTCCAATTAAAAATAATGCAGAAAATTACAAAGCAAAATGCACACTTGATAAGATTTAGCAAATGAATTGATTTCACTAAGACAAGAGTTAATCAATTTACAAGATGTGCAAACAATGTAATATATGGAAGATAAAAGAAAGTAAAGCAAAATTGAACACAATGATTTTAACGTGGTAAAACCTCAAAGAGGAAACATCCACGGGTTGATACCACAACCACCGGCAAAGCAATCCACTATACGAAAAGGACTTACACACTCAAGCTATCAACACATGATATCCGCTCAAGCTATCACCTCCTAATCTACCCTCGGGCAAGTGAACTACCAAGCCTACTTCCTATCCGAGATGTGTCCTACACCTCTAGAAAGCAACTTCCTATCCAAGACGCTCACGTCTCTAGGAAGATTTCTTGCTTGACTATCCGAGTCCTCCCGACTCTAATCAAGACTTCTTGCTTGGCTATCCGGAACACTTTCCTAGCCAAGACTTCTTGCTCAAGACAAAGCTTCACTCACTTTGCAAGAGACTTCAACCTTTCACAAGGCAATGATCTAAGTGATGCAAATGATGCAAGCACAATCAAATTAAGCTAGATGATCAATCAAGCAAAATGTACATGTTCAATGATAGTCTAGAATATGATTTCAACACACAATCACAAATGTTATCTAGAAATCAAGACATGCAAATCAATAAGAACAAAGGTATCAATATTCAATTTAGCACACTAAAAACCTAGTTCTTAGATCATGAAATAAAACATAGAAAATAACATGAAGCACATCACATATATATTTTCTAGAATCAATTTCATGATAAATCAAGTTTAGCACATAAATGTTCAAGACTAATCACAAAGCTAAATCTCAATTAACAAATGATCAAATAACCCTAGCATGTGATCTAACATACTTCTCAACAAATTTCATTAATCAAATGGAAAGAATCAATAGATGATCAAAGATGAAATTGAAAAAGAAGAAGTTGAAAATCATACACTGACCACGGACTGGAAATGGACCAGCTGAGAAAAATGCCGAAGTCAAATGCCTCTGGAAATGCTTGGGGTTTGTAGCTCTCTTCGAGACCAACAATTTTGGTTTTTGAATCGAATGATTTCGAGTTCGTATGAGAGAGATATGATCAAAACAAGTAAGCAAAAATTGTTGAAAAACTGATGCGGGAAATGAAGTGTTCTTAAAAAAAAAATACACAAGTGTGGAGGGAAGGAGGTTGGCTTAAAAGGAGGGAAAGGAAAGAATTTACGAGCGAATCACGTGCTGCCACGTCAACACCCCATGGGGGGCGCGTGGGGCCCACGGGAGCAGAGGGCTCCCTTGCCCGTGGGGCCCACGGCCTCCCACACGGGCTGGCCAAGTGGCCACACGTGATTCACACTCCTCTCGCGCGCTCCCTCGGTTCGTTGCCCCATATCTTGAGCATCCGACCTCCGATTTTGAATCCGTTTTCGGATTACGAACCGTGACTCCCTCACGCACGACTACGACTACTCAACTTTGAAAAATGGTTGAGAAATCATCTCGGAATCCGACGATGAAGTCAACACAACAAATGAGAACGAAAAGTAGCATAGTCAACTTGTTTGGACTCGAAACCTTATGTATGAGTAACCGAAACGACCGGAACTCAATAAGGCATTAAACAAGAACATGTTCAAGTCCTAAACATAAAATACGAAAACAAATAAACACATATTCACACAAACATGCCATATCAAAGAGATAGTCACAAAGCATGCAATTTCACAATGTTTGTCAATACAAGATCAATGCATGAGCATGCTATGAAGTGTGTGAATGTGTTATACCAAATGTTTGAACCACGATGCAGGGACACACATGTATGAATTGTGCGTGTGTGCGCTAACGCCTTGCAAGAGGGTGGAAGTCAAGTTTTACCTTTGACGATTTTCACCTCTTGAAGACGACTTTTGCACTAGACGTTGCTCTTCACTTTTTAAGCTTCCTTTCTTCAAATAATGTCCTAAGCAACAACTAATACAATCATGGAGTGTTTTGCAATGGAATTAAGCCAATACAAATCATAAACCTTACAATCTCCCCTTTTGGCTATTCCATGGCAAAAGCACTCAACCTCACCATACAATGTTTCACTCAAATAAACTCAAAATGATAGAATACTCTCAATCTCACATTACAAAGAAATTCCTAGACTAAAAAGTCTTCAAGTCTTCAAGAATTCCTCTTTCGGTCTTCAAAGTACCTATGAGAGAAAATAGCAACCAAAAAGAGATCTTCCCTAAAGAAGAATGGTGAGTTATTTAACCAAACAACAAACATAGAAGATATCCCTTATCTCATACAAAAATGCATTATCTCAAGTGATCAAAATATTTTCATATTAAAGCACTCCCTTAATTTCCTAATTCCCAAGGACCAATCATCCTTAACATTAGCAAGAAAGAATTCTTTCTCCCCCTTAAGACAAGAATTCTCCCCCTTAAGACAAAGTCACAATTAAGCACAAAGAGGAATAAGATTCACACAATTGGAACAATTTCCACACAAGGTGTGAAGTATACAAAAACTCCCCAATATCAACATGGTGAGGTATACATTTTCTCCCCTTTTTTGTCAAGGAATAGACAAGGGACACAAGAGATAAAGAACGAGATATTAAGCAAACAATTCGTATAGAAAGCGAAAGTTGAATAAACTAAAGCTCCCCCTTAACATATGCTCCACATATTATCAACAAGTAGATTTGTTCACAAGGGACATCACACAATCACACAATCAAGCAATAAGAGAAAATATTTCATAACTTGTCAAAGTCCAAGAGAGAATCATAGATTTTCATTAATCTCTCAAAAATATTCTCACATTGCTAATGAATCAAGCACATAAGCAAAGTGTGTGTGTGTGAATGCTTCTCAAATATATAGTAGGAGTAATTGTGATATCAACATGCAAACTCTATCCACACCTATCCATCTAAAGCCTTTCCAAAAATAGGTCAAACCGATATTCATCCGGATTTTTGCTTTTAAAATGAATAGATATCAACATATGAGCGTGTGTGTGCATGTGGCTCATTTTCCCGTTTCTATTTGTCAACCCGAGCTTTTTCACAATTCTCAACTATACACCATAAGCCTTTTTGTTTTGTTTTAGGCTTAGAATCAAAGAATTTTTTTTTTTTTTTTTAATGATTCATTTCAACACTTCTTTGATTTTACTAACAAAACATATACTCCTCATGGCGGCTTTCACTCATCACAATGGCGTAGCCCTTTCCTACATTGGGTGGCTTCACAACCAAGGTGTGTAGCCCTTTCCATGAGGGTGCTCGTTGATTACTATGTAGTGCCGAAGCAAAATGGATACATACCATAGGTCATCTATCATGTACTTAACAATAAACTTCTAGATGCATCCATTATCTACACATATTCAACCACATATACTCAAAACTAAAACATACAAGAGAAGCATTAGTGCACTTTTCAAAAAATAAATTTTCAAGCTCAAGTGCATGATCTAGAAACAATAAGAGTTATTTATTTAAGATCATTACTTCTCAAGTGAGTAGCTCTCAAAGATATTAATATTCAAATAAAGTTTTGCTCATCAAGCCACTCACAATCACACATAGACAATAATCAACACAAATCATGTCAATGGATCTTAGAAGAGTTTTAAACCTCTTTTTGTCCAAAGACTTAGTAAACAAATCCGCAAGTTGATTTTTAGTAGGCATATGCTTTAGAGAAACAATAGAATGTTCAACATGTTCTCTAATGAAATGATGCCTAATATCTATGTGCAATGATATCATGCATACAAAGAGTTGAAAAGATGAAATAGAAAGCAAGCTTTTAGAGTAGAGAAATACCTTAGCAAGCTTTTTCACTAATGAAAGGTCTCCGCTCTTTTTATGAGCTTTCTTGGCTTGTTTGTCCTCATGACAACAAGTTGTTGGTGTGTCATCCCAAGAAAATAAAGACCAAACACTTTCAACTCAAACAAACACATGAAAATGACTTTCTCTAAAAGTCTTAACACAAACTTTCACCAAATAGATTTCAAAATTCAACTTCTTTAAAGTTAATCAACAAATTTTGACTATCATAGTGATTATGAGAATATTAAGTTCATGAATTGATTAGAGACACCAAGTTTGAATACTAGACCTAGCACATTAAAAATGGCATAGTCAAGCATCAAACTTAGAACTCTTATCAAACAAGAACAAAAATATTCTCATATGTGCTACTCAATCAAGTATGAGAGCACTCACCTTTGACCATATTGGTCTTAGGTGAACCAACACAAACAACATCATGATCATCACGCATGGCAATATGAAATCTAGAAGATAAATCATCAACTATCTTCTTTATGAAAACATCACTCATATTAAAGTCATCATTTTTGCCACGCACAAATATTTCATCAAGACTTTTCAAATGATCATGGTTAACACTCTTCTTAATCAACTTCTTCTCAACGTTTTTCTTAACATGATTATCATTAACATGCATGTTATTCTTTTCAATCCAAATTTTCTTGATAGGTTTCTTCATATGAATATGATCAATATGCACATTTCTCAAAGCATCAAAGCTATTGTCATGTTTAGAAACTTTCAAAGAAGATTTATCCATTTCACAAGTATGCACATTATTTTTCTTAACCCAAACTTTCCTTGTTGATTTCTTTTCATTAACATGTTCATGCATAGTCTCTAATGCTCTAACATGTTTAGAAACAACCAAAGGAAGTCTTTTCATCTCACTAGCATGCATCTCATTCCCTAGTTTGCATTGTCTAATATAATCATAGCATTTAGGTTTGATATGTCCAACAACATTGCAAAAATGACAAACCGGGATAAACTTAGAGATGTTACGTCTAGCTCTAGACTTAAACTCATGCTTAGGAGTATGAATAGGTAACTTTTTCACATTTTTATCACATTCCACATTTCCTAGTTTGCATTGCCTAGCATATTCATAACACTTAGGCCTAATGTGACCAACCACATTGCAATAATGACAAACCGGAATGAATTTAGAAAAATTACCTCTTGGGTGTGCATGCTTTGGTTGAGAAGTCGGTTGAGAAGTTCCATTGCTCTTCTTCCCTTTGTCTTTGATGTTGGAAGGAATAGTACTAGAGTCTTTATTCTTCTTGGACTTTCTTGACTTGTTCTTGGTTGTAGGAGTCTTCTTAACTTCTTCTACATAACCCAAGCCACTTTTATCTCCATGATGCTTTCCAAGTTTTATCACACCATCAAGCTTAATGGCTCCAATTTTCATGCCATTAATAGACTCTTTGAGAGCTTTGACTTCATCTATAAGCTCACACTCTTTTATCTTCATGATAGACAAAGAGTTCTCTTTTTGCTTAATCTCTCCTTCCATGGCAAACAACTTCATAGTAAAGTCTTCTTTTAAATTATCTAACTCTTGAGCACTTTCCTCCACCTTAGAGATATTCTTTTCAATGGTCTTTTCATGCTCCTTGATGACTTCACTTTGCTTGCTCATCTTCTCCAAAGACATCTTCTTTTCATTGATAAGAGCTTTAAAAATCACCACTAAATTGGCATTGATCAACTTCAACTTGATGTTCTCTTCATTCTTTTGTTGAAGGATCTTGTCATTGAAGCTTATAAAATCTTGATTTGAGGAGACTTCAAACTCTTCATCATTGGAGGAGATTTCGCTATCTTCACTACTTGAAGAGTTTTCACTTTCCTCAATACTTGAGGAGTCTTCACTATTATCCTCAAATCTTCCTTCATATATAGCCACGTGAGCAATGTGATTGCAAGAAAATTCTCGATCATCCAAGGACTCCTTTTCCTCTACTACATCACTCACACTCATCCATGCTTTATCATTGAATGCTCTAATGTAGGCTTTCGTTGTATTTCTCCAAAAGGTGTAGTTACCACTATCCAAGAGTGGAGGTCTAGCACTAGAAGCACCTCCCGGCATCGAATCACCCATAGCTACGAAAATGAACAAACACAACAAAACACAACAAAACAAAACACAAACACTATAATATGGATCTATCTAATTACTTCTAGACACCCGCTCTGATACCAATTGAAATTCCCTTAAGCAATATAGTGTAAATATACCTAGAGGGGGGGTGAATAGGTATAGGCTCCAAATTCTTCCAATTAAAAATAATGCGGAAAATTACAAAGCAAAATGCACACTTGATAAGATTTAGCAAATGAATTGATTTCACTAAGACAAGAGTTAATCAATTTACAAGATGTGCAAACAATGTAATATATGGAAGATAAAAGAAAGTAAAGCAAAATTGAACACAATGATTTTAACGTGGTAAAACCTCAAAGAGGAAACATCCACGGGTTGATACCACAACCACCGGCAAAGCAATCCACTATACGAAAAGGACTTACACACTCAAGCTATCAACACATGATATCCGCTCAAGCTATCACCTCCTAATCTACCCTTGGGCAAGTGAACTACCAAGCCTACTTCCTATCCGAGATGTGTCCTACACCTCTAGAAAGCAACTTCCTATCCAAGACGCTCACGTCTCTAGGAAGATTTCTTGCTTGACTATCCGAGTCCTCCCGACTCTAATCAAGACTTCTTGCTTGGCTATCCGGAACACTTTCCTAGCCAAGACTTCTTGCTCAAGACAAAGCTTCACTCACTTTGCAAGAGACTTCAACCTTTCACAAGGCAATGATCTAAGTGATGCAAATGATGCAAGCACAATCAAATTAAGCTAGATGATCAATCAAGCAAAATGTACATGTTCAATGATAGTCTAGAATATGATTTCAACACACAATCACAAATGTTATCTAGAAATCAAGACATGCAAATCAATAAGAACAAAGGTATCAATATTCAATTTAGCACACTAAAAACCTAGTTCTTAGATCATGAAATAAAACATAGAAAATAACATGAAGCACATCACATATATATTTTCTAGAATCAATTTCATGATAAATCAAGTTTAGCACATAAATGTTCAAGACTAATCACAAAGCTAAATCTCAATTAACAAATGATCAAATAACCCTAGCATGTGATCTAACATACTTCTCAACAAATTTCATCAATCAAATGGAAAGAATCAATAGATGATCAAAGATGAAATTGAAAAAGAAGAAGTTGAAAATCATACACTGACCACGGACTGGAAATGGACCAGCTGAGAAAAATACCGAAGTCAAATGCCTCTGGAAATGCTTGGGGTTTATAGCTCTCTTCGAGACCAACAATTTTGGTTTTTGAATCGAATGATTTCGAGTTCGTATGAGAGAGATATGATCAAAACAAGTAAGCAAAAATTGTTGAAAAACTGATGCGGGAAATGAAGTGTTCTTCAAAAAAAATACACAAGTGTGGAGGGAAGGAGGTTGGCTTAAAAGGAGGGAAAGGAAAGAATTTACGAGCGAATCACGTGCTGCCACGTCAACACCCCGTGGGGGGCGCGTGGGGCCCACGGGAGCAGAGGGCTCCCTTGCCCGTGGGGCCCACGGCCTCCCACACGGGCTGGCCAAGTGGCCACACGTGATTCACACTTCTCTCGCGCGCTCCCTCGGTTCGTTGCCCCATATCTTGAGCATCCGACCTCCGATTTCGAATCCGTTTTCAGATTACGAACCGTGACTCCCTCACGCACGACTACGACTACTCAACTTTGAAAAATGGTTGAGAAATCATCTCGGAATCCGACGATGAAGTCAACACAACAAATGAGAACGAAAAGTAGCATAGTCAACTTGTTTGGACTCGAAACCTTATGTATGAGTAACCGAAATGACCAGAACTCAATAAGGCATTAAACAAGAACATGTTCAAGTCCTAAACATAAAATACGAAAACAAATAAACACATATTCACACAAACATGCCATATCAAAGAGATAGTCACAAAGCATGCAATTTCACAATGTTTGTCAATACAAGATCAATGCATGAGCATGCTATGAAGTGTGTGAATGTGTTATACCAAATGTTTGATCCACGATGCAGGGACACACATGTATGAATTGTGCGTGTGTGCGCTAACGCCTTGCAAGAGGGTGGAAGTCAAGTTTTACCTTTGACGATTTTCACCTCTTGAAGACGACTTTTGCACTAGACGTTGCTCTTCACTTTTTAAGCTTCCTTTCTTCAAATAATGTCCTAAGCAACAACTAATACAATCATGGAGTGTTTTGCAATGGAATTAAGCCAATACAAATCATAAACCTTACACCAATCCTCAACATAATTCCAAATGAATTTACCAGGACAATGAGGCGGTTTGAAAGTGGGATTAAAAATGCTATCACATCTCCACTTCCATATAAACCAGAGAGACACAGCAAAGAGGAGATAATTTGGAACCATTCTCATAATTAAGTTATTGCAGCCGAGATTCTTGAACAACCAATCATTCCAATCTTCCTGAAACAAGCTAATTATGATAACACCTTTACAAATGTTCTCCCATATGCCAAGGGATTCAGGACACCCTCTAAAAACATGATCAATATCTTCACAGCCAACTTTGCGTCTCATACAGGTGACATTCGAGGCAAACCCCCTAATAGCCCTAAGATTGTTAGTCAAAAGCTTACCATGAAGAAGCAGCCAAAGAAAGAAAAGAACTTTAGGCGGAAGATTAAGCTTCCAAATAAAATTCCACTTCCAGGACACAATATCAACAGGCTTAAAATTTCCCTCATATGCACTCTTCACAGTGAATTCACCATTCTTTGACAAACACCACACAGCAGTATCCTTAACATCATTCTTGCTAGCAATATGAATGCTAAAATACGAAGCACAATGTGCCAAGGAAGGAAAGTAGTTAATTTCCCCACATCCCACTCATTTGCAACAAAATAATCACGCACATTCTCTATAATCTGGGCATCAGAAAGGGGGAGAAGAGCAAAATTTTGAAGCTTACCAATTTCTGGCACCCATATATCAGACCAGAAGTTGGTATAACTACCATCCCTAACTCTCCAAATCAATCCCTCAGCTAAGAGTTTAGCACCAAAAAGCACTCCTCTCCAAGTGCTGGAACAAATCTTGGTATTTAAGTTATCATAGGCAATCATTTTGCTTCCTTTGAGATATTTCTCCTTGAGCAAACGATCCTATAACCCAACATCCTTGCGATCTAGGCGCCGCCAACTTTAGCAAGCAAAGCTTGATTCATCAACTTCATTTTTTTTATACCCAAGCCACCTAACTTTTTCGGCAAACACACAGTATTCCAGTTGATGAGGTGAATTTTTTTCTTGGCAGCAGAGCTGCCCCACAAAAAATCCATGTTAATCTTATCAAGGTTTTTGCAAATATCAGAGGGAAGCTTAATTGATTGCATATCATACACAGGGAGGGTAGAGGTGACAGATTTAATAAGTGTACATCTACCAACAAGGGAAAAAGAGGCACTCTTCCAAGTGGCCAACATCTTTTGAGTCTTCACAAGAATTTTTTTATAGGTATCCTTCATAATACGACTATGGATAAGAGGGACACCAAGATAAGAGCCTAAATTTTTTGTGACATGCGACCCACATATATCAACCAAAACTCTAGCACTACAATTACTAGATTCTAGATTTTGGAAAACTCACTTGTTGACCTGAGATACCACAGAAGACATCCATACAATTCCTCATGTTCTTAGTTTGAATACTAGAGGCTTGGCCAAAGAGAATAAGATCATCCGTAAAAAAATAGGTGGGAAATTGCAGGCTCTCTTCTAGAGATCTTAATTGGTTTCCACATTCCCTTTGATAATTTCTGACTTATGATATGAGAGAGCTTCTCCATACATAAAACAAAAATATAGGGCGATAGAGGGTCACCCTGTCTAATTCCACACTTAGGAGAGAAACTCTCAGACAATTCACCATTCACAATCACTTTATAATGCACATTGATGATACAGCTCATGATGAGATTATTCAGACTTCCAGAAATGCCAACTTCTTCCAAAACTTGCTTGATGAAACCCCATTGAGGCCTATCATAAGCCTTAGCTAAATCAATTTTCTAAGCAATGTATTCCATCTTCCCTTTCACAATCTTAAACTTGTGGAGAACTTCTTGGGCAATAATAATATTGTCTTGGATTTGCCTACTCGGAATAAAGGCTACCTGGTTGGGACTAACATGCTTAGGGATCGACAATCTAAGCCTTTGCACTAGAATTTATTCAGGATTTTGTAGTTTGTGTTGCATAGACTAATATGTCTAAAAAGAGTCATGTTGATAGGGTTAGAAACTTTAGGTATAAGGGAAATAAGGGTATGGTTAATATCTCTAGGAACACTACCATTCATGAAAGACTCAAAAATCAGATTAGTCAAATCAAGTTTACAAGAATTCCAAAACTTTTGGAAAAAGATGGTTGGGAATCCATCAGGACCTGGAGCTTTAGTCCCACCAATATTGAATAAACTATACTTGATTTCCTGTTCACTAACAGTAGAAGAAAGGCTGGCAAGCTCACTCTCATTCAGTTTAGGAAACATCAAGGGCAAATGAGAGTACATACCATCACTGTGCTTCTCTTCAAAGAGCTTAAGAAAATATCTCACAACTTCTGACTTCAAGTCCTCAATATCCCCAATCCAGCTTCCATCCTCTTTCTTGAGACTCTCAATCTTATTTCCTTTTCTTCTAATAATGGTAGAAAGGTGAAAAAACGAAGTGTTTCTATCCCTTTCCTTGAGCCAACAAATCCTAGATTTTTGTTGCTAATAAATTTCTTTTTGCTCAAGGATATCCTGATATTCCTTAACAAGAGTCTCCTCAAGAGTGGCAAGATACCGAGATGGTCTCTTACTAAGGCAACTTTGGATCCCATGAATCCTAGCAAGAATTCTTCTCTTGTTAAGAAAGATGTTCCTAAACTTATCCTTGTTCCAATCCTTGAGAATACCAGTCAACTTGTGAATTTTCACATCCACAGAAGTCCCCTGAGAGTGCCAGTTATTCTGGACCCGCTCATCAAACTCCTTGTGTTTCATCCGCATTGCTTCAAATCTGAAAGGTTTGTAGTTATTGTTAGGAAAGTGGCTACTATGAAGTTGTATGAGAACCGGACAATGATTGGACATGACTCTAGGAAGATGCCTTACGAAACCCTCCATAAAGTGGATCCTCCAATCCATCGAACAAATCGCTCTATCAAGTCTCTCCCAAATATCCTCTCCAATGCCCCTCTTAGTCATCCATGTGAACTTAGAACTAATGAAGGCCAAGTCCACTAACTCATTCCTATCAATCCATTCAGCAAAGCCACTGTTAGTATGCCCAAGTCTACCTCCTCTCTTTTTAGAACTGTTGGTGATTTCATTGATATCTCCCGAAATGAGCCAAGGCAAACTAAAACAATTTCTGATCGAATCCAAGCAATTCCATAGCAGCCTCCTTGTTGTAGAGCAAGGGTTAGCATACACCACGGTGAAGACTCAAAAGGTGTTGTTATCATCAATCAAGGCAGTAACACTATGCCTAGAGCTAGTAACCACATGGAGCTTGACTTTATCTTCATTCCAAAGAAGCCAAATCCCTCCTGAAAATCCTTCAGCATCCACAACAAAATTTCTAGAAAAGCCAAGTTTATTAATAACACTTATAGCCTTAGAATCACTAATTCTAGGTTCAAAAATAGCTAAAACCTCAAACTGATACATCCTACGGAGATCCATAACGTTCCTAGAGAACAATTTCTTACCCGCACCCCTTACATTCCAGACACAAATCATGAAAGAAAAGATACAAAGGACCCTCTACTTGGAGATTACAGCCATAACCTCTTCTAAATCAGAGGCTACTGCGTTTAAAGCTACTGTCCATGTGAGATGCAGGATTAGTCACTCCCTTTTGGTTCAAACCCGCAATAGACAGGGCTTTGGATTCTGAAATTTAAGTTTGGAGTTGATTTGGCACATTACCACTGTTATGCATTTCCTCTTCCATAACATTGGGGGATGTTTTTAGGGGATGGATACTCTTAGCAATAGCATTTACCTCTTTGGTCTTAGCCTTTTTAGCTAGAGGACCACTATTTGTAGCTAACTTAACTCCTTTCTTAGAAATCTTCTTGTTGCCTTGAGAGGAAATTCTGAAAGCTTTCTCACCTTGCTCACTTATTTGATTGGTAATCTCAGAGAGAACCACTTTACCTTTGTTACTCTTACTGCTACTAACTTTAAGATTACCTGACATATCTCTATCAATTATCATAACATCATTTTCCTCATTAAGTATGTCAAACCTAGAACTACTCACTTTATTTACATTCATGGCTTTACCTATACCGGTCTTGCCTTTCATACCAACCTTTAATTGCACATTCTTGCCTACATTAGCCTCAGTAAAATCACCATCATATCTCCTCACACTGCTACTTCCCATAGGTTTCCCAACATTCCCATTTTTCTCAATTATACCATAATTGCTGCTACCAAATCTACCATTTCTCCCTTTGTAATTTTTGTTACCCTGCCTACCATATGACACCATCAGCCACGAGCCATAAGGAGAAGTCTCTTTATCAACATTGGTCTTAATATTATCATTGCTAACAACATCCTCATGAACTGGTTCCACCATACCTTCCCTGCAAGTCTCTTTGTTATGTCCATACCTCCCACATTTGAAGCAAACCATACCCAGACTCTCATATTCCACCATAATAGTTATATCTTCTATAGAGAAGGCACCTAAAAAGGGCTTGGAATTGTCAATTTCAACACAAATTCGAGCAAATCTTCCACGAGCTTGATTCACAATGATTGGATCCACTTTGCACATTTTCCCTAACATTCCTCCAATGCTCCATAACAACTCAGAGTCCATCCACTCCATTGGAAGTTTAGATAATCTAACCCAAATAGGCATACTCTGAATGAAATCTTCACCTGGCACAAAATTTGGTTTCCACCTCTGTACTGTCAGATATTGGTTTGCTATGACCCAAGGTCCATTGGTGAGAACCTGATCCAGGTTTTCTTTCATCTAGAAGCGGGCAACGAAATACCCATCTCCAAGATCCATAAGCTGCCAATGTCCTATGAGTGACCGTTTCTGAGTTAGTTTTGTGAGCATGAAGTTGAAAGTGTGGGTACATCCCATATTCTTCATAATCAAGGGTTTGTGTAATTGGTCCTTCAGCTTGGGAGAGAGCTTCATAGTTGGGCCATTAGAACCGTCAGTTATCAATATGTCATCTTGGTCGATTTTGAGCTTCTCTTTATTGGCTCCAAATTCAGACTAGGAACTAGGATTAGACATGTTTATGAGCTTGGCTTTGAAGCTTCCCATGGGTTCTTTACCTTTATTGTCACCTGCAACCTCATCTCTCCCAAGAACATCAGAATCTGCCCTAGCTCGTTTGGCTGACACACTACTGTCCTAAATCTTACTCGAATCAACAGTCATGCTGTTAGTAGGAGGATGTTTAGTAGAGAAAAAGAAGATTTCACTCGGATTATCCATACCCCAAACAAAATTAAAGGAAGAAAAACGAAGAACATAGGAGAACACAAAGAAAAAATACGAAGAAAAGGCGGCGCGTGAGATTCACTTGGGACTCAAGAAATAGACAGCAAAATCACATCAGGTGCGTTCAATTTTCAACCCCATGCGCCCTTTTTGGTTGTTCACCTCGAATCCTAAAATTTTACTATGGTAATTATTATTTTTATTTTCACTACAATGACCATTGTGTTTTGTAGAGTAGGGAGGGAAATGTAATTAGGAAACAAACGTAAAAGCATAGCTTTAATGATTGTCCTATGTGTCATTCATTCATTGGTCAGAACTCAGAAGAGAGTAGGGAGGGAAATGTAATTAGGAAACAAACGTAAAAGCATAGCTTTAATGATTGTCCTATGTGTCATTCATTCATTGGTCAGAACTCAGAAGATTTTCTCCATTAAAAAATAATATGCAAATCATAGGAAAGAAAAGTAAAATCATAGCTTTAATGATTGTCCTATGTGTCATTCATTCATTGGTGAGAACTCAGAAGATTTTCTCCATTAAAAAATAACAAGTAGATTTGCATGGAAAGTGTTATTTTTATCACCGTAGTCACGAATGATACTAAAAAATTAAAATGGGCCATGATCAGATCAGTTTATATATATAATTAATTTGAGAGTGTAGATCATAGAGGTAATTGCTTAGTTGGTAATAACAGGATATATTTCTTTTTTATAGTATATAATACAATTTTTGGTGTAGTCATCCATGTTCGGCTGCGTGTTAGGATTTTGATTTGCAAGTGGGTGCATACACAAGGATTTTGTCACCTTTTTAACAACATCATTTCCTCCCAAGTCCCAACAGCTGACCCCACCAAACAAAAATAAAATAAAATAAAATCAGAGAATATGCAAATCATCAACTTTCAACTTTCAAATATTTGTATTATGTGTTCAAAAAACCCAAACATATAAGAACAGATCCGAGAAGACAAACTAAACACAAACATGCATAAACAAATCTGAGAAGACAAGCTAGACACTAATCAGATCTGAATGTTTTAAAAACCAAAGACCAAACTTAAGAAAAAATTAAACAGAAAGAGACTAATCAGATCTTAGTGAAGAACAAACAGAGAATCACCCTAGGAAGCTTTTGTTCCTCATCTCCTTCTTCGGACATTTCTTCCTCCTTCCTCTGCATTTCTTCATCTGTGGCGGTGGCGACGGTAGTGGTAGTGCCACACCATGGGCTTCGTTCGAGTGAATCTCCATCCACCCTTTCAAATTGAAGCCGTTGCCACAGGTTTCCCACATCCAACTAAAGCCTCGGCCATGGTGAACCTCACTGTAGTGAAGCACCATCTCAGGTTGGGTGTACAACACCACACCGGCCTCCACACCGTAGCTATTCAAGCACAAAAACGATGCCATCTAAAACGGTGAGAAGACGCTGCTTTGCTTGCTAGAGATTAGAGGATCGATCTCTAATGAGTGTTAAGTGTTGAGTGATGAGAGGGGGTATATATAGCAGTGACATATTGCAAAATAGAGAAAGAGACGAGAAAAACATACTGCCTTTTAGTTTGAGCCAATTAGGTTTCTGATACGTGTATAGCTGCATTGGGTGTGTGTGTGTGTGTGAGAGAGAGAAATGTGACAGTTTGAGGAGAGAGAGAGATACTGCACTGCACTGCTCTGCTCTGCTTTGAACGGAGTCCATTCCTTTTTCGTTTACTACAATTACCAATCTGCCCTTCCCTTTTCACCATCACCCTTTCTAGACGTAGATGTCTTTCCTTGGTGTTTCAAAAGCAAGGTCATACACGTGTCACAAAGATTTTGTTGCAACTTGCAATTTTTTTTTTTTTTTTTTGTTTTTTTGTTTTTTTGATACAACTGGAAACAAACAAAAAAAGGCAACAAAACAAGAAAAAACAAAAGGACTGAAGAAAACAACAAACTAACCAAGCGTAAAAGCCTTATCAGACTCAACAATCCTACTGATACAACTAGGAAATTTTTCCAGCCAAAAGGCATCCTCCACCAAATTCATTGCATGATTAGCAAGCTCAATAGCAGCCTTGTTAGCAGAAGTGGAAACTAAACAATGCACTAAGTTCTCCAAGCCAATAGAAAAATTCCTAATATCCATGACGATACATCCAAAATCAGAGTCATCATAGTCACCATTCTTAATCCAATTAAGCACAACCGCATCATTGGTCTCAATAACACCAGGGGAAAGACCATAATCCACAGCAAATTGGAGACCCATCAAGATAGCTATCAGATTAGCAATTTTGATATTATAATTGGCCACAATAAATTGAGAGCAGCACACCAAAACTTCACTCTCAGAGTCCCTGATAATAATCCCAATCCCTATCTTGCGTTCAGCAGCATCAAAAGTATCAGCACAATTTAACTTAACTTCCCCCACCCTTGGCGACCTCTAACTGCTCTACAACATAGGCTTATCCAAACTTCTAGGCTTCTTCTTGTGACTACACCTCCGATTCTCATCTAAATTTTTTTTACTCCACTCCATAATATCAGCCATATCAAGATAGGGAGACCCATGCAAAAAGGAGTTACGGCAGAACCAAATTCTCTAAGTGATAGCACAAAACAGCTCCATCATATCACCTCTCATCACTGAAAAACGCTCAAGAACGAAATCAAAGAAACTGTAAGAGTTACCTCTCATAGCAGGGATCTAATGAGACCAACCATCACGAATATGTTTCAACTTTTTGCAATCCCACAAAGCATGCTTAGTCGTCTCAATGGAACATTTACAGTGGCATAGAAACCATCAGTTTGAATGCCATGCCTGCTAATGTTTGCCTTGGTTGGGATCCAATCAAAGCAGGCCCTCAAGAAAAATATTTTGATTTTCATTGGGATTTTCAAATTCCAGAAATACTTCCACCAAGCTTTGATAAAACTAGGAGTAGAAGTTCCAGGATTCAAATCAAACTCACGCCCCGTCCAATAACCACTTTTCACAGAATATCTCCCATTAGCCTTATAGTGCCAAATCAAAGAATCGGGACAGTTACTTTTCCCCATAGGGATCCTAAGGATATGCTCCATGTCCTCAGCACAAAAATTTCTCTTGATGAGGTTCACATCCCATCCCCCTGAAGGCGAAATTAGTTTATCCACCGTGGCATTACATCCTAACTTTGGAGGCGAGAGAATTTTGAACACAGTTGGTCTAGGAATCCATTTATCACTATAAATTTTGATGGATTTACCATCACCTACATGCCATCTCAAACCTTTTTCCAACAGATCCCTCCCCCACAGCAAGCTACTCCACACATAAGAAGCAGAGCCTTTTTTTCTCAGCTTCCAGAAAATTGCAGCTCTTAAAATAACACCCTTTAAGAATTTTGGCAGCTAACGAGTTCGGGCACTTGAGGATTCTCCATCCTTGCTTAGCTAGAAAGGCTCTATTCGCAGTTTCAAGATCACGAGAATTGAGCCCCCTTCACTCTTAGGCCTATAAAGATGTCGCCAAGTGCACCAATGCATCCTCTTTTGATTAGAATTACCGCCCCATCGAAAACGAGCACAAAGTCTCTCAATCTCCATGATTAAACCTTTAGGGAGGCGGAAGAGGTTCATAGCATAAGAAGGAACCGCTTTAATGAGAATCTCCTTACCACCAAGGGAAATAAGTTTTTCTCCCTAACCTTTAATCTTTCCCCAAACACAATCAGTAATGTCAGAAAACAACTTCATTTTTTTCCTACCAGAGAAACATGGGAGGCCTAAGTATTTTTCATGACAATCCACTAAGTTAACACCAATTTGGGCAGCAATTTTCTCAGCATCAGAATTGGACATAGAGGGACTAACACACACCACCGATTTATTAAAGTTAATAACTTGTCCTGAAGCCCTCTCATAATCATCAAGGATCAACTTAACAGCGTAACAATTTTTATCATTCACTTTAGTGAAAAGATGTCTATCGTCAGCGAAGAATAAATGGGTGATATTAGGACCACCTCTACTACAACGGAAACCCGACAACCTCCCTTGTTCATGCGCCACCTGAATTAGAGTGGATAGGCCTTTCGCACATAATAAAAAGAGAAAAGGAGATAGGGGATCTCCTTGTCTAAGCCCTTTCGATGGCTTAATATTACCACAAACCTTCCTATTGAGCTGAAAGGAATAAGAGACAGAGGTTACACAATTCATAATAAGGTTAACCCATCTTTCCAAAAAGCCCAGTTTATGTATCATTCTCTCAAGAAAGACCCACTTCACCCTGTCATAAGCCTTGGACATATCTAGCTTAATAACCATGGTGCCCTTTTTCCTTCTTCTTTGCTTCAACTTGTGAAGACACTCAAAACCCACAATGGTATTATCCGAGATTAGCCTTCCAGGCACGAATGCACACTGTGTTTCTGATATAACCTAGCCCAACGTAAGTTTGAACCTATTCGTAATAGCCTTGGCAATAATTTTGTAAATGACGTTACACAAGCTAATAGGTCTGAAATCAAAATTTTTTACAGGATTTTGTGTCTTAAGGATAAGAGAAATGATCGTATTGTTCATACCAGCCACCGAAGCACCCTCATTTAACACCTCTAGGTAGGCCATGGTAACACACTGACCCACATATTGCCAATATCTTTGGTAGAAAATGGCTGGAAGGCCGTCGCTTCTCAGAGCCTTTAGGGGACTCATATCCGTGACCACTTTCAAAATCTCACCAGCAGAGAACTTAGCATCCAGAAAATTGGAAACTTGATGGCTGAGTTTCGGCCTAACCCCCATCAAGATTTTGTCCATATCACACTGTGAAGGATTACTAGTAGTGAATATCTTAGAGAAATACTGACCAATAATGCTTTCCATGTCAGACTTCGAATCTCTCCATATCCCCCCCCCCCCCCCGCGTCAAAAAACCCCTTTATCTTGTTTCTAGCCTTCCTTACCGACACCTTAGAATGGAAGAAACGCGTGTTTCGATCACCATTCTACATCCATTCCACCTTACCTCTTTGCCTCAAATACCTCTCCTTATAATCAAAGACTTCATTAAGCTGAGCCTTAATCCTATTGATAACTTTCCAGGAGATCGGTCTCTCCACACTACAAGCAGCTTTAAGCTCCTCACGTTTATGATGAAGTTTGGAACGAAAGTCCTTTAGATTTTTAATATTCCAAGACTTTAACTGATAACCACAGCTCTCAATATTATTCAATACATTCAAGACCGAGTTATTACTGCTCTTATTACTCCAAGCCAAGGCAACGATATTTTTGCATTCCTCTTCCTCAATCCAGCACTCCTCAAAGAAAAATCTTCTTCTATTGTTTCCAAATCTCATTTTGGTCGAGTCAGACACACAATCGATGAAAAGAGGTCTATGGTCTGAGCATTAGAATTCAAGATGACGAATCACAGCTTTTGGAAATAAATTTCTCCAGCTTTTGTTGCATAAACCTCTGTCAAGCCTTTCCATAACATTATCTGGTCCCTCCCTCTTGTTGCTCCAAGTAAATTTGGGACCAACGAAACCCATGTCTTCAAGATTACATTCTTCAATTGTCTCACGGAATTCAACCATAGCATTCCAACACTTACTATTTCCTCTGAGCTTTTCATCGTCACACAAAATTTCATTGAAATCTCCCAAACAAATCCAAGGGAGATTAAACATCACAGCCAATCGGCGTAACAAAGTCCAATAATTTCTTCTCTGAGACTGCTCCGGATGACTGTAAAAGCCCGTAAATCTCCAAGTCATACCTCTATCATCCGTAATCTTTACGTCAATGTGATCTTGGGAATAAGTGAGTAAATCAACCCCCACATTCTTCGCCCAAAACAAACACAACCCTTCAGATCTGCCGACATTGTTAACCACCAATTTTCCATAAAAACCAAGCTTTAAATGTAACTTTTCCATCTTGCCTTGATCACACTTTGTTTCACATAAGAAAATAACATCTGGACCGACCTCCTGCTTATGGGAACGTAGGATATTGAACGCTCGGGAGCTACTCATTCCCCGGGCGTTCCAAGTGAAGAGTTTCATTGTGTTTGGTGGGCCAGTAGAGACCGACCGATCGATATCTCTACATCATCTTCCTCACATGCTGTAGTCGAAACCTCAGATTGGGTAATGTCCTCATAAGCTTCTTATTCCACCTTTCCACATACACCGTGAAGCTCTTCACCTCTCTTCCCATTATCGCTTTCAACACATACACTCTTAGTTCCAATTTCCAGCCCAACCTTCAAACCATGCACCTGAGAATCAGAACATGTAGAGATGTTCGTCTGTGATGTGCCACGGTGAGAATGGCACTATATTCTTGTTTGATGTGCTACGGTGAGGCGGGTACACCGCACCGAAGATGCTGTTTCACTACGACAAGACTGTTGATCTTTGCTTTGCTTGCTAGAGATTAGAGAAATGTGTGGATCGATCTTTAATGAGTGTTGAGTGATGAGAGGGGGTATATATAGCAAAACAGAGAGACGAGAGGTTTCTGATACGTGTATATGCATTGGGTGTGTGTGTGTGAGAGAGAGAGCTGAGAGAGAGCGAGAAATGTGGTAGTTTGAGGAGAGAGAGACACTGCACTGCTCTGCTCTGCTCTGAACAGGATTCCATTCTATTTTTTTTTTATTACCATTATGAATGGCAGTTTGAATCTCGAAGTCGCTTGCCACCATCGCTCGTAAAATCACCACTCTTTCTTTTTCCTAATTTTTCCCCAAATTGAATATCAGGAACCACATCTATTTTACCCGACCCAACTCTTCTCCACTTACTCGGTTTCTTCTCATTAACACCAGATCCACTAATGGGCTTACTTATTGAAACCACAACTTCCTTTACACCAAAATCTATATCAGTATGTGAAAACACAAGTTGGGTTTTAAAGCTTTCCGTAGATGGGCATTCCACTTGACCCGTTAATGATGAAGAGCCTAAACAATTAGTTTCCATTTCCTTAAGCGAACCGTTCAAACTTCCTTTTTCTTGGCCTAAAGCAGCAATAATATCAGGTGAGTGTTCTAAAGAATTATTAGGAGAAGGAATCAACATGAAGCCGCAATCATTACTGGCCCCAAGACCTTTTCCTTCAGAATTAATGATTGGGCCCCCCTAGAAACCATGCAACCATCTTTCTCCTTCAATCTTCGTGACTTTTCCTGTTCCCCATGTTGCTAGATTTTCCAGGCATGTTGGTCGGTGAAAACCCCACCCGCTTCGATTTCCTTTTTTCCCCTCCAATTATCCAACCTCGCACCACCACCACCTTTACCTTTCCCCCAACCTCCAGAATCAACTCTACCAGGACCCCTGGACCATCACTTTTGAGGGTTAGAGGCTCGAAGCCAAACCGCCAATTTCCTATTCGCATCCAAGGAGACATCCCTCTCCTCATCAACATAAGCCATATATTCATCCAGAACATGACCAAGTTTGTCACACTTGAAGCAATAATCCATGAGCCTTTCATACCATAAGAGCATCGTAGTAATTTTTCCATTACCTAGAAGGTCAACCCGGAGGCATCGCTGAAGTGGCATATCCGTTGCCACTGTGACCCTGACCTTTAAGAACCGACCATTACCATCGCTACCAGTTCCAAGGTCCACATCATGGACCTCCCCAATCATGCTTCCAAGAAAATGACCAATCTCTTCAGAGAAACATAGTAATGGGAGGTTATGGATTTGCACCTAGAAATCCGCCGAGCTGAACTTCAAATCGTGTATCTCACCAATCCCTGTAGGTTTATCAAAAACAATGGTAGCCCTGTAAAAACTCCAAGGTCCACCCTTAAGGATTCTCTGTCTGTCTTCCTGATTCCTGAAGTAGAAAGCAAAAATATTTCCTTCAATTGGCTCTAGCACCACTCCAACATTCACCCACCATATCTTATTCATAACCTCGATGAAAACATCTCTATTAACAATCTTTTTTTTAAGGACCTTTCCAATCAAGCACAAGGCCAGTCGGTTCTCGCTTCTGTCCTTGAGTTTTACATCCAGCGTTCGCGCTGGAGTCTCCCTTTCCTTGATCGAAAGAGTATTATACAGCTTCACAGTTTCCTCAACACTCATAGTGAAAAGGAACAGCCAGAGCAACACAAAAAACACACGATTAGAAACAAGAGCAAGGCAACAAGAAAGTAGCAAGAAGTACCAAATGGTTAAGGAAACAAAAGGTGACAAGGAATAAACAGTTCTGAAAGGAAAACTCACACCTTAGGCCCAGAGAACCAAAGGGAGAGACTTTTTTTTATTTTGTTAGATTTAATATGCAACTTGCAAGTTGCAACCAGAGTTGTTAAATGTATTTATTGAAAATGTTTAACTTTAATTATTACTGTCATATATTGTTTAATTTTGGTAGGTAATAAAAAAAAAAAAAAAAAAAAAAAGTTATATAATGTATACCGAATTAATACCGCTATAAAGTAACGATTGTCATTAAATATCTTAGATGCAGGCATCACCCTTATTAAACTATAATTAACCAATTACTTGCAAGTATAATCATTAAAGTTACCATCGATAATTATTCATGCAGTAACTTGTATCAATTATTAAATTTTAAGCTATTGATATGTGCTTAATTTTCGCTTCGGTGAACGATGATTAATATTCAATCTATAATGTAGGGGCACATGATTTACTAAATTAACTTGGATGCTTGATTTGGACTCTCAAGCTTTGACTTATAATTGATCATCCTTGAATTTTCAAATACGTACCCATTATTGAAAGTTATGGGATGAAACATGGGATTTATGATATCTAAATTAGGTGTAAACTCATCAGATGTAGTTTAGTGTATGGTTAAACCGAAATCATCCGTAGATTAAGATTTTATCATATTACATGTGTCAAATAAAACCAAATTCTATGTATCCACTATTTTTGGTCCATTTCTTCAATGCGGTAAGATCATTTAATTTGGACATACAATTAGAGAATATCATGACTGTCTTTTTGTACCTCTTTAATAAATGGATGGCTTACCTAGGAACTTATAAGTCACGACAATATGTTCCAACCGACTATCAAATGACCACTCTAATATCAATTTAAAAGTACTCGGCCAACTACTGTCACAATTAAATAGAGGCATGTTGATCAATATTTTGTACGGACCACACGTAAAAACGCATAATTAATAAAGGGGACACCAACAAAAACAATACTGCTTGGTGCAGTCGTCCCTGTTCGGGCACGTGTCACCGGATTTTGATTGCACGCGGGTGCATACGCAACACACTTTCTTTCCCTTTTCTGTTCTGCGATCACCAAATCAAACCCCTTCTCTCTCAAAACAAACATTTTATAAAATTTAAAATCTCGTTTTATTAATGATATCTAGCGCTTGTTGTGAGTCAAGTTCGGGCCAATTTGTCTATTTGGTAGTTATTTGGTGAGCAGCTACTCTTAGCGGGTGAGTTGTTCCCATTTTGTTATTGTTGTGCCTGGTCCGTCAAGCTGACGTGGATATTTGATCCCTTGAATCCCAGGTTTTAAGTTGACATCTGGAATCGAGAAAAATTAACCCAAACAATACCCCTAAATCTACGAGGTGGACTTGCTGGTGAGCTGCCTCTTTCGATGAGCTAACAGCTCTCCAAAGTGGATTTATTAAAATATTTGCATTTAATACTACATTAATGGGTCGTATGGCTTTGCCAGCCTTGATAACTGGCTTTAAATATTAACCCTTCAAAACATTTGAACGACTGTACTGGCGCCTTTTCGTTTGATGTGACACCACTCCACCAACTCTCGATGTGTCATCACACCTCACAATTTTGACAAACCCTTGGTTCCTATGCATTCCAAAAGGCGAAGCGTAACATTCTTGAAATGACTTTGCGTTTCGTCATTTTTTTGGACTCTGTTTTGGGATTTATAAGAAGCGAATCGTGTCCCTCATTTCTTTTTACTTCATCTCCTTTTGCATTTCTTGTAGTCTTAGATATTTGCTTATTTTCATCAGCTGTACCCTTTCACTTTCTTTCCATACTTTTTCAACACAATATAACCAGATCCGAAAATTGTCAAAATTGAATGATCAGGGAGTGGTGGTAGATTTTAATGTCAACGAGAATAGGGTAAATTAGATGCAGTTTTCCTTGAGAGATTCTTATGCCTTTGACTGCGAGACCAACATGGTGACCTCAGCTGCTTTGGATGAATATCGCAAGTATTACAAGATCCCAGACTCTGTCAAGCTTATATTGCTCGAGGGTCGCATCACTTATAACCCGTTAGAGGGGGCCATGGGTTTTTATGGGTATATGTTTGCCTGCAACGTGACCTTTCCCATTCAACCATACATCGCCAGGTTTCTTTGTGAGGCGAAAATCTCGTCTGCGTAACTAGCACCTATTGGTTATTGGCAGTTACTAAGTACGTGGTCCCTATGGTTGGCAAACAAGGAATTTATGCCTTCTGCTCACGAGATAAAGCCTATCTTTGTTCTTAAGGGTTCTAATAGAGGGACCTACTTTTTGACTTCAGTTGGAGCGGAAAAACTGTTGCCGTAGGGGGCCAATCCCAAGCTAAAGCCTAGCAACATTGAGGTGGGGATCACCCCCGATAGAAAGGGGTTCTTCTGTGGGTTTCCCATTTTGAACAAATTTTGAAAGAACAACCGGTTCTTCGTAGTGGGATACTGGGGAAGGGAGGTTGCTTAGGACCCTACTACAGGTCATCTTGGTTGGGTTATTCCAATGGATGTCGGGCACAACGACCCCCTTTGCTTCTTGTAGAATTCTTTTCCCTCCTTAATCTCAGCCTTCCTGCATTGGCTGTTCCTTCCATGCCTCATGCTCGGTCATTATTTGTATATATTTTTGATCCACATTCCCTCTATCAATTGCTTGTTTCTTGGGTTATTTAGGTATTTAATTTGTGTGTTTGAGTATTTTTCAGGTTGTTGGTTCCAAAAGTTGTGTTTGGAGTATTTCAAAGGAAAAATGTGATTTTAGAAGATTGAAGAGCTTAAATTGTAATTGTCACAAAGAAGGGCTTAAAGCGTAATTGTCACAAAAGTTTATGTAATAACTATGCATAGCTGTGCCTTACACAATGTTCATGCAAGCTACACATAGCTGTGTAGTAGCTATGCAAACTGATGTGCCTTGCACAACAGCACGTACAGCTGTGCAAACCAGAGAAAAGCGCCATGAAGTCTGCTATCCCACTGCCTTGTAATTAGACAACACTCTAGCTCCAGTGAATTCCGCTATATCAACCGCTTCCCCTATTGCTATACAAATTGCACAGCACTTCAACATCAGAGATTTCCACTGTCTAAACCACTGTGCTACCCACAATGGTAGGCACAACTGTGTGATAAGTCTTTTCCGAGAAAGATTTCTGAATTCAATCAATCTTCTGGATCCATATAAATACATCAATATCTTAGGGTTTTGGATAGTCGTGATGAAGAGATCACCAGACCTAATCACATAGATCACACCATACTCATACATACCTACCTTCATAACATAATTTTCTCTCATCCATTTTTACATATAGACTATTCGAAGATGAAGAAGATTTCATCATTGAAGACTTGAAGAATTTATTGAAGGCTTCAATGGGTTCTATCTTTTCATGATGTGTAACTAATCCCATAACTAGGGAATCAATGTGAACCTTTTGTGAATGCTCGTGTATGGATTAATTATTATTTCATCAATTCAATTCTCAATTTATTCATTATGCTTAACTTCTTGATTCTTTATCTGTGTTGATTTTTATTCACACCATAGATCAAATGATGAATGATTGTTTGACATGAATTTAGGTTTAAGATTATTTGAGAATTAGGGTTAAAGTATAGATTAAAACCTAATCTTGATTAATGCTCACTTGAATAAATAAAATTTATCTTTAGCATAAATCAAAGCAAAGTATAGATTTTGGTTCTTAGTTCTTATACTTAATAGGTTTCCAATTGTTGTTCACACTATAGATCAAAGGGTGAATAGTTGTTGGGAATACGTTACTCATCCTGCGACCATACGGTAATAGTCATAATTAAGATAAAGAATGAACCCTTGAATTAATTGAATTTGTTACAAAGTTAATTTCATACGATGAGTATTCATAATTGGGAATCATTGATGACCTAGTCTTTCATCTCTTGATCACAACATCATATTCTTTTTAATTGCTTACTTATTTTAATTTAATTTAATTTTAGTTTAATCAAACTCTCAACAATCTTTCGGTTACTTTAATTTAACTTTAATTAAAATTAATTTTTAAACAATAATTCACTTTTCCTTGTGAGAACGATCTCTACTTGCTGCTGTACTTATCTCATGATTTGTGCACTTGCGAGTTTAATAACACGATTTTACACATCACCTCCCGTGAGTCTGGTACCTTGTGATCTTTGATAACGGACATATTCATCTTTCTAGCTATTTCTTGGTCGCCCCTGACTTCGCCCACACAACACTTAGTCGGGAATTTGACTTTAAGCCAGTACGTCGCCGTAACTGCATGGATCTTGTTAAGAAAAGATCTTCCCAGCAACGCATTATACGACTAGTGTGGTAGGTCCACTACCACAAAATCGAGCAAGGTTGTAGTGCAGTAAGGGTCTTTTCCTATCTTCACTGGAAGTTTTACCAACCCGGTAGGCAAGATCTCAACTCCTCCAAATCCCCTTAATGGGATGTGGCAAATCTCCAGATCTTGGAGGTCGAGGCCTAGCTGTTTGTAGATGGCGGGATGTAGGATGTCAGTTGAACTGTCATTGTCTGCCATTACTCTCTGAACATCCCAGTGCCCTATCTGTACTTCCACGACTATGACATCATTTAGCTTTGCATCCACGTCTCTTGTATCTTCCACTGAGAAAGCAATTGGACCCCTTTCTTGACGGGGTTTCTTGGGGCATCTGTGGACGAGGTAGACATTGGGGTTTTTTCTACCGTCTACCAGTTCACAGATCTCATACCTCCCGTCCCTATTGCTGGTACCTGTCGAGGGACCTTTGTGAATGGTATTGATTGGGTTGCCCCGGGAGCTCTCTACATTCCGATTGGCTCTTTTAGGTCTGTTTCTCCGCATCTGCTTATTTGAGTGCTTGTCCCCGTGTCCCACTTCTTCTTGTTTAAGCACAAATTCCTTGAGGTGTCCATCCTAATCAAGCTTTCAATATGATCCTTTAGCTGGTAGATTCTTGAGGTGTCGTGGCCGTGGTCCTTGTGGAACCTGCAGCACTTGGTGGTGTCTTTTTGAGCGTTCCTAGATAATGGTTGGGGCCACTATATGAGTCCTTTTGCATTGACCACGGATAGAATTTCCTTTTGGTTTCTAACGAGGGGGTGTAGTTGTTGTATTTCTCGGTGTACTTCCTATCTTGATTCCTTCTCTCCCCCTGTCAATGATCACTCTTCCTGTCTTGATTCCTTTTGTCTTTGGGCTTCTCCTTTCTTTTTAGCGAGGATCTGCTGTCGATTTTGCTATTGGATCGTGCTCCATGCACTGGGAGGCCTCCTTAAGCAACTTTTACTTCTTCCGCCCGGACGTAATTAACGGCTATTTCTAGTAGCTGTTCATAAGATATGGGCTTGGTTTGTCTTAGGTGGAAGGTACATCGGCCACTTTGCAATCCATTGGTGAAGGAAGTTAATGTAAGTCGCGTAGCAGAAAAAAGATAGGTTTTTAAAAATTATCTTGGACCTTTTTTGGTATACACGAATATGAGGAGGGATTTGATTAATACCTTTGAAGCTTTCTTCTTCATTTGTTTTCGATTTGTTACCACCAAGAGTTCCAAGCTATGACTCGCGATCTGATAACTTGCGTATGGGAACGTCACAGTCTCACGGATGTAATCAGGACTAGACGGAGGTTTACAGAAAATCGGGAAGACAACTTCTTACCTTCTTGCTTGTTCGGTTGGCCACCTGTAAGGGAGAACAATTTTTTTTTATCTTTTTATCTTTTTTTCTTTTGCCTTTGTTGCACCTTACCCTCTATATTAGGTTTTGGTTGTGTTTTGTTTCTTGATAAGTATATCTTATATACCAGGATCCTAGGGTTTAGTTGACCAAGTCAAGATAGGATTATAAATCCTTTTTAATTCAGTCACCACTAGGACATGAGCCTATGACCTTTAGAATTTAAAATAATCTTTATTATTTTTAATCCTTTTGTTTTAGTCATGGTTCGAACCTGTAACCTTCTATTAATAATTACACAATTAATAATTCTTACTTATTAATATAATTCAATTATTAATATACTAATCAAATAATCATATTATTTAATTAGTTCCGTGAATATATTCATGTCACTTTCGTAACATAATTAATTTGGAATATCCAATTAATTAACCGTGACCCTTGTTACAAATAACCATAAGGGCTAGAAAGGGGACCTAATGGACCCACAGTTTTGAGTTCCAATAATACTTTATAAATGATTAATTAAACTCTTTAATTAATATTTCATGATTATTAACCTCGGAGTTACTCCACTAAAAACTCGATGTTGTATTCTCGTAACTGTAGATGTTTTACACAAACCAAAATGTTAGTGTCCATCGATATAGTTATTACATATGGTATGATCCTCCACAAGTAGTCAATAATTAGAGCTGTGTCATAAAGTCTGTTATACCTCTCTAATTATATATTTTCCTTTAAGTACCATTGATTCTCTAATGAACAATTATATCCTTTCTTCCTTTACGGAAGAAGGAGAGCACTCTTAATCGTTCAAGTCCTGAATCAACCCTCAAGGGAACTACTCATCTACTTCTCGTAAGAAGGAGCAGATTCCTCTATTGTGTGTATACCTTCCCAGCCAAAAGCCAAACCGTGATTCCAAGATACGGAGTTATTGATCAAGAATGCTACTCCGATCTCACTCATGGTATGTTAAGAAACACGATCTAACTTGAAGGAGTTAGTAAGACACTCAGGATTTAGATCACCCATATACAACCATCATTTGTCGATATATATGAATCTTTTCAACTATCGGATCTTGGTGATAGATTCATATAGATCGTGGCCCAATCCTATATGATCACATCATATAAGGTGCTTCCATTCTCATATCACCATATGAATAGTCTAGAATAAAACATCCGTACATTGCGGAATGGACCGCAGCTATAGATTAACCACAAATAAAGCACCTAGCTTTATTTGCTCTCTACAAACTCTTTAGATTGCATGTTTCAAATTGAATTTCTCTGTATATGATACTCATATACTTAGTTTGAGATTAGATCTAGCAATCTTGGATGTTTAGCACATATGATATAAGCGTATGAGTCATATTTATTGAATGAAATAACTACTTCTTTTATTAGTGGATTTATATCATTTACAAATTACAAGCTTTAGGGCATAAATCCCAACAGTTACTGTAACGATATAGTTGAAGTCTTTGACGCCCATCTCCTACTTAATGAAACGATTCATGTAGTTTCTGATTGTTTCCCTCGCGTCTTGCCTGAGGGATGAGAGGTGCCTGAGCAACTTCTTATGTTGCACATTTCCCATAAAATGTCGTATAAACATCTCGTTGAATTATTGAAAACTATCCACACATCCTTATAGGAGCTAGTGGTACCATCTGGATGCGAGGTCGCCCAAAGTCATGGGAAAGGCTTTGCACTATAAATCAAGGTCAATAGCATGGGCCTCCATTAAGGTCTCGAAATGATTGACGTGTTCGTCGGGTTCTCAACACTTGTGGTACTCTACCATCATTGGAGGCCTAAACTTGGTAATGAAGCACTTGTTCACGATTCTTTCTATGAATTTGCTACTTGTTCGCTTAACCAACGCACCCCGGTTTCGCACTTTCATCTTGGTGATTTCCTCCTTGAGTCTTTCCATGTCTTGGATAATCACATCCTGTGGGCTTTCCAACTCTTTATTAAGTCCCAGATGTTTGCGAATTGTCATTTCTCTGCGGGGGACTTTATCACTAGACTTGCCTTCATACTCGTTCTCTTTATAGCGACTTCAGAACTTCTCAGGACTAGCTTTCCTCAATTGGGATTTCTCCGATCTTCGCTGGTGTCTTCCATGGTCTCTTCGTGATGGCGAACTAAAGTATCAACGATCTGATTTATTAGAGGACTCGGGGTTCGAGCTTTTCATAAGGGAGTGAATAGATACAGCTTGTCTTCCCGTTTCTGCTTTTTTGCCTACTTTGGCTTTACCCCGGGCACAACGCCTTCTGGCCGCTGAGGCATTGCGTTCCTTTATGTCAACTTGCTTCTCCTTGGGTGCCTTCATAGGAGCGTCAAGCGTTCTCCCATGGATTTTAGATTGAAACCTTCCTCTATGGGTTTCACCTACAAGGTATCATATGGCAGGAATCTGGTTTTGGCCTGTTGGCATTTCAGGTGTGTCTCCCCCCAATGCATTGAATAATTGGGCCACGGTTGACTGGAGTTGACGGTAAGTCAGCATCATGCAGGGCTCTACTTCTTCTTGATGAGGTGGGAGCAAATATTGGTTTGCAGGCAGTTGATTATTGCTTATATGTTCTGCGTCGATCCGTGGTGGTGGAGGCGGATCTGAGCCTATAGGTGGTTTGTTATCATCGTTCTGACTCATCTTATCGGTTGAAAATGTTTATTGTTTCCTTCAAAGGTTCAACTCCCCTTCCTTCTAGCGCCAATTACTGAAATTCTGAGAAATCTAATCAGTAGTGACACGTATCCAGATCGACGCCTGAGGTAGCCTATGAAATGAGGTCAGGTCGCCTCTCCGATAAGTGTGTAAAAATTAATGAATGGACAACAGATAATAGATGAGTACATAAATAATAAAGACACACGTATTTTTACATGGAAAGCCCTTAATACAAGGAAAAACCACGGTCGTTGTAGCGACAGATAAGAGATTTCACTATGTAAAAGATAATTGTGATTACAAGTGATGAGTTGCTTGTGTTTGCTATTGTTATTCTCCATATCTCTGCTTGATACATGTGTTTATATAGGGGTTAGACTTTAGAGTGTTGCCCTAGCCCTTGTAGTGCAAGCTAGAAATATGATTAGGCGAGATCTTAGAGGGATCATATCTTGGCGAGAGTCAACACAAATTGAGTCTTTGTACATTTATGGTGTTGTGATCTTCATTCCTTACGGGAGTTTTTTCTTCAGATCTTCGTATTTATTGCTGGATTTGTCAACTTCTAGATTGTAGGTGTTTGCCTTGCTTAGTATAAGGTCGAGCTTCACAGAGGATATACTGAAATCTCGTTTTATTAGTGATATCTCGTGCTTGCTGTGGGGCGAGTTTGGGCCAATTCATCTATTTGTAGTTATCCAGCGAGCAGCTATTCTTAGCGGGTGAGTTGTTCCCATTTTACTGTTTTCGTGCATGGTCTATCAAGCTAACGTGGATATTTGGTCCATTGAATCTCGGGTTTTAAACTGACATGTGGAATCAAGTAAAATTAACCCAAATATGATGTTTTTGGTGTGGTGCTCTGACAGAGTTTGGATCCAAATTGCGACACATTTTGATCCAAGTTTTATGTCAAAAGAATAGAATAAATTATGAATAATTGTTTTCTTATTCATGTCCTGTTGTACAATTCTGGTCGCATATTATATACAACTAAAGGTAACACAAAAAGGAAAGAAATATAGAGCAATCAAGACTATAAATAAAAAATCAATCAAGCTTATTTAAATGCCTATTTAAACAAAAATCACATTAAAGGAGAGTTGACACTCTTGATTTTGCTGTTGATATCTCCAACATTTTACAACAAAGCATCGACGAATTTTCTAGTGTTCTGGACATTGTTTCATCTAACAAATTTTGCTCCACAAGATATTAGTAAATCTTCTAGCAATTTATTTTTTTTAATACTTTTTACTGTTTATTCACCTTAATGAATTGTTAGCACACAAGTTTAGTTTTGGCATACACACAAGTCCAGTTTGATTTGTCCTCCATCTTTATGGTGTGATATCAGATTTGTAAAGGCCTTCTCCAACTACTAAGATCCTTGATGTGCCTTAAATTTATCAGATGGGTCCAGCCCAATTAGCCTAGCAATATAGGCCTAGTCAAAGCCCTCTGAAAATTCAACCAATGACAAGTCAAGCAAAGCCTAACTCAGAAGGCAATTGATATGGTGCCATTCAGTAAACATTAGAAAAATCAAGTGATTTGAATGGACTATTTTGTGAGATTAGATTTAGATTTAGCTGGTGAGATATATTGTCATAAATTCAAATCTGGCTCGTACTAGAGTGGCGAGAGAGGTTGGTTTATCTTCTATAGAATCCGATGGGTTTTTTGTTTTCAAAAACAAAAAATAGCTGTAAAGTTATTTGTTTGCCAGTTTTCGAAAATGAAAAATAGTGTTTTTAAATTTATAACTAAAATGTTGAAAACAATAATTTGCTGTTTTCAATCGTTTTCAAATTAGGTTTTTAGAATAAACCACAACTTTTCCTTCCAAACAACTATTTTACTAATTTTAAAAAACAATATCAAACACATTGACATTGTTTTCCGTTTTAAAAACAACTTTCAAAAAACAATATCAAAATTCAAACACATTAACATCGTTTTCTGTTTTAAAAACAACTTTCAAACACATTACGTTTTAAAAACCATCGTTTAAAAAACATGATTTTCAATTTTAAAAATTGTTTTCAAAAATACTATTTTAAAAACAATACTAAACACGACAATATATATATATATATATATATACAATTTTTCTATTGTCAGTTCGAACTGACAAAAGATATATCAGTTCCTTGTATATGGGCTATTAGATTTAAATACTTTGACTTGGTTGCATGCACTTGTCAAAGCATCTTTTAAATTCAATGGCCCACATGCAAGAAATCGATATATTTATATCAGTTCGAACTGATAATAGAAAGACTGTATATATATAATCAAAGGATCTTTAATAACTTTTATTCTGTAAATAATCATATGAATTCTTTTTGTTTAAAATTTTATTTTAATGACATAGGGCAGTAGGTACTAGGTATGCTGCTGCAAGAAAGGGTATAGTTGGTAATATTTTTTTTGTTTTATGTATTTTTTTATATTTAAATATTAGAATAATTCAGGGTTTTTTGGGAAGGGGGGAGAGACTCTGACCCACAATCTCTGGGTGTAGGTGTGAGAGGAATACCACCAAACCAACCTCGAAAATTGATTTTTATGTTTTTAGGGGCTTAAAACGATGAAAACGTGCATGATAACACTTTTATAACACGTATTTAGTGAAATTGTCTAAAAACATAATTTAGTCTTTTTAAAAAAAACACAATCTAGTCCGGTATTAATTTATGCTTCACAAAACATAACATAATATTAATTTAGTCCAATCTAATCACATATGTCATATCTAATCTCGATCTCATCTTAATCCTATCTAATCCCATAAAATAAGCAAATCAAATTTCGCGCACCAAACGGACCTTAGAGTTAATTTTATATCCAATTACAATGAGTGGTTATATTTGTACCCTTGAAAAACCGTAAATACACCCTTTATTGTATGTACACCCTATTAAATATTTTAAAATTTGTAAGCATCCCACATATTACAAATGGGCTACCCCTGGGTGCAACGTTACATGATGCAATGAAATTTTTTTAACTGTGATCATGTCTTCTTTGGTACAACCACATCAGTTAATATGTGATTGTATGTTCTAACATGTGATCACAATAATTTAATTGTGTGATCACATGCAATTCATATGAGATAACATTATATATACTTATGATCATATATATATATATATATATATATATATATATGTGATCACATACTATTTTTTAAAATTGTATGGTGTCATGTTGCACTCAAGAATGAGCCATTACAAATATACATATCTCTATATATGAACATATTACAAATTGCAACATAATTATATATATATATATATACAGTCTTTCTATTATCAGTTCGAACTGATATAAAATATATCAATTCCTTATATGTGAACCATTGGATTTAAAAAATGCTTTCACAAGTGCATGCAGTCATGTCAAAATATTTAAATCTAATGACCCAGAACTGATATATCTTTTATCAGTTCGAACTGACAATGTAAAAATTGTATATATATAACAAATTACAAAACAATTAAATAAGAACAAACTAAAAGCATGAGAGGTGCGGTTCCTTCCAGAAATTAATTTAGTTTAGTTATTTAAAATAAATTTATTGGTTTTCAATTTTTTTATAATAGTTATTAAATATTTTAATTTTAAATAATCATTATTTGAATTTTTAATCAAACAGTTAATATCACAATTAAAAGATACTATATATGTTTGTTAATGCTCAAAATGTTGAATATTGTAATAATATGATATATAGGTTGTATTTACAATTACTTAATTATTTATATAATGCTACGTAAGGATAATATTGGAATTTAAAAAATATATATATACTAATTTGGGGTGTATATACAGTTTTAGAGAGGTGCCAATATCGCCACTTAATACAATTTCCGATATGATCCAGTTGTAAAATGCTTAAATCCGATTCAATCCAGTGAATCATATTCATGTGAAGCCATTCTCGATATATAAAATTTAAAGCATTCCTAAAATTAACAATATCAAATAATTCATTCTCACAGTACTTCAAATAAAATTAACAAACTAATAATTAACATAATATATATATATATATATATATATATATATAATTATAAACTTTAAAGTTAAATTTTTTCAACAAATTTTACATTAAACATAAGTTCCAAACATAAATATAAATAAAATCTTTCAAAATTTTTAAATAAAAATATAACTATCTATCATAACCAAAGCCGGATCTAGCTATGTGCAAGGAGTAATGTTGGAATTTTGAAAGTACGTTGATTTGGGGTTGATTTGGGGTACACATACAAATTTTGAGAGTGCAAATACCATCACTCTTCCTTTTCAAACGAAAAGACCCATACATCTAATTGCCTCAAATGTTCATTAACTTGTGCTGGCCCAGCCCATTCAGAATTGTTTTTTTTATGGGTTAATTGCATTAAAGTACTCTGTATTTATTTTTTAAAGCAAAATATCTTTAAGTTTGAGAAAATCGACATAAACATACCCTACAGGTAAATTACAATATCGTTCGTTCATAATAGCAGAAAGGTAATTTGGTAATTTTATTTATCTATTTAAAATTGATTATTTATACAACAAATAATTAAAAAAATGGACGGAGGAGATCGCCTCCATCTATTAATATAATATGGATGGAGGATCTACTCTATGTCTCTATTATTTAATAAAATGAATAAAAACAAAAAATAAGGACGTGTCCTATAAGCGTTTTTTATTTCCTGTTTTTCGAAAATAAAAAATGAAAATGAAACAATGTTTTTGGTTTTAGTTTTGAATTTTGAAAATGTGTCTAGTTGAATATGTTGAAAGCTATATTCTGAAAATAAAAATGGTAAAAACACGTCTTGTAAAATTTGAACTTTTTTTTTTTTTTTTTTTTACATTATAACCTAAAATTATAGAACATTGTGATTAAATATTTGGTCAATGTAATTTTTTTATTGTAACTCATAAATCAATAACAAATAATAATAATTAATCAATCATTCAACACTAAACCCATAATTTATAAATAAATATAAATTATATTTTTCATAAATAACAGTAACAAATTTAATAAATAATAACAATTATTAATAAATAGCCCAAACAAAATAAAATAAAATGGGGTAGTATCCATATTATTTGAGTAATAATATATAACTTAAAATTCAATTCAAATGATGTGGTATTACCGCACTATACAAATCATGCAATGATATGGTAAAGTTAAATTACTTGACACATAATTCACTTTGGCTTTCGAGTTGATTTTTTTTTAGGTTCTATAGCATTAGTGATTTTATTTTAATTATACCAATATATTGCATTATCATTTTTTTCAATTAACCAAAAATCAATTCAAATTGGATAATTTAAATTATTTTGTCTTTTTACCTTTTTTTTTTTTTTTTTTTTTTAAGAAATTAAACACACACATATATATAAATATATATATACTTCTTCTTTTTAAAAAAAAAGAAATTAAACAGACACACACACACACACATATATATATATATATTGAAATATTATAAGGGACAAATGCTAACTTCATTTTATCACATTTATTTTATATTCTTAAAAAATATTTAATGAAAAAATATATGTAAAAATAATATTGATTTAATGAATTGAGATTTTATTAAAATAAAAAATATGTTAATTGATATGGGTCCCACGTATTTAATAGTCAGGAAATGAAAAACAAAACAAAAATAAAGGAAACAGTTTTTTGATGTTTTTCATTAGTACACATGAAAGTAAAAAAAGAAAAAAAAAGAAAAAGGTATTTTATATTTTTTTGAATTTCTTTTTGAAGACATGTACCAGACACATATTTTGAAATGCTTTTAAAAATAAAAAATAAAAAGGAGCTGTAAAAAGGGTACCAGACAACCCCTAAAATAGATTGATCTGGAGATCTGTTGATCTCTAGATTGATCCAAGACCTCCATTTTGGAGGAGATTGATTCTTCACCAAATAAAGGAGAAGCAGATCCATTTTCTGACACAGACTTTGTGCAATTCTCAAGGTGTCTATTTCTAATACACACAAATTGGAGAGTTTCTATTTTCTGAACAAAAACAGAGACTTGGGATTCTTAAAGGACCACTTCAGAATCTACACATTGTTTCTTTGATGAGGCCTCCTCTTTATCTCTCTCACTCAATCAAACCCAGTTTTCGTTTTCTTCTTCTTATTTTTCTTCCATTTTCAATGGAGTGTTTGGGCGATGATGGCTGGTGTTCTATGCCTAAAATGCTCTTAAAACGCCTCTCTTTTAATCAAGAACAAGATGGTGGTGATAGTGGTGATGGTGTAGAGTCTGACACAGACTTTGTGCAATTCCCATTTGAGAAAGTCTTTTCCATTCACGAGCTCCAAATGATAGAGATAGAGCTCGATGTCACGGGTTTAGATTTCGTTGCGGATCCCGTGCGGCACTTAGACAATTTCTTAGTGAATGTTGCTAAGTGAGCATTGGAGAATCACTCTTCCACACAAAAGAGACTAGAGAAAGGGAATAGAAGAGCTTGGATGGTAAGTAAAGAAAGCTTGTATTGCTAATAAGAGATTTACAAGGCTTTGAGTACAAATGACTTGTGTTGGCTTGGATGCCTTACAAATGAGAGGGATTGGCTATGTATAGTAAACCACCTCCTCAATGAATGGCTAGGATCAATTTGATCCAATGGTGGAGGATTTGCCTATAGAAATATCTACAAGGAATCATAGGAGAACATATTCAAGTTCAGAACAACAAAATCCAAACAAATAAACAAAAGATCACACAAGTATGCAATTTCCTAGAGATAGTCTTAGTACATGCATTTCTACAATGTTTGTCAATATAAGATTAATGCATGAGCATACTTTAACAAGTGTGAATGTGTTATATCAAATGAGCACAACGATGCAGGGACACGTATGAATGCAATGTATGTGTATGCGTTTTGCTCAACAATGCAGAGACACACATGAATGAATTGTGCATGTGTGCTTTTTGCGCAACGATGTAGGGACACAAATGTATGAATTGTGTGTGTGCGCGCTTACACTTTCCAAGAGAAAGAAGTATCTTGATACCTTAGCATCCAAGTAAGTGTTTTTCCTCTTGAAGACGATATTTGCATGAGAAGTTGCTTTTCTCCTTTGAAGCTCATTTCAACCAAGAATCATCTAAGCAACTAACCATTACAAATAAAGAGAGTTTTGTAATGGAATCAAGCCAATACAAATCTAAAACTTTACAATTATATATATATATATATATATATATATAGTCTTTTTATTATCAGTTCAAACTGATATAAAATATATCAGTTTTTTGTATGTGGGCCATTAGATTTAAAAATGCTTTGACAAGTGCATGCAACCAAGTCAAAGAATTTAAATCCAATAGCCCACATGTAAGGAACTGATATATTTTATATTAGTTCGAACCGACAATAGAAAAACTATATATATATATTTATATATAAAAGATGATTAATAGATTTACTATTTAATTAATTATAGAGTTTTTGTGTTCATGGAGTTGGGAGAGTGATTTTCCATATTGGCTTTCAAAGCTGATATTTGATGATGTTAAGGCTATGTTTGAGGTTGCTTTTGCTTGAGAAATCTCAAGTTTTGAGCAAAAATGTGTTTCGTAAATTTCTCAAAAGCAGCTTATTTTACAATATGCTCCACAAATAATCAGCTTTTGAGAAGTTAGTTGGGTTGCTTTGAAAGCTGATTATTTGAGAAGTTAACTTACTACTTATGTAATGTCCATAATACCCTCACTAATTTAAGAAAAAGACGATAATGCCTTCATGTTTAGTAATTATTAAAAAAAAAAAAATTGAAATTGTGAGTGATTAAAATTTAAATTCTAACCAATCATGTGTTGGTGTGAGTGGTTCGATGCTCTCATCCCTTAAGTAAGGTCGTGGGTTCAACTCCCCTTGTGAACGGAGCTACACATATTGGGAGTACTTTACCCCTTAGTGGGCTGACCCGGTGTGAGTCCGGATTAGTTGGTGTGTGGTTTGGGCTGATTGCACTGTATGGTGGATCCGTCCCACCCGGTAACCGGATGGTGTAAACCAAAAAAATTTAAATTCTACAAAATAAAAATATAATTATTTTTTAATTAAATATTTAATAAATAATTTGAAAATGGTGAGATACAACCATGGTGGCCATCGTGGTGGTGGGCCACGGTCAAAAATAATTTCAGGAGAATTAGCTTCATCTGACGACGTCGACGTTGCCGAAGTAAGCCGATTCTCCTCCAGCATGGAGGAGGCGAAAGGGCTCCTTTGTTTTCGGGAATGAGATTGTGAGATTTCACAGATCCGTGATTTCGTTGGTTTCGTCGATTCTCCTCCAGCCATTGAGGAGGAGGAACCTCCTCCATTATGCAATGAATTTGTGACGGACGGTTGCAATGCGCCACCTTGTCTTTTGTGACAGACGGAACTTCCAGATCTGAAAGCGACTTCTGAGCCGGAGCAGAGGTTATCGATGTGTCAACGGTGCGTGAGAGTAGATTAGCGGCACATGATGAAGGATGACAATGTTATCGGTGGATAATCCGGTGGAGCTGGAGATGGAGGAGGAATTGCAGAGGTTGACTGTTGAGTATGTTGATGGAGAAGGGGACAGAGTTGACTCAGTTGTGTTGTGTGAGAGGGTGCTTGAGTTGACTCAGTCAAGATTTTGTTTCTTGAGTTGACTCAATCATTCATTTCAGTTTTATTTTTGAATGGTTTATTAAAAAAATGGAAAAAAAATATATTGGAAAATTAACAATAAAAAACTGTAAAAAAGGAAAAAAAAAAAAAAGGCTGGAAAGAATAATAATGATAAAAAAAATAATCACAAAAGATATCAAATCTTTATTGAGGTATAATTGAATAATGAGTACTGCTAGAGGACCCAAAAAATTGACCTAAATTTTGGACCCAAACCTATGTGGCAACATCACATGGGATCTTTGGGAAGAGAGACGTGGACCCATGTTATGTGTGATGTTGCCACATAGGTTTGGGTCCAAAATTTAGGTTACTTTTTTGGGTCCTCTAGCATTATTGTTGAATAATATATATTATTTTAACGATATATCAATTTTGGTCATTTTCTTAATCAATTAAAAATTTACCAAACACATTTATCATACTTTTTTGTTATGTTAATTATATATAAAGTCAATTTATTAAATACCTATCAACTTATCTTAATGGCGGATTGTTCTTTAAGTTAAGTTATGAGCGGATTATTTCTTAAGTAAAGCAACCTCGATGAGGTTTTTCCTTTTAATTTTTTTATTTTATTTTAATAAATTTGATACAAAATGGGTAAAGGGCATTAAGACTCAAACCTTGGTGGGAGTTTTTTGTTAGTCTAACAACCACTATGCTACTTGAGTATCGGTAAAAGCTATACTTTCGTGTTCTCATAAATAATTAAAACACAGATATAAAAGGTTCTTTTGCTTAATTAGAACTTTTTGCATCTCATATTCTCATCTCAAATTAGGTGTTGATTATATTCAATTGATATGGTATGGATACACATTAATTATAATATTATCTTAATTATTGTTACATATTAGTTGAATATAATTGAAAACTCAGTTTGGATATGAATTAGCTCCTGGTTGGATTTGAGTAACATATAAGAATTGACCAATTAAGAATGTGGGCATTTTTTTTTTTTTTTTTTTTTACAATAACTTCTTATTCAAGTCAAACTACAACTTAGAGCGCAGGTGGATAAACTAAAATAAACTAATTAATTTTAAACTTTCTTTTCATTCTCACTAAGAAGGAATAAGTTAGAACTTAGAAATAAACATATTTAACATGTCCAGTTGTTTAATAAAAGGATTTAAAGTATGCTACGCATCTTTGTTCAACAAAGCTGGAATAGCTCAGTTGGTTAGAGCGTGTGGCTGTTAACCACAAGGTCGGAGGTTCAACCCCTCCTTCTAGCGATTACATTAAATTTTATTTTTCATTTTATGTTTGTATTATTATTATTATTATTTTTTTTCAACTTGTAGTCCCTTCTCAACTGTTTCATATATTTGTGATGATTTTCACTTTCAGGTCAATTAAATCCGATTTCCCTTATTTTGACAAATTGGTAGACCCATTTTGGGTAAACCAACAAACCAGTTTGCTTCTTAGTCTAATTTTAAACTAATAAATCTAAAAATTAGTTTTCCACTTAAACTTTGTAAAGTTGGAACATGGTGACAATCATAGTCTGGTGGATGTTTAAATGATGTTAAGGTACAATCTAACGTCATCCCAGAATCTATTGCAAAGACTAAATAATTGAAGGGGGAAAATGCATTGCTTTCAAATCCTCACTAATCACTATTGAACATGTATTGATATGCAAACCACTTTTGTATCGGAGATGTTATAAGAGGAGCACACAAGATCCAGAGAGAAAGAGATAACTCGAGAGATTTACAAATCTTTGAATCGTTTCACCAAATGACGGCCTCTCCTATTTTTCACATTTGATCCTATGACTATTATAAAGATGCAAAGAATATTTCTACAATACACAGGGAATATGCCATTTGCCATAAATGATGTTTGACTTAGGTTCTCCTGTATGCTCCAGAATCTGCTACAACTTGATATAGCCTCTTCGGAGTAAGGGAGGCTGCAGCCAAAGTGTTCGAGAACAACAAACAATCAAATGGCATCTATGCTTTCTGCAGTAAAAGAAGAAAAGCAAGACTACTCAGCCATGTAATCATTGATCAAACCTAATGACAAAAATGTTGAACGGAGGGGTATATGATTTATTTCTACTAAGGCTGCCATATTCACACGGTCGAAATGCACAAACTAGTGTTATTCAATGGTAATGAAATCTATTTTTTGTTAGAAAACGGTATCACAAAATACGCACATGATGGTAAAGGAGAAACTAAAAAGAAAAACAGAAGAAAAGCATAACAACTGCTCCTCGGGAGAACTGCATAGGGCATATTTTCTCATTCTCCGCTGAGTAGGCTGTTGTTGTGCTGCCAACTATATTCTATCTTCCCCTAATCTGCCCACTACCCATTAATCTAATCGCGATTACTACTTAACCTTCTAGAGAAGCTTCCACTTCATGATTAGTTACCCTTCTTCATCATAATCTTCATCATCCTCATCTAATCTTCTGCTGAGGTTTGCAAGCTGAATCGGATCAATGGCCATTCTGTCCATCTCTGAAAGAGACCAACCTGGAATTTCCTCATGTTTAGCCTCCTCGGACGGCCCAGCTGATGGGACATTGACAGTTGCTGCTGCCGGCACAGCCTTAGCGTCAATGTTCTCATCTAAGTCAGCATTCAGGTCAAAATTTCGACTAGCAGGATTAGCAGCATCACTGACTACGGCATTTTCGTTTAATGGTTCCTTTGATTCAGAACCATTGTCCATCTGCATTCCAGAGTTTGAGTCATCTTTGATTTCATGCTGAACAGCCACGCAGGGGTCTGAATCAATTTCACGGTGAGAAGACTCTCTATCTGCATGTCGAGCACCTCGTCCACGGCCTCTTCCTCTGCCACGACCTCTCCCTCTGCCACCGCTACCGGCATGGCCCGTCTCATGCTGCAAGAATGAATATTAAATAGCTTAGCCCCACTATTCAACCTCTTGAGAAAATATTATACTATTCCAAGTTCACCTTTAAATTCCTTATATTGGACGTATTAAGATTTAAGAACAATAAAGTTCATATATCTTCATTCATTTATAAAGCAAATAGACCAAGCATAGTATAAAAGCATAAAATTAATCCAATGTTGAATTCTCTTTACACTTGACCATACTTAGTTTGACCTTGGAAAAGAGGAAAGAGGAAAAAGGGAAATATAGAAAACTGAAAACGACCTATATGAACATACATGACTACATGTTATAAATTTCACCCAACAAACAAATGAACAGAAAATGAAAAGAAATATTTCTTTGTGCAACAGCAGATATTGGAAGAAGTATCTAACCATTTTGCTCCTCTTTGATTCTTCATCACTGTCGTTGCATTCATCACCGGCAGCTTTCCTGGCAGAATAACATGGTGATAAATGGTGATTAGTGCATCAGCATACATTAACAGGGGGAAAAGGATAAGAAAACCATATTTCCTAACCTTCTCTTGGAAATGGATCGATCCTCAGCGGCAACATCAGAGTGACCATGACCATAGTCAGGAACTTTGCTCACGATATCCCTCAGAAAATCAAACACATTATAGCTCTGTACACAATGTTTTCTGCAGTATAGGGCAGTTTGTTAGATTAAATTGGAAGAGCTAATTATCATAAAGTATTGTGCATTCCTTGATAAATGAGGTCATCAACACCAGTAGAAAGAATATATATATATATATATATATATATATATAAATATATGTAGTTGTGACAATAAGAACTAAGAGTTGCTCAAAACGTTAATCTGGAACAACCCTGATGTAAGCACTTGAAAAGTCAGTCAAATACAGTGGGATAACAATCTATTTCCAGTTTATATTGTAATTACATAATTATGTCAACAAGCTCACTCATCAATTACTCTTCCTCAGCTCCTCTTAGCACATGTTCACTTCGCATCACTGCCTCTAACACAACTCCTTGTAATCGTTTTCTATGTTATGTACCTTTACTACCAAACAATCCAAACATTCTCGAGACACCATTCAGATAATTAAAGGTAATATACATCTTTTCAAATCATTTATTAAAGAAGGCATACAACTCTCACATCAACATGGCCCCTACAAGTTGTGCATCAATTTATACAAATCAACATTCTAACATTGACCAAAAGGAAAAATTGGATTGGAGTATTAAGAAATCAAACTTAATACATCAACACATGTTAACATATGCACTACTCAAACAATTCACACCACTTAACATATGCATACATGCTTACCAAACAATTCCCACCTCAAAAATGCACTTCACTTCTAAGCCTAAAAAGAAATCAAACTTTCAGACACATATTTATATACACACATATATAAGATTGATGTATGTGAAAAAAGTGTGAAAAATGTATATGGGTGTATTAAAGATTGATTTCTTTTTGAGGCTTAAAAGTGTGTTTTTGAGGTGGGAAATCTCATATGTTAATTGGTGTGAATTGTTTCATAAGTGCATATGTTAATATGTGTTGGGTGTATTAAGTTTGATTTCTTAATACTCCCATCCAATTTTTCCTTTTTGGTCGATGTTAGAATGTTGATTTGTATACATTGATGCACAACTTGCAGGGGCCACGTTGATGTGAGGGGTGCATGTCTTCTTCAGTGATGGGTGGAAGATATTTGGAAACTTCAATTATTATTTTTATAGCATCTATTAATTCATTCTTCTAAGATTTTCCCATATAAGATTATTATTCATATAATTTATAATTAACGGAACTAATTGTTATATATATGGCTTGCACATCTGTCATGCAAGCTTGTAAGGCTAGTCTTAAATTATGCCAAAGAAAAAACAGGGCAATACAATATAATTTAACTACCAGGGATGAGCTGATACGGAACAAGAAATAATATATTTCATGATTCTATTAAGTTTAGGTTTAATTTGGCAATTTCCTTTTATCTTCAAGATTTTTATGATTTTACTTATTTAAGTTGATTTTAATTGTTTCCATATTTATAATTATACAGATTCAATATCTTATTTACACAAGATGAGTTTCCTATAAACAGGCCACTTATTGCTATTGTTTTATGATGAGTTGATAAATAAATTAAAGTTGAGTTTCTCCTTCTTCAAAAATTTCCCATATCTACTCTATAATCCACATCCCTACCAAGTCTATTTCTCTCTTATTCTCAATTATCCTTAGGACCTTAGCCATCCTACAACAATTTGAAAACTGACGTAAAATGAGAAAGAAAAATAGCAAATAAGGTATAAACTGACTAGGTAGTAATAGAGCTAGCATAAAAGGAGAAAAATCAGAGAAGAAATGGTTGAAAATTAGGAGGAATGGGGAGATATAGGAGGAGAAACTTCAATTCATTATCAATTCATCGGCATGTAGTCATGTATGGAAACAAATAACATAGAGGACCTATTTATAGACTACCGAACCTATTCAAATAAGAAATTGAATATACTTAGATGAGGAAAAAAATAAAATCAGCTTACAAAAGTAAAATCCCATGAAAACAGATTCTTCATACAATTTGCAATACATGATAATGAACATGCCAAGTTTAACTAAATATAATCATAAGGGTTCTGCATTCTCATGTTCAAAATGAAGAATGTTCGATATAGATCTTCAGTCTCAAGTACATCTTTACCATGAGACTCATATTTTATTTGGGATCCAACCATTAAAAAGACTCTTAGAAGATGACTAAAGAAACAAAAAAAGTAAAAGAATTATTATTAGGGCACTGTAATATGCTGCATTATCATTGGCAATGACCCGAGCAGCTTGATACATATAATTCCCACATGAAGACCTAATGTTTGTGCACAGAATAAATTTTTTTAAATGATCTTACTCCTACTTCAGTTGGTAGGAATTATTATCAAACAGTTGCCCATAAAGTATGAAAATCAGATATCCAAGATCCAATTTAATCTGTATCACATCATATACAGTTGAACTCTACAAACAATGACCCGTTATATTTTATAAACTGGCTACAGGACAAAAGCTGAGTCATGAAAAAATAACTATAGTAGCCTAATAAGTCACTCAAAAGAAAAAAAAAAATCAATGTACTTGTCATACATATTGTTAATGTGTCTGACCCTAGGAAGGCACTGTAGAACCAAACCCCGCATTTACTTAGATTTTTTGGGAAAAACGATACTGCTGGGCAACTTTGGCACAATATTCTCGAGAGTTATTAGAACACAGGAAAGCATTGACATATGATTTATCTTAAACAAGTTAATTTCTTTTGTACCTCATCTAATCATTCGAAGCCTTCAAATCATAGAACTCAACCAGTAATTCATACAGCAACTAAATAATGATGGGAAATAGACATTCAGTTATTCATTCACTCAATCAGAGACAAAATTTGCTAAATAAAATGGAAAATAATAGCCGTAATCTTCTATACGGTGAGTACTAGGAAGTATGATAGCGAATGAAACATCTATTCAAAAGTAGATTACATTTCAAGCCCAGGCACATAAGAGAATTTTAAGAAAAAGAAGGGTTAATTCTCAACTTACAAATGCAATGAATTCATCGTCTTTGCTCCTCTCTGAAGGGTTATGTCATATGTATGATCACAAAGGTCTTGCAAAAATAATTCCAATGCTTTCGCTACAAAAAAACCCAAAAAGAGAGTAAGCAGCCAAAAACAGAGATAATTTACCCTGAAGGTGAAACTTTAATAGTTACAGCTACTCACAAACTAGAACAGGCACTGCCAATGCTATCTTCCCAACATCCTCATCAGCTTGCATTATCTTTTTTATCCGAGCCTGCAAATTAAATTTTATTTTATCAGATAACAACTAACTCAACAATTAAACAGCAGATATATATACCAAAAAAAAAAAAAATTTATAAAAAGGCCAAAAAAAAGTGTCTCCATGACTAGAAGAATGAATCATTACATGATCAAAGCTTAGAAGGTATTCTCAAATACACACCTAACAAATTGTAAAACAATAGGCCATGAGAAGAAGAGGACAACTCTATAGAATCAATGAAAATAATGTTTATAAGAAAAGCATAGTATGCCAAAGAGCAACACAAAATAAGTAAAATCGATATTCATTCATGATAAGGCTTTTGATTCTCTCAGAAGCTTGACCATTCATTAAATATAGGAACAGCTCTTCAAGCTATTTGCATGTTTCTGTTGTCACAGATGCAGCCCCAACTTGCCAGAACCTTCACAATAGATTCCATAAGAACCCATTGCATACCAAATAAAGAAACGATCAGATTCCAAAGCTATGGTACAGTCTCAATGAAACAACAAAGGTCAACATATTCCCCACTCCATGTACATCCTTCCCTCTTGGTTAAACTCTTTGCAATAAGAAAGTTTACGCAAGCAGCACCTTCAACCAAAACCATTTGTCTTTGTTAGACCACGAGATTGCCAATCCTCCTTCTATGGTACATCTTAGGCATCAGATCCTTTGCCCTTTTTTTCCAAGGACCTATTCTAAACAAAGATTCCAACTGGCTTGAGTAATCAACATATCAGAGGCCTAAGTCCAAAACTTGTCCAGAATCTAATCACTATTGTCTAATCAATACTGGATTTGGCTAGGAAGTCTTAAAATATAAGCTACACAACTCTGCAATCACCATCCAGTATCAGATATGTGATTCTTAAATGGTCGACTAATAGGGTAATATGTAATTGCTTGATAATCCATATTTTGAATAAACTAAGGGGTGGGCACAGAATTACTACATATATTGGCAGGACTGTCAAATTAGCACTCCATGGTTCCAAGAAAAAACAAAAAGGATAGATATTACCAAAAAAAAAAAAAAAAAATGGTGGTTAGACAACCTTGAGATGGATGATTTCCTAATTAGGAGACCAAAACAGAAAGTGACACATACCACAATTGATCAGTAACAATAACAGGGCCAAGTCATCGTACGTGAAACCATAACAGAAATTCCAACAGCAATAACAACTGCCTATCTGTTCTCATACAAGAAATTACCAATAGCTGCATACTAACAAACCTAAGTAGAGAATATCCTCTTCTCCCAAAAAGAAAGATACAGAACGATGAGTATATCCAACGACAAGATTGACATTTCAAAAATATTTATGGACTAGACTTGCTATCAAGTATATACATAAAACATAAGCAAATTAATCCTGAAAACTTAAATACCCACCACCTAATTTTAGTTATAGATCACTTCACTGAATGAAACCAACCTAAACCAAGAACAAACATACTCATATAGACGCACATAACCCCGCAAGTGTAATAATCGTCAGTTGATTAAATATCATGTGAAGAAAAAAAGAATTCGGATAACAAATGCTTGTAAAACAACTAAAATGTTAAATAAAATTCAAGTAACTTCACCGGAATCTTTCAACACAAACATCATATACCAACATAAATCACCTCCACTAGTGAGAAATGAAACACCCATCAACTGAATTCCACAAGACATCAAAATCCCATCAACAGCATCCAGTCCCAAATTGAAATCAAAACACGACCCAAATCACACGTCACAATAAATATCTAAAACTGAGACACTCACAACTAAGTATTAGCAGGAATCTCAATACAAGGAAAATAAAAACCCAAAATTAAGTACAATACAAAACCCAGATCATATAACCCTACATATTTCGAAAATAATCAAAATTCATGACTGAATTCAGTAAAATGACGATCTCAAATCAATAATCGATAAAAAGAAAATTCAATTAAAACTATACACACACAAACTAAATGAAAGAAATTGAACAGAAGCGAGAGAAAGAGAGAAACTCACAGCTGGGAATCGGGTATCGAGCTTCTTCTTCATGGTGTCAAACTTTGGAGCATCAATCAAAGGAAAACTATTTAATTAAATAATAAAAATCAGTGAAAGACGAAAGCAGACAATACCAAATCGAGTTTTTTATTTTCTATCAAACCAAAATCATTGCGATTATATTTATTTATCAATCGGGGCCGGCTAGTTTACCGGGCAGAAAATGGCCTGTGATACCTTTTGAAGCTTTTATATCCGTTGGATGCAACTAAAATTCATCAATGGTTTAAAAGATAAGGTACAAATATTTTTTTTATTTTAAAGATATAAACGTAGAAAATAAAAGGCCAGTGTAAATACAAAGGCTGTTTGTTTTTTCTTAACACAAGACTTATTACCATTTATAACTTATATCAATATAAATAGATTTGTTTGTTTTTCTAATTTAAATCTTAATTTAATGCTTATTTAGTTGGGTTTTCTACCGCCTCAAAAGCTCTATAACCTCTATTTGAATTTTTTTTTGAGTTGTTTGATTGGGTTATTTGTATTATCTATTTTAAATTCAGTAGATTAGTAGAATTTAAACCTTTATTAGAAAAGCTTATGGGGAAGAGCTTCTTTAAATAGATTTTTTTTATAAAAAGTTTACTAACCAAACAACTATAAATAAAAAATTAAAAAAAAAAAAAAAAAAAAAAAACTCTATTTTTTATAGATCTACTACAAGTAGATCTTTTACAAATAGAGGTTTTCAAAAACCCAACCAAACATGCTCTTAAGATGTATATGTTTTATATAAAAAGTTCAAAAATTTGACTTTTCATTTATTTAATAAATCATAATTAACATATTGATAGTTTCTTTTAAAATTAACCCCATGTAGTTAATATATCACCAAAAATACTCCTAAACAAAAAAAATCCCCAATTTCCTAAGCAACTAAAATCCTAACCCTAAAAAAAATATTAATTTTATTAAACCCTAATTCTAACTAACCTAACCCTAAATTGACATAGGAGGCGACGCCACCTCCATAGGATTTAACCGGAGGAGGTTGGTCGGCCTCCTCTCGATTAAAGGGAGGAGGCCGCGACCTCCTCCCATTCGTTTTAATGGGAGGTCATAGCCTCCCTTCAATCAAGAGGAGGCTGGTTAACCTCCTCTCGTCAGAGGCAAGGAGGAGGCCGACCTTCTTAGATCAAATCCTAGGGAGGCAGCGCCTCCTCCTATGTCAATTTAGGGTTATGTTAGTTAGGGTTAGGGTTTGAGTTGTTTAAGAAATTGGGGATTTTTTAATTTTTATTTTATTTTAATAAAATATTTAGATTAATAAATAATTGTATATGAAAACAAATACTTTTTTATATAAAAATAAATATTTGTTTGTTGACGGTGATTTTTCGTAGTCAATCTGTCAGCAGTTTGTCTCAGCAAAAACCTGTAATTATGAGCGAAATAATAGGACTAAAAGTGTTAACGAAGAAAGACGTAAAATACGTGGTAAAACTCCGATGATCGGAGAAACATCCATGGGTTGTTGCCTTAGCAACGTAGCCAAATTCATTATGATTATTGTAAAAAATACACACTCTGGTCTCTCGCTAATTCTCACCTACCCCTATCTTTATGTTTTGCAGTGGTATTTATACATGATGATATTAGGGTTTGTAAGTTCTACTAGGGTTTGGTGTCGTAGGCCACAAGGTGCGGTTGGTCGCAGAGTCCTTATAGGACTTATTTTCCTATTTAATATTTGTCATGTGCTTTTATTTAATTAGATCTGAATGTAAGCAGGACTCTAATTTCCTTATGTGTGGAGAATTTGTCCGTTTCTCTTTCGGACTCTAGGTAGCTGTACCGAAGTTACTTTAGAGCTGCCAGTCGCTGATTCTGCCTTTGTGCCTAAAAATGAGTGTTTGTAATCTATATTCTTTGTTGGGTACCGAGTATGCCTGAGTAGGATCACTCGGCTCTGATCGGGTTGTCTTAGTTGATGCCGAGTAAATCATCTTCTAGGTAGTTTTGTTCCTTAAGTTGACTTCTTTTGACCTTTTTGCTTACGTGGCTATGCTGACCTTCTCAGTATGATGACGTGCCTTCTATGATGATTTTTACCTATAACAATACTCCCTTAAATATTTGAGCCGAATGGATCGGGTTTGGTATATTTGGTAAAAATATTTAACATTCGCTTGATTCTTTATTTATGGTTTGTTCTTGTTTGTCGTTTTCCTCATTAATGTGGGGTTCCATCATCCTCGTTTTAATTTGAAACATTAAATGACGTGTCTTAATTGTGTCCGCACACATTCGATTCACCCTTCAATTAGAAATCTACTGACAGTGATGTTTTGGCCTTCTGACGGCTCGAAGCCCTCTTTTGCTGCCACTTGTCTTTTTGCAGTTGGTCCTGCTAGATGGCATTTATGGGACATGACCTTTCTGCTTCTCTATGCATTGCCCACGTCACAATCCGCGTCTTTTGATTTCCCGCTTCCCTGTTTATCCATTCTAGGGTTTCGAATTTTGAACCTGACACCTTACCTATATATCTTCGTTTTTGGAGAGAGATTCCTTATTTTCAACGAAGAGAAACTCCTCACTTTCTTGTCCGCTGCCATTTCTTTCTTCTTCCTTGAGAACAACGATCTTTAACACAGATCTTTATGGGGAACTTCGTTTTAACTCGACCCTTTGGTTTGCTTTAAGTCTGGACGTTTCTTGTTTGAAGGCTCGAGACTTCTAACCCCCAGATCCCTCGATTGAAGGCCTTTTTCTGTAGTTCGTGTCTCCCATTCCAGCTATCTGGTATCTCAAGATTAGTTCTCATGGATTTTGAAACTAGACATTGCCTTTTTACTATTGGAATGGCCTTTATTGAGCGAAACGATACTCTTACTGCTATGGTTGTTCACAGGTTGTTAGGAGATCCTTTGTTTGACCAACCTCACTTTCTGAACGCCGACATTTCAAGGCTTTTTCGTGAAGTTCATACTTCTGAAGTTCCACTTGCTTTTGAAGTTCCTCCGGCTTCTGATTCTTCAAGCCCTGAATCTTATCAACCTAAGGTTCAGTCTGATTCTTTTGTTTTTGTTTGTGGCGATACTCGGCCGTGGAAACGAATGGGAAAGTTACCGAGCAAGTGCAAGGTGTATAAGGATTTCCACTCGAGAGAGAGTCGTATTGTCCTCAAAGACTACTCGGGAGCGATATGGAGGAAGAGCATAGGGCAGCCCACATCATTTTTTCTTCTGAGCGGGTATGCGCCTATGAAATTGAGCCGAATGTGGTCGGTCCAGAAGAAATTTGTAAATATAAAAGTCGATTTGACTTGGACAATGACCTCGTTACTTTTAGCCTTGCCGATGGTCGCGCTGTATGGAACCCCCCGCTAGGCATGGTAGTAGTTTATGGGGCAATGCTCTCTTGCGGTGTAACTCTTCCGCTTCAGACCTTTATTGCCATGTTTCTAGCAGAAGTTCAGCTTGCCCCAGCTCAATTGACTCTGAACAGTTATAGGATTTTAATATGCATGTGGCACATGTGGCATAAGATGAAACGGCGACCCCTCACGAGATTAGGCATTTCTACTCGTTGAGACAGTTGGGGAAGACTGAAATCTATATCTATTTTCTCCTCTTGACCCAGCCTGAGTATTGGATACCAAAGGACGTGGAGGTCCATGGGCAGGTCGAACTGAGTACTGATGAAAAGATAAAGGGGTTCGTCTGGGGCTTCCCTTCTTCGAACAAATTCTAGAAGAATAGTTGGTTTTTTATCGGTGATCGTTGGGGTCAGCCGATCTCTTTTGATCTCAACGGTACTCGGGCGACGTGCAAGGTTCCCCGATATTTTTATTCACTTGAGAGATGGAATCAAACGGCTCTCTCTTTTACCGATAGCAAGCTTGTAAACCTAGCCCGAGCGGCTGTACGACCCTTGGAGAAGAGAGGCAAGCCGTATCTCTTCAATGAGGACAAAATGATAAAAGCTCACCTTTTTCCTCAGATCTCTTTCCGTCGACGACGCCGTGAGTTTTCTCTTCTGCTTACTCTTCTCTTTTTTTTTTTTTTTTTTTTTTTGTTTGGTCGGCTTACTAACATGTGTTAGTTTTTCCTTAGTGTTCGATGTAGATATTGTATGTGACGTCCAGACGCGCCGGATGAAGTCAATTGTTGAGGCGAGCCGAAAAGAGGTTTTGCTTTAAAAGGAGGCTGGGATAGTTCCTCTACAAGGTGATTCTGACGAGAGCTCACCCGAAGGCCCTCCTGAGGAAGGAACTGATGAAGGCATTCCCGAGTATGTGCCCTAGGAGACTCGGGGTCTTGATGAGGAACCAAACTTGGCAGAGGATATACCTGATCCGGGTGAACCTGCTACAGACGAGGCAGCTGCCCAGATGGGGGATCCTGCCAGTTCCTTAAAGGCCAAGGGTAAGGAAAAAATTGGGGAGCCTTCCGGGACACAGGGTTCAGCTTCTCGTGGGATTTCTCAATCCCGCGCTTCAGGCAATGCGGGTGAGGAGGAGAGTGAGCGGAATGAAACGGGGGGTTCTGCTATAGGTGAAACAGCTGCCATGCCCTAGGGTGATGAAAGGGTTCAGGAGCCTTTTCATGTAGTGGCTTCTGAACTTCCGACCCTTATTGAGCCAACTCTTATTCCTTCTTCAACTGTCGGGGGTTATGCTGGAACGAGAGACCCTGACCCGGACAAAGAAGATCCTGCTACCGATTTGGATACACGCAGAAGGTAACCTAGGAAGAGGAAGGCTTTATTTTCGCCCAGCTGTCCCGCCTCGAAAATTCCCCGGGTGGTCATGCATGTCGACTCATCCTTTGGTGATGAGGGTGGTACTGCGGTTGAAGAAGCAGTGATTCAAACTCCCCCTCTAGATCAGGTCGGGACTAATGTTGGGGACTTCATTGGCTCTCCTCGGGCAACATCGTCCACCGGATTGCCTAAATCTGGTGTTGATGGTCTAGGTCCATCGGTCCAGCCTAGCGTGCCTACCCCCTAGTCCATGTTGAAGGCTATGGCTTCGGGCCATGCTTATATAGGGGAGGATAACTGGAGCTGCTTCAGGGCTGGCTCTTCGTCCGACCGTCTGTATAACTTCTTCAATAGCGTTTTCTATGTGAGTAATTCTTAATCAGATTTCTTGTTATCTTTTTTATTTTTCGCCATTTCACTGTTTCTATGTTAAACTGGTTACAGATGGTGGCTGAGATGTCGGAAGCCCATCAAGCTAGCAGCACCCAGATAGATAATATAAGGCGCTTGGAAGCCCAATTGAAGGAAAGCGAAGATCGCCTTGTTTGGATTGAGTCGGCTTGCCAAAGGAAGTGTTATTATGAAAATCCGTCGAGGGCTTTCCTGGGATAACCTGGACCGCGACGTACGGGGTGCCCCGCAGCTGGCCCCGGACCGGGTAGGGTGCAGTCCCCTTGGTCCGAGTACCAGGGACCGATACTGCTTAGAAGGACCGGTCCTACACTATGGAGCAGAGGTTGAGATGGTATGCCGATGTGTGGAAGGTAGCTTATATATGTTTGAGGTGGTGAGCGGGTGTATCTTTTATTACTTAACCATGGGATACATTGTTCATCAATTCATGTACAACATTCGGCTATTACACAATGCTCACTAGCGGGATAAGGATGTAACATACAAAGATCCGCGCTAGGAGAAAATAAAAAAGGGTGATTCATTCAATAGGCTGTACACGGGAGTTTTGATTAGGCAGGATAATAGCCAAGTAGAACACACATAGGAGCTTTGACTAGGTGGGGTAGTAGCCAAGTAGAACACACATAGGAGCTTTGACTTTCTAAAAGGGGCCTCCCTTCCCATTATGGGACGTATGGGTATTTATAGGGTCGTTGGTAGGGGGGTAGGTGGAGGTCGTCTGTTTAGGCGGGAATCCTCAGTTAAATCTGCACCGTTCCCTTCTATCCATAATGGCGATTTCAGGAAATCAAGGATCAAGATTGCGCCTTGCTGGCTTTGCCTTGGCGCTAGCATCAGTGTTGGTAGGTGGGGGCCCTAGTTCCCAGGGCGCAATGGGCGGGACTGATCCCAACCACTGATTTAGGGCAGAATCGGGGTTAACACACGCCTTAGAGGGCTCCGATCGCTCCACCTAGGCCTCAGGTCCATATTAGCGCTTCTGTAGGGCTGAGGTGGTGAAAAGGTGGCGTTTCTACGAGCTTTCATTGGTCGTAAGGGGTCTTCGTGGCGGTAGTAGGTCGTTATCAAAGTTCTGGTTTGGTAAGGGACAGTGTCAGCGCCTGTCCCGCTGCACCCTGTCAGGCGTTTTCTTCCACCATTTCCTTCTTCATGCTTGCTGCATTTATGCAAGTATTTTGCTGAGGAAACCAGCATCCCTTTGCATGTAAGGGACAGTTGACCTTCAATTACGGCTGAGATGGAACGTCATCTAGCCGTTGGTGTAGCGCAGCCAGTAGGCGATCTCGACCGTTGGGTGCTGTTTTTCCTCAGTCGTGCTTACTGCCTCCTCATTAATGAGGCGACATTGGTGCCTTGTAGGTGTTCCCAGCACCCTTTTATCTCGTGTGGGCTGGAGGCAAGGGCTGGCGTCAGCCCTTACGGAGCAGGACACGCTGGTGAGCTCTTGGGGGTTCTTCTAGAGGGGATCGCTCGCATCGTAGGAGGGCGCCATGGGGAATGAGGTAGGGATCGCTGTGGAGAGCATGGCCATCGAGGCGGGTCCGCTGCTGGAGGAAGCGGTCCTTCTTGTTAGGTGGCGGAGCGGGAGCCGGTTCTCAGATGGGTAGAGGTTCTAGGGGCGGGGTCTCCCCCCCCTCCTTTTGGTTCAGGCATCCTTTCCTCGCAAGCGTTCTTCGGGGAGGGAGGCTGGTCCCGGGTTGCATAGCGCTCAACCCTAGCGTGCCTGCGCGTAGGCGCGGTCGAAGGAGGGCTGGCCCCTTCTTCCTAATAAGCGGGCTGGGTTGATTAGGAGTGCTACCGTGATAGGCAATGTAGCGGTTCTCAAGTGGGAGAAGCTCTTCCTTGAATTAATTGCCTAAATTTCCGGTTAACAGAAGTCCCTCCCGCCTTGAATGTTCTTAATATTACTGAACGTTGGAGGCGGGGTATCTGGTCACATGAAGGGCTTCTCTTGCTTGGCTTTTCCCGTTCTCCACCCCTTGAGTTTGCTGGAATTCACTTCTGGGGCCAACGCATGCTGCATTAAATGCGGGAATAAGGGTTCTAGGTTTTAGGTGCATTTCCCGGGGCATGGCGTCAGCGACGGGACGTTTTGCTGCGCGAGGCTCCACGTGGCGTTCGAGGGGTGGTGGACTGGTCACGTCTTCCTTTTCCCTTGCTGCCCCAGCCGTTGGATCCATTGGATGGTCGAGATCCTCCCGTTTGAATTTGAAACCGCCACGTTTTCTTCTTCATTTAAGAGTCAACTTGACCGGGGTCTTTCCATTTTCACCACTGCGTAAATTTTCCCTTTTTCCTTTCACTTCTTCCACTTCTCTGTTAATCACTGCTATCTTACAATGGCTTCTGAGGACTCGAATGCAGAGAGGGATTACGACTACGGTGATGACGAGAGTTCTCCTGAAAAGTCGGGGCTTTCCCATAAGAGGAGAAGGGCCGGTGGTGACTCCGCTGCCGGGGGGAGCAGGGGGCGTCCCCAACCCCACCGTTCCGAGAGTCATTCTTTTATCGGGGCTGGATTCGCTAACACTGCTTCCTCCCCGGTGCATATCTCCGAGGAGGGAGAGGGGGTGAGTCAAGGGGCGCTTTCTGGCGACGAGGGGCAGGATCTAGAACATGTGGATATGGAGGAGCAGGGCCACCGCGTGCTAGTGGAGGGTGGCGGCACGGCTAGGGCTTTTGAATGCATCCCCCCCTCGGCCTGTACCGCGGCTGATTTGTCTCGCTTGAGACGCGACTTCAACATCCCCCCATGACGTAGAGCTCATTGTAAGGATTCCCGTAGTTTCTAATTGGCTTATTTCGTGATCAAACCATATGTGGGGATCCTTGTAAGGGTAGCTTAGGAGTTGGTTTATTATTCGAAGCCCTTTCAAAGACCTCGTCTTGATTAGCACCGAAGGTAAATTCTATGTGCTTACTTATCTTGAAGAGATAGTTGCACACACTCACTTAGCATACTTGTTCATGTGTGCATTCTCTTCACATGTCACCTTACACACTAGCACTTTGATGTTGTATCTTGTTGTGTGTATTTGTGTCTTGTAATTCATTTCCCGATAGTGTTCGGAAACGTCCGCGCATGCACTTGAATGTGCTTGGTTTTGCGCGAAGACCGCCTATGGAGATGCACTTGGCATCTCCTTGGTTTTCACCTCTGTTGGTGATCGGCGGTCATTATCGGCGGCCTGGCCGCCGAATTAAACCGCCGTTTGAATTCGGCGGTTGAATCGGCGGTTGGATGGCCGCCGATATGAAACGCCGTTTCAGACCTGATTGATTTTATTCTCGGGTTTTATTCGGCGGTGGAAACGGTGATCACGAAACCGCCGAATGGAACCGCCGTTTCTCCCCTGTTTCTCCGGGAGCAATTCGGCGGTTGAAATCGGCGGCCACCGACCGCCGATTGAAACCGCCGATTGGCACGTTTCTTTGAAACTTACTTAAACGACCTCACTTTGGCTTGGCACCCTATATATATGCCATTTTGTCTTTAGGTCAATAAAGAGAGTTCATATTCATATTTGATACTAAGGATATTTTTCAAAGAGAAGAAAAATTCCAAGAACTCATTTTTAATTACTCAAACACTTTTTCCATGATCATCAATCATCATCTAGCATCATCTTAGATCATCTAGATGACATCTTGCATGGATTCTTCATCATACTTTGCTTGGTAAGCTTTTCACTAATATCTTACATATTTTGTGTTTCTCTTATCTAGCAATCTCAATTTATTTACTTGTATGTGATTTTATATTTGTTGAATATAAGATTGAGATTAGTATGATGTATGTTTGAGAAGTTGTATTGTGCTAGCATATTAGGTTTTGTACTTGATATTGATTAGCTTAACTATTTGACATGTCATTTAGTTTTGATATCTAGGATTGCTCTTAATTACATATTAATCATCTTAGATAAGCATATAGGGTTTCCCTTGCTCTATGTTGCATTTTGGATATTTTCATATATTCACTTAGGGTTGTATTCTCTTCAAGAGAAGTTAAGTCTTGTGTGTAGCAATCGGGATTAGGTTGCTTAGATCGCAAGCAAAATCGGACTAGGTTCACTCATACCGGGATTAGGTAGGTGTGTGATTACTTCCGGGATTAGGTTGTAATCGTTTGCACATTTAGTGGATTCGAGGTTCAAGTGTGGCTTACTTACATAGCCCGTGGTTTTTCCCGTGAGGGTTTCCACGTAAAAATCAAGTGTCAATTTAATTTCCGCATCATATTACACTTGCTTGTTTATTTTATCTTGAGGGTAATTTTGTAATTTTGACTAACACGAAAAATTGGGTAAAAAGCGTAAAATCTATTCACCCCCCCTCTAGATAGTTTTATACACACCGTGCTATAATTGTTTCACTCATCCTCCCCTCCGAGGACTATGATGTTTATGTTCCTCCTCCTGGCCATCTTCCCATACACGTGGCTGCCTTCGAGGGAGGGGTTCGCCTTCCCTTCCACCCCACTTTTAGGCGGGCTCTCTGTGCTTTCGGGCTAGCTCCCATGCAACTGGTGCCCGGTTTCTGGAGGAATCTAGTGGGCTTCCTCATGCTGTGGCGGGAGGCTGCTGCCTCTCGACCTAATATGGGGGGACCCGGGTTATAGAGAGCTTTGCTCTGTCTTCCAACTGTCGCCCTTGACTCAGCAGCCTGCAGGCCAGTGTTATCTCTGTTGTGTGAATGCAATCGATTTTGTGGTCCCTGGCACCTGGAGGAAGGATCTCGGGTGGAAAACGGAGTGGGTCGTGGCTAAGGGCAACTGGGGCGCCTCTATTCGCTATGGGCATCGGGAGCGTACAGTCCCTACTACTTTCGGGCCATAACCAGATTGGGCGAAGGAGGAGGACGAGGCTGCGGTCATGAGCTTTCTGGCTTCAATCAAACAGGCGGGCTACCAGCTGGCTGGGATGGAGGGCTTCCCTTGGGAGCGTGCTAGGGTGGAACATTCCCTTCTGGTGATAGATGTAGTCCCAGGTGATTTATTCTTCGTCCCCCTTTTGTCTTTTTGTCCGTTCTAGAAACGGCGGTGAGGTTGGCGTGGGTCCTAATGGGTGCTTCATTGGTAGTTTCTTTTGCAGGTGCTCAACAGGAGGAGACCCCCCTCAGTGATTCAGGCGCGGTGTAGACAAGGTTGGGTTCCCCTACTGGTGGCGAGGCTACTTCACGCACCCCCCTCAAGCAAGCAACGTTGATGAAGGTGAAAAAAAAAAGGGGGGGCCACTTCAAGCTTGGTCTTCCCTCAACCACTAAAGATGCTCTCCCCCACTTCAAGGCTAGAGGAACTCGAGGCACGCTTGGGTTGGAGTCGCGTCCTACCCAGCTCCCCTGTTGCTAAGCTTCCTCCGGTGGTCCCCTCGGGTTCTTCTACCTCCACCCCATCACGGTCTTCTGTTCCTCCTCCTCGTCCCTCTTCAAACAAAGGAAAGGGGGTGATGATTTTGGAGAAGGCGGCACCGGTCCCTCCTAAGGCCAAGAAGGGCCCCTCTTCTAGTTCTAACAACCTCCTCCACGCTTTCAGAGAGTCGTGTTCCCAAGTGGATTCCTCCCAGCTTGCTGTGCTTCCAGTCCATGAACTCTCCTCGAAGGGTTCCGTGGTCGCGGCTGAGGTAACTTCATCCGTTCCTTTGTCTGATTTCCTCATTTTTTGTTTTGGGTGGCCATGCTGAGTGTCAGCCCTGCACATTTTGTGGTCTTTCTCCTTCCCTCCCTCTTTTCTTTGCAGTCGTTTCGCTATATCTTGGCTCTGGGGGAGCAAGCTGTTTCGCTTCAGGAAAAGTACCGCATAGCGGAGGAGGGCCGTGTGAGGGCAGACAAGCTCAGGATTGAAGCGGAGAAGACTATCATCCATCTTGTGAGGGAGAAAAAGGAGCTGGAGGCGAAGGCCACCCAAGCGAAGAAGGACTTAGAACAGGCGAAAAAGGAGCTGGATGCTGAGGTCACCCGGTTAACCCGTCGGGCTTTGGAGCAGAACGAGTTAAGGGGGGAGCTGAATGAAGCGGAGAACCGGGCGGTGGCTGCAATTGTAAGGGCTGTGGAGGCGGAAGCGGGGGCCGACAAGTCTTTCGGAGAGGGCTATTTTCTTGCACAGCTGCACGTGGCCCAGCATGCTCCTCATGATTTCGACTTTCATAAAATCCACGGCTGGAGCAGGGAGGAGATCATGGCTGGGGCCGATGGAGTGTCTAAGGCTTTTCCCAGTTTAGCGGGACTCCTAGGAGGCGGGGATGCAGCGAGTAGCAGTGATCCAGCCTTGAGTGACAAGAAGGAGCTCCATGCAACCGAGGAACAGCAGGGCTTTCCACCCGTGGAGTCTAGGAGGTTATCTTCAGCGGTCCAAGAGGTGCCAGCAAGCCAGCCATTCAACGAGCCCGCCTTGCCTGTTGTCGAGCCAGTCAATCCTTTGCAAGAACAGTAATCGATGCCTGCTTCAACGGTCCAAGAGGTGCCAAGAGGTGCCAGCAAGCCAGCCATTCAAGAGGTTATCTTCAGCGGTCCAAGAGGTGCCAGCAAGCCAGCCATTCAACGAGCCCGCCTTGCCTGTTGTCGAGCCAGTCAATCCTTTGCAAGAACAGTAATCGATGCCTGCTTCATCATCATTTGATCCAGCTATTTCCGTTGTTCTATACACACACATTTTTTTTTCTTTTGAGGCACATCATATATACTTTTTCTAGAATTAATTTCAAACAAAATCAAGTTTAGCACATATATGTTCAAGAGAAATCACAAAGCTAAAACTCAATTGACAAAAGATCAAACACCCCTAGCATATGATCTAACATACTCCTCAACAAATTTCATCAATCAAATAGTAAGAATCAAGAGATGATCAAAGATGAAATTGAAAAAGAAAAAGTTGAACAAACAACCTAGAGCTCGTAATGAAGATCAGGCTGTTGGGAACAATGAAGAAGTCAGCTCCCTTTAGAAATGCTTAGGGTTTGTAGTTCTTCTCAAGATGAACAATTTTGGCTTTTGAATCGATTGATTTTGAGTTCATATGAGAAAGTTATGATCAAAATAAGAAAACAAAAAATTGAAGAAATCTGCAGAATTTTCACCAAGTGTTCTTAAAAATCTTCAAGTGTTTTGGAGGGAAGGAGAAGTGATTAAAAGGAGAAGAGAGAAGAGTTTTCAGGGCCAATACGAGAGGGCCACGTCACCCACCCCGTGGGGGGCGTGTGGGCCTCACGGGACCAGAGAGGGTCCCTGGCCGTGGGCCCCACGGCCTCCCTCACGGGAGGGGCACACGTGGTCTCTTGGCCACTCTCACCTCTCTCGCGCACTCTCACGTTCTTCAGCCGTATCTTAGGCATCCGAACTCCGATTTTGAATATGTTTTCGGATTTCAAATTGTGACTCCCTCATGCACGATGAAGACTATACAACTTTGAAAAATGGTTGAGAAATCATCTCGGAAAATGAAGATGAAGTCAACTCAACGAATGAGAACGAAAAGTAGCATAGCTACATCGTTTGGACTCGAAACCTTATGAATGAGTAACCAAAACGACCGGAACTCAATAAGGCATCAAATAAGAACATGTTCAAGTCCAAAACACAAAATACACAAACAAATAAACACATATTCACACAAGCATGCCATATCAAAGAGATAGTCACAAAGCATGCAATTCTACAATGTTTGTCTATACAAGATCAATGCATGATCATACTATGAGATGTGTGAATGTGTTATACCAAATATTTGAACCACAATGCAGGGATACACATGTATGAATTGTGTGTGTGTGCGCTAACGCCTTGCAAGAGGATAGGAGTCAAGATATACCTTTGACGCTTTTCACCTCTTGAAGACGACATTTGCACTAGACGTTGCTCTTCACCTTTTAAGCTTCCTTTCTTCAACGAATATCCTAGTCAACAACTAATACAAATATGAAGTGTTTTGCAATGGAATCAAGCCAATACAAATCATGAACCTTACAATCTCCCCCTTTGGCTATTCCATTGGCAAAACCTCAACCTCATCATACAATGTTTCACTCAAATAAACTCAAGTTGATAGCATACTCTCAACCTCACATTACAAAGAGATTCCTAGACTAAAAAGTCTTCAAGTCTTCAAGAATTCCTCTTTTGGTCTTCAAAGTACCTATGAGAGAAAATAGCAACCAAACAAGAGATCTTCTTTAAAGAAGAACGGTGAGTTATTAACCAAAAACAAATATATAAGACATTCCTTATCTCATACAAAAATGCATTATCTCAAGTGATCAAAATATTTTCATGTTAAAGCACTCCTTTAGTCTCCTAATTCCCAAGGACCAACCATCCTTAACACTATCAAGAAAGAATTCTTTCTCCCCCTTAAGACAAGAATTCTCCCCCTTAAGACAAAGTCACAATTAAGCACAAAGAGGAATATGTTTCACACAATTGGAACATGTTTTCCACACAAGGTGTGAAGTATACAAAATCTCCCCAATATCAAACATGGTGAGGTTACATTTTCTCCCCCTTTTTGGCAAGGAATAGACAAGGGACACAAGAGATAAAGAATGAGATACAAAGCAAACAAATCGTATAGAGAGCAAAGTTGAATAAACTAAAACTCCCCCTTAACATATGCTCCACATCTTATCACCAAGTAGATTTGTTCACAAGGGACATCACACAATCACATAATCAAGCAATAAGAGAAAATATTTCATAACTTGTCAAAGTCTAAGAGAGAATCATAGATTTTCATTAATCCCTCAAAAATATTCTCACATTGCTAATGAATCAAGCACATAAGCAAAAATGTGTGTGTGTGAATGCTTCTCAAATATATAGTAGGAGTAATTGTGATATCAACATGCAAACTCTATCCACACCTATCCATCTAAAGCCTTTCCAAAAATAGGTCAAACCGACATTCATCCGGATTTTTGTTTTTAAAATGAATAGATATCAACATATGAGCGTGTGTGTGCATGTGGCTCGTTTTCCCGTTTCTATTTGTCAACCCGAGCTTTTTCATAATTCTCAACTATACACCATAAGCCTTTTTGTTTTGTTTTAGGCTTGAATCAAAGAATTTTTTTTTTTTATGATTCATTTCAACACTTCTTTGATTTTACTAACAAAAACATATACTCTTCATGGCGGCTTTCACTCATCACAATGACGTAGCCCTTTCCTACATTGGGTGGCTTCACAACCAAGGTGTGTAGCCCTTTCCATAAGGGTGCTCGTTGATTACTATGTAGTGCCGAAGCAAATGGATATATACCATAGGTCATCTATCATGTACTTAACAATAAACTTCTAGATGCATCCATTATCTACACATATTCAACCACAAAAACTCAAAAACTAAAACATACAAGAGAAGCATTAGTGCACTTTTCAAAAATAAGATTTTCAAGCTCAAGTGCATGATCTAGAAACAATAAAAGATACTTGTTAAAGATCATTACTTCTCAAGTGAGTAGCTCTTAAAGACAATGATATTCAATTAAAGTTTTGCTCATCAAGCCACTCACAATCACACAAAGACATCAATCAACACAAATCATGCCAATGAACATTCTAAGAGTTTTAAACCTCTCTTTGTCCAAGGGCTTAGTGAACAAGTCCGCAAGTTGATTTTTAGTAGGCAAATGCTCTAGAGTAACAATAGAATGTTCAACTAAATCTCTAATGAAATGATGCCTAATGTCTATGTGTTTTGTGCGGGAGTGTTGAATCGGATTTTTAGAGATATTAATGGCACTTCAGTTATCACAATAAAGTGTCATTTTTCCTTGTTCTATCTCCTAATCCTTAAGGATTTGTTTCATCCAAAGTAATTGTGTGCAAGCACTTCCGGCCGCAATGTATTCGACTTTGGAAGAGGAAAGGGAAACCAAATTTTGTTTTTTACTTGACCAAGAAACCAAGTTATTACCAACATAAAAGCAACCGCCCGATGTGCTTTTACGGTCATCTATGTTTCCCGCCCAATCCGTATCACAATAGCCTACAAGGATATCATTGGTATCAAATGAATAGAATAGACCAAGAATATGAGTTCCTTTGATGTACCTAATGATCCTCTTGACGGCTTTTAAGTGAGATTCCTTGGGATTTGCTTGGAATCTAGCACACAAGCCTACACTAAAGCAAATGTCGGGTCTACTAGCCGTTAGGTAAAGTAGACTACCTATCATGCTTCTATAAAGGCTTTGGTCAACACTTTTCCTTTTTTCATTTTTGTCAAGTTTTAAAGTGGTGCTCATGGGAGTTTCAAAATCTTTTCCATTTTCTAGGCCAAATCTCTTAACTAGATTTTTAGCATATTTAGATTGATTCAACATAATGCCCATGCTAGTTTGCTTTACTTGCATTCCTAGAAAATAATTCAACTCACCCACCATGCTTATTTCAAATTCACTTGACATAACACTTACAAATTCATCAACCTTGGTTTTATTAGTAGACCCAAAAACAATGTCATCAACATATATTTGTGCAACAAAAATATCATGATCATGATGTTTGATAAACAAAGTTCTATCAATGCCACCTCTCATATATTGGTTGTCAATAAGATATTGAGTCAACCTGTCATACCAAGTTCTTAGAGCTTGTTTAAGGCCATAGAGAGCCTTTTTCAATTTAAACACATGATTAGGAGAGTGTAGGTCTACAAAACCCTTAGGTTGTTCAACATACACTTCTTCTTGAAGGTATTCATTGAGAAAAGCACTTTTGACATCCATTTGAAATAATTTGAACTTTTTAATGTATGCAATGGACAACAAAAGTCTAATGGACTCGAGACGAGCAACTGGGGCAAACGTCTCATCAAAGTCAACACCCTCCACTTGAGTGTAACCTTGAGCCATTAGTCTAGCTTTATTCCTCACAATCTTGCCACTTTCATCGGTCTTATTCCTAAACACCCATTTAGTGCCAATTACATTTATATCTTTGGGTCTAGGAACTAATGAACACACTTCATTTCTTTCAAATTGATTAAGTTCTTCTTGCATAGCCCCAACCTAATATTCATCAACAATTGCTTCATTAATATTTTTGGGTTCAATTTGAGAAGTGTAGCAAGCATAGGATATTTGGTTAGCAATTTGATTTCTTGTTCTAACCCCTTCATTTAAATCACCTATGATGTCTTCTTGATAGTGTAAGTTTCTAAGTATTGGGTGAGAATGTTCAACAACTTGGTCATTTTGTTGATTATCATTTAAAGCATTTTCCAACCCTTGACTTTCAACTTCAACATGACTATCATTTTCATCATCTTGACTAGAAACACTACTAGCCACATCAATAGGTGTTTTAGTGTCATTCAACATGTTTTCTTTAGGTTCATTGACACCATTATCATCACACAAATTAAGCATGCTAAGATCATCTATCTTCACATTGATAGACTCCATGATAGTTTTAGTAGTCAAATTAAAGACTCTATATGCACGACTATTAATAGCATACCCAAGAAAGAGACCAATATCACTTTTTGCATCAAACTTTCCTAAATGATCTCTATCATTCAAAATATAACATTTACTCCCAAAAGTGTGGAAGTAACTCACATTGGGCTTCTTGCCCTTCCATAGCTCATAGGACGTTTGTTTTGTGCCGGGCTTCTTAAAAACACGATTAGACACATAACAAACGGTATTGACTGCCTCGGCCCATAGGTTTCTAGGGACTTTCTTGCTATTGAGCATGACCCTAGCCATCTCTTGCAAGACACGGTTTTTCCTCTCAACAACACCATTTTGTTGAGGAGTTCTAGGTGCAGAGAACTCATGAGAAATCCCTAAACCATCACAAAACTCACTAAATTTTGCATTTTCAAATTCCGTCCCATGATCACTCCTAATGCGACATATTTTCTTGTTATCAAGACCCTTTTCATTTTGAACTTGATTACAAAATTTTTTAAAGTAATCAAAAGCCTCGGTCTTGTTTCTAAGAAAATAAACCCAAGTAAACCTAGAGAAGTCATCAACGCATACAAAAATGTACTTTTTGCCATTAATGCTCTCGGTTTGAATTGGCCCCATTAGGTCCATATGCACAAGTTCTAAAGGTCTCTTGGTAGCTATGTAAGAATTTTTCTTATGAGACACTTTGGTTTGCTTACCTAATTGGCAAGGTTCACAAACCACCTCAAGCTTTTTACCAAGATTAGGAAGACCCCTAACAATTCCATGTTTTTCAAGTTTTTTCAAATCTTTAAAATTCATGTGACCCAAACGTTGATGCAACAAATCAAGCTTGTTGCACTCATGTGCCATGTTTCAAGTTAGAGGATTTATCTCAAGACAATAGCAATTGTCTATAGACCTTTTGACACTTAGGACAACATTGCCCTTTTTATCAATTATAGTGCACACATCTTTGTTAAAACTAACTTCTTTAAATACTTCACATAAGTGAGTAATGCTTATCAAGTTAGCTTGTAACCCATCAACATACAAAGTATTGCGAAGTTTAGGCAATCCAGGGATACAAATTGTTCCCTTGCCAAGAACTTGCTTTTTGGTACCATCACCAAAAGTAACCCAACCTCCATCCTTTAAAACAAGATTCTTAAAGAACTTTTTGTTCCCGGTCATGTTCCCGGTCATGTTCCTAGAGCAACCGCTATCTAGGTACCAAGAATAGGAGAAGTTGGCAAAGCATATTGTGCAACATGACATTTAGATGTGTCTTTTTTAATCCACATATTTTTCACAACATGCCTCTCACTCTTACTTCTAACATGCTTTGACTCAATGTTAGGCTTTTTAACATGCACCTTGACCTCATTGGTCACATTTTCAAAAATATCAAACAAAGCATTATCAACTTTCTTATGCATAGTAGAGTGAGGCACAACACAAGATTTAGCAAGCAAGTCATCAACAACTTTTTCCACAACATGCTTTTCCAAGGTCTTCCTAGGTCTATTTCTATATCCATACATGGATGATTGCCTAGGTCCATTCAAAGACATATCATGAAAAGCATTATCAAGTATGCATTTTCGAATATACTCAAAACATCTAGGTCGAATATGTCCTATCATATTGCAATGATGATAAATAAGAATAAATTTGAGAAATTTACCATTTGCATTTGCTTCCAACTCCTTTGGACTTCTCATAATTTTTCCTCTTTGATGTGCAACCCTTGATGCTCCACCTCTTACATTTGAGGTTGATGCTCATTGATGTTTATGTGGTTGTGTTCTTCCATTGAACATCCTTGTTGATGAAGAGGCATCTTCTTTAGCTTTCATAGCTTTACCTTGAGAGAGTGTACCTACATTTGATTCAATGCTTGCTTTGACAAAAGTAGATTTGTTAGATGAAGGAGTCTCCTTCTCATTGATATAACCCAAACCTCTTTTGTCACATGGATGCTTTCCACTTTTAATGAGGGTTTTAACTTTATTAGAACTAGATGACATCTTGCTAATCACCCTATTAGCCTCATCAAGTTTCTCACGAAGCATCCTAAGTTCAATGGCATATTTTTCCGCTATGTCATCACTAAACATAACATCTTTATGTGATTTATCAAGCCATTGTTCTTACTTTTTCTCTTGATTTAAATGCTCATTAAGTTTGGATTTAAGCACATTTTCAAGTTTCTTAGCATTAACAAGAGAACAATCTCTTTGTTCAATTTCTTGCTTTAAGATACCAAGTCTATCATTGCTATCTTTTAGATTCAATTCTAGACTTAGGATCTTGTCTTTAAGTTCATTGAACTCCTTTGAGCCAAGATCATGATTCTCTAACTTCTTTGTAAGGATTCCCTTTTGTTGATTGGCTTATTTCGTGGTCAAACCACAAGTTGGGGTTTGGTTGTAAGGGTAGTCTAGGTGATTAGTTGAAGATCAAAGACCCTTTCCAAGACCTCAAGAGGACAAGCACCAAAGGTATATATCTTGTGCTTACTTTGCCTTGAAGAGATATAGTTGCACACACACACAACATGCATAACTCTTATTCTTGAATGTTGTGTTTATATTCTGTGTGCATTGTGCTTTATTGATTATTCAATATCTCTTCTTGCATTAAATTGATTGCATCTTGTTCTATGAAATGCCATGACATGTTTAGGCATTAGGATGCAAAGTCATGAATTTTATTCATGCATGTTTGAATTGAGTGCATCTTGTTCAATGATAATGCCATGACATGTTAGGCATTAGGATGCATTCAATACCCACACTTGCACTTCATGATTAGTCTTAAGTGTGGTGTAATTCGTTTCCGTTTGTGTGATCGGAAACGTCCGCGCTTGCACGATGGTGTGCATGTCTTAGCGCGATGGTTGACCACTTGAGAATGTCTCATTCTTCTCTTGGATAAGTGGTAGTTTGGTTTGGTTGATTGGAGTAAGGTGTCTAGTTTTAAAAGATTGGATTTCAATGTTTTAAGTGTTTTCAAAACTGACCTTTGCATGGTCTTGTGACCATAACTTTTTACACAAAGCTTTAAAATGAGTTTTGAAAATTTTTTTACAAACTAGACACCCATACCTTTCCAACGGTATATTATTCGTAATATTTCATGACCGTTTGGATTGGTTTTAAAATCTCCAAAGTTACAACCAAAACAGGGCAACTCTGTTGTTGTCCGTTTCTGACCTTTGGTCACTCAATTGACCATAACTTTTTCTACAGATATCAAAATGTCATTCTGTAAAAACGAGTAGGAATTAGACATCCATACCTTTCCAATGATATATTATATGAAAGGTTTCGATGTCGTTTGGTCATGTTTCGAAGCACTCGAATGTTGAGTCACTGCATTGACGCGAGTACCGCGAAAATGCCCATACGTTTTCCATTTCTTCCAAAACGACATAGTTTCATTTGGGCATTATAAATACATATCTTTCTCATCATTTTGAGAGGTGAGCCACAAAATCAAACCCTAGAGAGAGAGGCTCCTTATTCTTGAGAGAGAAAGAGAGACTTGAGAGAAAAAGCTTAAAGATTACATCTTTATCTCTCTAAACTCATTCCCACATGCACAAATCATCATCTAGGCATCATCTAGGTTCATCTAGCATGTGCTAATGCATGGGTCTTCTTCAACACACATGGTATGATTTGTTGAACACTTTTATCTTACATAATTAGTGTTTCTACTTATCAATTTTATCTCATTTATTACTTGTATGTGTTTAGATTAATTTCTACATACATGATTGAGATTATGTGTTGATTGGGTTATTTATGTTAGCTAGGTTTTCATGCCTATTTTATATCTAGCTAATTAATCTCATTATATGATTGAGATTATTTTTTATAGCTTAATTGATTAGGTTATTATTGCCTAAAAGCTATGCCATAAACATTCTTGTGTGATTTATTTATAACTAGGTTGATAGATTGTTTTTTTAATCAACTAGTTAATCTTTTGAATGTTTGTGGGTTTTTTGTGATAGCTTTGTCTCTAGGATTGGTTATCCTTTACTTAGCTAAAGTTGTATGCTATGACATATAACTATTTTCATATCTAGGATTGATTTAAATTGAATATATCATCATCCTAGATAAGCATCTAAGGTTCCCTAGCCTTGTTTGTTAATTGAATATTCATACATATTCACATAGGGTTGTGCATCTCTTTTGAGAGATTGAAGTCTTGTGTGATTGACCGGGATTAGGTCGGACACCGGGAACAGGTGGTCACATAAGCAACTGGACTAGAGCCACTTTTAAAGGCCCGCGTGGTAGAAGTGGGGGGTTATTGACCGGAGTGTTAGACGAGGTCTACATAGGTTGTAAACTCCATTTCAATTAGTGGATTTCGAGGTCCGAGTGTGGCGCACTAAACAGCCCGTGGTTTTTCCCAGTGGTTGGGTTTCCACGTAAACATCAAGTGTCATTTATTATTTCCGCATCTTATTACACTTGTATGTATATTTGACTTGCTAGGGGTATTTTCGTAAAATTGACATGCACGTGAAAATTGGGTAATAATTAGCTAAAATCTATTCACCCCCCCTCTAGCTTTATATTAAACACGCCTCCAGGACTTTTCATTCTTGTTGATGGACATATTGACTTTGGATAAACGTTCATTTTCAAAAATAAGATCATCGATCTTTTTCTCATTTAAGTCAATATGTTCAACAAAAGAAGCCACATAGGAACACACTTCCTTAATCATGATTATCACAAACAAAAACACAAAACACTACAAAGAAAGGATCTATCTAAGTACGTCTATACACCCGCTCTGATACCAAATGAAATTTCCCTTAAGTAGTGCAAAATATACTTAGAGGGGGGGGGGGGGGGGGGGGGGGGGGGGGGGTGATAGGTATAGGCTCCAAATTCTTCCAATTTAAAAATAATGCGGAATATATCAAAGAAAATGCACACTTGACCCTAGACAAAAATGAACACAAGTAGTTTTTACGTGGTAAAACCTCAAAGAGGAAACATCCACGGGTTGATACCACAACCACCGGCAAAGCAATCCACTATGTGAAAAAGGACTTACACACTCAAGCTATCAACTCATGATATCCGCTCAAGCTATCAACTCCTAATCTACCCTCGGGCTAGTGAATCACCAAGCCTACTTCCTATCCGAGATGTATCCTACACCTCTAGAAAGCAACTTCCTATCCAAGACGCTCACGTCTCTAGGAAGATTTCTTGCTTGCCTATCCGGATCCTCCTGACCCTAGACAAGACTTCCTTGCTTCATTATCCGAGTCCTCCCGACTCTAATCAAGACTTCCTTACTCTATCCACAAAGTTTCACTCACTTTGCTAGAGACTTCAACCTAATGCAAGGCTATGATCTAAGTGATGCAAGTGATGCAAACATAATCAAATTAAGCTAGATGATCAATCAAGCTAAATGTACATGTTCAATGATAAACTAGAATATGCTTTCAATACACAATCACAAGATTATCTAGAAATCAAGACATGCAAATCAATAAGAACAAGGTATGATTATTCAATATATCACACTAAAAACCCAGTTCTTAGATCATGAAATAGAACCTAGAAAATAATATGAGACACATCATATATACATTTTCTAGAATCAATTTCAAACAAAATCAAGTTTAGCACATATATGTTCAAAGGAAATCACAAAGCTAAAACTCAATTGACAAATGATCAAACACCCCTAGCATATGATCTAACATACTTCTCAACAAATTTCATCAATCAAATAGTAAGAATCAAGAGATGATCAAAGATGAAATTGAAAAAGAAGAAGTTGAACAAACAACCTAGACCTCGTACTGAAGATCAAGCTGCTGGGAACAATGAGGAAGTTAGCTCCCTCTAGAAATGCTTAGGGTTTGTAGCTCTTCTCAAGACCAACAATTTTTGCTTTTGAATCGATTGATTTCGAGTTCGTATGAGAAAGTTATGATCAAAATACTAAAACTAAAATTGAAGAATTTCTACAGAATTTCTCAAAGTGTTCTTGAAAATCTTCAACAAATTTGGAGGGAAGGAGAAGTGATTAAGAGGAAGAGAGAGAAGAGCTTTCGGGGCCAATACGAGAGGGCCACATCACCCACCCTGTGGGGGGCACGTGGGCCTCATGGGACCAGAGAGGGTCTCTAGCCATGGGCCCCACGGCCTCCCTCATGGAAGGGGCACACGTGGTCTCTTGGCCACTCAAACCTCTCTCGCGCACTCTCACGTTCTTCAGTCGTATCTTGGGCATCCGAATTCTGATTTTGAATCCGTTTTTGGATTACAAACTGTGACTCCCTCACGCACGATAATGACTACACAAATTTGAAAAATGGTTGAGAAATCATCTCAGAAAACGACGATGAAGTCAACTCAACGAATGAGAACGAAAAGTAGTGTAGCTACATCGTTTGGACTCGAAACCTTATGAATGAGTAACCGAAATGACCGGAACTCAAAAAGACATCAAATAAGAACATTTTCAAGTCCAACACACAAAATACACAAACAAATAAACACATATTCACACAAGCATGCCATATCAAAGAGATAGTCACAAAGCATGCAATTTCACAATGTTTGTCTATACAAGATCAATGCATGAGCATACTATGAGATGTGTGAATGTGTTATACCAAATGTTTGAACCACGATGCAGGGACACACATGTATGAATTGTGTGTGTGTACGCGCTAACGCCTTGCAAGAGGATAGGAGTCAAGATATACCTTTGACGCTTTTCACCTCTTGAAGACGACTTTTGCACTAGATATTGCTCTTCACCTTTTAAGCTTCCTTTCTTCAAAGAATATCCTAAGCAACAACTAATACAAACATGGAGTGTTTTGCAATGGAATCAAGCCAATACACATCATGAACCTTACATTATTCAATAAAACTTATGCATGTTTACTAAACTGCCCTCCCCATGAATTTCCCACAAAACTCACAGTTACAACACGATTCAAAAGCAGATTAAGAAAAGAAGGAGTCGTTCTTGCTCTATCTCTATGTAAATCGCAAACCGAAACCCAGAAATAGAGAGAGGGAGTCGTTGCTGCTTCTCTACTCTTCGTTGAAATCCCAAAAAAAGGAAGTTAGTCGTTGTTGCTCTGGTCTGTGTGCAAATATCAAATCCAGAAATACAGTGACACAGAGAGAGGAAAGAGAAGCAAGGTCATCGTCGTCCTCTTCCTCGTCCTCGTCCTCGTCCTCGTCCTCGTCGCCGTCGCCGTCAGCATTGTCATTGAACGAAGCACTCAAACCCTAGACGAAACGCAAATAGAGTGAGACAATTTGAAGGTACTAATTTGTTCAAACTACTTTATTTTGTTAAAATTTTTGTTTTTTATTGGAGTTTGTTCTTGTTTGTGTCTTAGGATGGTAGATTGTTCTTGTGTTTGTGTTTTTGACGTGTTTGTATGTGTATTTGGAGGGTGTGTGTTATGTTTGAAGGGCAAGCCTTTATTGATTGATTGCTGTGAACTACACTGGAAATCAATGTTTATTGGGAGGGAAGAAAATGGGAGGGAAGAAAACGTTTGCAGACGTATGGATGACTTATTTTCATGTAGAGCCTTGGTATATGTTGAGCCTATGAATGATTTTCATAATCCTAGGGCCGATGTCTGGATGATACATGTATTATTTTGAGTCTAAGACCGATGTTGAATGTGTATTTTTAGCCCATGAGACTAAAAAGTGCATATCTGGCCTTTCCTGATGTTTACTTTCTAGGAAATAGCCTTTCTAAAACAATAATGCCCTCCACAGTTAAACCGTGCAAAATGACTAAATTACCCTTTTACAATGTGTAAGGACGAAACTACCTTTCTCTTCTTCTCCTTCAGTCCACTGAAGAAAACCAAAACTTTTAGAAGTTGGGTCATCTTCTCCATCGTTCTCTTGTAGACCGGAATCCACTCCATCGAAGTTGGGTCACTCATTTTTCCCATTTCAAATCCCATCGAAGTTGAGCCTATGAATGATTGTCATAAGCCTAGGGCCGATGTATGGATGATGCATGTATTATTTTGAGCCTAATACTGATGTTGAATGTGTATTTTTAGCCTATGAGGCTATGAATGATTTTCATAAGCCTAGTACTGATGTTGAGCCTGGGAGTGATGATACATGCATAATTTTGAGCGTAGGACATATTTTCATAAGCCTGGGACTGAAAATGACTTAATTTGCACGGAGATAGCCTAGGTTTAATGGTGAATGTATATATTGAGCCTATGAATGATTTTCATAAGCCTATGGCTGATGGATCGATGATGCATGTATGTATTATTTTGAGCTTAAGACTGATGTTGAATGTGTATTATTTGAATGATTTACATAAGCCTAGTACTGATGTTGAGCCTATGACTGATAATACATGCATAATGTTGAGCCTAGGACATATTTTTATAAGCCTGGTACTGATGTTTTCTTTTTGTTTTCATTGTTTAGATGCGGAAAAATTCGATTGCAAACTTGTGGCGATTCCTAGACCATGGGAATTGGGTTCCCGTGAGAGTAAACAGTGGAAGTCAAATGTTTAGGATTACACGGTTGAAGTCCGTCCTACAGAAATTTGGGTTGGTGGAAAAATTCAAGCAAAGCCCATTCGGCAAATATTTGGATTTGACAGAGTCGTTGACAGTTTACGGGCAGCTTATCCATAATATTTTGAAAAGAGAGATCATTCACCCCAAAGGACAAAGAGAAGATGAGATGTGGTTTGGGTTGGGGAAGTCATTAGCCCATTTCGGCCAAGAAGAATTTTGTTTATGCAGCGATTTGAATATGGGACAGCTACCTGAAGGTTTTGGAAGTAAAAGAGGATTCGATGCTTAGAAGAATTTTCAAAGGAAAAAGGCCGACAGCGGAGCTATTGTATGCCACTTTGAGGAAAATGACGTCTGAACAAAGTGAAGATGCGTATAAGGTGCTGAATATATATATGGTAAGCCAATTCTTTGGCACGGATGATGGACGGACCATAGTCATATCGGGGTGGCTGTTTTCATTAGTTGAAAACAAAGATGAATTCAAAAAATTTCCATGGGGTTCTTACATATTTAGCTTTACATTATATTTTTTGAAGGGTGTACTTCACAAACGGCTATCCCGACTGAGAGGTGAAGGAAAGAAGGGAGGTAAGAACGGGAAGCTGCAGAAGAATAAGAATACAGAAGACTTAGAGAAGAAGAAGAAGAAGAAGAAGAAGAAGAAGATAAGAAGAAAAAGAATAAGAAGAGGAAAAAGAAGAAGAAAAGAAGAAAAAGAACAAGAAGAGGAAGAAGAAGTTAGTAGAAGAAGAAGAAGTGAGGCTGTAGGCTAAGGAAGAGAAGAAGGAAAATAAATCAAAATATTATACATACAATTTGTTCGAGTTCCCTCTAGTACTTCAGGTAAGTTTAAAAAAAAAAAATTGCATGTTATCAAACTTTTTTTAGTGTTTCTCGTTTCATACTTTGTTGGATTGAAAAACATTGATTCATAGTAGTTAATTTAAATTATATAGGTATGTGGCCATGGAGAGGATAATTTGTTTTGATGATCACGTTGGAAATCGAATTGGTACGGGGTATCCACGGTTCACTAAATGGAAATTTAGTACAAGTATTTCAAATATTGAATCAAAATTCAATTCATCGGTGTGTACTTAATGACCCTTTGTTTTTAGTTAATTATTTGTAGAAATTCGCTAACAATTGTTTGTTCTTGATATGCAGATGGCTTTATTTCCTTGGGAAGTTGAAACTTATGGAAGGGGTACAAAGTACTTCAAGTCATTGAACCTAAAATACGTTTGTGAGCCACTACCTGAAAAGAATAGGGAGAAATTGGCTATGCCAATACAACCAATACATCCAAGTGAACAGGAAGAAGATCTTGGTTATGATGATGGAGTTGATGATTATCAGACAGGCAACGACAGTGATGGGATAGAAGCTTCTGTTCTGAAGGAGACAGGAGGCTATGTGGGGAGAAATAGAAGCACATTTTATAACGAATATTCCCCCCTTCTAAGAAGCGTCTGTTCTACGATGGAAATTCTAAGGTATGATTGCATCTATACTATTTGGTTTTAGACTTTTAGTATGTTATTCTTGTATGCATTGTATTAATTATTGTAAAATTTAGGTGCCTTCCACAATCCAAGAACTATATGCTGCTATGCTTGATAGCGAGAAACGTATCATTGCCTTCTGTAGAAATGAATTTGCAAAGTTTAGGAAGAAGATGAAGGTTAGATATTAAGTTGTTGAAAATTATATTATTATTTATATATAATAGTTTAGTCCTTAATAAATTCCACTAATTTATTGATGTTGATGTTTTCAAGGGTGCTGAGCAAGATGATGATGCTGTTGGTGATAAGGCTGTTGTTGAGGAGGATGTTGGTGGTAAGGTTGCTGGTTATAAGGCTGCTGTTGAGGGGGATATTGGTGATAAGGTTGTTGTTGAGGAGGATGTTGGTAGTAAGGCTGCTGGTGATAAGGCTGCTATTGAGGAGGATTTTGAAGAACATGGTGACCAGCAAGATGTTGAGGAGGATGTTGAAGAAGTGGGTGAGCAGCAAGATGTTGCTTCTGTTCTTAAGGCTGGTGAGGAAGATGATGCTTTTGTTGTGGATGTTGGAAATCAGAGTGTTATTGGTGGTGAGCAAGATTCTCTTAGTAAGGGTGTTAAGCGTGGTAAGGGTGGTGAGGAAGATGAGGCTATTGTTCAGGGTGTTAAGGTTGTTGGGTCTATTGCAATTGAGGGTGATGGGATGGTTAATGTGTGATTTTGTCTTGTCCCCATATCTATAATAGATAGTGTTTATGTTATGTATATGGTCAAGGCCTAGGAACAATTCATCCATGCCTGGGAACAATGTTTCAGTCCTGGGAATAATTTTTCAGGCCTGGGAACAAATTGTTAAGCCTGGGAACAATTCTTCCAAGCCTAGGAACAATTATATAATATTGTTCTTGTCGTGTATATGAGTATATCAATGGTTTGTACTTTACTTACTACATATTTAATTTGATCTAGGACTCGAGGGAAAAATCTATCCTTTAATTGGAAGAACATCCATCCCCGTGCATGTGTTTTATTACCGAAAACGTCCCCAGTAGTGTGGTAGCACTTACTGAGGCCGACCCGCATGTTGAATACAGAGACAGCGACAAACAGAGGGCTCGAAAGCGGGTAAGGTATCTCGAAACCCTGTACACATATCCGATGCCCAAGAAGACAGAGAAATCAAACTCAAACGAGGAAGATATAGACTTAGTTGAGTTCACGTCTTTCCTGAAGAACGATGACCAAGTTAGGTAATATTTCATTCCTGTACTCTGTTATATTGCCATGATTTTCTATGTGTTCATTTTTGAATATCTATCCTAATGTAATTTATTCAATTTTTAATAGTTTTTATACGGGTCAAATCTTTCCTATGACGCGTCAACTTTTTCAAGAGCTGGTCAATGTCGACAAGTGGATATCAGATATGGTAACATAATTAACTATCTATTTCTTCCTAATTATTAAGGCTTTATGTTACTTATTTTGTAACGTACATCACTGCATTTACACAGCACATTCATAGTTACTTTGATATCCTATAGAGGAGGCGATCGAGCAGTGAGCTTAGATACGTGCAAAATATTGGATTAGTCAACACATCTTTCTTCGTAAGTATCACCCTAGTTATATGATATGGTATATGAAAATGTCACTCTCATCTTCTGTATCACTGCTTTTAGAACTATCAGACCTTCCAGAAGTATCTAAGCTTTCATAACTATCCACAACTGCATGCTTAGTAGTTGATGCTGGGGTCGCTTGGTTATTGCCTGCTGATGTAAATCCGGGTGTAGCCTAGGATGCAAGCGGATTATTGCTGCCACTAACTGACTTATAGTTTGGAGTACCCGCCGGAGACCGTGGAATATCAATGGGTTTAACAGGAAAGACGGTACATTTTGATTGGATTGGATTTGGTGGAGGTCGAAATTCATGTTTGTTGACAAATTCAACATCAATTGGCCCAACCTTTTTCCTTATTAATAATCACAAACTCTACATTGTCGTCACTCATAACAGACAATGTAACTTTATCAACACCCGTTTCCACATGCGAAATTAGCTTCAACTGAATTTGGTCTCCACTAACCCCTGTCCGCTGGTATATCGTTTCCACCAATTCATCGTACGCTCCGTTGTATTTTTTTGTTAGACGTACTGAAAATGAAATAGGACCAATAAACGCGTTACCCTTCCTATGCTCACCGCACTGAACTACCACCCAGTACATGGTATCATTAGACCTGGAAAAAAAAATTAGTCAATAACAGTATAACAATTACTGTCATTCAATTCAGGTCTGTGCCTAGGAACAATTCTTTTAGGCCTAGGAATGGTTCCCAGCCTACAACATTCCTCCCGGGCTTACCTCATCTTATGTTTTCAAAATCAATAACACCAGCCAATAACAAAAGCAAAAGGAATCCCCTAACAGCATCTGTTTTGGTTCAACCAACCAACACAAACCTGCACCGATCAACAAAAACAAATATACATACACCATCAATACAAACAAATATACATACACCATCAACCAACAACCAACAACCAACAAGCAATATCCATAACCTGTTTTGGTTCAGCAGCGATCAACACAAACAAATATACATACATCATCAATCCTCACAAAATCACATATAAATGTGAAAACAAACTATACAACACTATTCACTAGAGTGCATTTCTTCCGGTTATTCATGTGATAGTGAGGACGATGTGTTTGCACCCAACAATACTACATATACCTTAACTACAACAATGCTGCCCCAACGCCCCCAAAGCTTGATGTGGCATTTCATCAAACACCTTAACTAAACCCAACAATACTACATACACAAACCCCAATTCATGGGCAACAAATCGAAAACCATCAATCCCTCATTATATGAAAAACGTCTCAAACTTAAACAACAATAAAAGACCGATAGATTCAATGACATTGGAAACTTAAGTGTGATTACGGGACTTACATTGACTAAAAAAAAGCTTGTTTTTAAACTTGACAGTGAAGCTCGATTAAAGGAGGTGTCGGCGATGTGTCGGCACTGTCAAGATTCCGGTCGCCGTCGAGATTACGGTCGGTAGCAAGATTCTAGCGGAGATGGGATTTCAACAGCAGTGGATTCCGGTCGACAGTCACGACGATGGGATTTCAAATAGGAAGAATGACTGACTCAACTTCGATAGAGTGGATTCCGGTCCACATGAGAACAATGGAGAAGATGACCCAACTTCTGAAAGTTTTGGTTTTCTTCAGTGGACTGAAGGAGAAGAAGAGAAGGGCAGTTTCGTCCTTACACATTGTAAAAGGGTAATTTAGTCATTTTGCACGGTTTAATTGTGGAGGGCATTATTATGTTAGAAAAGCTATTTCCTAGAAAGTAAATATCAGGAAAGGCTAGATATGCACTTTTTTTCCCAACGGGCTATTTCCTAAAAGTGAATGTTGGGATAGGCTATATTTGCAAGGCCCCTATTAAATAATAATCAATATCTCATCTGTCTAATGCATCTCAAGTATTTGATTTATTGTTTAAATAAGATTCAGTACAAGTATTTTTAGGGTTAGTTATGAAAAAAAAAAAAAAAAATTCAAGAAAAGGATTAAAAGAACATTGGTTTTTTTTTTTTTTTGAAAAAGAATGTGGGGTTTTATTAGATTTACTTTATAGAGTATTTTTTTTTCCTTAAATTGTATGTCTCTTTTAGTAATTTTGATAAAGGAAAAAAAATAATACTAAATAATTAAAAAAATGGGGTATAAATAGATCAGTAGGGGGTGTGCCAATAGCACCACTCCAAAAAAAAAAAATGATTTACACACATTTATTTTATTAAAAAGTTTTATTACAATACTAACCTTGAACAAAATGACTTATATGAACAAATTAATTTAATTAAAAATAAATCAAAATAATATATACACTCATTAACTATTAAACCCTAAGTTTGTTCCAATTATCAAACTAATGAAAAAAGAAACGGTCAGCTTGAAGAATTCCGAACACAAAAAGATATGCATCTCTTTAATACCATTTTTGCTAACAGAGACAACATAAAAAAAAAGGGGCAAATTACAATCAAATACTATGACAATGGACAAAAAAACACGAGTGATGTTAGTTTTAATGAAATAACACAAACATAACCTTGACTGTGTTGACCACCGTTAAGATAGCAATGGTCTTAACGGTAAAGAGTATAACTGTCTTTTTGCACCTTTTTGAAATATATACAGTGGCTAATTATAATATGCCACATTATATTCCTACAAGAAAAAATTTAAAAACTCATACCAAAAAATAAAAAATTAATTAAAGCAATTATATATAGTTTTTCTCTCCTCATGACGAACTGATTTTATTTATATCAGTTCCACAACTATCAACCATTGGATTTACATATTTCATCTTAATCAAAGTCTTCTTAAACTTAATCAATGACTCACAAGTCTTGTCATAATCTTAAAAGTGTTCGTACTGAGGAGAGAAAAATTATATATATATATATATATATATATATATATATATCTTCATCAATCTCTATTGATGAATGTTTGTTTGACCTCCATCAATGGAGGTCACGGAACAGATCACCATTGATGGAGATCTAGAATTTGTTTTTCCCAATTTTCCATAATGGAGGTCTATTTGAGCTCTATCAATGGAGGTTTGGATTTTTTTTTTCTTGAAAATTTGAAGAGAAAATGAAATTTTAAAATTACATGCTAAAATATGTAATTTTAACGTGTAAAAATGCATTTCAACGTATAATCTTGTTGAAATTTCAACATGTAAACATATTGATATTTCATCGTTTAATCATGTTGATATTTCATTGTGTAAAGTTGTTGGCATGAAATCGAACACTTTCAAATGACTAGGCCTCCCCCCACCCTTATCTCCCTCATTTCCTAAATGGGAGTGTATATGGGGGCCTCATTTCCCCATTTCCTTCAAATATTATATATATATATATTAAAATTTTAAATTTTGTTATATTTTATGTATTTATTTTGGATTAAATTAAATCAATTATATATTTTAATTATTTTTTGGATTGGATATTAAAATAGGATGAAACAAAAAATTAGAATGGTCGGATTTCGAATTTCAAATTTCAGATTGAAAAAGGGGAGAAATGAGGGATAAGGGTGGGGGTGGGGGTGGGGGAACCTCCTCCCACACCCCCATCACCAGTTCTTTTGGGGGTGGAGGGTTGGGAATGGGAGTGAGGGGACCGCGGTGTATAAGTTTTATATCCAAACCCACCCGCCCCCCCCTCCTTGCAATTAGTTTTATTTGCAATACAATTATTTAATATTTCTTTTAATTTCCTAGCAACCCATTGAATATTGTGAACAAAATTAGTAGGGAAAAGTAATATAACTTTTTTTTTAGAACCAAAACAAAGAATTTAAACACTTTACAAATTTAGTAAAAGGCTCGATCCTGTAAAAAGTTTTCATCTTTTATCACATATCAAACATTGACGATTGATCGTGTGATATAATGTCTCTAAGCAAAATACCTTCAAATCTGAAAGTTGAAACAAACAATAGTTAAAGACTCATATCGATGACATATTATGAACCTATTAAAAACAAACAAGAACATAAAATATAAACTTAAAAATAGAAGAAGTGGGAAAGAATAGTTCATGAGAAAAAGGATATTATTATTTCTCAAAGTTTCGTAAAAACAAAATACAAGATGTAATTGCTCCTTTAATAGCTTTACAATTTAATGACAATGTAATGATTATAAAATGAAATAACAGTATCATAATCATAATAATAATCATAATTTGGATAATAAAATTTGAAAGTTAATGGAGACAGAGTTTGCAATTAACTTGTATGAATTCTTTAAATGTAGACATTCACTTAAATAATATTATAATTACGGTCACAAAATAAACTAATTGTTGAAAATCTTGTGGCTTCCACCATTTTCTAGAGGGACACATGTCAATGCATGGATCACTTACATATGGCAAGCCCCTTTGATTTTACTTCATGACTAAGTAGTGGAATTTTACAACAATATCCCTCTCTCTCCTTTGCCTATATATATGACCATCTCTCTTTGTAAAATGTTGAATTTTTATTAGACTTGTACTATCACTTAAAAAGGCAATATACTTCTCTTTATCTCTCTCGTTTTTTCTCATCCCTTTTCTATTTCTTATTTATTTATTTGTTCTTTAATTAATCATATCATCTACTATCTTTAATTTTATTACAACACATTATCAGCACGATGCTGTTATTTCCAGAACTTGAATTTCTGAATTTATTATTAAAGCTTGAAGCTTATGAATTTATTACCATTGGAACCTAAAGTTCCTAGATCTATTACCAGAACTTGAAGTTCTGAATTTATTATTACTAGAACCTGAAGCTTCTAGACTTTTATTTATTAATACCAGGACCTGCAGTTCTAAATTTACTTTCTCGCATTTTATTTTTTACGCAATTTACTTTCTCGCACTTTATTTACTTTTATGCAATTTTTATTTAAACAATTTGGTCACCCATCCAGAACCTGGAGTTCATGGATTTATTTATCATTACTAGAACCTGAAGTTCTAGATTTATTTACTTACAAACAAATATTTAAATTCCTCGGATTTTTATCAGACCAGAAGTTCTGACTCCGATTGTAATTTTCAGATAACCAGAAGCTATAACCATGCCAAAGCTTGCAAGTTTGAAATTCGCTGCACTAGAAGTGTCAGGAGAAAATTACATGTCATGGGTTATTGATGCCGGATTACTCCTGAAATCAGAAGGCTTATATTACACTATTGAAAATTCGGCTGATGCATTTGAACAAGACAAATCAACAGCCATGGTTATTATCCATCACCACTTACATGAGAATCTAAAGGCCCAATACCTAACTGTCACGGAACCAGATATTCTATGGCAAGAACTGAAAGACCGATTTGATAACCAACCTGATGTTGCGTTACCAAATGCCCGATATTAATGGCAACATTTACGCTTCCAAGACTTTAAATCAGTCTCTGAATATAATTCTGCATTATTCAAAATCACTACACAGCTGAAATTGTGTGGTTAGGAAGTAACAAAAAATGATATATTAGAAAAAACATTTACAACTTTTCATGCCTCTAACATGATATTACAACAACAGTATCGAGAACAGCGATTCTCAAAGTATTCAGAACTGATCTCATGTCTCCTGGTTGTAGAAAAAAATAACGAACTCTTAATAAAGAATCATGAATCACGCCCGACCGGCTCTACAGCATTCCCAGAAGTGAATGCCAACACTATTGGAGGACATACTCGTGGTCGTGGTCGTGGTCGTGGTCGTGGTCGCGGTCGCGGTCACGGTTCCTACCGTGGTCGAGGTCGTGGTCCTAGCCATGGTCGTGGCCGTGGTCGGGGTCGTGAAGGATCATATGGTTATAATCAAAACACTCCCCAGAAGTGGAATGTTTATAAGGCCAAACCAGATAAAGGAAAGAGTATCCAAAAAGGGGCCTAAGAAGGATGATAGTGTTTGTTTCAGATGTGGATGTCATAACCATTGGTCACGGACATGCCGCACACCTAAACATCTGGTTGAGCTTTATCAGGCATCAATCAAAGAAAAGGGCAAAGAAAAGAATCCTGAAACCAACTTCTTGGAAGATTCAGATTTTATAGATGTCCAGTTTGATGTTTCTGATTTTCTAAATGATCCGACTGAAAAAGTGACCACTTCAACTGGTGATGGAAATGTCCACACCAATTAAGTACTGCTTGTAATTTTCTTTTGTTATCATGTGAAATATTTATGTAAATATTCCTTATGTAATATATGTCTTTCTTTTTACCACTATATCTGAAATGTACTTTATTTGATTTTATTTTTTTATTTTGTTGTTATGAATAGATATGTCTTTAAGCGATAAGATGAGTGACATTGAAAAGCAAAATACAGGAGATATATGTCTAGCCGATAGTGCGACGACACATAAGATTCTAAGAAATCAGAAATACTTTCTGAATTTAACCTTGCTTAAAGCAAATGTTAATACAATATCAGGTCCAGCAGATCTGATAGAAGGCTCCGGTAGAGCCATGATATTGTTTGTAGGGAAAAATATCGTAGTACACGCAGCGGAAGCGAGACTAAAAAATAGATTTAGTATAGTTTTAAAATTTTTCCTTTATATGAACCTTAACCCTTTAATTAATTAAGCATACATATAAACCAACAAAAGAAGAATACCTTTTGTCGTGTGATCCGATTGACTTACGTCGATGGTAATCCGCAAGATCTTCAATCCTAGCATGAACGTGAATCACCTAGGAGCGTGGTCTCCCTTTTCTTTGAATTGCAAACCTGAGAATGGACAAACAAACTTTTTTTTTTCTTTTGTTAGTCACAAAACAATCAAAAAGATACAAAGATTATTCCGGTCACTTTTGAGTTCTCAATCTAATGATCGAAACTCGCGTGAACCTAATTCGATGTTGTACACACAAGCTTATTGATGAACAAGCAATCAGTGCACCATCAAAGAATAATCTCTTCTCTCTTTTTTGTCTTAGTAGAATAATAATAATACTTTTCTATGAATTGAGAAGAAGAAGAAAATTGAATCAATCAATCAACTAGGGTGGCCGAATTCTATATGTTGTATTATATAGGTGGCCGAAATTTTGCTTCCTCTTCTATTTAGGGTTGCCGAAATCTTCCTCTTGTGGCACTAGGGTTGCCGCAAATCACATGCCAAAAAAGGTTTGTGTTGCACCCTAATCCAACTCATAAGTATTTTTCATTCTTTTATTGACTAAATAAAAAGACTTCTTATTTGATTAAATAAATAAAATTATTTATTTATTTTCTTATCAAACAAGTCTTTTACTTTTAGTATACTACTACCAATAGTATAACTTTGGGAAATATATTTCCTGATCAGAAAAAGATTTGTTTCTTAATTAAACAATTAATTAATAAATTAATTAATTCTTATTTAATTAAAACCATGAAACAAAATAATATATTAGGTTAATATTTACACCTTGCCGCCCCACTTATATAAATGGGCCATATATTATTTTCTTATTTCATTTAATCCATTGGACTTTAAATAAAAAGCCCACATGTGAACCAGACCCATTCTTACTAAAAGAAACAAGCCCACATGCCTTTCATTAATATATTAATATAATTGAGCAGCCCATTAAATAAATAATGTGCAAATTATATTCTTAATATATTAAATGCAATTCTAAATGGACCCATAAATTGGTCCGGTAGAATATATTAAGTGATCCATGCAAGTCCGTGTGGATTGGGGATCTTGGCGGGCTATCTAAATTTAAGCTTCAATAGACATAATCTAATTACAATCAACAAATGATTCACTTAGGTCCGATCCATTAATTTTAACTCATTCCACTAAAAAGCTAAAATTGAACTCTTAAATAAAGATAGAATAAGAAGATGTTCCTCATTCATACCCTAGACAATCATATTGGAGATAGTGTATCCTCGTGATTAATATCAGTAATCGTCAAGAGTTCATAGACCGCCTATAACTCTCCAAGTTACCATATTTACTCATATGACCACGTTTTGAACTTAGATATTTTGACTTGTCCAGAAACCTTGTTTTCAATAGACACTATCGAAAACTCAACGTTGAGATTTAATATCCAATTACCTCAAAACATCCATATGATGATATTATACTCTCATTTAATAAATGGAGCCACGATGTCCATATCTATAAATGAAGTCCTCTATCGATTAACAAATGAATATCACCAAACTATCGAGGATAGACTATGCTATATAATCGTACTCATTGATAACTCAAATGATATCACTTGCAACCATAAGTCCATCATTTATCTCAGGATTAAGATAGACTCTCTGATTGTCCTGATAATGAAAAGACTATTATCTATTGACGGTTCTAGATAAAGCTTTTCATTGTGATCCAGTTCAATGCACCTAGTGCACTAGATTCTTTTACTCGAAGACACTCCGATGATTTTAGACTCATCATATCTCATTTGATCCCACTCAAATGCTAGTAAAAGAATTCTACAACTTTAACAAGATAAAGGTGCCCAACCTTTAACTTAAGTTGTGAACGTTATTCAAGACTAACTAAAGAATTATGTCTACCTCATACATATCCAGATGTACGAACAATTCTTCTTTTCTCATAGTCTTTAGACCTTATGATTATTTACTTTGACAATTATAATATTAAACTATAAATGCTATAAGATTTGTTAAACCAGAAATCACTTTATTAATATGAAAAAGATTGTCAATTACAACATTACACTCTTGCTATTGAGCATAATCCTAACATTGTTACCAAACAATACTAAAATATGTATCAGCGATGCTTTATATTCAAGCAGATCCAAAAGAAATCTGCTCAGTTTCAAAGATATACGGTGTAATAGATACCACATAGAAACTATAAGTGATGAAAATATTGAGTATGTGTGCATTACTTCTCATAATTCAGGCCAGAAACTCATTATGGAAAAGCTGTGTGCTTTATCATCTGGATTATATTACACTCTTATAAGAAGTATAAAAGTTCATGTAGTTATGAACCAGAAATTCTCAAATCCAAAAATATTTATGCTTTGGCATGACCGTCTTGGTCGCCCAAGATCTACAATGATGCGTAAAATCATTGAAAATTCTTATGGACATCCACTAAAGAACCAGAAGATTCTTTTATCCCATGAAAATTTATGTACTGCATGTTCACAAGGGAAATTAGTAATAAAACCATCTCATTCTAAGGTTGGGTTTGAATCCCCGGTATTCCTACAAAGGATTCAAGGGGACATATGTGGACCCATTCATCCACAAAGTGGACCGTTCCGCTATTTTATGGTCCTAGTTGATGCATCCATCAGATGGTCACATGTTTGCTTATAATCAACACGTAATGTTGCTTTTGCAAGGTTACTCGCACAAATTATCAGGCTTCGGGCATATTTTCCCGATCACCCGATTAAATCAATACGCCTTGATAATGCGGGTGAATTTACTTCCAAAACATTTGATGAATATTGTAAATCAATTGGAATTGATGTTGAGCATCCAGTTCCACACGTTCATACTCAGAATGGATTAGCAAAGTCACTTATCAAGCGTCTCCAGGTAATTGCAAGAACTTTATTATTACGAACACAATTACCAATTTCTGTTTGGGGACATGCTATTTTGCATGTTGCTGCATTAATTCGTCTTCGTCCCACTTCTTATCATCAATATTCTCTAGTGCAACTCGTATTTGGCCATCAGCCAGATATTTCTCATCTGCGTACTTTTGGTTGTGCAGTATATGTCCTAATTGCACCTACACATAGAACTAAAATGGGACTCCAACGGTGTTTGGGAATATATGTTGGTCTACATTCACCATCAATTATTAAGTATCTAAAACCTTTAACTGGTGATCTTTTTACTGCACGATTTGCAGATTGTCATTTCGATGAGAAAAATTTCCCATCATTAAGGAAAGGAAAAACTTCTCCTGAAGAGAAGCGTGAATTTTCTTGGAAAGTCCCTAGTCTAATTCATCTTGACCCATACACATCTCAATGTGAGAATGAAGTATGCAAGATAGTTCGTCTTCAAACAATAGCAAATCAGTTACCAGATACATTTACAGATGCTACTAGGGTAACAAAATCACACATCTCAACTGTTAATGTACCAGCACGAGTAATTGTTCCAGAAGAACAATCTAAACAAATAATAGCAAAAGAATCATCTACTGTACGCCAGAAGAGTGGTAGGCCACTTGGTTCGAAAGATACTGTTCCCTGGAGGAAGAAAACAAAATATCAGGATCATACTCCTGAAATTATAAATAAATCCACTTTCTCTAAATCAACTCCACAAGAGTTAGATGTCCCTGAGAGGACACAACTCATAAGAAACCCCCGCAGGGGAAGGAATCTCTGAAGAGATACAAGAACCTAGAAATGAGGAAATTTCTATAAATTATACAGGAGGAATGTGGAATCGTGGAGAAACAATCATTGATGATATATTTTCATACACGGTGGCTACTGAAAGTTTAAATAATAATTGTGAGCCTCATAACCTCGACGATTGTAGGCAAAGATCTAATTGGCCAAAATGGAAAGAAGCAATTCAAGCAGAATTGACTTCGTTAAGCAAACGTAAAGTATTTGGACCAATAGTCCAGACGCCTAAAGACGTCAAACCTGTTGGATACAAATGGGTTTTTGTACGGAAACGTAATGAGGAAAACGAGGTGGTGCGATATAAGACACGACTCGTAGCACAGGGTTTCTCACAGAGACCTGGTATTGATTTTGATGAGACATATTCACCAGTAATAGATACAATTGCGTTTTGATTTCTGATAAGTTTGGCCGTCTCAGAAAAACTTGAAATGCGTCTTATGGACGTAGTAACTGCCTACTTATATGGCTCACTCGATTCTGATATTTACATGAAAATTCCTGAAGGATTTAGAATGCCAGAAGCATACAACTCAAGACCTTAGAATTTATATTCAATTAAATTACAAAGGTCCTTGTATGGATTAAAGCAATCTGGGCGCATGTGGTACAACCGCCTTAGTGAATATTTAACTAAAGAGAGATATATCAATAATCTCATATGCCCATGTGTATTCATAAAGAAATCAGAATCTGGATTTGCTATTATAGCAGTTTATGTTGATGATATGAATTTAATTGGAACTCCTGAAGAGCTCTTGAAAACTGCTGAATATCTAAAAAAGGAATTTGAAATGAAAGACCTAAGGAAGACAAAATATTGTCTCGGCCTGGAGATTGAGCATAATCAGACGGAATACTTATCCATCAATCAACATATATTGAAAAGATCATGAAAAAATTTAATATGGACAATGCTCATCCATTAAGTACCCCCATGATTGTTAGAAATCTTGATCCTAAGAAAGATCCATTCCGGCCACTTGAAGATGGTGAAAAGATACTTGGTCCTGAAGTACCATATCTTAATGCAATTGGTGCTTTATTATATCTGGCTCAATGTACTAGACCAGATATCGCATTTTCAGTGAATTTGCTTACTAGATTCAGTTCAGCACCAACTCGGAGACATTGGAATGGGATTAAACATTTTTTTCGTTATTTTCGTGAAACGAAAGATTTAGGATTATATTATTCAAAATCTAACAACTTTTCAGGTTTAATTGGTTATGTTGATGCCGGGTATTTATCTTATCCCCATAAAGCTCGTTCACAAACGGAATATGTTTTTATATATAATGGCACAGCAATCTCATGGCGCTCCACAAAGCAAACTCTTGTTGCTATATCCTCTAATCATTATGAGATCCTTGCACTTCATGAAACAAGCCGAGAATGCGTATGGCTAAGGTCAGTTATTTATCATATTCAAAATACTTGTGGATTTCCATTATCTACAGAAATGCCTACACCGATATTTGAAGATAATGCGGCTTGTATTGCTCAAGTTAGAGGAGGATATATCAAAGGAGATAGAACTAAACATATTTCTCTTAAATTCTTCTATACTCATGAACTTCAACAGAGTCGACAAATTGATGTTAAGTAAATACGATCTACAGATAATCTGGCAGATCTGTTTACCAAAGCATTGCCTACATCAACTTTTGATAAATTGGTATATGGGATTGGCATGCGTCGACTCTCCAAATTACAGGATTGATATTGAAGTTTCATTCAGGGGAAGTGTTCAATCAGGGGGAGCAAAATTTTAAATGTAAATATGGGTACTGTACTCTTTTTCCTTCTACCGGATTTTGTCCCATTGGGTTTTACCGGAAAGGTTTTAATGAGGCAGTTCTAAACCCGTTCACACCACTTAATCCAGAAGATCATTGTATATACTTTTGCTAAGGTTTTTGTCTTACTGGGTTTTTCCTAGCAAATCAAGATACAAATGGTGGAATCCAAGGGAGAGTGTTGAAAATCTGGTGGCTTCCACCATTTTCTAAAGGGACACATGTCAATGCATGGATCACTTACATGTGGCAAGCCTCTATGATTTTACTTCATGACTAAGTAGTGGAATTTTACAACAATATCCCTATCTCTCCTTTGCCTATATATATGACCATCTCTCTTTGTAAAATGTTGAATTTTTATTAGACTTGTACTATCACTTAAAAAGGCAATATACTTTTCTTTATCTCTCTCGTTTTTTCTCATCCCTTTTCTATTTCTTATTTATTTATTTATTCTTTAATTAATCATATCATCTACTATCTTTAATTTTATTACAACACTAATTAATTTTAAACTTTCTTTTTATTCTCACAAAAAGAAGGAATTAGTTAGAACTTAGAACTAAACATATTTAACATGTCCAGTTGATTAATAAGGATTTAATCCAAGCTACGCACTTATTTTCAACAAAGCTAGAATAGCTCAGTTGGTTAGACGCTGTTAACCATAATTTTGGAGGTTCAACCTCTCCTTCTAGCGATTATTTTAAATTTTATTTTTCCTTTTATGTTTGTAATTATTATTAGGGGGAATTACAGTTTGATCCTTACCTTTTAAGGAAACCTCACTTTTTTACCCCACTTTGGTGTGTTTAGGGAATTAAGTCCTCATCTTTTTGGAAATACATCAAATTGGTCCCTTGACCAAAATATTGACTGTCAACATTAACAGAAATGTAAAATACGGTATTGCCCTTCAAAATTAATTTGAAAAACTATTAAAAAAATATATATATATATATAGAATCAATCAAAATTTAAAATAATTGAAAATTGAAAATTGAAATCCAAAAATACAAAAAATAAAATCGGAAAAAAGAAATAGAAAGCTGAAAAAAAAATAAATAAATAAATAATCAATTTTTTTAAAAAAAAATTAATTCTTTTTATCTCCAACCATCCATTATTGATGGACGGTTGGTGATTACTTCGTATATATTTTTTTTGAAAAGAATAAAAATTTGAAAAAATAAAAATAAAAATAACTGGTGTCCATCAACTTTCCCCGTCTTTCCATTTTTTGTGAAAATCGGTGTGATGGATACTGCTAACATTACTAGAAGTTTGCAATATTCAAGTACTGTTGGAGGAGGAAATGACGACTCGAATGATTCACGCGCCGATTCCTCATCCATTTCAGATTTTTTCAACAACGTTGGTCCCATGTCTAACCCACCACCGCCACAGCCGCCGCCACACCACCTCCACAACCTCCACTCTTCATCATCAACCATGTTTGATCAGCAGTACCCTTTGTCAAACTACCTGGAACTGTCAAGATCAAAACCAACAAATTCTTTGTTGAATTTCGACATGGTCTGGTCCAAAATCTTAAGATCTGAGCCCAATTGCACAGATTTTGGTGGTGGTGGTGCTTTCATGGCCTCATCAACATCATCATCTCCCTCACAACCACCACTTTTAACAGGTATTGTTAACAACTAAATATATACAATCGGAATGGCTAATAACACCAAATAAGCCTAAAGGAGTATAATGACTAAAAGGAGCACACAAGATCCGGGATCTGGAGAGAGAGATAACTCAACTCAAGAGATTTACAAATCTTTGAATCGTTTCACCAAATGAAGGCCTCTCCTATTTATAGTTAGCACATAAACATCACATTTGATCCTACAACTATCGTAAAGATGCAAAGAATATTTCTACCATATACAGGGAATATACCATTGGCCATAAATGATGTTTGGCTGAAGTTCTCCTGCATGCTCCACAGAATCTGCTACAACTTGATATAGCCTCTTCGGAGAAAGGGAGGCTGCAGCCAAAGTGTTCAAGAAAAGCCCGAGTCTGAGACAATAAACAATCAAATGGCATCTATGCTTTCTGCAGTAAAAGCAGAAAAGCAAGGCCACTGAACCATGTAATTATTGATCAAACCTAATGACAAAAAGTTGAACGGAGGGGTATATGATTTACTTCTACTAAGGTTGCCATATTCTTGCTACGATCACACGGTCGAAATGCACAAACTAGTGTTATTCAATGGTAATGAAATCTATTTTTTGTTAGAAAACGGTATCACAGAAAACGCACATGATGGTAAAGGAGAAACTAAAAAGAAAAACAGAAGAAAGCATAACTGCTCCTCGGGAGAACTGCATAGGGCATATTTTCTCATTCTCCGCTGAGTAGGCTGTTGTTGTGCTGCCAACTATATTCTATCTTCCCCTGATCTGCCCACTACCCATTAATCTAATCCCAATTACTACTTAACCTTCTACAGAAGCTTCCACTTCATGATTAGTTACCCTTCTTCATCGTAATCTTCATCATCCTCATCTAATCTTCTGCTGAGGTTTGCAAGCTGAATCGGGTCAATGGCCATTCTGTCCATCTCTGAAAGAGACCAACCTGGAATTTCCTCATGTTTAGCCTCCTCGGAAGGCCCAGCTGACGGGACATTGACAGTTGCTGCTGCCGGTACAGCCTTAGCGTCAATGTTCTCATCTAAGTCAGCATTCAGGTCAAAATTTCGACTAGCAGGATTAGCAGCATCACTGACTACGGCATTTTTGTTTAATGGTTCCTTTGATTCAGAACCATTGTCCATCTGCATTCCAGAGTTTGAGTTATCTTTGATTTCATGCTGAACAGCCACACTGGGGTCTGAATCAATTTCACGGTGAGAAGACTCTCTATCTGCATGCCGAGCACCTCGTCCACGGCCTCTTCCTCTGCCACGGCCTCTCCCTCTGCCACCGCTACCGGCATGGCCCGTCTCATGCTGCAAGAATGAATATTAAATAGCTTAGCCCCACTATTCAACCTCTTGAGAAAATATTATACTGTTCCAAGTTCACCTTTAAATTCCTTATATTAGACGTATTAAGATTTAAGAACAATAAAGTTCATATATCTTCATTCATTTATAAAGCAAATAGACCAAGCATAGTATAAAAGCATAAAATTAATCCAATGTTGAATTCTCTTTACACATGACCATACTTAGTTTGACCTTGGAAAAGAGGAAAGAGGAAAGAGGAAAAAGGGAAATATAGAAAACTGAAAACGGCCTATATGAACATATATGACTGCATGTTATAAATTTCACCCAACAAACAAATGAACAGAAAATGAAAAGAAATATTTCTTTGTGCAACAGCAGATATTGGAAGAAGTATCTAACCATTTTGCCCCTCTTTGATTCTTCATCACTGTCGTTGTATTCATCACCGGCAGCTTTCCTGGCAGAATAACATGGTGATAAATGGCAATTAGTGCATCAGCATACATTAACAGGGGGAAAAGGATAAGAAAACCATATTTCCTAACCTTCTCTTGGAAATGGATCGATCCTCAGCAGCAACATCAGAGTGACCATGACCATAGTCAGGAACTTTGCTCACGATATCCCTCAGAAAATCAAACACATTATAGCTCTGTACACAATGTTTTCTGCAGTATAGGGCAGTTTGTTAGATTAAATTGGAAGAGCTAATTATCATAAAGTGTTGTGCATTCCTTGATAAATGAGGTCATCAACACCAGTAGAAAGAATATATATATATATAAGTAGTTGTGACAATAAGAACTAAGAGTTGCTCAAAACGTTAATCTGGAACAACCCTGATGTAAGCACTTGAAAAGTCAATCAAATACAGTGGGATAACAATCTATTTCCAGTTTATATTGCAATAACATATTTATGTCAACAAACTCACTCATCAATTACTCTTCCTCAGCTCCTCTTAGCACACTACACATCACTGCCTCTAACACAACCCCTTGTAATCGTTTTCTATGTTATGTACCTTTACTACCAAACAATCCAAACATTCTTGAGACACCATTCAGATAATTAAAGGTAATATACATCTAAAGTACTTTTCAAATCATTTATTAAAGAAGGCATACAACTCTCACATCAACATGGCCCCTACAAGTTGTGCATCAATTTATACAAATCAACATTCTAACATTGACCAAAAGGAAAAATTGGATTGTAGTATTAAGAAATCAAACTTAATACACCAACACATGTTAACATATGCACTACTCAAACAATTCACACCAGTTAACATATGCATAAATGCTTATCAAACAATTCCCACCTCAAAAATGCACTTCACTTCTAAGCCTAAAAAAGAAATCAAACTTTCAGACACATATTTATATACACACATATATAAGATTGATGAATGTGAAAAAAGTGTGAAAAAAGTGTGAAAAAAGTATATGGGTGTATTAAAGATTGATTTCTTTTTAGGCTTAAAAGGGTGTTTTTGAGGTGGGAATTGCTCATATGTTAATTGGTGTGAATTTTTTGATAAGTGCATATGTTAATATATGTTGGGTGTATTAAGTTTGATTTCTTAAGACTCCCATCCAATTTTTCCTTTTGGTCGATGTTAGAATGTTGATTTGTATAAATTGATGCACAAAATGCAGGGGCCATGTTGATGTGAGAGGTGCATGTCTTCTTCAGTGATGGGTGGAAGATATTTGGAAACTTCAATTATTATTTTTATAGCATCTATTAATTCATTCTTCTAAGATTTTCCCATATAAGATTATTATTCATATAATTTATAATTAACGGAACTAATTGTTATATATATGGCTTGCACATCCGTCATGCAAGCTTGTAAGGTTAGTCTTAAATTAAGCCAAAGCAAAAACAGGGCAATACAATATAATTTAACTACCAGGGATGAGCTGATACGGAACAAGAAATAATATATTTCATGATTCTATTAAGTTTAGGTTTAATTTGGCAATTTCCTTTTATCTTCAAGATTTTTATGATTTTACTTATTTAAGTTGATTTTAATTGTTTCCATATTTATAATTATACAGATTCAATATCTTATTTACACAAGCTGAGTTTCCTATAAATAGGCCACTTATTGTTATTGTTTTATGATGAGTTGATAAATAAATTAAAGTTGAGTTTCTCCTTCCTCAAAAACTTCCCATATCTACTCTATAATCCACATCCCTACCAAGTCTATTTCTCTCTTATTCTCAATTATCCTTAGAACCTAAGCCATCCTACAACAATTTGCAAACTGATGTAAAACACGAAAGAAAAATAGCAAATAAGGTATAAACTGACTAGGTAGTAATAGAGCTAGCATAAAAGGAGAGAAATCAGAGAAGAAATGGTTGAAAATTAGTAGGAACGAGGAGATATAGGAGGAGAAACTTCAATTCATTATCAATTCATCGACATGTAGTCATGTATGGAAACAAATAACATAGAGGACCTATTTATAGACTACTGAACCTATTCAAATAAGAAACTGAATATACTTAGATAAGGAAAAAAATAAAATCAGCTTACAAAAGTAAAATCCCATGAAAACAGATTCTTCATACAATTTGCAATATATGATAATGAACATGCCAAGTTTAACTAAATATAATCATAAGGGCTCTGCATTCTCATGTTCAAAATGAAGAATGTTCGATATAGATCTTCAGTCTCAAGTACATTTCTACCATGAGACTCATATTTTATTTGGGATCCAACCATTAAAAAGACTCTTAGAAGATGACCAAAGAAACAAAAGTAAAAGAATTACTATTAGGGCATCGTAATATGCTGCATTATCATTGGCAATGACCCGAGCAGCTTAATACATATAATTCCCACATGAAGACCTAATGTTTGTGCGCAGAATAAAATTTGCTAAATGATCTTACACCTACTTCAGTTGGTAGGAATTCTTATCAAACAGTTGCCCATAAAGTATGAAAATCAGATATCCAAGATCCAATTTAATCAGTATCACATCATATACAGTTGATCTCTACAAACAATGACCCGTTATATGTTATAAACTAGCTACAGGACAAAAGGTGAGTCATGAAAAAACAACTATAGTAGCCTAACAAGTCACTCAAAAGAAAAAAAAAAATCAATGTACTTTGTCTTACATATTGTTAATGTGTCTGACCTTAGGAAGGCACTGTAGAACCAAACCCCGCATTTACTTCACATTGGTTTAAAAATAGATTTTTGGGGGAAAAACGATACTGCTGGGCAACTTTGGCACAATATTCTCAAGATTTATTAGAACACAGGAAAGCATTGACATACGATTTATCTTAAACAAGTTAATTTCTTTTGTACCTCATCTGATCATTTGAAGCCTTCAAATCATAGAACTCAACCAGTAATTCATACAGCAACTAAATAATGATGGGAAATAGACATTCAGTTATTCATTCACTCAATCAGAGACAAAATTTGCTAAATAAAATGGAAAATAATAGCCGTAATCTTCTATATGGTGAGTACTAGGAAGTATGATAGCAAATGAAACATCTATTCAAAAGTAGATTACATTTCAAGCCCAGGCACATAAGAGAATTTTATGAAAAAGAAGGGTTAATTCTCAACTTACAAATGCAATGAATTCATCGTCTTTGCTCCTCTCTGAAGGGTTATGTCATATGTATGATCACAAAGGTCTTGCAAAAATAATTCCAATGCTTTCGCTACAACAAAACCCAAAAAGAGAGTAAGCAGCCAAAAACAGAGATAATTTACCCTGAAGGTGAAACTTTAATAGTTACAGCTACTCACAAACTAGAACAGGCACTGCCAATGCTATCTTCCCAACATCCTCATCAGCTTGCATTATCTTTTTTATCCGAGCCTGCAAATTAAATTTTACTTTATCAGATAACAACTAACTCAACAATTAAACAGCAGATATATATACAAAAAAAATAATGAATAAAAAGGCCAAAAAAAAAAGTGTCTCCATGACTAGAAGAATGAATCATTACATAATCAAAACTTAGAAGGTATTCTCAAATAGACACCTAACAAATTGTAAAACAATAGGCCATGAGAAGAAGAGGACAACTCTATAGAATCAACGAAAATAATGTTTATAAGAAATGCATAGTATGCCAAAGAGAGATACAAAATAAGTAAAATCGATATTCACTCATGATAAGGCTTTTGATTCTCTCAGAAGCTTGACCATTCATTAAATATAGGAACAGCTCTTCAAGCTATTTACATGTTTCTGTTGTCACAGATGCAGCCCCAACTTGCCAGAACCTTCAGAATAGATTCCATAAGAACCCATTGCATACCAAATAAAGAAACGTTCAGATTCCAAAGCTATGGTACGGTCTCAATGAAACAACAAAGGTTAACATATTCCCCACTCCACGTACATCCTTCCCTCTTGCTTAAATCTTTACAATAAGAAAGTTTACGCAAGCAGCACCTTCAACCAAAACCATTTGTCTTTGTTAGACCACGAGATTGCCAATCCTCCTTCTATGGTACATCTTAGGCATCAGATCCTTTGCCCTTTTTTTCCAAGGACCTATTCTAAACAAAGATTCCAACTGGCTTGAGTAATCAACATATCAGAGGCCTAAGTCCAAAACTTGTCCAGAATCTAATCACTATTGTTTAATCAATACTGGATTTGGCTAAGAAGATCTTAAAATATAGGCTACACAACTCTGCAATCACCATCCAGTATCAAATATGTGATTCTTAAATGGTCGACTAATAGGGTAATCTGTAATTGCTTGATAATCCATATTTTGAATAAACTCAGGGGTGAGCACAGAATTACTACATATATTTGCAGGACTGTCAAATTAGCACTCCATGGTTCCAAGAAAAACAAAAGGGATAGAAATTACCAACAAAAAAAAAATGGTGGTTAGATACGCCTTAAAAGCAACCTTGAGATGGATGATTGCCTAGTAGGAGACCAAAACAGAGAGTGACACATACCACAATTGATCAGTAACAATAACAGGGCCAAGTCATTGTAACCATAACAGGAATTCTAACAGCAATAACAACTGCCTATCTGTTCTCATACAAGAAATTACCAATAGCTGCATACTAACAAACCTAAGTAGAGAGTATCATCTTCTCCCAAAAAGAAAGATACTGAACGATGAGTATATCCAATGACAAGATTGACATTTCAAAAACATTTATGGAACTAGACTTGCTATCAAGTATATACATAAAACATTTGCGAATTAATCCTGAAAACTTAAATACCCACCTCCTAATTTTAGTTATAGATCACTTCACAGAATGAAAGCAATCTAAACCAAGAACAAACATCCTCATATAGACGCACATAACCCCGCAAATGTAATTGTCGCCAGTTGATTAAATATCATGGGAAGAAAAAAAGAATTCGGATAACAAATGCTTGTAAAACAACTAAAATGTTAAATAAAATTCAAGTAACTTCACCGGAATCTTTCAACACAAACATCATATACCAACATAAATCACCTCCACTAGTGAGAAATGAAACACCCATCAACTGAATTCCACAAGACATCAAAATCCCATCAACAGCATCCAGTCCCAAATTGAAATCAAAACACGACCCAAATCACACGTCACAATAAATACCTAAAACTGAGACACTCACAACTAAGTATTAGCAGGAATCTCAATACAAGGAAAATAAAAACCCAAAATTAAGTACAATACAAAACCCAGATCATATAACCCTACATATTTCGAAAATAATCAAAATTCATGACTGAATTCAGAAAATGACGATCTCAAATCAATAATCGATAAAAAGAAAATTCAATTAAAACTATACACACACATACTAAGTGAAAGAAATTGAACAGAAGAGAGAGAAAGAGAGAAACTCACAGCTGGGAATCGGGTATCGAGCTTCTTCTTCATGGTGTCAAATTTTGGAGCATCAAAGGAAAACTATTAAATAATAAAAATCAGTGAAAGACGAAAACAGACAAAACCAAATCGAATTTTTTATTTTCTAAAGCAATTATATTTATTTATCAATCGGGGCCGGCTAGTTTACCGGGCAGAAAATGGCCTGTGATACCTTTTGAAGCTTTTATATCCGTTGGATGCAACTAAAATTCATCAATGGTTTAAAAGATAAGGTACAAATATTTTTTTTATTTTAAAGATATAAACGTAGAAAATAAAAGGCCAGTGTAAATACAAAGGCTGTTTGTTTTTTCTTAACACAAGACTTATTACCATTTATAACTTATATCAATATAAATAGATTTGTTTTTTTTTTCTAATTTAAATCTTAATTTAATGCTTATTTAGTTGGGTTTTCTACCACCTAAAAAGTTCTACATACCTCTATTTGATTTTTTTAAGAGTTGTTTGATTGGGTTATTTGTATTATCTATTTTAAATTCAGTAAACTAGTAGAGTTTAAACCTCTACTAGAAAAGTTTATAGGGAGTAGCTTCTCCAAATAGACATTTTTTATTTTTTTTTATAAGTTTACCAATAAAACAATTATAATTTTTTTCTTAAAGAAAAAAACAAAAACTCTATTTCTAATAGATCTTTTATAAATAGAGGTTTTCAAAAGACCAACCAAACACGCTCTTAAAATGTATATGTCTTATATAAAAAGTTCAAAATTTTGATTTTTCATTTATTTAATAAGTCATAATTAACATATTGATAGTTTGTTTTAAAATTAACCTCATGTGGTTAATATATCACCAAAAATACTCCTAAACAAAAATAATAATAATAATAATAATAATAATAATCCCCAATTTCCTAAGCAACTAAAATCCTAACCCTAAAAAAAAAAAAAATAATCTTAATTTTATTAAATCCTAATTCTAACTAACCCAACCCTAAATTGACATAGGAGGCGACGCTTCCTCCATAGGATTTGACTGGAGGAGGCTGGTTGGCCTCCTCTCGATTGAAGGGAGAAGGTCGCGACCTGCCTCCTCCCTTCAATCGAGAGGAGGCCGGCCAGTCTCCTCTCGTCGGAGACAAGGAGGAGGCCAGCCTTCTCAAATCAAATCCTAATGTGGCGGCAGTGGCGACGCCTCCTCCTCACATGTCAATCTAGGGTTATGTTAGTTAGGGATAGGGTTTGAGTTGTTTAGGAAATTGGGTTTTTTTTAAAAAAATTATTTTATTTTATTTTAATAAAATATTTAAAT